>JAUIMM010000060.1:0-1200000 GCA_031769625.1 Taudactylus pleione | reverse complement strand
GGCACACATTGGTATGCAATGGGGAGCACATATTGGTGGTCAGTGTGGTTGCATTTAAACTGTACAAATACTCACCAAACTTCTGACAAAACAACACTTCAGTGTGCAGGCTCCAGATTGTGCGTCTATCATCCTCCATACACAATGCTGCACAAGATGGCGATGGGGCGTGCACAGGAAGCTGTCAATCAAATTCCGCGTTGTGCGATGAATCGTACAATTCATCGTGAGGGTAAAAAACCCTCACGATCAGCTTCCATCGTGTTCCAGGTTGGCTAATCTGCCCTACAGCATGGCAGATCAGAGGATGCGAGGTACGACGAGCGGGGATGCGCATCGGCATCGTGCTCGTGAGTGGGGACTCATGATTTCTACACAATTTGGCCATATTTTACATGATCTGTCATCACGATTCGTCAAAATCGGCCAAATTGGATGAAAAGTCGGTATGTGTGTGGGCACCTTTACTGAGTTTACGTCAATGTTTGCTTTAGTGTGTGATTAGGCACATTTGCATTTGCAGCTGTAGGGTGTGCTATACATTTTGCGATTATGTTTGCAAGTCCATGGTATGGGTGGAACCTGTTTAGAATGGGGATTCGCAATTGCGGTTGTATTTGCATTGCAAGCAATAGCATTAGCAATGTCTGAATCAGGCCCTGAAACCGAATCTGAACCAAAACGTTGAGGCTGATGAATTAGAACCAAAACAAAACATGGGGGTCCGCGCACATCTCTGATTTCCCATCAGATTGTAATGCATATTATCTTGGATTATAAAGATAAAATACTCATTATCAAAGTCTCTGGAATTATTCTTACAGAACTGCTCCAAGAAGTTGCTCTTTAGTTTGTGTGGAGGTAACCAAGTTATAATACTGTGAGAGCTATAAAGTTCTGCTCACCAGGGGTGCAGTGTTCCCCATAACCAGCAGGTGTCACTGTAGCTTCCAATGGTCGCCTCAGCTTAGAGATAGACATCAGAAGCTCAGTATTAGGGATGGACATCGGAAGCCCACCATCATATGATGGCAGTGCTTCCACTATTGAATCTTTCAATGTGATGGTAACTAACCATCGCATCAAAAGCATTTAATGGTGAAAAATATTCATATGAATAGTAAAGGGGCGGGGTCAGGGGAGGGGCTCAGACACAAAGTAAAAAAAAAAAAAAACCCAGGCAAAGCAGGCAGAGCTGATTTAGGATGAGGAGGAGAATGGGAAACACTGCCACGCTGCTGTTGCTGCTGCTGTGTGCACTTAAACAAGCAACAAGAAAGTGAAGTGTAAAAACATTAATAAAAATACTTATAACACACAGAAAAGGAACCTCTTACATCACCAGCAGAGACATCACTCCCCATCTCTGCTGGTATAAACGTTATTAGCTGTCCCTCTGTGTGTGTCTGTGAGTGACAGCAGATCCAGGGCTGCACACTGATTGGCTCTCACTGTCTCAGAGAGCCAATCAGAGCTAGCAGAGAGGGGTGGGAGGGCCAGGTCTGAGGCAGTGAGAGACAGCCTCCAACGATCCCAGCAACATGAGCCAGGAAGGTTATTAGAGGCAGGAGACACAGCAGACAGCAGCCAGGGGAGGTATAGCTTTTAGTTTTTAAAGAAAATAAGCCACCATCGCAACACCATTGAATGATTACCATTCGATGGCAGAAAACATCGGAATGCTGCCATCGAATGGTAAAAACACTAACATCGGAAGAAAACATCGATGGTCGGCAAACATTGTCCATCCCTACTCAGTATCGAACGGTTGCCGGGTTTCAGACATCAAGTCCAGCGATGCAATGGCAACTAGCCATCACAACACAGCCATTGGATACAGGGGCGTTTTAAGAGAGGGGGCGTGTGTGCAGCCTCCATTTGGGCCCCCAAATATCTCTCTGTGGGTCAGCGGCAGCGCGGTACTGAGCGCTGTAGACTCTGGCTTTGTGCCAGAATCTACAGCGCATGCGTGGGCCCCTGGGAAAATGGCGCCCGCGCCTACTTTCCCGGGGACATCTTTTCTGCGCATGCTGCGGAGCAGCACTTCCGGAATTAATGAAGAGGTAAGTATGATTACCTGTGTGTGCGTCCCTGGAACCAGGGGCCCGTGTGCACCGCACACCTTGCACCTATTATAAAGATGCCTATGATTGGACAGTATAACCATCACAATAATTATAATTTGTGCATACACAGAAGTAGTAAAAGCATCGCGCATGCACACTTGATACAGTGCGTGCCCGAAAAGGGCCCATAGCATCTGGGAAAGGGACTGAGCCTCACAACACCCCCGGACACATCACTTTGGGGGTGTGCCCAGTACTCTCCAAAATGCTGGGCTGCCCCCAGGCTCCCTCTACACTGTGAAGAGATGCTATGCGCATGGCATCTATTCTCCCACTGCTGGACAGCTGGGCTGTGGACACCACTTCTGGGTGTCCACAGCTGAAAAAAACAGTCAGCCTTTGATGGGCATCGGAAAGCTATATCTGATGGCTGGCATCCAAAGAATTCCCATTATTCGATGGAAAAAGTACCTGTATCCAATAGTAAACTTTGATGGTTGCTAACCATCAGTATCCAATGTCATCCCTACCTCAGCTCTATTGTCTTCTATAATGGAGGCATGTTCCAAGCACAGATGATGATGATGATGATGATTAAGCCCCTCTCCTGAGATCTCCATGAATGAGACGTCTTACACAGAGCGGCATCACCACCAGCACTGTCTGCCTGACACAGACCCTATTTAGTAGCAGGGAACAGACCAGCACCAGATAACTGACCGCTGGAGTCTGCAGATCAGGGTAACTCTGCACCCCAGTTATTAAGAACTTTGTATGTTATTATAACCTAGTCATCCCAAAAGTTTTGGAAGAAAATTATTGCTTGATGGACACTTTATATTATATATATATATATATATATATATATATATATATATATTAGGGGTGTGCACCGGCCACTTTTCGTGTTTTGGTTTTGGATCTGGATCTTTCTTCGTGTTTTGGATCTGGATTGGTTTTGCCAAAACCACCCTTCCGTGTTTTGGGTTCTGGGTTTTGTGTTTTGGATCTGTATTTTTTTGAAAAAAAGCATAAAAACAGCTAAAATCACAGAATTTGTAGGTTTTTCTGCTCCTATGCTATTATTAACCTCACTAACCTTAATTTCCACTCATTTCCAGTCTATTCTGAACACCTCACAATAGTGTTTTTATGTCCAAAAGGTTGCACCGAGGTAGCTGGATGACTATGCTAAGCGACACGAGTGGGCGGCACAAACACGTGACCCATCTAGGCGTGATACTGCAGTGGCAGACAGGATGGCAGTTTGAAAAACTAGGCCCCAAACTGTACATAGGGCCTGATTCAGACCCACTCGCGAGCGGCTGTCCGCTCGCAAGTGGGTCGATGTTATGCACTGAGCATGCGCACGACGGAGGGAGCTCCGTCGTGCGCATGCGCCAGATGCGACGAGCGAAGGAAAGTCCTTCGCTTGTTGTGTCCGATCAAAGGGGGCGTGCTGTCAATGTTGATTGACAGCACGCCCCCTTTGGTGGGCGTGCCGGGGGCGTGCCTCCCTGACGGGGGCGTTCCCACGGGAACGCCTCCCGTCAGAAGCCGGCCCACTGACATCACTAGTGATGTCAGTGGGAGTGATTTTGGCTCTGATAGAGCCAAAATCACTCTGGAGCTTGCGGTTGAAAACCTCAACCGCAGGCTCCGGCTCGCAATTTCGATGGTCGCGATGGTCTCGACCATCGCGGCCATCAAAAAGCACGCTCGTATAGCCTGTGGGTGGTGACCCACAGCTATACGAGCGTCCAGGAGGACGCTCCATGAAAATGGAGCCCGGCCCTCATTCAGAGCGTGCGCTCTGCTCAGAGCGTACGGCTCTGAAAGAGGGCCATAATGCAAAGAAAAAAAAGAGGTGCAAGATGGAATTGTCCTTGGGCCCTCCCACCCACCCTTATGTTGTATAAACAGGACATGCACACTTTAACAAACCAATCATTTCAGCACCAGGGTCTGCCACACAACTGTGGCTGAAATGATTGGTTCGTTTGGGCCCCCACAAAACAAGCTGGCAATTAATCTGTCCCTGCACAAACTGGCTCTACGGAGGCAAGATGTCATCCTCATCCTCCTCATCCACCGATTCCTCACCCTCTTCAGTGTGTACATCCTCATCCTCACAGAGTATTAATTCGTCCCCGCTGGAACCACAGGTCCCTCTGTATGTTCTGGAGGCTGGTCTCCCTGGAAGAGTTGATAATTCATTTTATGAACATCATCTTCTCCACATTTTGTGGAAGCAACCTCCTACGCCTTTCGCTGACAAGGTTCCCGGCTGCACTAAACACTCTTTCGGAGTACACACTGGAGGGGGGGCAACTCAGGTAAAATAGAGCCAGTTTGTAGGTACAGGGACCTCCAAATTGCTTCTTTTTCCTGCCAGTACAGGTACGGACTGTCTGACATGCCTACTTGGATGCTGTCACCGATGTAATCCTTTAACAGACAGACGCACGCTTGTCGCTGCTGCTTTGAGGATGCAAGTGCGGCTACAGCCCACACAATTCACAAAGACAGAAAAAAAAAAGGAATATTTTTATTGTTTGTGGAGCGCACTTTGAGGGTTACACCACCCTTTAACAGACAGACGCACGCTTGTCGCTGCTGCTTTGAGGATGCAAGTGCGGCTACAGCCCACACAATTCACAAAGACAGAAAAAAGAAGAAGAATATTTTTATTGTTTGTGTAGCACACTTTGAGGGTGTCACCACCCTTTAACAGACAGACGCACGCTTGTCGCTGCTGCTTTAAGGATGCAGGTGCGGCTACAGCCCACACAATTCACAAAGACAGAAAAAAAAAGAACAATATTTTTATTGTTTGTGTAGCACACTTTGAGGGTGTCACCACCCTTTAACAGACAGACGCACGCTTGTCGCTGCTGCTTTAACTATGCAGGTGCGGCTACAGCCCACACAATTCACAAAGACAGAAAAAAGAAGAAGAATATTTTTATTGTTTGTGTAGCACACTTTGAGGGTGTCACCACCCTTTAACAGACAGACGCACGCTTGTCGCTGCTGCTTTGAGGATGCAAGTGCGGCTACATCGCACACAAGTCACAAACACATTAAAAATAGTTTTTTATTTTTTGGAGCACTTTGAGGGTTACACCACCCTTTAACAGACAGACGCACGCTTGTCGCTGCTGCTTTGAGGATGCAGGTGCGGCTAAAGCCCACACAATTCACAAAGACAGAAAAAAGAAGAAGAATATTTTAATTGTTTGTGTAGCACACTTTGAGGGTGTCACCACCCTTTAACAGACAGACGCACGCTTGTCGCTGCTGCTTTAAGGATGCAGGTGCAGCTACAGCCCACACATTTCACAAAGACCGAAAAAAAAAGAACAATATTTTTATTGTTTGTGTAGCACACTTTGAGGGTGTCACCACCCTTTAACAGACAGACGCACACTTGTTGCTGCTGCTTTGAGGATGCAGGTGGAATCTAGACGGGATTTGGAACCGGGGACACACTACCTCCATCAATTGTCTAAATCCCACTGCACTAATAGCGGATACCGGACGCACGTCTAACACCAACATAGCAGTCAAGGCCTCAGTTATACGTTTTGCTTCAGGATGACTGCTGTCGTACTTCATCCTCCTCGCTAGGGACTGTTGGAGGGTCAATTGTTTAGTAAAAGTAGTGATGTTCCTACTTCCTCTCTGGGATGATGAACAACTCCCAGCAGCAGCAATAGCACTAGGAGGAAGTGGTTCTTGATCTTTCCCTATTTTATTTTTATCGGAGAAAGTTTGGTCCTCCATTTATGTTATATTGATATATACGTGCGGCTAAAGCGCACACAAACACAGAAAATATTTTTTTATTTTTGCTGGAGAGTAGTGCACTTTGTGGGTTACACCATCCTTTAAGAAATGAGCCAGCCGGCTCTTTACTTATGGGACACAGGCGCACGCTTGGCGCTGCTCCTTTGTTGATGCACGTGCAGCCACAGTGCACACAAGTCACAAACACAGAAAATATATATTTTTTTGGTTTGGAGTGTACTTTGGGGGTTACAGCACCCTTTAACGGTCAAGCCAGCTGGCCCTTTACTTATGACACAGGCGCACGCTTGGCACTACTTTGTTGATGCACGTGCGGCTACTGCGCACACAATTTACAAACACAGAAAATAATTTATTTTTTGGTTTGGACTGGAGTGTACTTTGGGGGTTACAGCACCCTTTAACGGTCAAGCCAGCCGGCCCTTTACTAATGACACAGGCGCATGCTTGGCACTACTTTGTTGATGCACGTGCGGCTACTGCGCACACAATTCACAAACACAGAAAATAATTTTTTTTTTGGTTTGGACTGGAGTGTACTTTGGGGGTTACAGCACCCTTTAATGGTCAAGCCAGCCGGCCCTTTACTTATGACACAGGCGCACGCTTGGCACTACTTTGTTGATGCACGTGTGGCTACTGCGCACACAATTCACAAACACAGAAAATATATATTTTTTTGGTTTGGACTGGAGTGTACTTTGGGGGTTACAGCACCCTTTAACGGTCAAGCCAGCCGGCCCTTTACTTATGACACAGGCGCACGCTTGGCACTACTTTGTTGATGCACGTGCGGCTACTGCGCACACAATTCACAAACACAGAAAATAATTTTTTTTTGGTTTGGACTGGAGTGTACTTTGGGGGTTACAGCACCCTTTAACGGTCAAGCCAGCCGGCCCTTTACTTATGACACAGGCGCACGCTTGGCACTACTTTGTTGATGCACATGCGGCTACTGCGCACACAATTCACAAACACAGAAAATAATTTTTTTTTTGGTTTGGACTGGAGTGTACTTTGGGGATTACAGCACCCTTTAATGGTCAAGCCAGCCGGCCCTTTACTTATGACACAGGCGCACGCTTGGCACTACTTTGTTGATGCACGTGCGGCTACTGCGCACACAATTCACAAACACAGAAAATATATATTTTTTTGGTTTGGACTGGAGTGTACTTTGGGGGTTACAGCACCCTTTAACGGTCAAGCCAGCCGGCCCTTTACTTATGACACAGGCGCACGCTTGGCACTACTTTGTTGATGCACGTGCGGCTACTGCGCACACAATTCACAAACACAGAAAATATATATTTTTTTGGTTTAGACTGGAGTGTACTTTGGGGGTTACAGCACCCTTTAATGGTCAAGCCAGCTGGCCCTTTACTTATGACACAGGCGCACGCTTGGCACTACTTTGTTGATGCACGTGCGGCTACTGCGCACACAATTCACAAACACAGAAAATAATTTTTTTTTGGTTTGGACTGGAGTGTACTTTGGGAGTTACAGCACCCTTTAACGGTCAAGCCAGCCGGCCCTTTACTTATGACACAGGCGCACGCTTGGCACTACTTTGTTGATGCACGTGCGGCTACTGCGCACACAATTCACAAACACACAAAAAATATTATTTTTTTAGCACTTGGGGGGAGCACCCCTGATGGACAGAGCACCCCCTGGACAACACTACAGCACCCCTTTAGGACTGGGACACTGCACAGGACTTTGGAGTGGACACAGCCCCTATGGAGAACTGACTGCACAACACAGTCCAGCCAGCCCCTATGGACTTTGAAGTAGTGGACACAGCCCCTATTAACAACAGCAGCACAGCACAACACAGCCAGCCCCTATGGACTTTGAAGTAGTGGACAACAGCAGCACAGCGCAGCACAGCGCAGCACAGCACAACACTACTCTGCACTACACTACACTACACTACACAGCCCTAACTCCCACCCTCCCTCTTCACTGTCCACAGCCGAGTGAGAAAATGGCGCCGACGCGGGTACCTTATATAGGTTCCAAAACCCGCGAGACTCGGAAGGCGGGATGATGACGTTTTGCCTCGATTTCAGATCCGAGTCAGGCGGGAAAAGTCCAGCCTGACTCGGATCTGCCTCGGATCCGGGGGGGTTCGGATTTCAGAAATCCGAACCCGCTCACCCCTAATATATATATACATATATATATATATATATATATATATATTCATATTCTAGAGCAAATAGAGCTAAATTCTACAATAGTGTTTTGTCTGACCTTGGTTATTGTGTTCATATGTTAATTAAAAAAAAAAAAAAAAAAGAAACACATAGTAATATGGAGTTATTCATTTTCTACAGTATATTAATGTATTTTATGATTTCTTGCATAGAATTTACATGTTACTCTCTTTACTTTATGATTTTAACACAGGAATTATTGTCATACACACAGAAGGCAGCATGCAGGGGCTCAGTGAAGGTGGTGGAGAAGGTGTGTAAGTGTCTGATGGGGTCACACAGGTGATAGAAGGACAGACGCCCGGCCTCATAGTCCAGGTATATCCCCACTGTCTGCACATGAGAATCTGGATTTATTACTTTAGGTATATTGTTATGACGTGCTCCATATTTGTCAGTACAGGACAGGCTCCATGACTTGTCATTATAACCAATGAATGATGCATCACCATTTATCTTTCTCTCTATACTGTGAGCGGCCACCCCTATCAGCCATTTCTCTGCTTCACTCACATCCACTTCCCAGTAATGTTTCCCAGATGAAAAACTACAGGAGCTTAACACCTGCCGGACTATAAACCTCTCAGGTCCATCTGGTCTGTCCTGATTTACATTAGTACCAGATACAGATCTGCGATCCCCTGATATAATAATGTGATTAGAGGCTGTCTTTATATCCAGTAATATGTCTAATTTCTCTATCACTGAGAACTGTCTCTTTATATGTAGATCCATCAGATTATCAGACAAGTGTAAAAGTCCCCTGTGTAAAATCTGTGAGATTATTCCCTCCTCCAGACATCCAGCAACTCTTACATCACTGATGACATCACAGCTCCTGTGACTGATGACATCACTTTCTGGTTCTTTCTTCAGGACAGCTAATGGATCGATGATATTACAGATCTCCTCAATGCTACTAATCTTCCTGGACAGCTCGTTCTTCTGTATTTCCAGCTGTGTGATCAGATCAGAGACTGAGAGTGACATCTGCTCTTTCTGTCTGGTGATCTCACCCAGGACCACCCTCTCCAGAGTGTCTAACTTCTCCCTGATGTCTCTAAACAGATCAGTGACTCTCTCAGTGACACCGGCGGCTTTTTCCTTCTCCTCTCTCCTGTGACCCTGCAGACGCTGCACTCTCCTCTCAGTTTCCTCTCTCTCAGACTTCAGGGTCTCAGTAACAGCTCTCAGTGTCTCTTTTTTCTTCTCAGAGGCCACATTCAGAAGCTCCACGTGGTGACCCCGGTGGTCTCCAGCCACCCAGCAGGATATACAGATAGCGGATGAGTCCTCAGAACAGTAATACTTTACAATCTCCTCGTGTACGGAGCATTTTCTGGCTGCAAAGAAATCAGTGGGTTCAGTTAAAATGTGTACAGTGGATTTACTGTGTTTGCTCAGGTGTTTGTCACAAAACGAAGCTTCACACAGCAGACATGACTTAGTAGCCGGCACAAGAGAGTCACAGTAAGTACAGAAGATCCGGGTCTCCTCCTGCTCTGGATGACTACATAGGAAACTTTCCACAATGTTACTCAGCTTCCTGTTCTTCTCCAGTGCTGGGCGCTCCTGATACTCTGCTCTGCATTCCGGGCAGGAATAGCCCCCAGCCCCCTCCTGTGTATCCAGCACACTCACAATACAGAGCCGGCAGTAGTTGTGCCCACATCTCAGGGATACAGGGTCTATATAAGTGCTCAGGCAGATGGAGCAGCTCAGCTCCTCTCTCAGGTCTGCAGACGCCATTCTAGGAAACAGGAAGAAATGAAACTAAGATTTAGCATTATACAGATCAGCACAGAGGGAGGGGCTGAGCATAACATCCACACACAGAGATAGGTGATGAAAGTGACAATATGACTGGGAAGGAGAGAATAGAGCCGTGATATACTCAGTGGCCACTTTATTAGTAAGACTTTCCTTTACCCCCAGAACAGGCAGAATTATTTGCATACAACAAGGTGCTGGAAACCTTCCTCTGGCCCCTGGTGACATGATAGTATCAGGCAGTTGCTGCAGGTTTGTTGGTTGCACATTTATACTGCAAATCTCCCATTCCCTCTGCATCCCAAGGTGCTGTGAGACCTGGTGAGGCCATTGGCGTACACTGAGCTTATGGAAATCAGGTGTAATTACACATATTCACAATTCTGACAACATCCTCCTCTCATCTCTCCATATGTGTAAATGTCATATTATTACCCAATTACCCACACTCAGCCGCAAGTGGAGATGCAAACGCTTAGCTGCCGGAGCATCCGCAGCGCAAATGCACGCAGGATCCGTCCACACAACCGACTTGCAATTCACAAACATTTGGCAGACTCCAGACACAGGCTGCTGATAATTCATAGGGAGTGTGGTATCTATTGTTGACATTCGTCATGCTGTCATAAGAAGGTCGACATAATGTCCATATGCATCATGTTGACATTGAACAAGTGGACAATTATGTTGACACTAATGAAATGTCACCATGATTAGTATGTCAACAAAGCGTCCCTGGTGGTCTAGCGGTGACTTCGTGGTCCGGTGAGTCCGGCGGTCATGTAATGCAGACCCTACAACATGACCCCTCCCACCAGGTACAAAGTTATCTACTCCTGGGCTTCCTACTTAATTTATAATTGCCGTCACCTGTGTTAAAATCTATTCTCTTCATTTAGTCAGATCAACACAGGTGACAGAAATCATACATTTGGGGCATATTCAAATTAGCGCCAAAAACTAATGTTGTTTTCGCCATCTGCAAAATTTTTGCCAAAAAAAACTACGAAAATGGCAAAAAGGAGAAAATGGCGAACAGGAGAAAATGGAAAAAAAAAAAACTGTTGAAAAGTTTTCTCCTTCCCAGACGAGGAGGAAAAAAAAAAAAGCAAAATCTTTAGTTTTGCCTAAAAATTTGGGGATTTCTTTCAGAACCCATTGGACACCCTCCTAATGATAAATCACCCCAAAATGTATTGTAAGTTGCGTACATTGGCGAAAAATGACCGCGCAAACTTAGGGTGGAAAAAAAATTAAAAATTGTTGAAAATTACAGATAGCTATTTTTTTCCAGGAAATTACTGTTCTACATAAATTGGGGGTACGTTAAAATGGGTGAAAGTATATTTTCGTGTCGTAAAAACACAATTTTAAAAAAACGCATGCTGCGGCCGTGTGTTATGTTTAAAACACTTGACGCATCCATACTGCCCCTTAAAAAAAATCAGACCCAATATACTAAAACCATTTTCAACGATTTTATTTTTTATTTTTTTCACACAAAATTTGCGTGGTCGTTTTTTTTGCCAAAGTATGCAAATTGCCAAAATTTTGGGGGGTAATTTATCATTTGGGGAGGGGGGGTGTCCAAAGGGTTCTGAAAGAAATCCCCACATTTTTAGTCCAAACTAGGTATTTTTTACTTTTTTCTTCTAGTCTGGGATGGAGAAAACTTTTCTCCAGTTTTTTTTTTACTCCATTTTCGTCTGTTTGTCGTTTTCACCATTTTTTGTGAAAATTTAGCAATTTTTTTGGCGAAAAAAACCCAGCCATTTTTGTCACTAATTTAATACGGCCCTAGGTGGGAAGTCCAGGAGCAGAGCATTGTGTACCTGGTGGAAGGGGTCATGTTGGAGGATCTGCTAATTATGACTATTGGTGGCTCCATCGGAACTTGCAGCGTAGATTTTGTCTAACTCCTCCCCCTAGAGAATACTCTCCCCTCTAGCAGTATAACCCTAACCCACACTGCCGGGCCGAGCGATATGCCGCCTTTTCATATTGACAATGTGATCATGTCAACATTCTGCACACACCGACATATTCATTGTCGATATTTTAACAATGTTGACAACTGTTGTCATTGTAAATGTCAACATTTCTACGACATCCCTTCACAGGGACAGGTTCCTGATGGCCATTCATAATAGATTACACCCATAGACATTACGTCACTTGCTACTACAGGTTGAGTCTCCCATATCCAAATATTCCAAAATACGGAATATTCTGAGATACAGAATATTTTTAGCATGACTGAGAAAGTGAAACCTTTGCTTTCTGATGGGTCAATGTACACAAACTTTGTTTAATGCACAAAATTATTAAAAAACAGTATAAAATAACCTTCAGGATGTGTGTATATGAAACATAAATGAATTTCATGTATGTACACAAACTTTTTTTGATGCACAAAATTATTACAAATATTGTATAAAATGACCTGCAGGCTGTGTGTATAAGGTGTATATAGAACATTCTGTGTTTAGATTTGGGTCCCATTCCCAAGATATTTCATTATGGTATGCAATTATTCCAAAATACAGAATATTCCATTATCCAAAATACCCCTGGTCCCAAGCATTTTGGACATGGGAGACTCAACCTATATATGTGCTGCCTCTTTTTTTACTAAAAACTAAATTCTTATTTGTACCAATGCCAAGTAACCTCTATAATCAGTGGCAAACGTAGGATTTCTAGAGGGGGGTTTCCAAATGCTTGATTTAAGAGTGAGTCCATGAAGAGGGTATAATTAGCACTTATCCAGCTTTAATATGTGTCATACATAGTGTATTGTGTTGCATAATTCCAGCATATACAGGACCAGCGATCACAGTAACCCATTATATGTGTCATACATAGTGTACTGTGTGTCATAATTCCAGCATATACAGGACCAGCGATCACAGTAACCCATTATATGTGTCATACATAGTGTATTGTGTGTCATAGTTCCAGCATATACAGGACCAGCGATCACAGTAACCCATTATATGTGTCATACATAGTGTATTGTGTGTCATAGTTCCAGCATATACAGGACCAGTGATCACAGTAACCCATTATATGTGTCATACATAGTGTATTGTGTGTCATAGTTCCAGCATATACAGGACCAGCGATCACAGTAACCCATTATATGTGTCATACATAGTGTATTGTGTTGCATAATTCCAGCATATACAGGACCAGCGATCACAGTAACCCATTATATGTGTCATACATAGTGTACTGTGTGTCATAATTCCAGCATATACAGGACCAGCGATCACAGTAACCCATTATATGTGTCATACATAGTGTATTGTGTGTCATAGTTCCAGCATATACAGGACCAGCGATCACAGTAACCCATTATATGTGTCATACATAGTGTATTGTGTGTCATAGTTCCAGCATATACAGGACCAGTGATCACAGTAACCCATTATATGTGTCATACATAGTGTATTGTGTGTCATAGTTCCAGCATATACAGGACCAGCGATCACAGTAACCCATTATATGTGTCATACATAGTGTATTGTGTGTCATAGTTCCAGCATATACAGGACCAGCGATCACAGTAACCCATTATATGTGTCATACATAGTGTATTGTGTGTCATAGTTCCAGCATATACAGGACCAGTGATCACAGTAACCCATTATATGTGTCATACATAGTGTATTGTGTGTCATAATTCCAGCATATACAGGACCAGCGATCACAGTAACCCATTATATGCGTCATACATAGTGTATTGTGTGTCATAATTCCAGCATATACAGGACCAGTGACCATAGTAACCCATTATATGTGTCATACATAGTGTATTGTGTGTCATAATTCCAGCATATACAGGACCAGTGACCATAGTAAGCCATTAGATGTGGCAGTAGGTCCATCCTGCCTGAGCAGAATGTTTTTTTTTCAGATGTGGGCACAATTCCAGGGCATGGGAGCAAGTTCAGGAGTCTGGGGGAGCAGCAGAAGGACCTAGCACTGCCCTGGACATATATGTACATATTGGTCTCCTTATGTACTGGATAGTGTATTATTATACAGTATTAATTATTAACCCTATTGATGGTCTATAGCAGTGCACCCCTAACAGTGCATGTTTTCCACATCTCCCAGTTGGTGCACAGGAGTATTTATTACTGGCTGACACATTTTAAAAGATCCACAGGTGGTGCTAATCATTTCATTTGTGATACTGAGAACATGCAGCACTAGTAACATTGTATTATATTACTTCTATTGTGGTCATGGTGTGTGCTGGGGAGGGGGGTTTCCAGGCAGATGGAAACCCCCCCTGCGTTTGCCTATGATAACCTTGCATATATGGTATGATTTACCATTGCTTTTTGCCTAGCCTCACAACTCTGAACTTCTTTTTTTATTACTCATTTTCAAAACCCATTAAATCACATATATTCCCCTCATTAAAAAAAAAAACCAACAACTTTTGTCATGGAGCATACACATTCACTAACAGTGTTCTTCCACCAGCATTCTTACAAAACCTTCAACACGGTTATTCTCATATATACATAGTGTTCACTCTAGCTCTGGCGGGAGGCAGGGTGCCGGAGCTAGAGAGGGCACCCTTGTGCGCGCGCCGAAGGCTCACGTGCGCCTGAAAAGGGGGCGTGGCCATTGAAAAGGGGGCGTGTCTATAAGGTGCGTCCCCTTTTCGTCACTCTTGGGGGCGTGCCTGGCACCTACGGACACGCCGGGCAGCCCCCAAGTGCTGCAGACAGGGAGAATAGATGCTGGGCGCATGCGCCCAGCGTCTATTCTCTGGCGGTGACTGGGTCACCGCACATTTCTCCACCCACGGGACACTGTGACCCGCGGGTGAAGACAGCACCTGCATGGCTGTGAGGGCAGGGTGCTTTTTGCCCTCCAGAAGGAGGGCAGGGTGCTTTTTGCCCTCCAGAAAGAGGGCAGGGTGCCGCACCCCGCTAAAACAGGCTAGCGGGAACGCTATATACATTATTCCTACTTCCAGTTTTTCTCCGCCCTTCTTACCTCATCCACACCGTGACCATGTTTTCTTCAAATTCTCACTTTACTTAGGGCCTGATTCAGAGCTGAACGCTCTGACCAGAGCACTCGCTCTGAATCAGGGCCATCCTATTTAAGAGTGGAGGGGCCTTTTGGACGCTCGCATAGCTGTGGGTTACCACCCACAGCTTATGCGAGCGTCCATGATGATGGTCGCGATGGTCAAAGACCATCGCGACCATCGGGCTTGCGACGAGACCCTGCGGTAGGGTCATGCTGCCGCAAGCCCTGGAGTGATTTTGGCTCTATTAGAGCCAAAATCACTCCCACTGACATCACTAGTGATATCAGTGGGGCCGGACTCAGACGGTAGGCGTTCCCATGGGAACGCCTCCGTCTGGCAGCCACGCCCCCGGCACGCCCACCAAAGGGGGCATGCTGTCACTCACCATCGACAGCATGCCCCATTTGGTGCGAGACCCCGAGCGACGTATTTCTCGTCGCTCGCCGGGTCTCGCGCATGCGCACGACGGAGCTCCCTCCATCGCGTGCATGCGCATTCGCCCAACATCGACCCGCTTGCGAGCATCCTTCGCTCGCGAGCAGGTCTGAATGACCCCCTCAGTGCCTACCTAATCCTTTATCCTTCCCCCCTAGTCTCCTCCACGTCTTCCCTCCTCTGTCTGTATTACTCCACTCTGCTTCCCTCCCCCTCCTCTCCTGTTACTCCACTTTCATTCTTTTCTCCCCCACAATGGTCCTACTACCCAACCCCTAAGCTCAGTACCCACCCTCCTCTCCCTATCTCTTTACTACATCTTCATCAAACTAATCTCCCTCCCTCTCCTACACCTCTCTTGCCTACTGATTACTTCCTCCAAGATATCACCCAAACTGCTCCCTACCTCTGGAACTCTCTCCCTCTCAGGCTCTCTACAAAACTTCAAGCGGGCTCTTAAGACTCACTACTTCATAACCTTCCAGCTCTCATCCTAACCTGCTCCTCACATGCTTCTTCCTCACTGTCTACCCTATCTGTGTTTTCTGTCTGTGCCCCCCTCCCCCTATAGAATGTAAGCTCTCACGAGCAGGGCCCTCTTCCCTTATGTGCTTTTCCTTCCCTCATCTACTCAAAACTCTCCACAAGGGCATTTACACTTAGTAGCTGACGCCCTGCTGCTTTTTTGAGTGTTATGATCGCTGAGCAATGTTTATAAGCTACTTTCTTATTCTGTATTGTCTTGTACTGTAAGTCGCTGTTTTACGTGTTTTCTCATTTGTTAATGTACTTTTGGAGGCGCTGCAGAACCCTTGTGGTGCCATATAAATAAAGGATAATAAATAATAATAATAATAGCTACATTGTATTATCTGGCTACTGACCAACAACCTGACTAGCAAAGGACAAATAGCACTGACACCGCTCAGAATGACAGTAAGACATTACTGATATGTGCTCCAGGCTATGGGGCTGCTTAACTACACAATCATTTTCCTTATGCTGTCCTGACTAGTTGGCTCATGTGCCAGCAGGACTTACCCATAGGCAGGGTGGCACATAGCAACCATCTACATAATATAGTGCTCCTCTTACCCAGAGGCAGGGTGGTACACAGAGTCCAGCTGCATAATATAGTGCTCCTCTTACCCAGAGGCAGAGTGGCACACAGAGACCAGCTGCATAATATAGTGCTCTTCTTAGCCAGAGGCATGGTGGCACACAGAGACCAGCTGCATAATATAGTGCTCCTCTTACCCAGAGGCATGGTGGCACACACAGAAACCAGCTACATAATATAGTGCTTCTCTTACCCAGATGCAGGGTGGCACACAGAGACCAGCTGCATACTATAGTGCTTCTCTTACCCAGAGGCAGGGTGGCACACAGAGACCAGCTGCATAATATAGTGCTCCTCTTACCCAGAGGCAGGGTGGCACACAGAGACTAGCTGCATAATATAGTGCTCCTCTTACCCAGAGGCATTGTGGCACACAGAGACCAGCTGCATAATATAGTGCTTCTCTTACCCAGAGGCAGGGTGGCACACAGAGACCAGCTGCATAATATAGTGCTCCTCTTACCCAGAGGCAGGGTGGCACACAGAGACCAGCTGCATAATATAGTGCTTCTCTTACCCAGAGGCAGGGTGGTACACAGAGACCAGCTGCATAATATAGTGCTCCTCTTATACAGAGGCAGGGTGACATACACAGAGACCAGCTGCATAATACAGTGCTCCTCTTACCCAGAGGCAGGGTGGCACACACAGACCAGCCGCATAATATATGCTCCTCTTACCCAGAGGCAGGGTGGTACACAGAGACCAGCTGCATAATATAGTGCTCCTCTTACCCAGAGGCAGGGTGGTACACAGAGACCAGCTGCATAATATAGTGCTCCTCTTACCCAGAGGCAGGGTGGCACACACAGACCAGCCGCATAATATAGTGCTCCTCTTACCCAGAGGCAGGGTGCAGTGGCGTAACTATAAATTTTGCTCCCCCATGCCAAAAAAGTTTCAGGCGCCCCCCCCCCCCGCCCAAAGATCAAACACACCCAAAGACGACGTTTAAGGTGTGTGGTTACATGATACAGTAATGTGCCTTACATATTATGACACACTAAGTAATGCCACTTATAACACAGTGTGCCACACCGGATTGCCCCTTACAACACATTATGCCATACAGCAATGCCCTTTACACATGCCACACAATAATGCCACGTATAACACATAATGACATACAGTAAAACACTTATAACAAATTTATGCCATGCTGTAATGCCCCTATTTCACATTATGCCACATTTTAATGCCACATACAACACATTATGCCACACAGTAATGCCACATACAACACATTATGCCACACAGTAATGCCCCTAATAGCACATTGTGCACACAGTAATGCCAAATACAAATGATGCCAAACAGTAATGCCCATTACATCCCACCCTGACAGATCTACTTCACCAACCCTCCTCTCTACTCCTGCCAGTCCGTCACCTCAGCTCAAGACAGGTTGCACAGTTTTTATGTCCGTGTACAACCAGATTATTGGGAACATAGTTTATAACCTGTAAACTGCGTGTGTCAAGTTAGTGCCCCTTATACAGTGCCCTCTATACTAGTGCCCCTTATGCAATGCCCCCTGTAATAGTGCCCCTTATGCAATGCCCCCTGTAGTAGTGCCCCTTATGCAATGCCCTCTGTAATAGTGCCCCTTATGCAATGCCCCCTGTAATAGTGCCCCTTATGCAGGGCCCCCTGTAATTGTGCCCATTATGCAGGGCCCGCTGTAATTGTGCCCATTTTGCAGGGCCCCCTGTAATAGTGCCCATTATGCAGGGTCCCCTGTAATAGTGCCCATTATGCAGGGCCCCCTGTAATAGTGCCCATTATGCAGGGCCCCCTGTAATAGTGCCCATTATGCAGGGCCCCCTGTAATAGTGCTCATTATGCAGGGCCCCCTGTAAGTGTGCCCATTATGCAGGGCCCCCTGTAATAGTGCCCATTATGCAGGGCCCCCTGTAATTGTGCCCATTATGCAGGGCCCCCTGTAATTGTGCCCATTATGCAGAGCCCCCTGTAATTGTGCCCATTATGCAGGGCCCCCTGTAATTGTGCTCATTATGCAGGGCCCCCTGTAAGTGTGCCCATTATGCAGGGCCTACTGTAATTGTGCCCATTATGCAGGGCCCCCTGTAATTGTGCCCATTATGCAGGGCCCACTGTAATTGTGCCCATTATGCAGGGCCCCCTGTAAGTGTGCCCATTATGCAGGGCCCCCTGTAAGTGTGCCCATTATGCAGGCCCCCCTGTAATTGTGCCCATTATGCAGGACCCCCTGTAATTGTGCCCATTATGCAAGGCCCCCTATAATTGTACCCATTATGCATGGGCCCCTGTAATAGTGCCCATTATGCAGGGCCCCCTGTAAGTGTGCCCATTATGCAGGGCCCCCTGTAAGTGTGCCCATTAAGCAGGGCCCCCTGTAAGTGTGCCCAATAAAGTTGTGCCCCCGTAGTTGTGGCCTCCCCAAACCTCCCTCCCCTCACTTACCTGACTTCGCGCACTGTCATCCGGGCTGTCTCTCCGGCTGCCACGCTGACTGGATCTAAATAGATCCAGCAGACGCGGCCGCGCAGGTTCCCAAGGTCGCGGGTGACGTCATGACGTCACCTGCGCAGTGCATTACTGGGAATGCTGGCCTCTGAAGTGATCAGAGGCTTCCATAGCCTCTGATCACTTCAGAGGCCAGCGCACACAGTTGCAGTGGCATAACCACTGCCCCCGTCGCCCAAAAGCTACCCGGCGCCTCCAAGCCACCGCAGGGGCTACGGGGGGCAGTAGTTACGCCACTGGCAGGGTGGCACACACAGACCAGCCGCATAATATAGTGCTCCTCTTACCCAGAGGCTGGGTGGCACACACAGACCAGCTGTATAATATAGTGCTCCTCTTATCCAGAGGCAGGGTGGCACACACAGAGACCAGCTGCATAATATAGTGCTCCTCTTACCCAGAGGCAGGGTGGCACACAGAGACCAGCTGTATAATATAGTGCTCCTCTTACCCAGAGGCAGGGTGGCACACACAGACCAGCTGCATTATATAGTGCTCCTCTTACCCAGAGGCAGGGTGGTACACAAAGACCAACTGCATAATATAGTGCTCCTCTTACCCAGAGGCAAGGTGGCACAGAGACCAGCTGCATAATATAGTGCTCCTCTTATCCAGAGGCAGGGTGGCACACACAGACCAGCAGCATAAAATAGTGCTCCTCTTACCCAGAGACAGGGTGGCACACAGAGACCAGCTGCATAATATAGTGCTCCTCTTACCCAGAGGCATGGTGGTACACAGAGACCAGCTGCATAATATAGTGCTCCTCTTACCCAGAGGCAGGGTGGCACACACAGACCAGCTGTATTATATAGTGCTCCTCTTACCCAGAGGCAGGGTGGCACACACAGACCAGCTGCATTATATAGTGCTCCTCTTACCCAGAGGCAGGGTGGCACACACAGAGACCAGCTGTATAATATAGTGCTCCTCTTACCCAGAGGCAGGGTGGCACACACAGACCAGCTGAATGATATAGTGCTCCTCTTCCCCAGAGGCAGGGTGGCACACACAGAGAACAGCTGCATTATATAGTGCTACTCTCACCCAGAGGCAGGGTGGCACACACAGACCAGCTGCATGATATAGTGCTCCTCTTACCCAAAGGCAGGGTGGCACACACAGACCAGCTGCATGATATAGTGCTCCTCTTACCCAGAGACAGGGTGGTACACAAAGACCAACTGCATAATAAAGTGCTCGTCTTACCCAGAGGCAGGATGGCACACACAGAGACCAGCTGCATAATATAGTGCTCCTCTTACCCAGAGGCAGGGTCGTACACAGAGACCAGCTGTATAATATAGTGCTCCGCTTACCCAGAGGCAGGGTGGCACACACAGACCAGCTGCATTATATAGTGCTCCTCTTACCCAGAGGCAGGGTGGTACACAAAGACCAACTGCATAATATAGTGCTCCTCTTACCCAGAGGCAAGGTTGCACAGAGACCATCTGCATAATATAGTGCTCCTCTTACCCAGAGACAGGATGGCAGACAGAGACTAGCAGCATAATATAGTGCTCCTCTTATCCAGAGGCAGGGTGGCACACACAGAGACCAGCTGCATAATATAGTGCTCCTCTTACCCAGAGGCATGGTGGCACACACAGAACAGCAGCATAAAATAGTGCTCCTCTTACCCAGAGACAGGGTGGCACACAGAGACCAGCTGCATAATATAGTGCTCCTCTTACCCAGAGGCATGGTGGCACACAGAGACCAGCTACATAATATAGTGCTCCTCTTACCCAGAGACAGGGTGGCACACAGAGACCAGCTTCATAATATAGTGCTCCTCTTACCCAGAGACAGGGTGGTACACAGAGATCAGCTGCATAATATAGTGCTCCTCTTACCCAGAGGCAGGGTGGCACACACAGACCAGCAGCATAAAATAGTGCTCCTCTTACCCAGAGACAGGGTGGTACACAAAGACCAGCTGCATGATATAGTGCTCCTCTTACCCAGAGGCAGGGTGGCACACAGAGACTTGCTGTATAATATAGTGCTCCTCTTACCCAGAGGCAGGGTGGCACACAGAGACCAGCTGCATAATATAGTGCTCCTCTTACCCAGAGGCATGGTGACACACAGAGACCAGCTGCATAATATAGTGCTCCTCTTACCCAGAGGCATGGTGGCACACACAGAAACCAGCTACATAATATAGTGCTTCTCTTACCCAGATGCAGGGTGGCACACAGAGTCCAGCTGCATAATATAGTGCTCCTCTTACCCAGAGGCAGAGTGGCACACAGAGACCAGCTGCATAATATAGTGCTCTTCTTACCCAGAGGCATGGTGGCACACAGAGACCAGCTGCATAATATAGTGCTCCTCTTACCCAGAGGCATGGTGGCACACACAGAAACCAGCTACATAATATAGTGCTTCTCTTACCCAGAGGCAGGGTGGCACACAGAGACCAGCTGCATAATATAGTGCTTCTCTTACCCAGAGGCAGGGTGGCACACAGAGACCAGCTGCATAATATAGTGCTCCTCTTATCCAGAGGCAGGGTGACATACACAGAGACTAGCTGTATAATATAGTGCTCCTCTTACCCAGAGGCAGGTTGGCACACAGACCAGCTGCATAATACAGTGCTCCTCTTACCCAGAGGCAGGGTGGCACACACAGACCAGCCGCATAATATATGCTCCTCTTACCCAGAGGCAGGGTGGTACACAGAGACCAGCTGCATAATATAGTGCTCCTCTTACCCAGAGGCAGGGTGTTACACACAGAGACCAGCTACATAATATAGTGCTTCTCTTACCCAGAGGCAGGGTGGTACACAGAGACCAGCTGCATAATATAGTGCTCCTCTTACCCAGAGGCAGGGTGGTACACAGAGACCAGCTGCACAATATAGTGCTCCTCTTACCCAGAGGCAGGGTGGTACACAGAGACCAGCTGCATAATATAGTGCTCCTCTTACCCAGAGGCAGGGTGGCACACACAGACCAGCCGCATAATATAGTGCTCCTCTTACCCAGAGGCAGGGTGCAGTGGCGTAACTATAAATTTTGCCCCCCCATGCCAAAAAAGTTTCAGGCGCCCCCCCCCCCCCGCCCAAAGATCAAACACACCCAAAGACGACGTTTAAGGTGTGTGGTTACATGATACAGTAAAGTGCCTTACATATTATGACACACTAAGTAATGCCACTTATAACACAGTGTGCCACACCGGATTGCCCCTTACAACACATTATGCCATACAGCAATGCCCTTTACACATGCCACACAATAATGCCACGTATAACACATAATGACATACAGTAAAACACTTATAACAAATTAATGCCATGCTCTAATGCCCCTATTTCACATTATGCCACATTTTAATGCCACATACAACACATTATGCCACACAGTAATGCCACATACAACACATTATGCCACACAGTAATGCCCCTAATAGCACATTGTGCACACAGTAATGCCAAATACAAATTATGCCAAACAGTAATGCCCATTACATCCCACCCTGACAGATCTACTTCACCAACCCTCCTCTTTGCTCCTGCCAGTCCGTCACCTCAGCTCAAGACAGGTTGCACAGTTTTTATGTCCGTGTACAACCAGATTATTGGGAACATAGTTTATAACCTGTAAACTGCGTGTGTCAAGTTAGTGCCCCTTATACAGTGCCCCCTATACTAGTGCCCCTTATGCAATGCCCCCTGTAATAGTGCCCCTTATGCAATGCCCCCTGTAGTAGTGCCCCTTATGCAATGCCCTCTGTAATAGTGCCCCTTATGCAATGCCCCCTGTAATAGTGCCCCTTATGCAGGGCCCCCTGTAATTGTGCCCATTATGCAGGGCCCCCTGTAATTGTGCCCATTTTGCAGGGCCCCCTGTAATAGTGCCCATTATGCAGGGTCCCCTGTAATAGTGCCCATTATGCAGGGCCCCCTGTAATAGTGCCCATTATGCAGGGCCCCCTGTAATAGTGCCCATTATGCAGGGCCCCCTGTAACAGTGCTCATTATGCAGGGCCCCCTGTAAGTGTGCCCATTATGCAGGGCCCCCTGTAATAGTGCCCATTATGCAGGGCCCCCTGTAATTGTGCCCAATATGCAGGGCCCCCTGTAATTGTGCCCATTATGCAGGGCCCCCTGTAATTGTGCCCATTATGCAGGGCCCCCTGTAATTGTGCCCATTATGCAGGGCCCCCTGTAAGTGTGCCCATTATGCAGGGCCCACTGTAATTGTGCCCATTATGCAGGGCCCCCTGTAAGTGTGCCCATTATGCAGGGCCCACTGTAAGTGTGCCAATTAAGCAGGGCCCCCTGTAAGTGTGCCCATTATGCAGGGCCCCCTGTAAGTGTGCCCATTATGCAGGGCCCCCTGTAATTGTGCCCATTATGCAGGGCCCCCTGTAATTGTGCCCATTATGCAGGGCCCCCTATAATTGTGCCCATTATGCAAGGGCCCCTGTAAGTGTGCTCATTATGCAGGGCCCCCTGTAATTGTGCCCATTATGCAGGGCCCCCTGTAATTGTGCTCATTATGCAGGGCCCCCTGTAAGTGTGCCCATTATGCAGGGCCCACTGTAATTGTGCCCATTATGCAGGGCCCCCTGTAAGTGTGCCCATTATGCAGGGCCCACTGTAATTGTGCCCATTATGCAGGGCCCCCTGTAAGTGTGCCCATTATGCAGGGCCCCCTGTAAGGGTGCCCATTATGCAGGGCCCCCTGTAATTGTGTCCATTATGCAGGGCCCCCTGTAATTGTGCCCATTATGCAAGGCCCCCTATAATTGTGCCCATTATGCATGGGCACCTGTAATAGTGCCCATTATGCAGGGCCCCCTGTAAGTGTGCCCATTATGCAGGGCCCCCTGTAAGTGTGCCCATTAAGAAGGGCCCCCTGTAAGTGTTCCCAATAAAGTTGTGCCCCCGTAGTTGTGGCCTCCCCAAACCTCCCTCCCCTCACTTACCTGACTTCGCACACTGTCATCCTGGCTGTCTCTCCGGCTGCCACGCTGACTGGATCTAAATAGATCCAGCAGACGCGGCCGCGCAGGTTCCCAAGGTCGCGGGTGATGTCATGACGTCACCTGCGCAGTGCATTACTGGGAATGCTGGCCTCTGAAGTGATCAGAGGCTTCAATAGCCTCCGATCACTTCAGAGGCCAGTGCACACAGTTGCAGTGGCATAACCACTGCCCCCGTCGCCCCCAAGCTACCCGGCGCCTCCAAGCCACCGCAGGGGCTACGGGGGGCAGTAGTTACGCCACTGGCAGGGTGGCACATACAGACCAGCCGCATAATATAGTGCTCCTCTTACCCAGAGGCTGGGTGGCACACAGAGACCAGCTGTATAATATAGTGCTCCTCTTATCCAGAGGCAGGGTGGCACACACAGAGACCAGCTGCATAATATAGTGCTCCTCTTACCCAGAGGCAGGGTGGCACACAGAGACCAGCTGTATAATATAGTGCTCCTCCTACCCAGAGGCAGGGTGGCACACACAGACCAGCTGCATCATATAGTGCTCCTCTTACCCAGAGGCAGGGTGGTACACCAAGACCAACTGCATAATATAGTGCTCCTCTTACCCAGAGGCAAGGTGGCACAGAGACCATCTGCTTAATATAGTGCTCCTCTTACCCAGAGACAGGGTGGCAGACAGAGACCAGCTGCATAATATAGTGCTCCTCTTATCCAGAGGCAGGGTGGCACACACAGACCAGCAGCATAAAATAGTGCTCCTCTTACCCAGAGACAGGGTGGCACACACAGAGCAGCTGCATAATATAGTGCTCCTCTTACCCAGAGGCAGGGTGGCACACACAGACCAGCTGCATAATATAGTGCTCCTCTTACCCAGAGGCAGGGTGGCACACACAGACCAGTTGCATAATATAGTGCTCCTCTTACCCAGAGGCAGGGAGGCACACAGAGACCAGCTGCATATCATAGTGCTCCTCTTACCCAGAGGCAGGGTGGCACACACACAGACCAGCTGCATAATATAGTGCTCCTCTTACCCAGAGGCAGGGTGGCACACACAGACCAGCTGCATAATATAGTGCTCCTCTTACCCAGGGGCAAGGTGGCACACACAGACCAGCTGCATAATATAGTGCTCCTCTTACCCAGAGGCAGGGTGGCACACACACAGACCAGCTGCATAATATAGTGCTCCTCTTACCCAGAGACAGGGTGGCACACAGAGACCAGCTTCATAATATAGTGCTCCTCTTACCCAGAGACAGGGTGGTACACAGAGATCAGCTGCATAATATAGTGCTCCTCTTACCCAGAGACAGGGTGGTACACAAAGACCAGCTGCATACTATAGTGCTCCTCTTACCCAGAGGCAGGGTGGCACACAGAGACTTGCTGTATAATATAGTGCTCCTCTTACCCAGAGGCAGGGTGGCACACAGAGACCAGCTGCATAATATAGTGCTCCTCTTACCCAGAGGCATGGTGATACACAGAGACCAGCTGCATAATATAGTGCTCCTCTTACCCAGAGGCAGGGTGGCACACACAGACCAGCTGTATTATATAGTGCTGCTCTTACCCAGAGGCAGGGTGGCACACACAGACCAGCTGCATTATATAGTGCTGCTCTTACCCAGAGGCAGGGTGGCACACACAGAGACCAGCTGTATAATATAGTGCTCCTCTTACCCAGAGGCAGGGTGGCACACACAGACCAGCTGAATGATATAGTGCTCCTCTTACCCAGAGGCAGGGTGGCACACACAGAGAACAGCTGCATTATATAGTTCTACTCTCACCCAGAGGCAGGGTGGCACACACAGACCAGCTGCATAATATAGTTCTCCTCTTACCCAAAGGCAGGGTGGCACACACAGACCAGCTGCATGATATAGTGCTCCTCTTACCCAGAGACAGGGTGGTACACAAAGACCAACTGCATAATAAAGTGCTCGTCTTACCCAGAGGCAGGATGGCACACACAGAGACCAGCTGCATAATATAGTGCTCCTCTTACCCAGAGGCAGGGTGGTACACAGAGACCAGCTGTATAATATAGTGCTCCACTTACCCAGAGGCAGGGTGGCACACACAGACCAGCTGCATTATATAGTGCTCCTCTTACCCAGAGGCAGGGTGGTACACAAAGACCAACTGCATAATATAGTGCTCCTCTTACCCAGAGGCAAGGTTGCACAGAGACCATCTGCATAATATAGTGCTCCTCTTACCCAGAGACAGGGTGGCAGACAGAGACTAGCAGCATAATATAGTGCTCCTCTTATCCAGAGGCAGGGTGGCACACACAGAGACCAGCTGCATAATATAGTGCTCCTCTTACCCAGAGGCATGGTGGCACACACAGAACAGCAGGATAAAATAGTGCTCCTCTTACCCAGAGACAGGGAGGCACACAGAGACCAGCTGCATAATATAGTGCTCCTCTTACCCAGAGGCATGGTGGCACACAGAGACCAGCTACATAATATAGTGCTCCTCTTACCCAGAGACAGGGTGGCACACAGAGACCAGCTTCATAATATAGTGCTCCTCTTACCCAGAGACAGGGTGGTACACAGAGATCAGCTGCATAATATAGTGCTCCTCTTACCCAGAGGCAGGGTGGCACACACAGACCAGCAGCATAAAATAGTGCTCCTCTTACCCAGAGACAGGGTGGTACACAAAGACCAGCTGCATAATATAGTGCTCCTCTTACCCAGAGGCAGGGTGGCACACAGAACAGCAGCATAAAATAGTGCTCCTCTTACCCAGAGACAGGGTGGCACACAGAGACCAGCTGCATAATATAGTGCTCCTCTTACCCAGAGGCATGGTGGCACACAGAGACCAGCTACATAATATAGTGCTCCTCTTACCCAGAGACAGGGTGGCACACAGAGACCAGCTTCATAATATAGTGCTCCTCTTACCCAGAGACAGGGTGGTACACAGAGATCAGCTGCATAATATAGTGCTCCTCTTACCCAGAGGCAGGGTGGCACACACAGACCAGCAGCATAAAATAGTGCTCCTCTTACCCAGAGACAGGGTGGTACACAAAGACCAGCTGCATGATATAGTGCTCCTCTTACCCAGAGGCAGGGTGGCACACAGAGACTTGCTGTATAATATAGTGCTCCTCTTACCCAGAGGCAGGGTGGCACACAGAGACCAGCTGCATAATATAGTGCTCCTCTTACCCAGAGGCATGCTGACACACAGAGACCAGCTGCATAATATAGTGCTCCTCTTACCCAGAGGCATGGTGGCACACACAGAAACCAGCTACATAATATAGTGCTTCTCTTACCCAGATGCAGGGTGGCACACAGAGTCCAGCTGCATAATATAGTGCTCCTCTTACCCAGAGGCAGAGTGGCACACAGAGACCAGCTGCATAATATAGTGCTCTTCTTACCCAGAGGCATGGTGGCACACAGAGACCAGCTGCATAATATAGTGCTCCTCTTACCCAGAGGCATGGTGGCACACACAGAAACCAGCTACATAATATAGTGCTTCTCTTACCCAGAGGCAGGGTGGCACACAGAGACCAGCTGCATAATATAGTGCTTCTCTTACCCAGAGGCAGGGTGGCACACAGAGACCAGCTGCATAATATAGTGCTCCTCTTATCGAGAGGCAGGGTAACATACACAGAGACCAGCTGTATAATATAGTGCTCCTCTTACCCAGAGGCAGGTTGGCACACAGACCAGCTGCATAATACAGTGCTCCTCTTACCCAGAGGCAGGGTGGCACACACAGACCAGCCGCATAATATATGCTCCTCTTACCCAGAGGCAGGGTGGTACACAGAGACCAGCTGCATAATATAGTGCTCCTCTTACCCAGAGGCAGGGTGTTACACACAGAGACCAGCTACATAATATAGTGCTTCTCTTACCCAGAGGCAGGGTGGTACACAGAGACCAGCTGCATAATATAGTGCTCCTCTTACCCAGAGGCAGGGTGGTACACAGAGACCAGCTGCACAATATAGTGCTCCTCTTACCCAGAAGCAGGGTGGTACACAGAGACCAGCTGCATAATATAGTGCTCCTCTTACCCAGAGGCAGGGTGGCACACACAGACCAGCCGCATAATATAGTGCTCCTCTTACCCAGAGGCAGGGTGCAGTGGCGTAACTATAAATTTTGCTCCCCCATGCCAAAAAAGTTTCAGGCGCCCCCCCCCCCGCCCAAAGATCAAACACACCCAAAGACGACGTTTAAGGTGTGTGGTTACATGATACAGTAAAGTGCCTTACATATTTTGACACACTAAGTAATGCCACTTATAACACAGTGTGCCACACCGGATTGCCCCTTACAACACATTATGCCATACAGCAATTCCCTTTACACATGCCACACAATAATGCCACGTATAACACATAATGACATACAGTAAAACACTTATAACAAATTAATGCCATGCTCTAATGCCCCTATTTCACATTATGCCACATTTTAATGCCACATACAACACATTATGCCACACAGTAATGCCACATACAACACATTATGCCACACAGTAATGCCCCTAATAGCACATTGTGCACACAGTAATGCCAAATACAAATTATGCCAAACAGTAATGCCCATTACATCCAACCCTGACAGATCTACTTCACCAACCCTCCTCTTTGCTCCTGCCAGTCCGTCACCTCAGCTCAAGACAGGTTGCACAGTTTTTATGTCCGTGTACAACCAGATTATTGGGAACATAGTTTATAACCTGTAAACTGCATGTGTCAAGTTAGTGCCCCTTATACAGTGCCCCCTATACTAGTGCCCCTTATGCAATGCCCCCTGTAATAGTGCCCCTTATGCAATGCCCCCTGTAGTAGTGCCCCTTATGCAATGCCCTCTGTAATAGTGCCCCTTATGCAATGCCCCCTGTAATAGTGCCCCTTATGAAGGGCCCCCTGTAATTGTGCCCATTATGCAGGGCCCCCTGTAATTGTGCCCATTTTGCAGGGCCCCCTGTAATAGTGCCCATTATGCAGGGTCCCCTGTAATAGTGCCCATTATGCAGGGCCCCCTGTAATAGTGCCCATTATGCAGGGCCCCCTGTAATAGTGACCATTATGCAGGGCCCCCTGTAATAGTGCTCATTATGCAGGGCCCCCTGTAAGTGTGCCCATTATGCAGGGCCCCCTGTAATAGTGCCCATTATGCAGGGCCCCCTGTAATTGTGCCCAATATGCAGGGCCCCCTGTAATTGTGCCCATTATGCAGGGCCCCCTGTAATTGTGCCCATTATGCAGGGCCCCCTGTAATTGTGCCCATTATGCAGGGCCCCCTGTAAGTGTGCCCATTATGCAGGGCCCACTGTAATTGTGCCCATTATGCAGGGCCCCCTGTAAGTGTGCCCATTATGCAGGGCCCACTGTAATTGTGCCCATTAAGCAGGGCCCCCTGTAAGTGTGCCCATTATGCAGGGCCCCCTGTAAGTGTGCCCATTATGCAGGGCCCCCTGTAATTGTGCCCATTATGCAGGGCCCCCTGTAATTGTGCCCATTATGCTGGGCCCCCTATAATTGTGCCCATTATGCAAGGGCCCCTGTAATAGTGCTCATTATGCAGGGCCCCCTGTAATTGTGCCCATTATGCAGGGCCCCCTGTAATTGTGCTCATTATGCAGGGCCCCCTGTAAGTGTGCCCATTATGCAGGGCCCACTGTAATTGTGCCCATTATGCAGGGCCCCCTGTAAGTGTGCCCATTATGCAGGGCCCACTGTAATTGTGCCCATTATGCAGGGCCCCCTGTAAGTGTGCCCATTATGCAGGGCCCCCTGTAAGTGTGCCCATTATGCAGGGCCCCCTGTAATTGTGCCCATTATGCAGGGCCCCCTGAAATTGTGCCCATTATGCAAGGCCCCCTATAATTGTGCCCATTATGCATGGGCCCCTGTAATAGTGCCCATTATGCAGGGCCCCCTGTAAGTGTGCCCATTATGCAGGGCCCCCTGTAAGTGTGCCCATTAAGCAGGGCCCCCTGTAAGTGTGCCCAATAAAGTTGTGCCTCCGTAGTTGTGGCCTCCCCAAACCTCCCTCCTCTCACTTACCTGACTTCGCGCACTGTCATCCTGGCTGTCTCTCCGGCTGCCACGCTGACTGGATCTAAATAGATCCAGCAGACGCGGCCGCGCAGGTTCCCAAGGTCGCGGGTGACGTCATGACGTCACCTGCGCAGTGCATTACTGGGAATGCTGGCCTCTGAAGTGATCAGAGGCTTCCATAGCCTCCGATCACTTCAGAGGCCAGCGCACACAGTTGCAGTGGCATAACCACTGCCCCCGTCGCCCCCAAGCTACCCGGCGCCTCCAAGCCACCGCAGGGGCTACGGGGGGCAGTAGTTACGCCACTGGCGGGGTGGCACATACAGACCAGCCGCATAATATAGTGCTCCTCTTACCCAGAGGCTGGGTGGCACACACAGACCAGCTGTATAATATAGTGCTCCTCTTATCCAGAGGCAGGGTGGCACACAAAGAGACCAGCTGCATAATATAGTGCTCCTCTTACCCAGAGGCAGGGTGGCACACAGAGACCAGCTGTATAATATAGTGCTCCTCTTACCCAGAGGCAGGGTGGCACACACAGACCAGCTGCATCATATAGTGCTCCTCTTACCCAGAGGCAGGGTGGTACACCAAGACCAACTGCATAATATAGTGCTCCTCTTACCCAGAGGCAAGGTGGCACAGAGACCATCTGCATAATATAGTGCTCCTCTTACCCAGAGACAGGGTGGCAGACAGAGACCAGCTGCATAATATAGTGCTCCTCTTATCCAGAGGCAGGGTGGCACACACAGACCAGCAGCATAAAATAGTGCTCCTCTTACCCAGAGACAGGGTGGCACACACAGACCAGCTGCATAATATAGTGCTCCTCTTACCCAGAGGCAGGGTGGCACACACAGACCAGCTGCATAATATAGTGCTCCTCTTACCCAGAGGCAGGGTGGCACACACAGACCAGTTGCATAATATAGTGCTCCTCTTACCCAGAGGCAGGGAGGCACACAGAGACCAGCTGCATATCATAGTGCTCCTCTTACCCAGAGGCAGGGTGGCACACACACAGACCAGCTGCATAATATAGTGCTCCTCTTACCCAGAGGCAGGGTGGCACACACAGACCAGCTGCATAATATAGTGCTCCTCTTACCCAAGGGCAAGGTGGCACACACAGACCAGCTGCATAATATAGTGCTCCTCTTACCCAGAGGCAGGGTGGCACACACACAGACAGGCTGCATAATATAGTGCTCCTCTTACCCAGAGACAGGGTGGCACACAGAGACCAGCTTCATAATATAGTGCTCCTCTTACCCAGAGACAGGGTGGTACACAGAGATCAGCTGCATAATATAGTGCTCCTCTTACCCAGAGGCAGGGTGGCACACACAGAGCAGCAGCATAAAATAGTGCTCCTCTTACCCAGAGACAGGGTGGTACACAAAGACCAGCTGCATACTATAGTGCTCCTCTTACCCAGAGGCAGGGTGGCACACAGAGACTTGCTGTATAATATAGTGCTCCTCTTACCCAGAGGCAGGGTGGCACACACAGACCAGCTGCATAATATAGTGCTCCTCTTACCCAGAGGCATGGTGGTACACAGAGACCAGCTGCATAATATAGTGCTCCTCTTACCCAGAGGCAGGGTGGCACACACAGACCAGCTGTATTATATAGTGCTCCTCTTACCCAGAGGCAGGGTGGCACACACAGACCAGCTGCATTATATAGTGCTCCTCTTACCCAGAGGCAGGGTGGCACACACAGAGACCAGCTGTATAATATAGTGCTCCTCTTACCCAGAGGCAGGGTGGCACACACAGACCAGCTGAATGATATAGTGCTCCTCTTACCCAGAGGCAGGGTGGCACACACAGAGAACAGCTGCATTATATAGTGCTCCTCTTACCCAGAGGCAGGGTGGCACACACAGACCAGCTGAATGATATAGTGCTCCTCTTACCCAGAGGCAGGGTGGCACACACAGACCAGCTGCATTATATAGTGCTCCTCTTACCCAGAGACAGGGTGGTACACAAAGACCAACTGCATAATAAAGTGCTCGTCTTACCCAGAGGCAGGATGGCACACACAGAGACCAGCTGCATAATATAGTGCTCCTCTTACCCAGAGGCAGGGTGGTACACAGAGACCAGCTGTATAATATAGTGCTCCACTTACCCAGAGGCAGGGTGGCACACACAGACCAGCTGTATTATATAGTGCTCCTCTTACCCAGAGGCAGGGTGGCACACACAGACCAGCTGCATTATATAGTGCTCCTCTTACCCAGAGGCAGGGTGGCACACACAGAGACCAGCTGTATAATATAGTGCTCCTCTTACCCAGAGGCAGGGTGGCACACACAGACCAGCTGAATGATATAGTGCTCCTCTTACCCAGAGGCAGGGTGGCACACACAGAGAACAGCTGCATTATATAGTGCTACTCTCACCCAGAGGCAGGGTGGCACACACAGACCAGCTGCATAATATAGTGCTCCTCTTACCCAAAGGCAGGGTGGCACACACAGACCAGCTGCATGATATAGTGCTCCTCTTACCCAGAGACAGGGTGGTACACAAAGACCAACTGCATAATAAAGTGCTCGTCTTACCCAGAGGCAGGATGGCACACACAGAGACCAGCTGCATAATATAGTGCTCCTCTTACCCAGAGGCAGGGTGGTACACAGAGACCAGCTGTATAATATAGTGCTCCACTTACCTAGAGGCAGGGTGGCACACACAGACCAGCTGCATTATATAGTGCTCCTCTTACCCAGAGGCAGGGTGGTACACAAAGACCAACTGCATAATATAGTGCTCCTCTTACCCAGAGGCAAGGTTGCACAGAGACCATCTGCATAATATAGTGCTCCTCTTACCCAGAGACAGGGTGGCAGACAGAGACTAGCAGCATAATATAGTGCTCCTCTTACCCAGACGCAGGGTGGCACACAGAGACTTGCTGTATAATATAGTGCTCCTCTTACCCAGAGGCAGGGTGGCACACAGAGACCAGCTGCATAATATAGTGCTCCTCTTACCCAGAGGCATGGTGACACACAGAGACCAGCTGCATAATATAGTGCTCCTCTTACCCAGAGGCATGGTGGCACACACAGAAACCAGCTACATAATATAGTGCTTCTCTTACCCAGATGCAGGGTGGCACACAGAGTCCAGCTGCATAATATAGTGCTCCTCTTACCCAGAGGCAGAGTGGCACACAGAGACCAGCTGCATAATATAGTGCTCTTCTTACCCAGAGGCATGGTGGCACACAGAGACCAGCTGCATAATATAGTGCTCCTCTTACCCAGAGGCATGGTGGCACACACAGAAACCAGCTACATAATATAGTGCTTCTCTTACCCAGAGGCAGGGTGGCACACAGAGACCAGCTGCATAATATAGTGCTTCTCTTACCCAGAGGCAGGGTGGCACACAGAGACCAGCTGCATAATATAGTGCTCCTCTTATCCAGAGGCAGGGTGACATACACAGAGACCAGCTGTATAATATAGTGCTCCTCTTACCCAGAGGCAGGTTGGCACACAGACCAGCTGTATAATACAGTGCTCCTCTTACCCAGAGGCAGGGTGGCACACACAGACCAGCCGCATAATATATGCTCCTCTTACCCAGAGGCAGGGTGGTACACAGAGACCAGCTGCATAATATAGTGCTCCTCTTACCCAGAGGCAGGGTGTTACACACAGAGACCAGCTACATAATATAGTGCTTCTCTTACCCAGAGGCAGGGAGGTACACAGAGACCAGCTGCATAATATAGTGCTCCTCTTACCCAGAGGCAGGGTGGTACACAGAGACCAGCTGCACAATATAGTGCTCCTCTTACCCAGAGGCAGGGTGGTACACAGAGACCAGCTGCATAATATAGTGCTCCTCTTACCCAGAGGCAGGGTGGCACACACAGACCAGCCGCATAATATAGTGCTCCTCTTACCCAGAGGCAGGGTGCAGTGGCGTAACTATAAATTTTGCTCCCCCATGCCAAAAAAGTTTCAGGCGCCCCCCCCCCCCCCCGCCCAAAGATCAAACACACCCAAAGACGACGTTTAAGGTGTGTGGTTACATGATACAGTAATGTGCCTTACATATTATGACACACTAAGTAATGCCACTTATAACACAGTGTGCCACACCGGATTGCCCCTTACAACACATTATGCCATACAGCAATGCCCTTTACACATGCCACACAATAATGCCACGTATAACACATAATGACATACAGTAAAACACTTATAACAAATTAATGCCATGCTCTAATGCCCCTATTTCACATTATGCCACATTTTAATGCCACATACAACACATTATGCCACACAGTAATGCCACATACAACACATTATGCCACACAGTAATGCCCCTAATAGCACATTGTGCACACAGTAATGCCAAATACAAATTATGCCAAACAGTAATGCCCATCACATCCCACCCTGACAGATCTACTTCACCAACCCTCCTCTTTGCTCCTGCCAGTCCGTCACCTCAGCTCAAGACAGGTTGCACAGTTTTTATGTCCGTGTACAACCAGATTATTGGGAACATAGTTTATAACCTGTAAACTGCGTGTGTCAAGTTAGTGCCCCTTATACAGTGCCCCCTATACTAGTGCCCCTTATGCAATGCCCCCTGTAATAGTGCCCCTTATGCAATGCCCCCTGTAGTAGTGCCCCTTATGCAATGCCCTCTGTAATAGTGCCCCTTATGCAATGCCCCCTGTAATAGTGCCCCTTATGCAGGGCCCCCTGTAATTGTGCCCATTATGCAGGGCCCCCTGTAATTGTGCCCATTTTGCAGGGCCCCCTGTAATAGTGCCCATTATGCAGGGTCCCCTGTAATAGTGCCCATTATGCAGGGCCCCCTGTAATAGTGCCCATTATGCAGGGCCCCCTGTAATAGTGCCCATTATGCAGGGCCCCCTGTAATAGTGCTCATTATGCAGGGCCCCCTGTAAGTGTGCCCATTATGCAGGGCCCCCTGTAATAGTGCCCATTATGCAGGGCCCCCTGTAATTGTGCCCAATATGCAGGGCCCCCTGTAATTGTGCCCATTATGCAGGGCCCCCTGTAATTGTGCCCATTATGCAGGGCCCACTGTAATTGTGCCCATTATGCAGGGCCCCCTGTAAGTGTGCCCATTATGCAGGGCCCACTGTAAGTGTGCCCATTATGCAGGGCCCCCTGTAAGTGTGCCCATTATGCAGGGCCCACTGTAATTGTGCCCATTAAGCAGGGCCCCCTGTAAGTGTGCCCATTATGCAGGGCCCCCTGTAAGTGTGCCCATTATGCAGGGCCCCCTGTAATAGTGCCCATTATGCAGGGCCCCCTGTAATTGTGCCCATTATGCAGGGCCCCCTGTAATTGTGCCCATTATGCAAGGGCCCCTGTAATAGTGCTCATTATGCAGGGCCCACTGTAATTGTGCCCATTATGCAGGGTCCCCTGTAAGTGTGCCCATTATGCAGGGCCCCCTGTAAGTGTGCCCATTATGCAGGGCCCCCTGTAATTGTGCCCATTATGCAGGGCCCCCTGTAATTGTGCCCATTATGCAAGGCCCCCTATAATTGTGCCCATTATGCATGGGCCCCTGTAATAGTGCCCATTATGCAGGGCCCCCTGTAAGTGTGCCCATTAAGCAGGGCCCCCTGTAAGTGTGCCCAATAAAGTTGTGCCCCCGTAGTTGTGGCCTCCCCAAACCTCCCTCCCCTCACTTACCTGACTTCGCGCACTGTCATCCTGGCTGTCTCTCCGGCTGCCACGCTGACTGGATCTAAATAGATCCAGCAGACGCGGCCGCGCAGGTTCCCAAGGTCGCGGGTGACGTCATGACGTCACCTGCGCAGTGCATTACTGGGAATGCTGGCCTCTGAAGTGATCAGAGGCTTCCATAGCCTCCGATCACTTCAGAGGCCAGCGCACACAGTTGCAGTGGCATAACCACTGCCCCCGTCGCCCCCAAGCTACCCGGCGCCTCCAAGCCACCGCAGGGGCTACGGGGGGCAGTAGTTACGCCACTGGCAGGGTGGCACATACAGACCAGCCGCATAATATAGTGCTCCTCTTACCCAGAGGCTGGGTGGCACACAGAGACCAGCTGTATAATATAGTGCTCCTCTTATCCAGAGGCAGGGTGGCACACACAGAGACCAGCTGCATAATATAGTGCTCCTCTTACCCAGAGGCAGGGTGGCACACAGAGACCAGCTGTATAATATAGTGCTCCTCTTACCCAGAGGCAGGGTGGCACACACAGACCAGCTGCATCATATAGTGCTCCTCTTACCCAGAGGCAGGGTGGTACACCAAGACCAACTGCATAATATAGTGCTCCTCTTACCCAGAGGCAAGGTGGCACAGAGACCATCTGCATAATATAGTGCTCCTCTTACCTAGAGACAGGGTGGCAGATAGAGACCAGCTGCATAATATAGTGCTCCTCTTATCCAGAGGCAGGGTGGCACACACAGACCAGCAGCATAAAATAGTGCTCCTCTTACCCAGAGACAGGGTGGCACACACAGACCAGCTGCATAATATAGTGCTCCTCTTACCCAGAGGCAGGGTGGCACACACAGACCAGCTGCATAATATAGTGCTCCTCTTACCCAGAGGCAGGGTGGCACACACAGACCAGTTGCATAATATAGTGCTCCTCTTACCCAGAGGCAGGGAGGCACACAGAGACCAGCTGCATATCATAGTGCTCCTCTTACCCAGAGGCAGGGTGGCACACACACAGACCAGCTGCATAATATAGTGCTCCTCTTACCCAGAAGCAGGGTGGCACACACAGACCAGCTGCATAATATAGTGCTCCTCTTACCCAGGGGCAAGGTGGCACACACAGACCAGCTGCATAATATAGTGCTCCTCTTACCCAGAGGCAGGGTGGCACACACACAGACCAGCTGCATAATATAGTGCTCCTCTTACCCAGAGACAGGGTGGCACACAGAGACCAGCTTCATAATATAGTGCTCCTCTTACCCAGAGACAGGGTGGTACACAGAGATCAGCTGCATAATATAGTGCTCCTCTTACCCAGAGGCAGGGTGGCACACACAGACCAGCAGCATAAAATAGTGCTCCTCTTACCCAGAGACAGGGTGGTACACAAAGACCAGCTGCATACTATAGTGCTCCTCTTACCCAGAGGCAGGGTGGCACACAGAGACTTGCTGTATAATATAGTGCTCCTCTTACCCAGAGGCAGGGTGGCACACAGAGACCAGCTGCATAATATAGTGCTCCTCTTACCCAGAGGCATGGTGGCACACAGAGACCAGCTGCATAATATAGTGCTCCTCTTACCCAGAGGCATGGTGGCACACACAGAAACCAGCTACATAATATAGTGCTTCTCTTACCCAGATGCAGGGTGGCACACAGAGTCCAGCTGCATAATATAGTGCTCCTCTTACCCAGAGGCAGAGTGGCACACAGAGACCAGCTGCATAATATAGTGCTCTTCTTACCCAGAGGCATGGTGGCACACAGAGACCAGCTGCATAATATAGTGCTCCTCTTACCCAGAGGCATGGTGGCACACACAGAAACCAGCTACATAATATAGTGCTTCTCTTACCCAGATGCAGGGTGGCACACAGAGACCAGCTGCATACTATAGTGCTTCTCTTACCCAGAGGCAGGGTGGCACACAGAGACCAGCTGCATAATATAGTGCTCCTCTTACCCAGAGGCAGGGTGCACACAGAGACCAGCTGCATAATATAGTGCTCCTCTTACCAAGAGGCAATGTGGCACACAGAGACCAGCTGCATAATATAGTGCTTCTCTTACCCAGAGGCAGGGTGGCACACAGAGACCAGCTGCATAATATAGTGCTCCTCTTACCCAGAGGCAGGGTGGCACACAGAGACCAGCTGCATAATATAGTGCTTCTCTTACCCAGAGGCAGGGTGGTACACAGAGACCAGCTGCATAATATAGTGCTCCTCTTATCCAGAGGCAGGGTGACATACACAGAGACCAGCTGTATAATATAGTGCTCCTCTTACCCAGAGGCAGGTTGGCACATAGACCAGCTGCATAATACAGTGCTCCTCTTACCCAGAGGCAGGGTGGCACACACAGACCAGCCGCATAATATATGCTCCTCTTACCCAGAGGCAGGGTGGTACACAGAGACCAGCTGCATAATATAGTGCTCCTCTTACCCAGAGGCAGGGTGGTACACAGAGACCAGCTGCATAATATAGTGCTCCTCTTACCCAGAGGCAGGGTGGTACACAGAGACCAGCTGCATAATATAGTGCTCCTCTTACCCAGAGGCAGGGTGGCACACACAGACCAGCCGCATAATATAGTGCTCCTCTTACCCAGAGGCAGGGTGCAGTGGCGTAACTATAAATTTTGCTCCCCCATGCCAAAAAAGTTTCAGGCGCCCCCCCCCCCCGCCCAAAGATCAAACACACCCAAAGACGACGTTTAAGGTGTGTGGTTACATGATACAGTAATGTGCCTTACATATTATGACACACTAAGTAATGCCACTTATAACACAGTGTGCCACACCGGATTGCCCCTTACAACACATTATGCCATACAGCAATGCCCTTTACACATGCCACACAATAATGCCACGTATAACACATAATGACATACAGTAAAACACTTATAACAAATTTATGCCATGCTGTAATGCCCCTATTTCACATTATGCCACATTTTAATGCCACATACAACACATTATGCCACACAGTAATGCCACATACAACACATTATGCCACACAGTAATGCCCCTAATAGCACATTGTGCACACAGTAATGCCAAATACAAATTATGCCAAACAGTAATGCCCATTACATCCCACCCTGACAGATCTACTTCACCAACCCTCCTCTCTGCTCCTGCCAGTCCGTCACCTCAGCTCAAGACAGGTTGCACAGTTTTTATGTCCGTGTACAACCAGATTATTGGGAACATAGTTTATAACCTGTAAACTGCGTGTGTCAAGTTAGTGCCCCTTATACAGTGCCCCCTATACTAGTGCCCCTTATGCAATGCCCCCTGTAATAGTGCCCCTTATGCAATGCCCCCTGTAGTAGTGCCCCTTATGCAATGCCCTCTGTAATAGTGCCCCTTAAGCAATGCCCCCTGTAATAGTGCCCCTTATGCAGGGCCCCCTGTAATTGTGCCCATTATGCAGGGCCCCCTGTAATTGTGCCCATTTTGCAGGGCCCCCTGTAATAGTGCCCATTATGCAGGGTCCCCTGTAATAGTGCCCATTATGCAGGGCCCCCTGTAATAGTGCCCATTATGCAGGGCCCCCTGTAATAGTGCCCATTATGCAGGGCCCCCTGTAATAGTGCTCATTATGCAGGGCCCCCTGTAAGTGTGCCCATTATGCAGGGCCCCCTGTAATAGTGCCCATTATGCAGGGCCCCCTGTAATAGTGCTCATTATGCAGGGCCCCCTGTAAGTGTGCCCATTATGCAGGGCCCCCTGTAATAGTGCCCATTATGCAGGGCCCCCTGTAATTGTGCCCATTATGCAGGGCCCCCTGTAATAGTGCCCATTATGCAGGGCCCCCTGTAATTGTGCCCATTATGCAGGGCCCCCTGTAATTGTGCTCATTATGCAGGGCCCCCTGTAAGTGTGCCCATTATGCAGGGCCCACTGTAATTGTGCCCATTATGCAGGGCCCCCTGTAAGTGTGCCCATTATGCAGGGCCCACTGTAATTGTGCCCATTATGCAGGGCCCCCTGTAAGTGTGCCCATTATGCAGGGCCCCCTGTAATTGTGCCCATTATGCAAGGCCCCCTATAATTGTGCCCATTATGCATGGGCCCCTGTAATAGTGCCCATTATGCAGGGCCCCCTGTAAGTGTGCCCATTATGCAGGGCCCCCTGTAAGTGTGCCCATTAAGCAGGGCCCCCTGTAAGTGTGCCCAATAAAGTTGTGCCCCTTAGTTGTGGCCTCCCCAAACCTCCCTCCCCTCACTTACCTGACTTCGCGCACTGTCATCCGGGCTGTCTCTCCGGCTGCCACGCTGACTGGATCTAAATAGATCCAGCAGACGCGGCCGCGCAGGTTCCCAAGGTCGCGGGTGACGTCATGACGTCACCTGCGCAGTGCATTACTGGGAATGCTGGCCTCTGAAGTGATCAGAGGCTTCCATAGCCTCTGATCACTTCAGAGGCCAGCGCACACAGTTGCAGTGGCATAACCACTGCCCCCATCGCCCAAAAGCTACCCGGCGCCTCCAAGCCACCGCAGGGGCTACGGGGGGCAGTAGTTACGCCACTGACAGGGTGGCACACACAGACCAGCCGCATAATATAGTGCTCCTCTTACCCAGAGGCTGGGTGGCACACAGAGACCAGCTGTATAATATAGTGCTCCTCTTATCCAGAGGCAGGGTGGCACACACAGAGACCAGCTGCATAATATAGTGCTCCTCTTACCCAGAGGCAGGGTGGCACACAGAGACCAGCTGGATAATATAGTGCTCCTCTTACCCAGAGGCAGGGTGGCACACACAGACCAGCTGCATTATATAGTGCTCCTCTTACCCAGAGGCAGGGTGGTACACAAAGACCAACTGCATAATATAGTGCTCCTCTTACCCAGAGGCAAGATGGCACAGAGACCAGCTGCATAATATAGTGCTCCTCTTATCCAGAGGCAGGGTGGCACACACAGACCAGCAGCATAAAATAGTGCTCCTCTTACCCAGAGACAGGGTGGCACACAGAGACCAGCTGCATAATATAGTGCTCCTCTTACCCAGAGGCATGGTGGCACACAGAGACCAGCTGCATAATATAGTGCTCCTCTTACCGAGAGGCATGGTGGCACACAGACAAGCTGCATAATATAGTGCTCCTCTTACCCAGAGGCAGGGTGGTACACAGAGACCAGCTGTATAATATAGTGCTCCTCTTACCCAGAGGCAGGGTGGCACTCACAGACCAGCTGTATTATATAGTGAGCCTCTTACCCAGAGGCAGGGTGGCACACACAGACCAGCTGCATTAAATAGTGCTCCTCTTACCCAGAGGCAGGGTGGCACACACAGAGACCAGCTGTATAATATATTGCTCCTCTTACCCAGAGGCAGGGTGGCACACACAGACCAGCTGAATGATATAGTGCTCCTCTTACCCAGAGGCAGGGTGGCACACAAAGACCAGCTGCATTATATAGTGCTACTCTCACCCAGAGGCAGGGTGGCACACACAGACCAGCTGCATGATATAGTGCTCCTCTTACCCAGAGGCAGGGTGGCACACACAGACCAGCTGCATGATATAGTGCTCCTCTTACCCAGAGACAGGGTGGTACACAAAGACCAACTGCATAATAAAGTGCTCGTCTTACCCAGAGGCAGGATGGCACACACAGAGACCAGCTGCATAATATAGAGCTCCTCTTACCCAGAGGCAGGGTGGTACACAGAGACCAGCTGTATAATATAGTGCTCCACTTACCCAGAGGCAGGGTGGCACACACAGACCAGCTGCATTATATAGTGCTCCTCTTACCCAGAGGCAGGGTGGTACACAAAGACCAACTGCATAATATAGTGCTCCTCTTACCCAGAGGCAAGGTTGCACAGAGACCATCTGCATAATATAGTGCTCCTCTTACCCAGAGACAGGGTGGCAGACAGAGACTAGCAGCATAATATAGTGCTCCTCTTATCCAGAGGCAGGGTGGCACACACAGAGACCAGCTGCATAATATAGTGCTCCTCTTACCCAGAGGCATGGTGGCACACACAGACCAGCAGCATAAAATAGTGCTCCTCTTACCCAGAGACAGGGTGGCACACAGAGACCAGCTGCATAATATAGTGCTCCTCTTACCCAGAGACAGGGTGGCACACAGAGACCAGCTTCATAATATAGTGCTCCTCTTACCCAGAGACAGGGTGGTACACAGAGATCAGCTGCATAATATAGTGCTCCTCTTACCCAGAGGCAGGGTGGCACACACAGACCAGCAGCATAAAATAGTGCTCCTCTTACCCAGAGACAGGGTGGTACACAAAGACCAGCTGCATGATATAGTGCTCCTCTTACCCAGAGGCAGGGTGGCACACAGAGACTTGCTGTATAATATAGTGCTCCTCTTACCGAGAGGCAGGGTGGCACACAGAGACCAGCTGCATAATATAGTGCTCCTCTTACCCAGAGGCATGGTGGCACACAGAGACCAGCTGCATAATATAGTGCTCCTCTTACCCAGAGGCATGGTGGCACACACAGAAACCAGCTACATAATATAGTGCTTCTCTTACCCAGATGCAGGGTGGCACACAGAGTCCAGCTGCATAATATAGTGCTCCTCTTACCCAGAGGCAGAGTGGCACACAGAGACCAGCTGCATAATATAGTGCTCTTCTTACCCAGAGGCATGGTGGCACACAGAGACCAGCTGCATAATATAGTGCTCCTCTTACCCAGAGGCATGGTGGCACACACAGAAACCAGCTACATAATATAGTGCTTCTCTTACCCAGAGGCAGGGTGGCACACAGAGACCAGCTGCATAATATAGTGCTTCTCTTACCCAGAGGCAGGGTGGTACACAGAGATCAGCTGCATAATATAGTGCTCCTCTTATCCAGAGGCAGGGTGACATACACAGAGACCAGCTGTATAATATAGTGCTCCTCTTACCCAGAGGCAGGTTGGCACACAGACCAGCTGCATAATACAGTGCTCCTCTTACCCAGAGGCAGGGTGGCACACACAGACCAGCCGCATAATATATGCTCCTCTTACCCAGAGGCAGGGTGGTACACAGAGACCAGCTGCATAATATAGTGCTCCTCTTACCCAGAGGCAGGGTGTTACACACAGAGACCAGCTACATAATATAGTGCTTCTCTTACCCAGAGGCAGGGTGGTACACAGAGACCAGCTGCATAATATAGTGCTCCTCTTACCCAGAGGCAGGGTGGTACACAGAGAACAGCTGCATAATATAGTGCTCCTCTTACCCAGAGGCAGGGTGGTACACAGAGACCAGCTGCATAATATAGTGCTCCTCTTACCCAGAGGCAGGGTGGCACACACAGACCAGCCGCATAATATAGTGCTCCTCTTACCCAGAGGCAGGGTGCAGTGGCGTAACTATAAATTTTGCTCCCCCATGCCAAAAAAGTTTCAGGCGCCCCCCCCCCCCCCCGCCCAAAGATCAAACACACCCAAAGACGACGTTTAAGGTGTGTGGTTACATGATACAGTAATGTGCCTTACATATTATGACACACTAAGTAATGCCACTTATAACAGTGTGCCACACCGGATTGCCCCTTACAACACATTATGCCATACAGCAATGCCCTTTACACATGCCACACAATAATGCCACGTATAACACATAATGACATACAGTAAAACACTTATAACAAGTTAATGCCATGCTGTAATGCCCCTATTTCACATTATGCCACATTTTAATGCCACATACAACACATTATGCCACACAGTAATGCCACATACAACACATTATGCCACACAGTAATGCCCCTAATAGCACATTGTGCACACAGTAACGCCAAATACAAATTATGCCAAACAGTAATGCCCATTACATCCCACCCTGACAGATCTACTTCACCAACCCTCCTCTTTGCTCCTGCCAGTCCGTCACCTCAGCTCAAGACAGGTTGCACAGTTTTTATGTCCGTGTACAACCAGATTATTGGGAACATAGTTTTTAACCTGTAAACTGCGTGTGTCAAGTTAGTGCCCCTTATACAGTGCCCCCTATACTAGTGCCCCTTATGCAATGTCCCCTGTAATAGTGCCCCTTATGCAATGCCCCCTGTAGTAGTGCCCCTTATACAATGCCCTCTGTAATAGTGCTCCTTATGCAATGCCCCCTGTAATAGTGCCCCTTATGCAGGGCCCCCTGTAATTGTGCCCATTATGCAGGGCCCCCTGTAATTGTGCCCATTTTGCAGGGCCCCCTGTAATAGTGCCCATTATGCAGGGTCCCCTGTAATAGTGCCCATTATGCAGGGCCCCCTGTAAGTGTGCCCATTATGCAGGGCCCCCTGTAATAGTGCCCATTATGCAGGGCCCCCTGTAATAGTGCCCATTATGCAGGGCCCCCTGTAATTGTGCCCATTATGCAGGGCCCCCTGTAATTGTGCCCATTATGCAGGGCCCCCTGTAATTGTGCCCATTATGCAGGGCCTCCTGTAATTGTGCCCATTATGCAGGGCCCCCTGTAAGTGTGCCCATTATGCAGGGCCCACTGTAATTGTGCCCATTATGCAGGGCCCCCTGTAAGTGTGCCCATTATGCAGGGCCCACTGTAATTGTGCCCATTATGCAGGGCCCCCTGTAAGTGTGCCCATTATGCAGGGCCCCCTGTAAGTGTGCCCATTATGCAGGGCCCCCTGTAATTGTGCCCATTATGCAGGGCCCCCTGTAATTGTGCCCATTATGCAAGGCCCCCTATAATTGTGCCCATTATGCATGGGCCCCTGTAATAGTGTCCATTATGCAGGGCCCCCTGTAATTGTGCCCATTATGCAGGGCCCCCTGTAATTGTGCTCATTATGCAGGGCCCCCTGTAAGTGTGCCCATTATGCAGGGCCCACTGTAATTGTGCCCATTATGCAGGGCCCCCTGTAAGTGTGCCCATTATGCAGGGCCCACTGTAATTGTGCCCATTATGCAGGGCCCCCTGTAAGTGTGCCCATTATGCAGGGCCCCCTGTAATGTGCCCATTATGCAGGGCCCCCTGTAATTGTGCCCATTATGCAGGGCCCCCTGTAATTGTGCCCATTATGCAAGGCCCCCTATAATTGTGCCCATTATGCATGGGCCCCTGTAATAGTGCCCATTATGCAGGGCCCCCTGTAAGGGTGCCCATTATGCAGGGCCCCCTGTAAGTGTGCCCATTAAGCAGGGCCCCCTGTAAGTGTGCCCAATAAAGTTGTGCCCCTGTAGTTGTGGCCTCCCCAAACCTCCCTCCCCTCACTTACCTGACTTCGCGCACTGTCATCCGGGCTGTCTCTCCGGCTGCCACGCTGACTGGATCTAAATAGATCCAGCAGACGCGGCCGCGCAGGTTCCCAAGGTCGCGGGTGACGTCATGACGTCACCTGCGCAGTGCATTACTGGGAATGCTGGCCTCTGAAGTGATCAGAGGCTTCCATAGCCTCCGATCACTTCAGAGGCCAGCGCACACAGTTGCAGTGGCATAACCACTGCCCCCGTCGCCCCCAAGCTACCCGGCGCCTCCAAGCCACCGCAGGGGCTACGGGGGGCAGTAGTTACGCCACTGGCAGGGTGGCACATACAGACCAGCCGCATAATATAGTGCTCCTCTTACCCAGAGGCTGGGTGGCACACAGAGACCAGCTGTATAATATAATGCTCCTCTTATCCAGAGGCAGGGTGGCACACACAGAGACCAGCTGCATAATATAGTGCTCCTCTTACCCAGAGGCAGGGTGGCAGACAGAGACCAGCTGCATAATATAGTGCTCCTCTTATCCAGAGGCAGGGTGGCACACACAGACCAGCAGCATAAAATAGTGCTCCTCTTACCCAGAGACAGGGTAGCACACAGAGACCAGCTGCATAATATAGTGCTCCTCTTACCCAGAGGCATGGTGGCACACAGAGACCAGCTGCATAATATAGTGCTCCTCTTACCCAGAGGCATGGTGGCACACAGACAAGCTGCATAATATAGTGCTCCTCTTACCCAGAGGCAGGGTGGTACACAGAGACCAGCTGTATAATATAGTGCTCCTCTTACCCAGAGGCAGGGTGGCACACACAGACCAGCTGTATTATATAGTGCTCCACTTACCCAGAGGCAGGGTGGCACACACAGACCAGCTGCATTATATAGTGCTCCTCTTACCCAGAGGCAGGGTGGCACACACAGAGACCAGCTGTATAATATAGTGCTCCTCTTACCCAGAGGCAGGGTGGCACACACAGACTAGCTGAATGATATGTGCTCCTCTTACCCAGAGGCAGGGTGGCACACAAAGACCAGCTGCATTATATAGTGCTACTCTCACTCAGAGGCAGGGAGGCACACACAGACCAGCTGCATGATATAGTGCTCCTCTTACCCAGAGGCAGGGTGGCACACACAGACCAGCTGCATGATATAGTGCTCCTCTTACCCAGAGACAGGGTGGTACACAAAGACCAACTGCATAATAAAGTGCTCCTCTTACCCAGAGGCAGGATGGCACACACAGAGACCAGCTGCATAATATAGTGCTCCTCTTACCCAGAGGCAGGGTGGTACACAGAGACCAGCTGTATAATATAGTGCTCCTCTTACCCAGAGGCAGGGTGGCACACACAGACCAGCTGCATTATATAGTGCTCCTCTTACCCAGAGGCAGGGTGGTACACAAAGACCAACTGCATAATATAGTGCTCCTCTTACACAGAGGCAAGGTTGCACAGAGACCATCTGCATAATATAGTGCTCCTCTTACCCAGAGACAGGGTGGCAAACAGAGACCAGCAGCATAATATAGTGGTCCTCTTATCCAGAGGCAGGGTGGCACACACAGAGACCAGCTGCATAATATAGTGCTCCTCTTACCCAGAGGCACGGTGGCACACACAGACCAGCAGCATAAAATAGTGCTCCTCTTACCCAGAGACAGGGTGGCACACAGAGACCAGCTGCATAATATAGTGCTCCTCTTACCCAGAGGCATGGTGGCACACAGAGACCAGCTGCATAATATAGTGCTCCTCTTACCCAGAGGCAGGGTGGCACACAGACAAGCTGCATAATATAGTGCTCCTCTTACCCAGAGGCAGGGTGGTACACAGAGACCAGCTGTATAATATAGTGCTCCTCTTACCCAGAGGCAGGGTGGCACACACAGACCAGCTGTATTATATAGTGCTCCACTTACCCAGAGGCAGGGTTGCACACACAGACCAGCTGCATTATATAGTTCTCCTCTTACCCAGAGGCAGGGTGGCACACACAGAGACCAGCTGTAGAATATAGTGCTCCTCTTACCCAGAGGCAGGGTGGCACACACAGACCAGCTGAATGATATAGTGCTCCTCTTACCCAGAGGCAGGGTGGCACACAAAGACCAGCTGCATTATATAGTGCTACTCTCACCCAGAGGCAGGGTGGCACACACAGACCAGCTGCATGATATAGTGCTCCTCTTACCCAGAGACAGGGTGGTACACAAAGACCAACTGCAAAATAAAGTGCTCCTCTTACCCAGAGGCAGGATGGCACACACAGAGACCAGCTGCATAATATAGTGCTCCTCTTACCCAGAGGCAGGGTGGTACACAGAGACCAGCTGTATAATATAGTGCTCCTCTTACCCAGAGGCAGGGTGGCACACACAGACCAGCTGCATTATACAGTGCTCCTCTTACCCAGAGGCAGGGTGGTACACAAAGACCAACTGCATAATATAGTGCTCCTCTTACCAAGAGGCAAGGTTGCACAGAGACCATCTGCATAATATAGTGCTCCTCTTACCCAGAGACAGGGTGGCAGACAGAGACCAGCAGCATAATATAGTGCTCCTCTTATCCAGAGGCAGGGTGGCACACACAGAGACCAGCTGCATAAAATAGTGCTCCTCTTACCCAGAGGCACGGTGGCACACACAGACCAGCAGCATAAAATAGTGCTCCTTTTACCCAGAGACAGGGTGGCACACAGAGACCAGCTGCATAATATAGTGCTATTCTTACCCTGAGGCATGGTGGCACACAGAGACCAGCTGCATAATATAGTGCTTCTCTTACCCAGAGGCATGGTGGCACACAGACCAGCTGCATAATATAGTGATCCTCTTACCCAGAGGCAGGGTGGCACACACAGACCAGCTGCATTATATAGTGCTCCTCTTACCTAGAGGCTGGGTGGCACACACAGAGACCAGCTGTATAATATAGTGCTACTCGTACCCAGAGGCAGGGTGGCACACACAGACCAGCTGCATGATATAGTGCTCCTCTTACCCAGAGGCAGGGTGGCACACACAGACCAGCTGCATTATATAGTGCTCCTCTTACCCAGAGGCAGGGTGGCACACACAGACCAGCTGCATGATATAGTGCTCCTCTTACCTAGAGGCAGGGTGGCACACAAAGACCAGCTGCATGATATAGTGCTCCTCTTACCCAGAGGCAGGGTGGAACACAAAGACCAACTGCATAACATAGTGCTCCTCTTACCCAGAGGCAGGGTGGTACAGAGAGACCAGCTATATAATATAGTGCTCCTCATACCCAGAGGCAGGGTGGCACACACAGACCAGCTGCATTATATAGTGCTCCACTTACCCAGAGGCAGGGTGGCACACACAGACCAGCTGCACAATATAGTGCTCCTCTTACACACAGGCAGGGTGGAACACACAGACCAGCTGCACAATATAGTGCTCCTCTTACCCAGAGGCAGGGTGGCACACACAGACCAGCTGCACGATATAGTGCTCCTCTTACCCAGAGGCAGGGTGACACACAGAGACCAGCTGCATAATATAGTGCTCCTCTTACCCTGAGGCAGGGTGGTACACAAAGACCAACTGCATAATATAGTGCTCCTCTTACCCAGAGGCAGGGTGACACACAGAGACCAACTGCATAATATAGTGCTTCTCTTACCCAGAGGCAGTGTGGCACACAGAGACCAGCTGCATAATATAGTGCTCCTCTTAACCAGTGGCAGGGTGGTACACACAGACCAGCTGCATGATATAGTGCTCCTCTTACCCAGAGGCAGGGTGGTACACAGAGACCAGCTGTATAATATAGTGCTCCTCTTACCCAGAGGCAGGGTGGCACACACAGACCAGCTGCATTATATAGTGCTCCTCTTACCCAGAGGCAGGGTGGTACACAAAGACCAACTGCATAATATAGTGCTCCTCTTACCCAGAGGCAAGGTTGCACAGAGACCATCTGCATAATATAGTGCTCCTCTTACCCAGAGACAGGGTGGCAGACAGAGACCAGCAGCATAATATAGTGCTCCTCTTATCCAGAGGCATGGTGGCACACACAGAGACCAGCTGCATAATATAGTGCTCCTCTTACCCAGAGGCACGGTGGCACACACAGACCAGCTGCATAAAATAGTGCTCCTCTTACCCAGAGACAGGGTGGCACACAGAGACCAGCTGCATAATATAGTGCTCCTCTTACCCAGAGGCTTGGTGGCACACAGAGACCAGCTGCATAATATAGTGCTCCTCTTACCCAGAGGCATGGTGGCACACAGACCAGCTGCATAATATAGTGATCCTCTTACCCAGAGGCAGGGTGGCACACACAGACCAGCAGCATTATATAGTGCTCCTCTTACCCAGAGGCTGGGTGGCACACACAGAGACCAGCTGTATAATATAGTGCTACTCGTACCCAGAGGCAGGGTGGCACACACAGTCCAGCTGCATGATATAGTGCTCCTCTTACCCAGAGGCAGGGTGGCACACACAGACCAGCTGCATTATATAGTGCTCCTCTTACCCAGAGGCAGGGTGGCACACACAGACCAGCTGCATGATATAGTGCTCCTCTTACCTAGAGGCAGGGTGGCACACAAAGACCAGCTGCATGATATAGTGCTCCTCTTACCCAGAGGCAGGGTGGTACACAAAGACCAACTGCATAACATAGTGCTCCTCTTACCCAGAGGCAGGGTGGTACAGAGAGACCAGCTATATAATATAGTGCTCCTCATACCCAGAGGCAGGGTGGCACACACAGACCAGCTGCATTATATAGTGCTCCACTTACCCAGAGGCAGGGTGGCACACACAGACCAGCTGCACAATATACTGCTCCTCTTACCCACAGGCAGGGTGGCACACACAGACCAGCTGCACAATATAGTGCTCCTCTTACCCAGAGGCAGGGTGGCACACACAGACCAACTGCACGATATAGTGCTCCTCTTACCCAGAGGCAGGGTGGTACACAGAGACCAACTGCATAATATAGTGCTTCTCTTACTCAGAGGCAGAGTGGCACACAGAGAACAGCTGCATAATATAGTGCTCCTCTTAACCAGTGGCAGGGTGGTACACACAGACCAGCTGCATGATATAGTGCTCCTCTTACCCAGAGGCAGGGTGGTACACAAAGACCAACTGCATAACATAGTGCTCCTCTTATCCAGAGGCAGGGTGGCACACAAAGACCAGCTGCATAATGTCGTGCTCCTCTTACCCAGAGGCAGGGTGGCACACACAGACCAGCTGCATGATATAGTGCTCCTCTTACACAGAGGCAGGGTGGTACACACAAACCAGCAGTATAATATAGTGCTCCTCTTACCCAGAGGCAGAGTGGCACACACAGACCAGCTGCAAAATATAGTGCTCCTCTTACCCAGAGGCAGGGTGGCACACAGAGACTAGCTACATAATATAGTGCTCCTCTTACCCAGAGGCAGGGTGTCACACACAGACAAGCTGCATGATATAGTGCTCCTCTTACCCAGAGGCAGGGTGGCACACACAGACCAGCTGCACAATATAGTGCTTCTCTTACCCAGAGGCAAGGTGGCACACACAGGCCAGCTGCATTATATAGTGCACCTCTTACCCAGAGGCAGGGTGGTACACACAAACCAGCAGTATAATATAGTGCTCCTCTTACCCAGAGGCAGAGTGGCACACACAGACCAGCTGCAAAATATAGTGCTCCTCTTACCCAGAGGCAGGGTGGCACACAGAGACCAGCTACATAATATAGTGCTCCTCTTACCCAGAGGCAGGGTGGCACACACAGACCAGCTGCATGATATAGTGCTCCTATTACCCAGAGGCAGGGTGGCACACACAGACCAGCTGCATTATATAGTGCTCCTCTTACCCAGAGGCAGGATGGCACACACAGAGACCAGCTGCATAATATAGTGGTCCTCTTACCCAGAGGCAGGGTGGTACACAAAGACCAACTGCATTATATAGTGCTCCTCTTACCCAGAGGCAGGATGGCACACACAGAGACCAGCTGCATAATATAGTGCTCCTCTTACCCAGAGGCAGGGTGGTACACAAAGACCAACTGCATGATATAGTGCTCCTCTTACCCAGAGGCAGGGTGGTACACACAGACCAGCGGTATAATATAGTGCTCCTCTTACCCAGAGGCAGAGTGGCACACACAGACCTGCTGCACAATATAGTGCTCCTCTTACCCAGAGGCAGGGTGGCACACAGAGACTAGCTACATAATATAGTGCTCCTCTTACCCAGAGGCAGGGTGTCACACACAGACAAGCTGCATGATATAGTGCTCCTCTTACCCAGAGGCAGGGTGGCACACACAGACCAGCTGCACAATATAGTGCTTCTCTTACCCAGAGGCAAGGTGGCACACACAGGCCAGCTGCATTATATAGTGCACCTCTTACCCAGAGGCAGGGTGGCACACACAGACCAGCCGCATAATATAGTGCTCCTCTTACCCAGAGGCAGGGTGGCACACACAGACCAGCTGCATTATATAGTGCTCCTCTTACCCAGAGGCAGGGTGGCACACACACACCAGCTGCATAATATAGTGCTACTCTTACCCAGAGGCAGGGTGGCACACACAGACCAGCTGCATTATATAGTGCTCCTCTTACCCAGAGGCAGGGTGGCACACACAGAGACCAGCTGTATAATATAGTGCTCCTCCTACCCAGAGGCAGGGTGGCACAAACATACCAGCTGCTTGATATAGTGCTCCTCTTACCCAGAGGCAGGGTGGCACACACAGACCAGCTGCATTATATAGTGCTCCTCTTACCCAGAGGCAGGGTGGCAAACACATACCAGCTGCATGATATACTGCTCCTCTTACCCAGAGGCAAGGTGGCACACACAGACCAGCAGCATAATATTGTGCTCCTCTTACCCAGAGGCAGGGTGGTACACAAAGACCAACTGCATAATATAGTGCTCCTCTTACCCAGAGGCAGGGTGGCACACACAGAGACCAGCTGCATAATATAGTGCTCCTCTTACCCAGAGGCAGGGTGCTACACAGAGACCAGCTGTATAATATAGTGCTCCTCTTACCCAGAGGCAGGGTGTCACACACAGACCAGCTGCATTATATAGTGCTCCTCTTACCCAGAGGCAGGGTGGCACACACAGACCAGCTGCTTAATATAGTGCTCCTCTTACCCAGAGGCAGGGTGGCACACACAGACCAGCTGCATTATTTAGTGCTCCTCTTACCCAGAGGCAGGGTGGCACACACAGAGACCACCTGTATAATATAGTGCTCCTCTTACCAAGAGGTAGGGTGGCACACACAGACCAGCTGCATGATATAGTGCTCCTCTTTCCCAGAGGCAGGGTGGCACACACAGACCAGCTGCATGATATAGTGCTCCTCTTACCCAGAGGCAGAGTGGCACACAGACCAGCTGCATAATATAGTGCTCCTCTTACCCAGAGGCAGGGTGGCACACACAGACCAGCTGCATGATATAGTGCTCCTCTTACCCAGAGGCAGGGTTTTACACAAAGACCAACTGCATAACAAAGTGCTCCTCTTACCCAGAGGCAGGGTGGCACACAGAGACCAGCTGCATAAAATAGTGCTCCTCTTTCCCAGAGGCAGGGTGGTACACAAAGACCAACTGCATAATATAGTGCTCTTCTTACCCAGAGGCAGGGTGGCACACACAGACCAGCTGCATGATATAGTGCTCCTCTTACCCAGAGGCAGGGTGGTACACACAGACCAGTGGTATAATATAGTGCTCCTCTTACCCAGAGGCAGATTGGCATACACAGACCAGCTGCACAATATAGTGCTCCTCTTACCCAGAGGCAGGGTGGCACACACAGACTAGCTACATAATATAGTGCTCCTCTTACCCAGAGGCAGGGTGGCACACACAGACCAGCTGCATGATATAGTGCTCCCCTTACCCAGAGGCAGGGTGGCACACACAGACCAGCTGCATGATATAGTGCTCCTCTTACCCAGAGGCAGGGTGGCACACAACAGACCAGCTGCATAATATAGAGCTCCTCTTACCCAGAGGCAGAGTGGCACACACAGGCCAGCTGCATTATATAGTGCTCCTCTTACCCAGAGGCAGGGTGGCACAAACAGACCAGCCGCATAATATAGTGCTCCTCTTACCCAGAGGCAGGGTGTTACACACAGACCAGCTGTATAATATAGTGCACCTCTTACCCAGAGGCAGGGTGGCACACACAGACCAGCTGCATGATATAGTGCTCCTCTTACCCAGAGGCAGGGTGGCACACACAGACCAGCTGCATTATATAGTGCTCCTCTTACCCAGAGGCAGAGTGGCACACAGACCAGCTGCATAATATAGTGCTCCTCTTACCCAGAGGCAGGGTGGCACACACAGACCAGCTGCATGATATAGTGCTCCTCTTACCCAGAGGCAGGGTTTTACACAAAGACCAACTGCATAACAAAGTGCTCCTCTTACCCAGAGGCAGGGTGGCACACAGAGACCAGCTGCATAAAATAGTGCTCCTCTTTCCCAGAGGCAGGGTGGTACACAAAGACCAACTGCATAATATAGTGCTCTTCTTACCCAGAGGCAGGGTGGCACACACAGACCAGCTGCATGATAAAGTGCTCCTCTTACCCAGAGGCAGGGTGGTACACACAGACCAGTGGTATAATATAGTGCTCCTCTTACCCAGAGGCAGATTGGCACACACAGACCAGCTGCACAATATAGTGCTCCTCTTACCCAGAGGCAGGGTGGCATACACAGACCAGCTACATAATATAGTGCTCCTCTTACCCAGAGGCAGGGTGGCACACACAGACCAGCTGCATGATATAGTGCTCCCCTTACCCAGAGGCAGGGTGGCACACACAGACCAGCTGCATGATATAGTGCTCCTCTTACCCAGAGGCAGGGTGGCACACAACAGACCAGCTGCACAATATAGAGCTCCTCTTACCCAGAGGCAGAGTGGCACACACAGGCCAGCTGCATTATATAGTGCTCCTCTTACCCAGAGGCAGGGTGGCACACACAGACCAGCCGCATAATATAGTGCTCCTCTTACCCAGAGGCAGGGTGTTACACACAGACCAGCTGTATAATATAGTGCACCTCTTACCCAGAGGCAGGGTGGCACACACTGACCAGCTGCATGATATAGTGCTCCTCTTACCCAGAGGCAGGGTGGCATACAGAGACCAGCTGCATAATATAGTGCTCCTCTTACCCAGAGGCAGGGTGGTACACAAAGACCAACTGCATAATATAGTGCTTCTCTTACCCAGAGGCAGGGTCGTACACACAGACCAGCTACATAATATAGTGCTCCTCTTACCCAGAGGCAGGGTGGCACACAGAGACCAGCTGCATAATATAGTGCTCCTCTTACCAAGAGGCAGGGTGGCACACAGAGACCAGCTGCATAATATAGTGCTCCTCTTACCGAGAGGCAGGGTGGCACACACAGACCAGCTGCATGATATAGTGCTCCTCTTACCCAGAGGCAGGGTGGTACACAGAGAGCAGCTGCATAATATAGTGCTCCTCTTACCCAGAGGCAGGGTGGCACACACAGACCAGCTGCATTATATAGTGCTCCTCTTACCCAGAGGCAGGGTGGCACACACAGAGACCAGCTGCATAATATAGTGCTCCTCTTACCCAGAGGCAGGGTGGTACACAGAGACCAGCTGTATAATATAGTGCTCCTCTTATCCAGAGGCAGGGTGGCACACACAGACCAGCTGCATTATATAGTGCTCCTCTTACCCAGAGGCAGGGTGGCACACACAGACCAGCTGCTTAATATAGTGCTCCTCTTACCCAGAGGCAGGGTGGCACACACAGACCAGCTGCATTATTTAGTGCTCCTCTTACCCAGAGGCAGGGTGGCACACACAGAGACCAGCTGTATAATATAGTGCTCCTCTTACCCAGAGGTAGGGTGGCACACAAAGTCCAGCTACATGATATAGTGCTCCTCTTACCCAGAGGCAGGGTGGCACACACAGACCAGCTGCATTATATAGTGCTCCTCTTACCCAGGGGCAGGGTGGCACACAGACCAGCTGCATAATATAGTGCTCCTCTTACCCAGAGGCAGGGTGGCACACACAGACCAGCTGCATGATATAGTGCTCCTCTTACCCAGAGGCAGGGTGGCACACAGAGACCAGCTGCATAATATAGTGCTCCTCTTACCCAGAGGCAGGGTGGTACACAAAGACCAACTGCATAATATAGTGCTTCTCTTACCCAGAGGCAGGGTCGTACACACAGACCAGCTACATAATATAGTGCTCCTCTTACCCAGAGGCAGGGTGGCACACAGAGACCAGCTGCATAATATAGTGCTCCTCTTACCAAGAGGCAGGGTGGCACACAGAGACCAGCTGCATAATATAGTGCTCCTCTTACCGAGAGGCAGGGTGGCACACACAGACCAGCTGCATGATATAGTGCTCCTCTTACCCAGAGGCAGGGTGGTACACAGAGAGCAGCTGCATAATATAGTGCTCCTCTTACCCAGAGGCAGGGTGGCACACACAGACCAGCTGCATTATATAGTGCTCCTCTTACCCAGAGGCAGGGTGGCACACACAGAGACCAGCTGCATAATATAGTGCTCCTCTTACCCAGAGGCAGGGTGGTACACAGAGACCAGCTGTATAATATAGTGCTCCTCTTATCCAGAGGCAGGGTGGCACACACAGACCAGCTGCATTATATAGTGCTCCTCTTACCCAGAGGCAGGGTGGCACACACAGACCAGCTGCTTAATATAGTGCTCCTCTTACCCAGAGGCAGGGTGGCACACACAGACCAGCTGCATTATTTAGTGCTCCTCTTACCCAGAGGCAGGGTGGCACACACAGAGACCAGCTGTATAATATAGTGCTCCTCTTACCCAGAGGTAGGGTGGCACACAAAGTCCAGCTACATGATATAGTGCTCCTCTTACCCAGAGGCAGGGTGGCACACACAGACCAGCTGCATTATATAGTGCTCCTCTTACCCAGAGGCAGGGTGGCACACAGACCAGCTGCATAATATAGTGCTCCTCTTACCCAGAGGCAGGGTGGCACACACAGACCAGCTGCATGATATAGTGCTCCTCTTACCCAGAGGCAGGGTGGCACACAGAGACCAGCTGCATAATATAGTGCTCCTCTTACCCAGAGGCAGGGTGGTACACAAAGACCAACTGCATAATATAGTGCTTCTCTTACCCAGAGGCAGGGTCGTACACACAGACCAGCTACATAATATAGTGCTCCTCCTACCCAGAGGCAGGGTGGCACACAGACCAGCTGCATAATATAGTGCTCCTCTTACCAAGAGGCAGGGTGGCACACAGAGACCAGCTGCATAATATAGTGCTCCTCTTACCCAGAGGCAGGGTGGCACACACAGACCAGCTGCATGATATAGTGCTCCTCTTACCCAGAGGCAGGGTGCTACACAGAGACCAGCTGCATAATATAGTGCTCCTCTTACCCAGAGGCAGGGTGGCACACACAGACCAGCTGCATTATATTGTGCTCCTCTTACCCAGAGGCAGGGTGGCACACACAGAGACCAGCTGCATAATATAGTGCTCCTTTTACCCAGAGGCAGGGTGGTACACAAAGACCAACTGCATAATATAGTGCTTCTCTTACACAGAGGCAGGGTGGCACACAGAGACCAGCTGCATAATATAGTGCTCCTCTTACCTAGAGGCAGGGTGGTACACAAAGACCAACTGCATAATATAGTGCTCCTCTTACCCAGAGGCAGGGTGGCACACAGAGACCAGCTGCATTATATAGTGCTCCTCTTACCCAGAGGCAGGGTGGCACACAGAGATCACCTGCATAATATAGTGCTCCTCCTACCCAGAGGCAGGGTGGTACACAAAGGCCAACTGCATAATATAGTGCTCCTCTAACCCAGAGGCAGGGTGGCACACAGAGACCAGCTGCATAATATAGTGCTCCTCTTACCCAGAGGCAGGGTGGCACACACAGACCAGCTGCATGATATAGTGCTCCTCTTACCCAGAGGCAGGGTGGCACACACAGACCACCTGCATTATATAGTGCTCCTCTTACCCAGAGGCAGGGTGGTACACAAAGACCAACTGCATAATATAGTGCTTCTCTTACCTAGAGGCAGGGTGGCACACAGAGACCAGCTGCATAATATAGTGCTCCTCTTACCCAGAGGCAGGGTGGTACACAAAGACCAGCTGCATAATATAGTGCTCCTCTTACCCAGAGGCAGGGTGGCACACCGAGACCAGCTGCATAATATAGTGCTCCTCGTACCCAGAGGCAGGGTGTCACACACAGACCAGCTGCATGATATAGTGCTCCTCTTACCCAGAGGCAGGGTGGTACACAGAGACCAGCTGCATAATATAGTGCTCCTCTTTCCAAGAGGCAGGGTGGCACACAGAGACCAGCTGCATAATATAGTGCTCCTCTTACCCAGAGGCAGGGTGGCACACACAGACCAGCTGCATGATATAGTGCTCCTCTTACCCAGAGGCAGGGTGGCACACAGAGACCAGCTGCATAATATAGTGCTCCTCTTACCCAGAGGCAGGGTGGCACACACAGACCAGCTGCATTATATAGTGCTCCTCTTACCCAGAGGCAGGATGGCACACACAGAGACCAGCTGCATAATATAGTGCTCCTCTTACCCAGACGCAGGGTGGTACACAAAGACCAACTGCATAATATAGTGCTTCTCTTACCCAGAGGCAGGGTGGCACACAGAGACCAACTGCATAATATAGTGCTCCTCTTACCTAGAGGCAGGGTGTTACACAAAGACCAACTGCATAATATAGTGCTCCTCTTACCCAGAGGCAGGGTGGCACACAGAGACCAGCTGCATTATATAGTGCTCCTCTTTCCCAGAGGCAGGGTGGCACACAGAGACCAGCTGCATAATATAGTGCTCCTCTTACCCAGAGGCAGGGTGGTACACAAAGACCAACTGCATAATATAGTGCTCCTCTAACCCAGAGGCAGGGTGGCACACAGAGACCAGCTGCATAATATAGTGCTCCTCTTACCCAGAGGCAGGGTGGCACACACAGACCAGCTGCATGATATAGTGCTCCTCTTACCCAGAGGCAGGGTGGTACACAGAGACCAGCTGCATAATATAGTGCTCCTCTTACACAGAGGCAGGGTGGCACACACAGACCACCTGCATTATATAGTGCTCCTCTTACCCAGAGGCAGGGTGGTACACAAAGACCAACTGCATAATATAGTTCATCTCTTACCTAGAGGCAGGGTGGCACACAGAGACCAGCTGCATAATATAGTGCTCCTCTTACCTAGAGGCAGGGTGGTACACAAAGACCAACTGCATAATATAGTGCTCCTCTTACCCAGAGGCAGGGTGGAACACAGAGACCAGCTGCATTATATAGTGCTCCTCTTACCCAGAGGCAGGGTGCCACACACAGACCAGCGGTATAATATAGTGCTCCTCTTACCCAGAGGCAGGGTGGCACACACAGAGACCAGCTGCATAATATAATGCTTCTCTTACCCAGAGGCAGGGTTGCACACAGAGACTAGCTGCATAATATAGTGCTCCTCTTAACCAGAGGCAGGGTGGCACACACAGAGACCAGCTGCACAATATAGTGCTTCTCTTACCCAGAGGCAGGGTGGCACACAGAGACCAGCTGCATAATAATATGAGATATGGTAAGAACTTACCCTTGTTATCTCTATTTCTACAAAGTCCATAGGGTTCCACAGGATACCTTGGGTATAGGTGTGACGTCAGTCGCAGGGCACCAAAGAGTTAAGCTTTCAGCCTCCCAGGATGCACTAGGTCCCCCTCCTATACCCCGCCCCCGGGCCAAGGCACCTCAGTTAGTTACCAAGCCATAGGCCGGAGGAGGAGAAGGAAGAGAGAGAACAAAGATCTGGACACATACAAGAATCACATTCTCACCAGAGGGAGACGGAAAACCGGTGACCAGAGCAAAGCCCATCTGCAGCACAGGTGCGACAGGGCGGGAGTCCTGTGAAACCCTATGGACTTTGTAGAAATAGAGATAACAAGGGTAAGTTCTTACCATATCTCATATTTTCTACTTCAGGGTCCATAGGGTATCCACAGGATACCTTGGGGATGTCCCAAAGCAGTATCCTTTAAGGGTGGGGATGCTCCTGTGCAGAAAGGAGAATCCGCCGCCCGAAGGAAGCATCCTGAGAGGCGAAGGTGTCAAACCTGTAATACCTCACGAAGGTATGGACAGAAGACCACGTAGCAGCCTTGCAGATCTGAACTGCCGAGGCACCACGTCGAGCTGCCCACGAAGGACCCACAGACCTAGTGGAATGAGCCTTCAGAGAAGGAGGGACCGGTAGGCCTTCATGAAGATAAGCTTCAGAAATAGCCATACGGATCCAGGCTGCCAAAGTTTGCTTTGAAGCAGGCCAACCCTTTTTACGGAAGCCATAGAGGACAAACAAAGCGTCCGACTTCCTAAACGAAGAGGTGCGGTCAACATAAGTCCTTAAGGCCCGCACAACATCCAAAGAGGCCTCACCCACGGAAAGACCCGGTGAGTTAAAGGCCGGAACAACTATTTCCTCGTTAACATGAAACTGGGAAACAACTTTGGGAAGAAACTCGGGCCGAGTGCGGAGCACTGCCCTGTTCCCATAAAAAACCAAGAAAGGGGGTCTACAAGAAAGAGCCCCTAACTCAGAAACACGTCTGGCCGAAGCAATGGCTAGAAGGAAAACAGTCTTAGCTGTTAGCCATTTAAGATCCACTGAGCCCAGTGGTTCAAACGGCGGTCCTTGGAGAGCCCTCAGGACCACAGCCAAATCCCAAGGCGCCACAGGTGGAACAAAGGGCGGCTGAATGCGGAGAACACCCTGCATAAAGGTGCGCACATCCGGGATTGTAGCAATCCTACGGTGAAACCAGACAGATAGGGCCGAAACCTGTACCTTCAAAGAAGCAAGGCGAAGCCCATGATCTAGTCCCGCTTGCAGGAAGGCGAGAATCCGAGACAGACGAAACTCCCGCGGTGCATAACCTCTCGGTCGACACCACTGGAAGAACGTATGCCACACGCGATGGTATATCCTCGCGGAAGACGGTTTCCGAGCTCGTAACATGGTACGCACCACAGAGCTGGAAAACCCCCGGGACCTCAGCATGGCCGTCTCAACAGCCACGCCGTCAAAGACAGCCGAGTCAGGTCCGGGTGAAGGCAAGGACCCTGAGACAGAAGGTCCGGTCGTAGCGGCAACCGCAGAGGACTGTCCACGGACAGACCCTGAAGGTCTGAGAACCAGTGCCGTCTGGGCCACGCGGGAGCTATCAACAGGAGCGTCCCTCCTTCCTGTTTGAATTTCCGGATTACCCGTGGAAGAAGGGAGACCGGAGGGAACAGGTATGCGAACCGGAACGTCCACCGGACGGACAGAGCATCCACCAGAGATGCCCCTTCGTCTCTTGTGCGAGACCCGTACACCGGCAACTTGTTGTTGTGCCGGGACGCCATGAGGTCGATTTCTGGAAGACCCCACCTGTCCACCAGTAGTTGAAAAACGTCCGGGTGCAGGGACCATTCCCCCGGATGAACGTCCTGGCGACTTAGAAAGTCCGCCTCCCAATTTAGCACTCCCGGGATGAAGACCGCTGATATGGCCGGAAGATTGCGCTCCGCCCAAACCAGGATCCGAGAGACCTCTACGAGAGCCGCCTGACTCCGAGTTCCTCCTTGCCTGTTTATGTAGGCCACGGTGGTAGCGTTGTCCGACTGGACCTGCACCGGGCGACCCTGGAGAAACCGCTGTGCCTGCTGGAGAGCATTGAAGACTGCACGGAGTTCCAAGATATTTATTGGAAGCTCCGCTTCTGTCGGCGTCCACCTGCCCTGGAACAAGTGTGGACCCGAAACTGCTCCCCAGCCCCGAAGACTGGCGTCCGTTGTCAACAGGACCCAATTTGGAACCCAGAACGGGTTGAGGTGGGTCGTCTGTAACCACCACGCAAGGGACAGGCGAACCTCCTGGGTGAGCACAATCATCTGGGACTTCAGAGACTGAGTCAGCCCGTTCCACTTGGACAAGATCAGGTGCTGCAGAGGTCTGGAGTGAAACTGGGCGTATTCCACCATGTCGAACACCGACACCATGGAGCCCAGTAACCTCATCGCCGAGTGTAAGGACACCCGGCGGCTGTGCAGGCAACTGCGCACCCTTGACTGTAAAGCAGAGATCTTGTCCTCCGTCACGAAGATCCTTTGCTGTCCCGAGTCCAATAAGGCTCCAAGATGCAGAATCCTCCGAGACGGGATTAGAGTGGACTTCTGCCAGTTGATTAGCCAGCCGTGCCGTTGCAGCAGTGCAATGGTCAGGTCCAAGTGGCGTAACAGGAGCTCTGGAGATCCTGCCACCAATAACAGGTCGTCCAAATACGGCAACATGCGGACTCCCTGCAGCCGCAGAGAAGCCGCCATGACCGCCATCACCTTGGTGAAAACACGTGGTGCTGTTGCCAGGCCAAAAGGTAACGCCCGAAACTGGAAGTGGTCACTGCGGATTGCAAACCTGAGGAACTGTTGATAGCGCAAAAGAATAGGGACATGCAGGTAAGCGTCCTGTATGTCCAATGACACCAAGTAGTCCCCAGGTTCCAGCGCCAGAATGATGGACCGTAGGGTCTCCATCCGAAACTTCGGGACCCGCAAAGACTTGTTGAGTGCTTTGAGGTTGAGAATCGGACGATATGACCCATTGGGTTTCTGTACCAAAAATAGATTTGAATAGAAACCCTGGCCCCTCTGGGAGAATGGAACAGCCACTATAACTCCAGCCTGGAGCATAGTGTGCAATACCTTCCGCAGCTCCGTAGCCTTGTTCCGGTCTGATGGGAGACCCGTGGTGAAGAAGCGAGCCGGGGGTCTGTGCCGGAAGGAGAGGGCGTATCCGTGGGAAACCACCTCCAGAACCCAAGTGTCTGTCGTAGTGGTCGACCAACACTGGGCGAACTGTAGCAGGCGGCCTCCCACCCTGGGATCCCCCAAAGGGAGGCCCGGACCGTCAGGCCGCAGGCTTGTCATCTGGCTTGGGGGCCGGACGTCTGGTACTCCATGCCTGCTCCCGGGGCTTGACCGATTTCTTAGGGCCAGCCTGTCGAGGAAACGACTGTGGTTTGGGCCTGCCCTGGGCCCTAGATGACCGAAAGGACGATGGTCCCGAACCAGAAGGAGCAGCGGCCGACGGGAGACAAGCAGATTTGGCTGCCGCCAGCGTGGCCACAATCTTATCCAGATCCGGACCGAAGAGAACTTCTCCAGTAAACGGCAACGCTTCCAGACCTTTCTTGGAATCTGCGTCCGCCTTCCAGGATCGCAGCCACAAGGTGCGATGAGCAGCTACCGCTGCTGAAGAAATTCTAGACACCAGAGTACTAATGTCTAGAGCCGCCTCGTTGATGTAGGTGGCCGAATCACGGAGATTGCCAATCACCTCCGCCTGTTCGGCCGGACAGTCGGATTCAAAAGAAGCCTCTAATGAATCCGCCCAGCGCTCCATCGCTCTGGCAACCCAGCAAATGGCCATCGCCGGCCGTGCTGCCCCCCCCTGCAAGGGAATAAGCGGACTTCAGGCAGATTTCCACCTTGCGGTCCGTAGCATCCTTAAGGGAGGACATGGATGGCATCGGCAATGTGGCACTACGGACAAGACGGGTCACGTGAGAATCCACCTGTGGAGGGGATTCCCACTTAGCAAAATAATTATCCGCGAACGGATAAGCCACCGCCAGGCGTCTCTGCGGCTGGTATCTTTTGCCAGGTTGTTTCCACGCCTCCTCTAAATGGTCCACCAACTGACCCGAAAGAGGAAAGACTGTGGCATCGCCCTTCACATCTTTGAAAAAGGCATACTTAGATTTAGCCGCTGGGGGAACTTTGTCCTCAATCACCAAGGCTGTGCGGACCGCCCGAATAAGTCCAGGAATATATACTTTGGACTTAGCATCAGCGTCCTTAGTATGGAGAGGTTCCTGATCGTAAGGATCCAGAATCTCCCCATCATCAGACGTCCCTTCGTCATCCTCATAAGGAGCGGACAGAGACGCCACCGGCCTTTTATGAGGCCGCATCACAGACTCCCCTTGCAACACATCCGACAAGTGCTGTACAGAACTCGTCAGGGAGTTAACCCACGCTGGCTCCTGAGAACCCGGGAGCGGGGAAATAGGGAGACTGTGGGGTACCACCAATTGTCGTGGGAACCCCTGCATGGGTGACGACACCACAGACTGCTGGGACAAACCCATCGGAGTAAACGCGGGCTGCGGAGCTAACTGGCCCACTAAAGCTGTTAACGCCTGAGCGAAACAAGCCCAGGGCGGCTCCTGTACCGGTGCTGTAACCGTAATAGGCCGCGCCATGGACAAACACTGCCGGCAAAGGCCCTCCGCGCTACCCTCCCCCTCCGCTAACAGTACTTTGCACGTGGTACACTGTAGCCGGAGGGGAAAATCACTTTCAGACATGATGGCACCACGTATGTGACCTCTCTCACCAATTAAGTATTAAATAGGCGAGAGACCACCCTGCAGCACCGCACCGCAAGGGCTTTAGCAGAAGAACAGGGACAGTAATAAAGCTGACAGTTTAGAGAAGAAAAGTTACAGGCAGCGCTAGCACAGTCACATACAATGCAGAGAAATAACAATTCCTGCACTAACAGCGCTGATTACTCAACTACACAGACACAGGGCCTGGTAGGACACAGCGCTGCATACACAGACCTGAGCCACAGCGGAGGAGAGGTATGCGGGGGGACCCAGACCATGATGCTTCCGTCCAGCGCTTCCAGCAACGTTCACCATGCGTTCTGGAGAAGATGGCCGCCGAGGAGCAGAGAGGAGGCTGGCCTGGGGGAGGAGCGCTGCCACAGGACCAGTCGGCAGCATGCAGAGAGGGCTGTGTGCAGCGGGGGAGGCGCCGGCTGTGAGACAGGGAAGGCGCGCTCCCCTGGCATGCATTTAACCCCTGGGATGCCGCAGCGCTACCGCTCCGCTGTCCCAGGGGGTAGTGGAAGCGCAGGTTGGTCGCCTGGCTCCACGCTGCAGCCAGTCCCCAGGGAGCCCCCTGCCTGGGGACTTAGGACCATGTGATCAGCGGGGACCCACCGCGGGACCCCGCTGCTTACCTCTGTCCCCCTTGAATCCGGCCATGGTCCGGAGCATCTGGGGTCACCGCTAGCTGTGACCCCAGACGCCCACCAGCATCCCCGGATCAGTACCGGCGTTCTGGTACCGGCGGGGTGTAGGGAAGACAGCATGGACGTCAGGACTGACTGTCCATGCTGTTCATCCAGATGTGCAGCCACAGCTGCATGAAGAAAAAGCTTCAGGGGCTCTTCTAGCCCCCACTCCAACAGGTGCACCCGACTCCGGCCGGGCACCAAACTAAACTGAGGTGCCTTGGCCCGGGGGCGGGGTATAGGAGGGGGACCTAGTGCATCCTGGGAGGCTGAAAGCTTAACTCTTTGGTGCCCTGCGACTGACGTCACACCTATACCCAAGGTATCCTGTGGATACCCTATGGACCCTGAAGTAGAAATAGTGCTCCTCTTACCCAGAGGCAGGGTGGCACACACAGACCAGCTGCACAATATAGTGCTCCTCTTACCCAGAGGCAGAGTGGCACACACAGACCAGCTGCATTATATAGTGCTCCTCTTACCCAGAGGCAGGGTGGCACACAGAGACCAGCTGCATAATATAGTGCTCCTCTTACCCAGAGGCAGGGTGTTACACACAGACCAGCTGTATAATATAGTGCTCCTCATACCCAGAGGCAGGGTGGCACACACAGTCTAGCTGCATTATATGGTGCTCCTCTTACCCAGAGGCAGGGTGGCACACACTGACCAGCAGCATGATATAGTGCTCCTCTTACCCAGAGGCAGGGTGGCACACAGAGACCAGCTGCATAATATAGTGCTCCTCTTACCCAGAGGCAGGGTGGTACACAAAGACCAACTGCATAATATAGTGCTCCTCTTACCCAGAGGCAGGGTGGTACACAAAGACCAACTGCATAATATAGTGCTTCTCTTACCCAGAGGCAGGGTGGCACACAGAGACCAGCTGCATAATATAGTGCTCCTCTTACCCGGAGGCAGGGTCATACACACAGACCAGCTACATAATATAGTGCTCCTCTTACCCAGAGGCAGGGTGGCACACAGAGACCAGCTGCATAATATAGTGCTCCTCTTACCAAGAGGCAGGGTGGCACACAGAGACCAGCTGCATAATATAGTGCTCCTCTTACCCAGAGGCAGGGTGGCACACACAGACCAGCTGCATGATATAGTGCTCCTCTTACCCAGAGGCAGGGTGGTACACAGAGACCAGCTGCATAATATAGTGCTCCTCTTACCCAGAGGCAGGGTGGCACACACAGACCAGCTGCATTATATAGTGCTCCTCTTACCCAGAGGCAGGGTGGTACATAAAGACCAACTGCATAATATAGTGCTTCTCTTACCCAGAGGCAGGGTGGCACACAGAGACCAGCTGCATTATATAGTGCTCCTCTTACCTAGAGGCAGGGTGGTACACAAAGACCAACTGCATAATATAGTGCTCCTCTTACCCAGAGGCAGGGTGTTACACACAGACCAGCTGTATAATATAGTGCTCCTCTTATCCAGAGGCAGGGTGGCACACACAGACTAGCTGCATTATATAGTGCTCCTCTTACCCAGAGGCAGGGTGGCACACACTGACCAGCAGCATGATATAGTGCTCCTCTTACCCAGAGGCAGGGTGGCACACAGAGACCATCTGCATAATATAGTGCTCCTCTTACCCAGAGGCAGGGTGGTACACAAAGACCAACTGCATAATATAGTGCTCCTCTTACCCAGAGGCAGGGTGGTACACAAAGACCAACTGCATAATATAGTGCTTCTCTTACCCAGAGGCAGGGAAGCACACAGAGACCAGCTGCATTATATAGTGCTCCTCTTACCTAGAGGCAGGGTGGTACACAAAGACCAACTGCATAATATAGTGCTCCTCTTACCCAGAGGCAGGGTGTTACACACAGACCAGCTGTATAATATAGTGCTCCTCTTACCCAGAGGCAGGGTGGCACACACAGACTAGCTGCATTATATAGTGCTCCTCTTACCCAGAGGCAGGGTGGCACACACTGACCAGCAGCATGATATAGTGCTCCTCTTACCCAGAGGCTGGGTGGCACACAGAGACCAGCTGCATAATATAGTGCTCCTCTTACCCAGAGGCAGGGTGGTACACAAAGACCAACTGCATAATATAGTGCTCCTCTTACCCAGAGGCAGGGTGGTACACAAAGACCAACTGCATAATATAGTGCTTCTCTTACCCAGAGGCAGGGAGGCACACAGAGACCAGCTGCATAATATAGTGCTCCTCTTACCCGGAGGCAGGGTCATACACACAGACCAGCTACATAATATAGTGCTCCTCTTACCCAGAGACAGGGTGGCACACAGAGACCAGCTGCATAATATAGTGCTCCTCTTACCAAGAGGCAGGGTGGCACACAGAGACCAGCTGCATAATATAGTGCTCCTCTTACCCAGAGGCAGGGTGGCACACACAGACCAGCTGCATGATATAGTGCTCCTCTTACCCAGAGGCAGGGTGGTACACAGAGACCAGCTGCATAATATAGTGCTCCTCTTACCCAGAGGCAGGGTGGCACACACAGACCAGCAGCATTATATAGTGCTCCTCTTACCCAGAGGCAGGGTGGTACATAAAGACCAACTGCATAATATAGTGCTTCTCTGACCCAGAGGCAGGGTGGCACACAGAGACCAGCTGCATAATATAGTGCTCCTCTTACCTACAGGCAGGGTGGTACACAAAGACCAACTGCATAATATAGTGCTCCTCTTACCCAGAGGCAGGGTGGCACACAGAGAGCAGCTGCATTATATAGTGCTCCTCTTACCCAGAGGCAGGGTGGCACACAGAGACCAGCTGCATAATATAGTGCTTCTCTTACCCAGAGGCAGGGTGGTACACAAAGACCAACTGCATAATATAGTGCTCCTCTTACCCAGAGGCAGGGTGGCACACAGAGACCAGCTGCATAATATAGTGCTCCTCTTACCCAGAGGCAGGGTGGCACACACAGACCAGCTGCATGATATAGTGCTCCTCTTACCCAGAGGCAGGGTGGTACACAGAGACCAGCTGCATAATATAGTGCTCCTCTTAGCCAGAGGCAGGGTGGCACACAGAGACCAGCTGCATAATATAGTGCTCCTCTTACCTAGAGGCAGGGTGGTACACAAAGACCAACTGCATAATATAGTGCTTCTCTTACCCAGAGGCAGGGTGGCACACAGAGACCAGCTGCATAATATAGTGCTCCTCTTACCTAGAGGCAGGGTGGTACACAAAGACCAACTGCATAATATAGTGCTCCTCTTACCCAGAGGCAGGGTGGCACACAGAGACCAGCTGCATAATATAGTGCTCCTCTTACCCAGAGGCAGGGTGGCACAGACAGACCAGCTGTATTATATAGTGCTCCTCTTACCCAGAGGCAGGGTGGCACACACAGAGACCAGCTGCATAATATAGTGCTTCTCTTACCCAGAGGCAGGGTGGCACACAGAGACCAGCTGCATAATCTAGTGCTCCTCTTACCCAGAGGCAGGGTGGCACACACAGAGACCAGCTGCATAATATAGTGCTCCTCTTACCCAGAGGCAGGGTGGCACACAGAGACCAGCTGCATAATATAGTGCTCCTCTTACCCAGAGGCAGGGTGGCACACAGAGACCAGCTGCATAATATAGTGCTCCTCTTACCCAGAGGCAGGGTGGCACACACAGATCAGCTGCATTATATAGTGCTTCTTTCCACACAAAACTCTGGTGCATAAAATGTGTTGCTTATAAAATGAGATTTATTCATTCAGATTCAGTTTCCTTGAGTGATAAATTAAAATTCAGTTATTTATTTATCTGTTTTATTAGTCTTCCTATAGTCAGTAAATGTGTGTAGCCTCATTACAGAGACATTGTCAGACATTGCACAAAGCAGCGAATAGGTTAATAGCCGTTTAATTTAGTGTTATCCACCCATCACCTCCATGGAGGCAGCCATTTTGTTGGCTAACCCAAAGCACTGGGGACACTCTGCCTCAAGCCTTGGCGATGTCACTGGCTCTCAGTTAAATGAAAGGTGAAGGGTACACATAAATGTATGGGTAAGGGACATGGAAGTACCTAATGACTAAATTAGGCTTGAGGCAGTTATGAGAAGAGAGACCCCACACTGAAACAGAAGCAGCCTTGATGAGCTACATCTGTATTTGTGGTACCCCCAAAATTTGCATATGCTGGCTGTTTGAGAAGACTGTGCTGGAATTAACTTATTGCAGAGTTTTGCTGGCAAAGTGAGAGTTAAATGTTGAGACCAGAGTCCGGTCACATGTTCTAAGAAGTGGGGTGGCAAGTTCCGATTGGCTGAGAAGTGGAGGAGCAAACGAGAGCCCTGTGGGAAGAAGAGTGAGTGATGTGGGATCTGAGGGCCTGATTCAGACCAGCTCGCGAGCGCACAGCGCTCGCAAGCGGGTCGATGGTGGGGTACTGCGCACGTTTGGCTGGGGAGTGGCTACACAAATGGAGGCATTCCCGAAGGAACGCCTGCTGTTTGTGGGAGGCACCACTGACATCACCAGTGATGTCAGTGGAGAGCTTCCTGCTCTGTTAGAGCAGGAAGCTCTCTGGAGCTTGTGACGATCGAGACCCTACCACAAGGGTCTTGTCGCAAGCCTCAATGGTCACCTGGCCGCCCGCAAAAGCTGTGGGTGGTCACCTACAGCTTAGCGAGCAGCCAGGAGGCGACAACAAAGAAAAAAAAATGCCCTGATTCAGAGCGAGCGCTCTTAAAGAGCGTCCGGCTCTGAATCAGGCCCTGAGGCAATAGCTGGAAGCAGGTGGTGTGAGCGGAGCAGAGAGTGCCCGAGCTTGAGCGGTATGGGGGGAGACAGATGGAAGACACGCTGCAGTCTAGGCAGCAGGGTGTTCACAAGCTGAAGTCGTGTAGTGCCGGGAGAGCTGGTGTGAGACACCGCAGCCAGGAGCAGTCACCGCCGATGCTGAAAGCAGGTGCGGACACCCAGACCATTTTGTGGTGACAAGGGCGCCGCTTGGAGATAGGCACGGGCGTGAACTGATTGAGTGAAGCCTTAAAAGATGAAGGGATCATTGTCCTGCAGTGTGAGACCTTTCTCATTGGGTGAGCGGTTAACTCCAAGTTCTATATACTGACCACTGCCCCACAGCATATATCACAGAGACATTGTACTAAGCTGAGCCTAAGAGCACATCTATTACAGAGACACTGGCCCTCATTCAGAGGCGGTCGCAAGAAGCGATCGCTCTCTCTGAATGAGGGCGGATGCTTCTTTTTTTAGTGCGGCCTCCTGCTCGCTAGCTAAGCTGTGGGTTGAGACCATCGTGACCATCGGGGCTTGCGACGAGACCCTTAGGTTGGGTCTCGGCAACTGCAAGCCCCAGGGATCTTCCTGCTCTGATCAAGCAGGAAGTTCCCCACTGACATCACTGCTGATGTCAGTGCGGCCGCCCACAAAATGGTAAGCGTTCCATTAGGAATGCCTCTGTTTGTGTAGCCACACCCCGCCCCACCTGCAAAACGGGCCGAGCTGTCAATCAACATCGACAGCCGGCCCTTTTGTAGAGAGCTCCAGAGCGAGAGAGTTTCTCTCTCGCTCCGGGGTTTGCGCACGACAGTGCGGCCGCTGCGCGTGCGCAGGACCAAAACATTGACCCGGTTGCGAGCGCTCAGCACTTGCGACCGGGTCTGAAAGAGGTCCTCTGTACTGATTGGGAGCATCAAGTGTAATTTAGCATAGACTGTCTTCCTTAATACAGTAAGATTTGAAAAAGGTATTAACCAACCTGAGTGACAATTTAACAACCTTTCTAAGGAATACAGGGTCTCATTCAGACGCGCTCGCGAGCGCTGAGTGCTCGCAAGTTGGTCGATGTTTCACAAATGCGCATGCGCACGACAGAGGCTGCTTCGTCGTGCGCATGCGTGAGGCCCGGCGAGCGATGGGGAAAGCGTCGCTCAGGGTCTCGCACCAAAGGGGGCGTGCTGTTGATGGTGATTGACAGCACGCCCCCTTTGGTGGGCGTGCCGGGGGCGTGGCTGCCCACACGGAGGCGTTCCGCCTACCGTCTGGGTCCGGCCCCACTTACATCACTAGTGATATCAGTGGGAGTGCTTTTGGCTCTAGAGCCAAAAGCACTCCGGGCTTGCGTCAGACGAGACCCTACCGCAAGGGTCTCGTCGTAAGCCCGATGGTCGCGATGGACAAGACCATCTTTTTGGCCGCTCGCATAAGCTGTGGGTGGTCACCCACAGCTATGCGAGCGGCCAGGAGGCCGCTCCAATTTAAGCTAGGACGGCCGTGACATCAGATCGTGACATCACAAGTGATGTCAGTGGGAGTGCTTTCGGCTCTGTTAGAGCCGAAAGCACTCTTGAGCTTGTGGCAACGAGACCCTACCACAAGGGTCTCGTCGCAAGCCCAATGGTCGCGATGGTCTTGAACATCGCGACCATCATCATGGCTGCTCGCTATAGCTGTGGGTGGTCACACACAGCTATGCGAGAGGCCAGGAGGCCGTTCTGAAAAACCAGAGGGCCGGCCCTGATTCAGAGTGAGCGCTCTGTCAGAGTGTCCGGCTCTGAATCAGGCCCTATGTTCCCTGAAATAGGGGCGTGTCTTCCTCCTTTTATAGGAGTGCTGAATCCAGGGTCTGCATCCATGAATGCAGACTTCCTGGCTTTGCAAGCAGCCAGGAGGCGACCAGCCTACCTAAGCTGAGGCTTTGTCAGCTGGCCAGTGCTAGGGAACATCGCAACCATCGATCGCAATGGTGATCCCAGGCTACGACCTTGGTCACAGTGCTGGGGTCGCAGATCTCTTCTCTTCAGACGCCTCCGGCAGCATTAGCATTTAAGATGGACGGTATTAGAAAGCTGCTTATGTGCGACTGTGCAATGTTGTCCATCTCTGAATCATGCCCCCAGTCCCTTATGTAATATTACCTTTCATTCAAATCACATTTTCTTCCACACTATTTAATCTTTCTTTTAGAAAGCTCTGTTCTCTGTATGAGGATTAAAACATGGGGGGAAGGGGGCAGCTCACTCCTCCCAAACATTTGAAAAGAGCGGCTGCTGAGGACGGTCAGGGCCTGTGCTTTATAGCAACAGGCTGCACCACATGGAGGAGGAGGTGTAACGTGTGGTCTTTAAATTAAAATACTGCATATTACACCTGCTCCTCCATACAGTGCAGCCAATTAATATAAAGCACAGCTCCTGACATGACAGACCATGGCCACCGCTTACATAAGAGAGAGGAGGGACAAGGGGGGCGGACGCTGGAACGATTTTACATTGCCCCTCCCCCAACATAAAATCATTACGACGCCCCTGGTTTTCTGTTGTTATAGATATATCTTCAGATTGCCTACAGAGCCAGCGGTCTGTTTTATTATTACTATCATGTTATTTTTAACTTACATTTTTCAATGTTGCAATATACAGTGGTTCTCATTATAAATGACTCTTCCATGAACTCATCCTAATGCTTTTGCATCTAATAAACGTAGCACACATATTGTAAGGTAACAATTAATTTTTTACATTGACTTATTACAATTAACCTAATCTCTGGATGTGGCAATTTTCTCTCAACAGTCAATTATGGACTTTCCCTTTAAAAATAAGGGAACCCTAAACGCATCTTCAAGTGCTCCATGAAACGCACAGCAGACAAGCAGCTGCGATGAAGAAAAGTCTTGTGGATCACTATCTCGAAAAACTTTTCCCTGTTTTTATCTGGCAATTTTTCTATAAAACATTTTTTCTAACTTAACAGTTGTTTTCAAGTATTAATTATTTTTAAATAATCTATCTACTACAATCTCATTACTAAACTAATGAACTATGAATTATGAAGTGAACCTGACATCATCTTTTACAAGTTCACCAAGGCCAGATTGCGTATACTGTAATCTACACAACACATTCCTTATAAGTTATTACTGCATATCATCAGGATCCATATTCCATAAGATTGGTTTTCCCTTCTCTGTTCCAGTGTGTTTAATATAACAAGCAATGTTACTGCACTACGATCTATGGTCATGTTTCAGACTTGCACGAAAGTTGGTTTTGTGGTACAACTGCACATGTGTTGGAACCAGGGGCCTGATTCAGACCCACTCGCAAGCATATAGCACTCGCAAGTGGGTTGATGGTCGGGCAGCGCGTGTGCAAGGCCCGGAGCCAGAGAGAAATTCTCAAATGGGGCGACTGTTGATGTTGATTGACAGCTCGCCCTGTTTTGTAGGCGGGGAGGGGGGTGGCTGGCCAAACGGAGGCGTTCCCAAAGGAACACCTGCCATTTGGGTGCAGCCCTACTGACATCATGAGTGATGTCAGTAGTGAGCTTCCTGCTCTATTAGAGCCGGAAGCTCACTGGGGCTTGCGGCAGATGAGACCCTACAACAAGGGTCTTGTCGCAAGCCCGATGGTCGCGATGGTTGCGACCATCATGACCATCACCTGGCCGCTCGCAAAAGCTGTGGGTGGTCACCCACAGCTTAGCGAGCAGCCAGAAGGCCGGTCTCCAAATAAAAAACATGCCATTCAGACCTGCGAGCTGCCTCCAGTAGCGAGTGGGTCTGAATAAGGGCCCAAGTGCATTCATAGTTTCTTAGTCCAGAGGTTCCCAAATGCAGTCCTCAAGGCTCCCCAACAGTTCAGGTTTTAAAGATATCCATGGTTGAGCACAGGTTGTTAAATCAAATTCACTGAGGTAATAATTACAGTAAGTCACCTGTGCTCAACCATGGATATCTCTAAAACCTGAAATGTTGGGGAGCCTTGAGGACCGCGTTTGGGAACCTCTGTCTTAGTCACATCTCAGTTGTTTCTCACTTGGGGCTGAATGTGCATACAGTACCTGACTTCAAAAGTGGGCTATGTTAAAAGAGGGGATGCAATGGGCAGGGCCGGCAACAGAAATATTGGAACCAAGTACACATTTTTGGGACCCTTATCCCTCCCTGGAAAGTACAGGTCAGTCACTCATTGGCTCATTTCCCGTCTGTCTCTCCAGACCCATGCCAGTGTCTTTAGCACCATCAACAAATGTTTCTCCAGCCTCATCTCCCTTCTGTCTCTCCAGCCTCATCCTCTGTCTTATCTTCATCCCCCTCTCTGTTTCCCCATCACTAGCCTCATCCCCCTTTTTATCTCTCCAGCCTTATCCCCCTGTCTTTCTCTCCATAACCAGCTTCAACACTCTCTCAGTCTCTCCATCACCAGCCTCATCCCCTCTCTGTCTCTCCAGCCTTATCCCTCATATGTCTTTGCATCACCAGCCTCATCACCCACTCTGTCTCCCAATCACCACCCTCATCCTCTGTCTATCTTCATCCCTTCTATGGCTCCCCATCACTAGCCTCATCCCTCTTTTTATCTCTCCAGCTTTATTCCCTGTTTTTCTCTCCATAACCAGCCTAACACCCTCTCAGTCTCTCCATCACCAGCCTCATCCCCCACTCTGTTTCCCCAGCCTTATCCCTCATCTGTATTTCTATCACCAGCCTCATCACCCACTCTGTCTCCCCAGCTTTATCCCTCATCTGTCTTTCTATCACCAGCCTCATCACCCACTCCATCTCCCCAGCCTTATCCCTCATCTGTCTCTCCATCACCAGCCTCATCACCCGCTCTGTCTCCCCAGCCTTATCCCTCATCTGTCTCTCCATCACCAGCCTCATCACCCACTCTGTCTCCCCAGCCTTATCCCTCATCAGTCTCTCCATCACCAGCCTCAACCCTCACTCTGTCTCCCCAGCCTTATCCCTCATCTGTCTCTCCATCACCAGCGTCATCCCCCACTCTGTCTCCCCAGCCTTATCCCTCATCTGTCTCTCCATCACCAGCCTCATCACCCACTCTGTCTCCCCAGCCTTATCCCTCATCTGTCTCTCCATCACCAACCTCATCACCCACTCTGTCTCCCCAGCCTTATCCCTCATCTCTCTCTCCATCACCAGCCTCATCCCCCACTCTGTCTCCCCAGCCTTATCCCTCATCTGTCTCTCCATCACCAACCTCATCCCCCGCTCTGTCTCCCCAGCCTTATCCCTCATCTGTCTCTCCATCACCAACCTCATCACCCACTCTGTCTCCCCAGCCTTATCCCTCATCTGTCTTTCTATCACCAGCCTCATCCCCCACTCTGTCTCCCCAGCCTTATCCCTCATCTGTCTTTCTATCACCAGCCTCATCCCCCACTCTGTCTCCCCAGCCTTATCCCTCATCTGTCTTTCTATCACCAGCCTCATCCCCCACTCTGTCTCCCCAGCCTTATCCCTCATCAGTCTCTCCATCACCAGCCTCATCCTCCACTCTGTCTCCCCAGCCTTATCCCTCATCTGTCTATCACCAGCCTCATCACCCACTCTGTCTCCCTATCACCAGCCTCATTCTACTCTTTGTCTCCCCAGCCTTAAGCCCCTTGTCCATGTCTCCATCACAAGCCTAATCCCCCTCTGTCTCTCCAGCCTTATCCCCCTGTCTATCTCTTCATCACCAGCCCCTGAATATAACCAAATATCTGCATTCACTTCTGTCGCACTATAATACTTTCCCATCTTAGGAAGAAGTTTAACAAAACTCCCAGTCATATACACAAACATGTCATTATGGTATATTTTGTCTCCGAATATCAATGTGGGGGAAAAATAGAACTGTGACATATAACATTATAATAAACAAGCCTTAATAATTTCTGTATGAACAGTGAGTTCTGAGATTCTATTATATGATCAGTAAATTCTGCTGCCATCACTTCAGTGCTCATTAAGAAACCTGTGCAATGTAAGGAATACACAGTATATCTGTGACCTGTATGACAGCATAAGAGTTGCAGCCGCTAACATTTATGTAACCTCTGGGTCCTGCCTGTGATAAATAAGTGTGTGGATCAGAGCCTCTCACCTCAGTCTCTTGGCACAGTGCCTCCACTAAGACCTTTGCTGGTGTCACAGTCTTCAGGCTAGTACTGTATGTTGTTCCTTTCCTAGAGGTCCATTCATGAAACACCCTGACAACACGCTGCATGCAGTCTCTCAGTGCTAGTAAGTCACAGTGGCATTTGTATTAGTGAAGGGAAGGAGGGTGTTTCCTGAGTACCAGTTTAGTGGGGATTAAAGTGCAATCTGGTTATCAGTGATATGTGTGATACAGCAATTCAAAGACAGATAGTGAAGACTGTTCCTCTCTATAGGGCAACAGACAAATATACAGTCAGTACAAATGTCGTGAGTATAACTTTCCGCGTAATACATATTTGCCTACTATTTGGACCCTTGCATGTGTCATTTTTACCTCCCCCTATGGGTGTTGAGAGGGGGGAGATGGGTACTAATTACCTGGGCAAAAGCTTGTTTGAGGGGCCTTGTAGGGGCCTGGGTTAGTTGTTGCATAAAGTATTTTTTTAAATCGTATTTTATTTGGTTATGCCCCCCAGATTTGGCCACACACCCTTCATATCAGGCCCGCCGTATGTCTCAATGGCCTTGACTCCCCCCCACATTACTGCACAGCAGCAGGTGAGGCCGTGGTGACCCAAATTGGAAAATCGTGGCCTATCGGCCAGGGCTTGATTTGCATCATGGCATCATTAAGCAAGAAGAAGAGGCAGAATTAGGCCTACTCTTATGATAGTCCAGGATAACTTCCCATAATTCAGGTATACCAGACTTTCCTAGAGAGTAGGCAAATATGTTGCCAGCTAAAAATAATCTACTAGCAGTAAGTTTACCCATACTAGGGCATATGCAGCATCAGGGACATGCAGTCAGGGTAGGCAGGGGAGACAGCGCCTCATACTCATGAGATTTGATATAAAAATTACTAGAATAATACAAATTAGATATTTATAACTTATAAAGATCTTCTTTGTTTATTTTAATCAATCATTTTATAGTTAAGACTGACCAGCTTTGTGGGGCTCCCTGGGATAGCAGGGAGACAAGAGATGGGGCAGCAAAATCTCAGTATCGCTTCTGTATAGTCAGACACTGCTTGCAGAGCGGGGGTTAGGGCCACACCATGGGCAGTAAGCTGCACAGAAAGAGAGCTAATAGAGGCATGCCTCTGAGTATGGGGTGTGTGCCTTGATAGACACCTTGGAAGTGTCATCTGTGTCCAGGAAGTGGACTGCAGTGTTTAGAGATCATAGCTCAGCCAGCAGCAGCAAGAGAAGACACAGTGATGCAGGAAGGAGAACCAATGGACACTGAAGCTTAGTGTAGTGAGGGGAGAGTTACAGTGAGTAGGGGGTGAGACAGGCTCCCAGCACTCAGACCCATCTCTATGTGTGCCTCCCCAGCCATTGATCTCACCGCATGTCACTGTGCAGCATGCATATACAGACAGGGCTATTTATCAGGCAGAACGGTCAGCAGCACTGTTCCTGAAGCTCTTCTATGTCAACAGGAATGGTGTTCCAGAACCCACCTATCAACATTGCAGTCGCGGACCAGTAGCCATCCAGTGATAATCATGAAGAGACAGCTGCGGCATTTCGAATATGGCGCCGGCCATGAGCCAATCACATTTTGCAGACCAGCAGTGGATTAAGAGCAGCCACTACTGGTCTGTAAGCTGTGATTGGCTTGCAGCCAGCACCATATTTGAAATGCCAGGGCTGTCTCATGACTGTCACTGGATGGCTGCCGGACTGCGACTGCAACCAGCTAGTGGCTAGTGCTAATCCCTCTCCTTTCACATTATATTCATACTTCTGTGGCCTCCTATAGTCCCAGCCTTCCCTGCCCTGTGCCCCCCAGACCAGCCTTCCCTGCCCTGTACCCCAGCAGTTCAGCATTCCCTGCCCTGTGCCCCCCCCAGGTCCAGCCTTTCCTGCACTGTCACCCCATTTCAGCATTCCCGGCCATGTGGCCCCATAGAACAGCATTCCCTGTTCTGTGCCCCCAGTCATGCATTCCCTGCCATGTGCCCCTCGTAGTCCAGAATTCCCTGCCCTGTGCCCCACAGTCTAGCATTCCCTGCCATGTTCCCCCCCAGATGCAATCTACATCTCTCCGGTACCAGCCCGCAGTCCAGTCAATAACTCTCCGGTACCTGCTTGGAGTCATTGCCTAAATACTAAATTACCACCTAGAGTCCAGGCCTCTTCGCACCATACCTCTCTACTATTGTACAGTACTACCTCTAGCAGGGCCGGACTGACCATCAAGCACTTCTGGCAAATGGTAAGAAGGGCCGATGGTCAAGTGGGCCAGTCTGGTCGTCCGTATGGATGCTAAAGAAAATGTCTTTCCCAAAATGGACGCCGCCTGGGAGAAGACAGTGATTCCCCCTCTGGCATGTCTGACCAATGAATATTTTCTGATCGGTCACGTACAAACACTGTACAATTAACTGGCTGATCAGTTGATATCGGGTGGATTGCCCAGATAATTGTATAGTAAATGCCCAGTGTAAGTAACACAATCACCCTCAGTTTTTTCCATCACACAAAATGAATAAGAAAGAGGGGCATAGACATAGAAGGACAGGAGAGTGAGAGGGGGAAAAGAGCAAGACAAGGGATAGAAGCGGGATCAGAGAAAGAGGGTCAAGAATGTCAGAGGGAGAAAGAGAAATAGTGATGGAAGGAGAGATATGGGGATAAGAGAACGGGAAGTGAGAGATGGAATAAGAAGCGGAAAGAGAGGAGGAAAAACAGGAATTTCTATGAATTTAGTATGGATCCATCTTTTTCAATATATTTAAGGCCTGATTCTGAAACTGATGCAGATGCGGGTGTTCTTGCATTGTTTGCTGCAATTATATCTCCCACTTGCAGCATCTGAAGTTGCAACATTACCTAAAGGAGGTGCAGTTTCTCCATCTCAGTAAGGCCTCTTATGTAAGCTGCTCATCTGAGTAAGGCCTCCTATGTAAGCTGCTCATCTGAGTAAGGCCACCTATGTAAGCTGCTCATCTCAGTAAGGCCTCCTATGTAAGCTGCTCATCTGAGTAAGGCCTCCTATGTAAGCTGCTGTGTCTCTGTATGTAGCCGCTTCCAGTGACACAACATTATTATTATTATTATTATTATCCTTTATTTATATGGTGCCACAAAGGTTCCGCAGCGCCTTACACAGTACATAAATGAGCACACAAGAAAAACAGTTAATAGTAATACAAAACAATGCAGGACAAGGACAAGGTTATAAACTCAGCTGCAAAACACAAGCAGCAGGACATGAGCAACCAGGTGGTAGGTGCCATTGTAGGGAGTTAGGAGTAAATTATACTATAAGTAGGGGGAGGAGAAGCACGTGAGGATGAGGGCCCTGCTCGTGAGAGCTTACATTCTAAAGGGGAAGGGCAGACAGACAGGGGCGACACAGAGGGGTAGATAGTGAAGAAGGAGCATGGAGCAGTGGGTTAGGATATGTGCTGCGGAATGTGTGTGTATAAGACGACCTGATGTTATGTAAAAATTAAGTCCTTCATACATCTATCTCTATGATAGAAAATAGATTGTTTGTGTTATTTACATGAGAGATGTACAAAGTAAAGTAGAAGCACTTTAATTTGTGTGTTACATTTTAGCATCTATATACAGCCTGACAAGAAATGCAGCTATTATGGGACTGTCCCGCCATCCTAATACAGTAGTGACTACTTTAGTTCCAACATCTGTGTGTGTTGCATTTGCCACACCCCCTATTATTTACTAGTCGCTGCACAGGAATTCTTAAAATAATTCCAACAACCTTTAAACAAACCTGTACTGTGTCTTTGTGGGCAGACAATCAGGTCACATGCACGGCCTCCATTGTGATGTGTAGCACATAGGCTGCAGTGGCTAACGCCATCTTCAGGTAGCCCCCATTGCCTCTGCTATTCACCTCAACTAGGAGTCAGAAAGGATGACCTAATAAAAGGCATAAAGCTGGCCATACACTAGACCAACTTACATCCAGCCTTCCAACTAGGGAGATGGAGAACGAATTTAGAAGCGCAGAGAGGCCATTTCATTGGTGTTCCTAGGATGTAACGGGCATTACTGTGTGGGGCATAATATGGTTTAAGAAGCATTACTGTTTGGGACATTGGCCCTCATTCAGAGCCGCACGTTAACAACAGTACGCTCGTTGCGTTCCGATGTTGACTAACCGCGCATGCGTCGGTGTTACACTGCGCATGTGCGTACGGCAGATTGCGAGTTTTTTTTCTCTCGTTCCTAAAATAGCGTACAGGAAGTGACATGTCAAATGTGATTGACAGAACAGGGCGTTTTTGGGTGTTGACGGGGGTGGAGATGAAAAAACGCAGGCGTGGCGAGGCGTTTTTGGGGCGTACATACATTAGCAGATGCGAACGTTAAATGTGTTCGGACCGTCTCATACGTCACTGGAACATCCGCTTTCCCTTCAAAATGCTCGCACAGCTTAGGGTCAGGATTACTCGACCACATTGGCGATGGCCTTCTCCTCCGTCCCGGGACTCAACGATGGTGTTGCGATTAATCGCGGCTGGTCAGTAAAGTAATTAGTGTTGGATTGAAAACCGGCTTGGTATGTGTTTGGAAAGCAGTTTATTGGGATAGCACAAAAGCGTACGCAGGTGGAAATCAGAGCTGCTAATGCCATGATTACACAATCAATTAGCGTACATTTTTGGTGTTTTATTTTGGCCACAATTTGTTGGTTATGGCCTATTGTAACAATAATGTCATCATGTTTTAATTAGCTCCCCTTTTTTTTGGTTTACTGTGGAATTTGCATCGCTATGTGATTTTTTAAACGTTCCTTAAAGAGGCCTTTTTTTTTTTTTAAGAGGGTCAGTTTTTGCCTTTAGGGCCAGGATTAAATGTAACCCATTTGTACAATAATGTCACAATACAATCTCAGTTTTTTGTTTTAAATTTATTGTTTAAACACAAACAAATTGGCCTAATATTTTGTTGCCTTTTTTTGTGGCAAAGATATTTGTTAAAAAAAAACAAAAAACCATAACTGCTAACATAAGCGTAAATACAAAATTTAAAAACATTTCACAAGAAAGGAGAGGGAAGTTTTGACCAGAAAGGAATATGAGCCAAGCACAGAAGGAGTGTGGGAAAAGTCGCCATTGCTGTCACCGTTTTCTCGCCCGTTTGGCTGGGTGAGGGTGGGCGCCAGACCGGGTCCGGGATGCCATCGGGCTGGCCTGTCCAGAGGCAGATGTTGTGGCCTCTGGACTAGGCACAGGGCTAGGCACATTTGGAGGATTGGCTGATGTTGTGCCAGAGGTGTAGGATCCGGATGTTCCGGCAGGAAGGGAGGTCGGCTCCACCATGTGCTGGCGAACGAGCTGCTCCAGGGCATCGGCGATGCGGATGTTGGCCCTGGTATTTTCCGCCAGGGCCTGACCAATGGTCACGTTGGCCGCAGCATTTTGCTCCAGGGCCTCAGCCACCCGTATCAGACTGGCGTCCATCCTCTGCAGAATCTCCGTATGGCAATCCGATTTAAAATTGAGTTCTGTGAGGAGGCCCACTGCCTGCGAGGGGGCACGCCCTGGACTGGCTTCTGCAGGGTCCTCAGCCGGATGTACTGGTTCCTCCCCTGCAGAGCCAGCAGAAATTCTGCGGCCAAGGCTCCCCTCTGGAGCAGACTCATCCGCCTCTGTCTCTGTTAGGAAAATTGCGAAAAAACTCACATTAGAATCTACATATTGGCACAATAGCATTTCAGAGTTGGTGACATCACAAGACTTACCTTGGCCAACATGAGGAGCCGCAAAGTCTGGCATGTCCGTATCCATGTTGGACACGCCAAACACCTCCACAGCCTGCACACACCCCTGTGCCAGCTCTTCTAAGTCTGACAACTCCAATGACACAGGGGTGGGACCCCCACCTGTCCCCCTTGCATGCCTAGCCCTGTCGGCAAGTTTTTGCTTGAGACGATATTTGAAGTCTGCCCATCTGTGGAATGAAATTGGACCCATTATCCTTTTTTTTACAATGGGGTTTGTTTATAGGATGGGAAAGTGTTTACTTACCGCCGTTTGACATCCCGGGCTAGACGGACATAATCACCCACCCTATTGACAGCAACGGCGACCTCCTCCCACATTCTCCACTTCTGGCTTTGGCTCATATTCCTGGCTGCCTGGGGCAGGATGTCAACGCACTTCTGGATCAAAACCTCCATCTCCTTGCTTGTGAAATGTGGCTGCCTTTTTTTTTTGGCAGCTTTGGCGGGTTGACTGGGGCCAGCAGTCTCTTCCATGTCATCCTCCTCACCTATTTGGGTAAATATGCAGATTTAGCCACTTCACAACTTGACCAATATATTTGTTTTAAAATAATCATTGAGACAAAATGCATGAAGGCCTTACCGCCGGATTTTTGGCCATTGTTTCCCTGGTCTGAAGCCATGTCTCTGCTTCCAGAATGAAATCAACCAGAAATTCAATGTGATTTCGTGACGTATTTATACATGCGTCCTTTGTTTGCGGCCGCATCATTGATTGTGCGTCCCTATGATTCATCCTTAATTTGTGCGGGAAAATAAACACTATTTATGGCTTGGTGTGTGTGGAGTCGAGGTTGGGTTGTTGGATTGTTGGCGGTTAAGTTGTTTGGATTTGGTTGTTTGCGGTTGGAGGATTTGGCAGAGTTGGTTTTTTGTTTGGTTTTGCTACAGTTGTTTTGGTTTTCCGTTCGCATTTTTTTGCTTTTTCCCACATCCTTTCCTGATTTGGTAAGTTTTGTGCAGTCTAATTTGTGGCCAATTGGTGTCTACTTCTGTTTTTTGGTTAGCTAATTTTTTTTAACACTAATTTCATCTTTTTTAGTTTGTTTTGGCTTTCGGACCCAAAGACCTTTTTTTTGGAAATCTTATATATTCGAGTTGGGTAAGTCCATTTTTTTTCTTGCATTTGCGAACTAATTACCGCATTTTTGACTGTTGGTGTAGTGACTTGCATTTGCGAACTAATTACCGCATTTTTGACTGTTGGTGTAGTGACTTGCATTTGCGACCTAATTAACGCATTTTTGACTGTTGGTGTAGTGACTTGCATTTGCGAACTAATTACCGCATTTTTGACTGTTGGTGTAGTGACTTGCATTTGCGAACTAATTAACGCATTTTTGACTGTTGGTGTAGTGACTTGCATTTGCGACCTAATTAACGCATTTTTGACTGTTGGTGTAGTGACTTGCATTTGCGAACTAATTACCGCATTTTTGACTGTTGGTGTAGTGACTTGCATTTGCGAACTAATTAACGCATTTTTGACTGTTGGTGTAGTGACTTGCATTTGCGAATTAATTACCGCATTTTGGGCGGCTTATTCATCATGTAAACCAGTTTTGCTTTTCCCTTTTCCATTTTTGGGGTCCATTTGAACCCTATTTGACGTACGGTGTGCAATGTCGTTTTCATCGATGGCCAAATGTGTGTTTCGCCTATTTTATGTGTTGGCTTGCAACAATTTGAATAACAAAAATTCACCCTCTAAATTTTTGATGTCTCATTTTTGGCTTTTTTACAGTTTATACGTATCATGACAATACCCCGGCATGTAAGCAGCTATGGATGGTATCAGAAAGCTAAGTTGTTTTTTGTTACTTTTGGGGTGGCTCAAAAGCCTTACATTGTAAACTTTGAATTTCAGGTAGATCTGGGGCGAATTGTTCTGGCCCTGCTCCCGGAAGACGACCAACCTCAAACTCGTCCCAGGCGTAGGCATCGTAGGCATGCAAGGCCCCAGATATTTCGAACACGTGTCACCCTTTTTGGAATGCCCGATGATGAGGTTTTAAGACGCTACCGTCTACCTCCCAAAATCATCATAGACACTCTCTCATTAATAGAAAGTGATCTTGAGCGGCAAATTGACAGTCCAACAGCAATACCACCACTGACGCAATTTATGGCGGTGTTACATTTCTGTGCCTCAGGATCGTTTCAAACAACGGTGGGAATAGTGGCGGGCATCTCCCAATCCTCCTTTTCCCGGATCCTGAGGGCAGTGATGGAGGCACTTTTCAAGCACCTCCATCATTTTATTAAAATGCCTTTGGATATGGGTGCCCTTAGTGTGGCCAAGGCCAATTTTTACCAAATAGCTGGCTTCCCACACATCATAGGGGTTGTGGATGGTACTCACATACCACTTCAGCCTCCAGCACGGCTGGAGGCAATATTTAGAAACCGTAAACACTATCTCTCCCTGAATGTAATGGTGGTATGTGATGCCTCCCTCCAGATCCTGTCCCTGAATGCTAAATTACCCGGAAGTGCTCATGACTCCTTCGTCATCCAGCAATCAGGGATATGGCAGAAATTAACCAACCTAGAAGCTGGTGATGCGTGGCTTCTGGGTAAGTGGAGACCTTTAGTACATAACAATGTTAAGCTTGATACACAGTGTTCCTGATGTGGTCTATTTTTGTTCACAGGAGACAGTGGATACCCTTGCATGTCCTGGCTGCTCACTCCTTATTTGGCTCCCACACCAGGGCCACAAAGTGCGTATAATTCCGCACTTACAGCCACCAGGCAAGTGGTGGAGTGCTGTATCGGCCTTTTAAAAGGCCGATTCAGATGCCTCCACCGCTCTGGTGGCGAGCTCATGTATGTGCCGGATATGGTGTCTAAAATTGTGGTCCTGTGTGGGATATTTCACAACATTGCCATAAGGAGTGGTGTCCCAATGCAGCCAGAGGATGCCTTACCTGAGGATGGCCCCCCCGAGGTTGGTCGAAGGTCAGTATGTGGGGGGGCCATACGCGATGATGTGGTGGCCAGATTTTTTAGGTAAGTTTGAACAAAACTCCAGTGTTTATACCTAATGTGTTTGTGTTTGTTTGCGAACATCTAATTTATTTTTTTTTTTCTCACCATCTTCTGTTTGTTCACATAATCTTTGGCACTCCAACGCTCACTACTTCCTGCTACCCTTACCAAACCTGGATCTGGTCCTTTTGGGCATATATTCTGGAACCCATATCGCAACGCCATGTTTGTCGAATCATGTTGGCATGGTCCTTCGTCAACCAGTTCTTGATTTTTTGTTTTTATTTAATTATTTCTTGGTATGTGTTGTATTTGAATTTATCACTGTGTTCTTTTTTTGGGAGTGACCACTTTGTTTTCTCTGTTATGTTGTGAATAAATGTTTGGAGAGTGAAATGGTCTTCCTTTTTTGGGATGTTAACATCAAGTGTAACCAGGTTAACACAAGTTACATTTGACTAAGGGGTAAACCAGTACTGACGCCAGTTGAGCTAAACTGAAATATGTTTTCAGCTTCCCAATCCACACCAAAAGGAAGCCTGGCCCAACCTTGGGATTTGTAAGATTGGCCTAAGCAGCTTGCACACCAAGTAGGAACCTGGAAAATGTAGAAATATGTAATTGACACTACACCCAAAAAGGGAAATGACATTGTTACTGTTATGTGTTTCTTGTGTCTGTTTGACATACAAAGACAAAACACAATCTAACTTTTAAAAAAGGGAAATCCTTGCAGGAACAGTCTACTTATGTCATGCTAAACTATCTCGGTTTGGGATTTTAAAAATGAGCCACAACGTATATTTGTCTTAATAAATTTAATTTGAAAATATAACAAAAATAAAAAAACTAATGCCGAAGGAGGCCAGACAGCCGGTCGAGGGCCACCAGAATGCCGATGACATGTTGGCGCATCTGCCCCACACAATCCGCCACCTCTTGCCGACGCCTCTGTTCCTCTGTGGGTGAGAAAAGTGTTTGGGTTAATACAACAATAGGGAATCCACATTAAAAAAAAAAAACACAACCAAATCACTCCTAAACCCAAACCAAAAAAAAAAAAGGGGGGGCTGGCAAAAATACAAGGCCTAGGTACAAATTCCCACAGGTATGATATGTGTATGTTTAAATCACCAGGAAGAGGTAAAGGCAAACCTTCACAATCACCAAAAGTCAAGCCACAAAAACACAAAGAAAGGCACGACACATGATTACATACAAACAGTTTGTGCTTTAAAAAAAAAAAACATACCGGGAGACAAAACGGGAGCTCCGGAAAAACCTCCATGATCCTCCTCGGAGGATCCGTCATTACCCAAAGAATGGGGAGGAGTTATGATGGACTCCGGGGAGGGGGTAATTGGAAGAGGGGTGGGTGGAGGAGAGGGGGAAGTGGGACGGAGGGGAAGGAGGCCCGACATTTCCGGGAGAGGGTCTGGGAAGGATGGGGAGGAGTGGGGAATAGGGGAAAGATTTGGGGTGGAGTGTTGGCTGGGGGTTGGGGATAGTGGCCGGGAACGCCGTCTGGACGGACGGTGACGGCGGAGTCTTGGCTGTCCCCCTAAAATATGTCAAAGAAATTGCGGTTAGTTTATGGACAAATCCGGGCAACCAAACTAAAAAAAAAAAAAAAAAAACAACAAATAAGCCAAATAGCAGTAGAATGAATAAATCAGAAATAGAGGGAAAACATGCACACGCAGATATGAGTACAAATAATAAATAGAACAGACAGGAAAACATGCACACGCACATATGAGTACAAATAATAAATAGAACAGACAGGAAAACATGCACACGCAGATATGAGTACAAATAATAAATAGAACAGACAGGAAAACATGCACACGCACATATGAGTACAAATAATAAATAGAACAGACAGGAAAACATGCACACGCAGATATGAGTACAAATAATAAATAGAACAGACAGGAAAACATGCACACGCAGATATGAGTACAAATAATAAATAGAACAGACAGGAAAACATGCACACGCAGATATGAGTACAAATAATAAATAGAACAGACAGGAAAACATGCACACGCAGTTTGCCCCACAAACACAAACATTAAAACCACAATACATAACACTTACTTGCCAGGATCTGCATGCGAAAGCATGCCAGCAAGCGCGGCGTTCGCCGTTGCAGGTCGGACCACCTGCGCTCCAGCTGCCCGATGTTGCGGCGTGAGCCGAAGGACCGCAGGCGGGACCGTGCCTCCGCATACGCGGAGCGCTTCTGCCGGTTGGTCATGGGTTGAGGTTGGCTGGTGATCCGGCGATCCATGACCTCCGTAAGCACCAGCAGCTCGCGCCTGGTGAATGCGGAGGCTCTCATGATGGCAATGGTGTTTTTCTTAAAAATCATTTTTGATAAAGTGTGTAAAAATTTTCTGATTGGCTAATGTATTTTGGAAATTAACAGGAGCAATTTTATTGGTTAGTGTATGAGTCATGTGTTCGACAGGGCCAGAAATCTCTGGAGAGTTATGATAGGCTTGATGCAGTGACATGCGTAAGCAAATTTAAATAAAGAAATGAACCCAGGGAAATATGCGGGGATCCACAGCAATAGTACAATTGTTTAATTGTGGTTCACATGTTTTTTGAACAATAAAAGCGAATGTTTCATCCGTACGTATTCTGCGGGTAAACACAAACACGGACAAGAGTAAAGTTTCTTGCATTGTGTTGAAAAAAAACAAACAATTAAGCTAATTGATACATTGATTGGCATGATACGATTGATGGAGGTAGGCAGAATAAAGGAGCAGGTAATCGACATCTGACAAGGCCACTTCCTGTTTATACTTGTGCGTGCGTTCCTTTCAAGCCATTTCGGGGATGTACGCTCGCTATTTCGTACGCTCGTTAGTTAGAGGAGGGGTCGTCAGAGTTTTGGGAGGAATTTTAGATGCGAACGAAAATACGAGCGAGCCATTGAATTTAAATATTTTTGTACGTACGCCTAACGTACGTGCGCCCGCTTGCGAGTGGGTCTGAATGAGGGCCATAGTATGGCTTAAGGGGCATTACTGTGTGATGTAACGTGAATGAGGGGTACCACTTTGCGGTGTAATGTGATGAAGGGGCAATACTGTGTGGCATAATTTGAATTGGGGGTACTATTGTGTACGAGCCAACACCTGTTTTTTTTTCTATTATGGAGGCCAGCACCAATGCTCTTTATGTACACAGGGTACCAAAATGTGTAGTAAAAGCTCTGATTTGGTGTGCACAGATGTGTCCTTCTCTGCGTCCAGCACCCCTGCCCTAAAAAACCTACAGTGCAGCGATCACTATCTAATCCTCTACAACTGCTAAGCTAGTGCTTGGTCAATTGGGAAAATGCCTTCCCTTTTCTTTGGGTGTTAACTACACCAATGTGGTGCCAGCTTTACCTAACCGAGCCAACCAAATGCCAGGGGATAAATGTAAAAACTCTCACATTTTTAAACTCGGCCGATGTAATGAAGTCACAGAACTCGCATGTTTTTCAGACTCAAAGAACCCACAAGATTAAAACTCTCATCCAGGTGTTTCCTGTTTTGAAAATACAACTCGATCAATGTATTAGAGTGAGTTTTACTGCTAAACTCTCATTTTCTAAGCTCTCATCCTATTACATTTGGCCCCAAATGTCTGACTATGGCACATGTTTAAATCCCTTGCAGGATGTGCTCTGTCGTGTGTGTTTTAATACGGAGAATAATGTACACTTTTATGTTGTTCTAATATTAATTATTAGTATACAGTAAGAGCATAGACTAAGCAGTGGGAGGGGTCAGGAATAGTAAGGGGAGGAGTCTGTGACAGGAACCAGATGCTGACACCGAGATGGGCCTGTGTGCTTTAAAATGCCAGGGCCTATTTTTAGTCCCAGTCCGGCCCTGACCTCTAGTACCAGCTTGGCCGACATTCCTTATACTTTGCCTCGGCTCTGCTTGGCTACTTTATGCGCAGAAATTATATTAAACCCCCAAGTTTCCAGCACACAGCTGCATCAGGACCTCCAGATCCAGACTACAGATTGGGGCCACACATTCAAGCACCCATGAGCGCGACAAAGAGAAGGATTTAAGCAAGCCTACATCCACAGAAGTGCTGTGGTTAGTTCTACAAGATGTTTGGAACAACCTCCCTGCCGAGTTCCTTCAAAAACTGTGTGCAAATGTACCTAAAAGAATTTATGCTGTTTTGAAGGCAAATGGTGATCACACCAAACATTGATTTGATTTAGATTTCTCTTCTGTTCATTCACTTTGCATTTTGTTAATTGATACAAATAAACTATTAACACTTCTATTTCTGAAAGCATTCTTACTTTATAGCATTTTTTCCACACCTGCCTAAAAGTTTTACACAGTAGTGTATATCAATTTAGCAGTAGGCATAAATAACACTGTATCAACACTTAAATCATTACATCAGCCAAGTGTATATATGTGTGTGTACCGCAGATGTATACACGAGGGCTAATTGAAAAGTAATGAGACTGCCTCTGTTGTTCTGTCCCATAGGTAGACGTGGAAACGCTATGCTGGTTATTGTGAAGCTCATACATTGATGTATGTGAACCTCCGGTTGGACCGCCATAGTCTTCATTGTTTGGTCACAGCGAGTGGAAGATCTTCGTACGTTTCATCATGGGGGATGAGGAACACGTGTTTGTGAGGGAATGGGATTGTTATGCCGGCGGTTCAAATCCTGACAAGGCTAGCTCAGCAGGACAGAATCCCGACAGTGGCGGTAAGTAACCCTAACCCTCCTCTCTCTCCCCCTAACCCTAACTCTACCTTAGGGGTGCCTAACCCTAACCTCCCCCCTAGTGCCTAACCCTAACCTCTCCTGTTAGGGCTTAACCCTAACCCCTCCTCCCTGCACACTAAAACTAACCCTCCCAGGGGGTGCCTAACCCTAACCTCCCCCTAAAGCCTAAACCTAACCCCCCCTTCCCCTAGCCTAACTCTAACCTTCCCCGGGGGAATGCCTAACCCTAAGTCCCCCCGGGGGTCCCAAAACCTAACCACCCCATCCCCGGGCTAAGTGTTATACTTGCCCTGTCAGCAATCGGGGTCGGAGTTCCGGTGGCAGGATTATGACAAGCATCGGTATCTCAACGCCTGTTCTGAATCCCTAGCTGGCATTCCGTCATCGGGATTGTGACTGGTGGCGTTGTGGCCGCCGGTCACATAACTTAATCCCTCTGTGAGATTACGTCAGAGATGTGTGATTGAATTTTGTGTTAAACTTGGAAAAAGCGGAAACTCATGAAATGTTACAGCAAGCACAGGGTGGAGAAACAATTAGCCGTGCCGCAGTGTTCCAGTGGTGAAAACACTTCAAAGAGGATAATAGGCAAGTGACTAATGAAGTGCCTTCTAGGAGACCATCCACCATGGTTACTGATGTCAACATTGCATAAGCTGCGGAGATGTTACAAAATGACAGAAGGTAACTTTACGCAAACTTCCAGCTTCACTTGGCGTCTCATTTGATTGGGTTCAGCATATTGTGACAAAGGAACTGAAAATGCATCGCGTGTGTGCCAGGTGGGTACCCAGAAATCTCACAGAAGAGCAGATGCGATGACGAGTTGAATTGCACAAGAACACCGTTCGAATGTTGGCGAGGATATCTGATTTCCTGACATCAATTATGACATGTGGCAAATCATGGATTTGTCATTATGATCCAGAAACAGTTGTCTTTTGATCCAAGACAATGCTCGACCACATGTTGCTGCTGTTGCATTGGCAGCACTGACTGAAACTAATGGCACAGGACTGAAATACCCTCCATATAAACCGGACTTACCGCCCTGTGATTTCTGGGCCTCCAAACCCTGAAAAAACAACTGCACGGAAACAAGTTCTGAACAGATGATGAAGTGAAAAAATGCTTCATCATCTGTAGCATATGGTTCATTATCTGTAGTATATGCTTCATCATCTGTAGTATATGGTTCATCATCTGTAGTATATGGTTCATCATCTGTAGTACATGCTTCATCATCTGTAGTACATGGTTCATCATCTGTAGTACATGGTTCATTATCTTTAGTACATGCTTCATCATCTGTAGTATATGCTTCATCATCTGTAGTACATGGTTCATCATCTGTAGTGCATGCTTCATCATCTGTAGTACATGGTTCATCATCTGTTGTACATGCTTCATCATCTGTAGTACATGCTTCATCATCTGTAGTATATGCTTCATCATCTGTAGTACATGCTTCATCATCTGTAGTTTATGGTTCATCATCTGTAGTATATGGTTCATCATCTGTAGTACATGGTTCATCATCTGTAGTAGGGGTGAGCGGGTTCGGATTTCTGAAATCCGAACCCCCCCGAGCCCCCCCGATCCGAGTCCGATCCGAGTCAGGCTCGACTTTTCCCGCCTGACTCGGATCTGAAATCGAGGCAAAACGTCATCATCCCGCCTTCCGAGTCTCGCGGGTTTTGGATCCTATATAAGGTACCCGCGTCGGCGCCATTTTCTCACTCGGCTGTGGACAGTGAAGAGGGAGGGTGGGAGTTAGGGCTGTGTAGTGTAGTGTAGTGCTGCTGTTGTCCACTACTTCAATGTCCATAGGGGCTGGCTGTGTTGTGCTGTGCTGCTGTTGTTAATAGGGGCTGTGTCCACTACTTCAAAGTCCATAGGGGCTGGCTGGACTGTGTTGTGCAGTCAGTTCTCCATAGGGGCTGTGTCCACTCCAAAGTCCTGTGCAGTGTCCCAGTCCTAAAGGAGTGCTGTAGTGTTGTCCAGGGGGTGCTCTGTCCATCAGGGGTGCTCCCCCCAAGTGCTAAAAAAATAATATATTTTCTGTGTTTGTGAATTGTGTGCGCAGTAGCCGCACGTGCATCAACAAAGTAGTGCCAAGCGTGCGCCTGTGTCATAAGTAAAGGGCCGGCTGGCTTGACCGTTAAAGGGTGCTGTAACCCCCGAAAGTACACTCCAGTCCAAACCAAAAAAAAATTATTTTCTGTGTTTGTGAATTGTGTGCGCAGTAGCCGCACGTGCATCAACAAAGTAGTGCCAAGCGTGCGCCTGTGTCATAAGTAAAGGGCCGGCTGGCTTGACCGTTAAGGGTGCTGTAACCCCCGAAAGTACACTCCAGTCCAAACCAAAAAAAAAATTATTTTCTGTGTTTGTGAATTGTGTGCGCAGTAGCCGCACGTGCATCAACAAAGTAGTGCCAAGCGTGCGCCTGTGTCATAAGTAAAGGGCCGGCTGGCTTGACCGTTAAGGGTGCTGTAACCCCCGAGAGTACACTCCAGTCCAAACCAAAAAAAAAATTATTTTCTGTGTTTGTGAATTGTGTGCGCAGTAGCCGCACGTGCATCAACAAAGTAGTGCCAAGCGTGCGCCTGTGTCATAAGTAAAGGGCCGGCTGGCTTGACCGTTAAGGGTGCTGTAACCCCCGAAAGTACACTCCAGTCCAAACCAAAAAAAAAATTATTTTCTGTGTTTGTGAATTGTGTGCGCAGTAGCCGCACGTGCATCAACAAAGTAGTGCCAAGAGTGCGCCTGTGTCATAAGTAAAGGGCCGGCTGGCTTGACCGTTAAAGGGTGCTGTAACCCCCAAAGTACACTCCAGTCCAAACCAAAAAAAAAATTATTTTCTGTGTTTGTGAATTGTGTGCGCAGTAGCCGCACGTGCATCAACAAAGTAGTGCCAAGCGTGCGCCTGTGTCATAAGTAAAGGGCCGGCTGGCTTGACCGTTAAGGGTGCTGTAACCCCCGAGAGTACACTCCAGTCCAAACCAAAAAAAAAATTATTTTCTGTGTTTGTGAATTGTGTGCGCAGTAGCCGCACGTGCATCAACAAAGTAGTGCCAAGCGTGCGCCTGTGTCATAAGTAAAGGGCCGGCTGGCTTGACCGTTAAGGGTGCTGTAACCCCCGAGAGTACACTCCAGTCCAAACCAAAAAAAAAATTATTTTCTGTGTTTGTGAATTGTGTGCGCAGTAGCCGCACGTGCATCAACAAAGTAGTGCCAAGAGTGCGCCTGTGTCATAAGGGCCGGCTGGCTTGACCGTTAAAGGGTGCTGTAACCCCCAAAGTACACTCCAGTCCAAACCAAAAAAATATATATTTTCTGTGTTTAGCCGCACGTATATATCAAATCGATATAACATAAATGGAGGACCAAACTTTCTCCGATAAAAATAAAATAGAGAAAGATCAAGAACCACTTCCTCCTAGTGCTGAAGCTGCTGCCACTAGTCATGACATAGACGATAACATGCCATCAACGTCGTCTGCCAAGGCCGATGCCCAATGTCATAGTAGAGGGCACATACAATCCCAAATGGCAAAGTTCAGGAAAATGACCTTGAAAAAGACATTTAAATCAGCTGAAGAGAAACGTAAACTTGCCAATATGCCATTTACGACACGGAGTGGCAAGGAACGGCTAAGGTCGATCCCTAGTATGTTCATGACTAGTGGTTCAGCTTCACATGACGATGGAAGTCCTCCTCCCACTAAAAAAATCAAAAGAGTTAAGCTGGCAAAAGCACAGCGAAGAACTGTGCTTTCTAAGAAGATATCACAAATCCCCAAGGAGAGTCCAAGTGTGGTGGTGGTTGCGATGCCTGACCTTCCCAGCACTGGACGGGAAGAGGTGGCTCTTTCCACCATTTGCACGCCCCCTGCAAGTGCTGAAAGGAGCACCCACAGTCCACTTGCTGATATGCAAATTGAAGATGTCACTGTTGAAGTACAACAGGATGAGGATACTGGTGTAGCTGGCGCTGAGGAGGATGTTGGCGAGGAGGATTCTGATGGTGATGTGGTTTGTTTAAATCAGGCTCCGGGGGAGACAGTTGTTGTCCGTGGGATGAAAAAGCCCATCACGGTCATGCCTGGGCAGAAGACCAAACATTCCACCTCTTTGGTCTGGCAGTATTTCTATCCAAATCCGGACAACAACTGTCTTGCCATATGTACCATATGTAAAGGTGAAATAAGTAGGGGTAGGGACGTCAACCACCTAGGAACATCCTCCCTTATACGGCACCTGCAGCGCGTTCATAAAAAGTTACTGTCAAGTTCAGAAACTTTGGCTAAGACCGTAAGCAGTCCAGGGACACCTAAATCCCGTTGTCCTGTTGTATCCAAGCGCCTGCAAACCACACCGTCAACTCCCTCCTCGTCAATTTCCTCCTTAGTCAGGATCGGAAGTAGTCCTGCAGGCCATGTCACTGGCATGACTGACTCTCCTATCCGGGATTCCTCCGGAGGATCCTGCATTGCTACGCCTACTGCTGCCGCTGCTGCTGTTGCTGCTGCTGGGAGTCGTTCATCATCCCAGAGAGGAAGTAGGAACACCACTACTTTTACTAAACAATTGACCCTCCAACAGTCCTTAGCGAGGAGGATGAAGTACGACAGCAGTCATCCTGAAGCAAAACGTATAACTGAGGCCTTGACTGCTATGTTGGTGTTAGACGTGCGTCCGGTATCCGCCATTAGTGCAGTGGGATTTAGACAATTGATGGAGGTAGTGTGTCCCCGGTTCCAAATCCCGTCTAGATTCCACTTCACTAGGCAGGCGATACCGAGACTGTACAGAAACGTCAGAAAAAGTGTCCTCAGTGTCCTGAAAAATGCCGTTGTACACAATGTCCACTTAACCACGGACATGTGGACAAGTGGAACAGGGCAGACTAAGGACTATATGACTGTGACAGCCCACTGGGTAGATGTATCACCTTACGCAGCAACAGCAGCAGCGTCAGCAGTAGCAGCATCTCAGAAATGCCAGCTCGTTACAAGGCAGGCTACGCTGTGTATCACCGGTTTCAGTAAGAGGCACACCGCCGACAACCTCTTAGAGAAACTGAGGGAAATCATCGCCCAGTGGCTTACCCCACTTAGACTCTCCTGGGGATTTGTGATATCTGACAACGCCACCAATATTGTGCGGGCATTACATCTGGGCAAATTCCAGCACGTCCCATGTTTTGCTCACACAATAAACTTGGTGGTGCAGAATTTTCTGAAAAGCGACAGGGGCGTGCAGGAGACGCTTTGGGTGGCCCGAAAAATTTCTGGCCACTTTCGCCATTCAGCGACTGCGTGCCGAAGACTGGAGCGCCAGCAAACACTCTTGAACCTGCCCCGCCATCACCTGAAGCAAGAGGTTGTGACGCGGTGGAACTCAACCCTCTATATGCTTCAGAGGATGGAGGAGCAGCAAAAGGCCATACAAGCCTATACATCCACCTATGACATAGGCAAAGGAGGGGGTATGCACCTGACTCAAGCGCAGTGGAGAATGATTTCCGTGTTGTGCAAGGTTCTCCAGCCCTTCGAACTTGCCACACGTGAAGTCAGTTCAGACACAGCCAGCTTGAGTCAGGTCATTCCCCTCATCAGGCTTTTGCAGAAGCAGCTGGAGAAAGTGAAGGAGGAGCTAAGACGGAGCGATTCCGCTCGGCATGTGGGACTTGTGGATGAAGCCCTTCATTCGCTTTGCCAGGATTCCAGGGTGGTCAATCTGTTGAAATCAGACCACTACATTTTGGCCACCGTGCTTGATCCTAGGTTTAAAGCCTATGTGGTGTCTCTCTTTCCGGCCGACACAAGCCTGCAGAGGTGCAAAGACCTGCTGGTGAACACACTGTCAGCTGAAGCGGAACGTGACACGTCAATGGCTCCTTCTTCATTTTCTCCCGCAACTGGGGCTGCCAGGAAAAAACTTAGGTATCCTAAGCAACCCGCTGGCAGTGATGCAGGGCAGGCAGGACCAAGTTTGGACATCTGGTCCGGACTGAAGGACCTGGCAACAATTTCTGACATGTCTACTGTCACTGCATATGATACTGTCACCATTGACAGAATGGTGGAGGATTACATCGGTGACAGCATCCAAGTAGGCATGTCAGACAGTCCATACCTGTACTGGCAGGAAAAAGAGGCAATTTGGAGGCCCCTGTACAAGCTGGCTCTATTTTACCTGAGTTGCCCCCCCTCCAGTGTGTACTCCGAAAGAGTGTTTAGTGCAGCCGGGAACCTTGTCAGCGAAAGGCGTAGGAGGTTGCTTCCACAGAATGTGGAGAAGATGATGTTCATCAAAATGAATTATCAGCTCTTCCAGGCAGACCAGCCTCCAGAAGGTACAGAGGGACCTGTGGTGGTGGATTCAAGTGGGGACGAGTTAATACTTTGTGAGGATGAGGATGTACACACTGAAGAGGGTGAGGAATCGGTGGATGAGGAGGATGAGGATGACATCTTGCCTCCGTAGAGCCAGTTTGTGCAGGGACACATTAATTGCCAGCTTGTTTTGTGGGGGCCCAAACGAACCAATCATTTCAGCCACAGTTGTGTGGCAGACCCTGGCGCTGAAATGATTGATTTGTTAAAGTGTGCATGTCCTGTTTATACAACATAAGGGTGGGTGGGAGGGCCCAAGGACAATTCCATCTTGCACTTCTTTTTTTTCTTTGCATTATGTACAGTTTGGGGCCTAGTTTTTCTAACTGCCATCCTGTCTGCCACTGCAGTGTCACTCCTAGATGGGTCACGTGTTTGTGCCGCCCACTCGTGTCGCTTAGCATAGTCATCCAGCTACCTCGGTGCAACCTTTTGGACATGAAAAAACTATTGTGAGGTGTGAGGTGTTCAGAATAGACTGGAAATGAGTGGAAATTAAGGTTATTGAGGTTAATAATAGCATAGGAGCAGAGAAACCAACAAATTCTGTGATTTTAGCTGTTTTTATGCTTTTAAAAAAAAAATACAGATCCAAAACACAAAACCCAGAACCCAAAACACGGAAGGGTGGTTTTGGCAAAACCAATCCAGATCCAAAACACGAAGAAAGATCCAGATCCAAAACCAAAACACAAAACACGAAAAGTGGCCGGTGCACACCCCTAATCTGTAGTACATGCTTCATCATCTGTAGTATTTGGTTCATCATCTGTAGTATATGGTTCAACATCTGTAGTATATGGTTCAACATCTGTAGTACATGGTTCATCATCTGTAGTATATGCTTCATCATCTGTAGTATATGGTTCATCATCTGTAGTATATGCTTCATCATCTGTAGTATATTGTTCATCATCTGTAGTACATGGTTCAACATCTGTAGTATATGCTTCATCATCTGTAGTATATGCTTCATCATCTGTAGTATATGCTTCATCATCTGTAGTACATGGTTCATCATCTGTAGTACATGCTTCATTATCTGTAGTATATGGTTCATCATCTGTAGTACATGGTTCATCATCTGTAGTACATGCTTCATCATCTGTAGTACATGCTTCATTATCTGTAGTATATGCTTCATCATCTGTAGTACATGCTTCATCATCTGTAGTATATGGTTCATCATCTGTAGTACATGCTTCATCATCTGTAGTACATGGTTCATCATCTGTAGTATATGGTTCATCATCTGTAGTATATGCTTCATCATCTGTAGTACATGGTTCATCATCTGTAGTATATGCTTCATCATCTGTAGTATATGGTTCATCATCTGTAGTATATGGTTCATCATCTGTAGTACATGCTTCATCATCTGTAGTATATGCTTCATTATCTGTAGTATATGCTTCATCATCTGTAGTATATGGTTCATCATCTGTAGTATATGGTTCATCATCTGTAGTATATGCTTCATCATCTGTAGTACATGGTTCATCATCTGTAGTATATGCTTCATCATCTGTAGTATATGGTTCATCATCTGTAGTATATGGTTCATCATCTGTAGTACATGCTTCATCATCTGTAGTACATGGTTCATCATCTGTAGTACATGGTTCATCATCTGTAGTACATGGTTCATCATCTGTAGTACATGCTTCATTATCTGTAGTACATGGTTCATCATCTGTAGTACATGGTTCATCATCTGTAGTACATGCTTCATCATCTGTAGTACATGCTTCATCATCTGTAGTATATGGTTCATCATCTGTAGTATATGGTTCATCATCTGTAGTACATGCTTCATCATCTGTAGTATATGGTTCATCATCTGTAGTACATGGTTCATCATCTGTAGTATATGGTTCATCATCTGTAGTACATGCTTCATCATCTGTAGTATATGCTTCATCATCTGTAGTACATGCTTCATTATCTGTAGTATATGGTTCATCATCTGTAGTATATGCTTCATCATCTGTAGTATATGCTTCATCATCTGTATTACATGGTTCATCATCTGTAGTACATGCTTCATTATCTGTAGTATATGCTTCATCATCTGTAGTACATGGTTCATCATCTGTAGTATATGCTTCATCATCTGTAGTACATGGTTCATCATCTGTAGTATATGCTTCATCATCTGTAGTTTATGCTTCATCATCTGTAGTATATGGTTCATCATCTGTAGTACATGCTTCATCATCTGTAGTATATGCTTCATCATCTGTAGTATATGCTTCATCATCTGTAGTATATGGTTCATCATCTGTAGTACATGCTTCATCATCTGTAGTATATGCTTCATCATCTGTAGTATATGGTTCATCATCTGTAGTATATGCTTCATCATCTGTAGTACATGCTTCATCATCTGTAGTATATGGTTCATCATCTGTAGTATATGGTTCATCATCTGTAGTACATGCTTCATCATCTGGAGTATATGGTTCATCATCTGTAGTATATGCTTCATCATCTGTAGTATATGGTTCATCATCTGTAGTACATGCTTCATCATCTGTAGTATATGCTCCATCATCTGTAGTATATGCTTCATCATCTGTAGTACATGGTTCATCATCTGTAGTATATGGTTCATCATCTGTAGTATATGGTTCAACATCTGTAGTATATGGCAGTCACTAATGATGTGTGTAGTACAGTACAGTATATAGCGGTTACTAATGCTCTCTGTAGTTTATGTCATGAAGAGTCTTTGCTGTGGATGACAGGCTGGCTTCTCCCCTGAGATTGCCTATAATAATTCCTCACATTATACTGTATGTCTTAAAAAAGGCCCGTGAAGGTTCATTGTTGCGGGCAGCGAGAGAGAGACTCTCCTTCCTCCCCTTTTTCCCCTGGTGCGAGAGTACTGTGAATTCTACACTTAGCGGTGGCAGTTGTGTTACGGGACACACAGCGCTTGCCGGCAACTAATCAGCTCCTCTCGGATAATTGCCTCCAACCACCGAGGACCTTCCCGGCTGGCATGCAGTGAGAGTCCAGAGCTAGCTGTGACAGGAGCACGGGTACTTGGTTTGATCCACCTGTCAGACTGTAATCTGGGTGTACAGTATAGGAGGATACGCTGATAAAGATCACCAAGGATTTGTAAGTGTGATCTATATGTATTATTAACTGGTGTGTGCATTGGGCAAATGAATATGTTTAAATTGGAGGCATTAATTTTAATCCACTACCTGGCGAACATTTTGCTATAAGTGAGGATCTGATATTCATTAGCACATATAGTGCATTTGACTTTACACCTGTCTGTATCAAACTGACTTATATTGGAATCAGCCCAAATCGTGCTATACTAACGGCCACATTATTGGAGAAAACTTTTATTGCCTGGAAAGTACAATTAAATGTTGTTTCTTCAAGCTGGAAACAAAAAGGCTTGTTATTCCTGCACAGTCAGCATTTTGGATTATTTATCGAACTCTGCTTTTCACCTAACAACCAATCTACGAAAGAAAGAAAGTTGTTACATTAGTAACAGGTGGACACAAAACGGTGTCTAAATTTCCATGTTGCAATTTGATATTTCACATCTTGTACTAATGATGCATTTTAATTTGCTCATATGACATTGAATTATAGTCCATATACAAAGTGTTTTTTAGATTCATAGGGCCAAATGTAATAGGGTCCCTGATTTAGTAACAGCACAAACTCGCACCTTCTCACATTTTTTAAAGGTGCAAGTTTATGCTGGGGCTCACAAATGTAATCAGGCCTGGCGACAGGGGGGGACTAGGGGCACAGCCATACTGGGACACAGAGACAAACCCAGCTATGCCTGCTCACCTCTGCTACAGTCATGGGCCCACAGCGGTATTGACAGCAGTACTGTAATGAGTCATACTGACTCATTACAGTACACTGCCATGGGCCATAACCTCCCCTCCCATCTCCTCCTCCAGTGTTTTCTCCTCCTCTGCTGTATGCTGTTGCCCGGGGTCTGACGTCACCAGCCCTGGCTCCTCCCCTCTCCTCCGCTGAGAAGCTGCTGTTGCCGGGGGCCTGTGATGTCGCTGATGTCACTATGTAGTGACACCAGCCCCGGCTAGTCGGGGAGTGAAAAGTAAATTCTCTCTCTCTCGCCCCTCCCCTACAGAGCCCACAAAAATTTGGGATCAGGGTGGCAAAAATTTGCGTGGAACTGGCAACATTTTGCAGTTTTAAATCAATTTACTTTGAATCCGATTGTATGAATTATGGATCCGACATTTCGTGTGAGTTTATTATGGATGTATCTGGATTTTTTTGTAAATTTAGTGTGGATCTAGCTTTCTGTGTATGTTAATAAAGCATACATCCACATTTTTGTGTGCATTAGAGCCCACACTTACCCCCTACCTCTTACCCTTCTCTCTCCCTGTTACCATCTCCCTGTCACCTTCTGCTTCAATCGGGGATGGGGGGGCCCTAAAATGTGTGTACCGGGCCCCGTGATTTCTGTTGCCGGCCCTGAATGTAATAGCCTATGAACTTTTCAGCTTGAGGCTGCTACACTATGCGAATCTAGGTGAGTTTTGGACTATGTAAACTGACACCTTTTATTGTCACTAGCATTAAAAGGTGTGAGTTATACAGAAGCCATCACAGACCAGTGAGATCCGTAACGGCTTCTGTCTGAATTCTAAAAAAAAATTAGGTGCAGCCCCCCCCCCAAAAGCATATCCGGCCCGGGCTTTATAAAACCTGTCGTGGTTCTAAAAATACAGGGGCCAAAATGCGTAGGGAGCACCTTTATATTAAGAACCAGCATAGGGCTTTGCTGAGCCAGTCCTGGTTGTGGAAAAACGGGACAAAATGAGTAGGGGTCCCCTGTAATTTCCATAACCAGCACTGGACTCTTTCTAGTGTGGGGGGTGGTAATGTCACAGACAGGGTAAACCTTTCAACGGTTTCCCCTGCCAAAGCATTATCCCTGACCGCTAGTCAGCCCAGGCCGGGGATCCCTGGGGAGTTGGGGACCCCCTAATAAAGGTGTCCCCAAGGCCTATGCTGATAGCCCGGGGCTATCCCTGGCATCCGTGGGCAGTGGGTGTCTGGTTGATAGTGTCAATGTGTAGTGTAAAATAGAGCTGTAAATATTGTCTTTAGCTGTGGTACTACACGTCCCAGCAAGCCTCCCCTGCATGCTAGTACTTGGAGAACTATAAGTACCAGCATGCAGGGCATTACGAGCCTGCTGGGACCTGTAGTTACTTGCTGTGAACCTTGTGGTTATATCATTGGATACAATGTAGCGGTTCCCACCATAGACTTCAACGGAGACTTCTCACCATTGAAGTCTATGGCAGAGACAGGCTGAACGCACACAGCCAATCAGCGAGCATCTCCGACGGAGATGCTGGTTATTGAGATTACAGGGGACCCCCTACTCGTTTTGTCCCCTGTTTTTCCACAACCGGGACTGGCTCAGCAAAGCCCTGTGCTGGTTCTTAATATACAGGGGGCCCCTACTCATTTTGGCCCCTGTATTTTTAGAACCAGGACAGGTTTTAGATAGCCCAGGGCTGGTTTTGCTTTTGGGGAGGGGCTGCATGTAATTTTTTTTAACTATTTTCATATGTACACACCGAAACATGCATGTATCTCATGGATATGTGCATGTTTCTGTGTTACTATGACCTTCTCAGGGTAAATTTGCTATCCTGAAGCAGATCTATTATTTGGGGACTTTGGTAAACTTTTTTTGTCAGTTTGAAACGCGCACCCTATTACTGTACATTGGGCAAGTTGATTATTTTAAATGGGAAAATATCTGGATGCAATTCTGATAATGGTGATTTTTTGTAACTCTGAAAAAATGTGAGTTCTATTGAACTGACACCCTATTACATTGGAGAGTTGTGAAAAAGTGCGATTTTACCACAAAACTCGCAATTTACCAAAACAGACACCCTATTACATTTGGACCATAGTCTCTAATGCTGTCTGTAATATATTGAAGTCACTAATGCTGCCTGTAGAATATGGCTGTTACTAATGCTGCTTGTAGTATATGGCGGTCACTAATACTGACTGCAATATATGGCTGTCACTAATGCTGCCTATAGTATATGTAGCTCGCTAATGTTGACTGAAGTACATGGTGGTCAATAATGCTGTCTGTATTATAGGGTGGTTCACTAATGCTCTCTGCAGTTTATGGCATGAATAGCCTTTGCCATGGGTGACAGAAAGGCTAGCTTCACCCCTGAATTTGCCTTTAATAATTCCCCAAATTATATGTCTGGGGTCTGTTCCCAAGCATTAGGGACTCTATAAGAAAGTGTTTTACCTTAACATCATGATACAATTCAGATTTAGAGGTGTCAGAAAATGATGTCTCCTTTTGATTGCAAATTTTGATCATCTATTCTACCCCTGGCATCCCCATATTCTCCCTAATATGGCTTTCACATACTGGTATCTCACTATGGAGCAGTGGGTTTGCAAATATTTAGTGAACACTGTGCCAATAATACTTTATTTGGTTTTGTTTGACTATTTTGGAATTGACATCTAGACTTTTGTTTTTTTCTAAGGGTAACTACTTCCTAGTGTTCACTCTATACTTCATTGCAGAATGATTTATTTTCAATATTTTTGTTGTGTAACAGATGGTACTGTATTGTTTATATTCCTTAATGATAAGTATACCGATAAATGTGTAAATTACCATAACAAATGTGCAGAACTCGCTACAAGACTCATTAATGGGCCTATCCATTAGGCAACCTGAAAAAATGAATGTCTACCGTTCAGTCCTTCAGGTCGCCGGTTGCGGTGCCCACACTGAAAGTCGTTCACTGAATGTCTTTCACTGCAGGATCCTGACCTCCTATCTCGGAACATGAGGAACCTGACGATCGTCGTCAGGTTGACCAGCATATTCCGTAGATATTCAGGTTGGCAAGGACCCAGCGTGCACGCGCATCACTGGTCTTTGCCAGCTATCCATTACACGGCTTTGTGAACAATGTGACCAAAACCTCCTGGTTCGTGTAATGGATAGGCCCCTCTAGTCATGGAATCAGCAGAATACCTATTGAATATGCAAAATATCAGGGTTCTATGATGGACAGGGACAATTTAATCTTTACTAATAAAAAATGTGATACTAAATCCAACAAAATGAATTTGTTTGAAATTTTTGTAAAGTAATGGAGGGATCTGAAAATGATCATACAGAAACATTGATCCATTCTGCTTATTGATGAGGATCTGAAACAGAACCTGGAGACAATGGTGCCTATCATCTGGCAAAGATCTAGAAACCTACAAGACACTATATAGAGACTTTCTAGACCAGTGGTTATCAAAGTTGGTCCTTAGGACCCCAAACAGTTCACATGTTTCAGATCACCCAGCAGGTGCACAGGTGTATTCATTACTCACTGACACATTTTAAAAGATTCACAAGTGGAGCTAATTATTTCACTTGTGATTCTGTAAGGAGACCTGGAAAACATGCACTGTTTGGGGTCCTGAGGACCGAATTTGAGAACCTATGTTCTAGACACTTCTTGAGCGAACAAAACATGCGGTCGTTTATTTGATAAAAACGCCCCCTGGCCGCTCGCATCATACGTCATGTCCGCTATTTATTAGATTAATCGAGTACATCGATCAGCGTATGAACTGCTCGCTATTCTTGTGGCTGGTTTTTCCTACCACTATATTGCGAGCAGTTCTGACTATAAAACAACCAAGTGATGCTGCTGTATTAATTATGCACACCCATAAAACGCCCGTTTTGACCTTTAAGCACGCCTGCGTTCTGAATTCCACTCCCCGTTTTCAAGCACCTTCCCCTGTTACCACCCACATACGCCTCCTCCTGTCACTCAAAGTAGCAGGCATTCGCTATATAGTGAACAAACGATTTTCGACCGCACTGACTGGTTCGCGCATGCGTATTATAAACTGTATGCATGCGCAGATGGGCGAACATCGCTCGGAACGAGCGTATGGCCGCTTACGAGCGGCTCTGAATGAGGTCCACAGTTCAGCACTTTGCTCTAAGAACTTTTGCTTAATACTGAGCACAGTTCAGCACCTTGCTCCAAGAGTTTCTGCTAATTACTGAACACAGCTCAGCACCTGGCTCCAAGAACTCTTGCTATTACTCAGCACTTTGCTCCTAGAACTCTGACTTTTACCAAAGCTCAATCCAGTGCTTCAGCATACAGTCTTCAGTCATTCACGAATTGTTTCAAGCATCTGTCTAGTGGTATATTTCTATGTATTACCGGGGATGGTTCTGTGTTTATACCACTATTCATTCTAATCGTTCTTGTCATCATTACAGTTCGATTCTTCTGATCTACTCGTGTCTTGTGCTGTCATATGAGGAAAACATATCTAAGACCTCCTCAGTTTGTGCTGCCGGTATCACTGCCTGCAAAGCCTGTTCCATCATTGGAGGTCAATTTCTCCAGAGTCGTTACAGTTTGCACAGAACCTGATGAATCCTGAACAGGACCAGGCTTCTGGGGTTCAAGTCCTACAAAATCTTGCAGCCAGACTAGAGGCTCAGGAGAACACTCAGACACAAGTGCTTCAGTGCTTACAGGATCTTTTGGTCCATCTGGATCATCTACAAGTGGCTCCTTCACCCACAGCTACAGTGACACCAATCACCGCACCTAGCCTTATGAGGTCCTCGGAGTCCCAGTTACGTCTTCTGACCTTGAGTCGTTTTTATGGCAATCCCAAGCTTTGTCGTGGGTTCCTCAATCAATGTGAGGTCCACTTTAAATTACTCACACAGAACTTTCCGTCTCCCAGAGCTAAAATGGCATATGTCATCTCCCTCTTGGCAAGTTCTGCTTTGGATTGGGTGTCTCCACTATGGGAGAAAAATGACCCACTGGTTTCCAACTATCAAGAATTTATCCGCTCTTTCAAGAGAATTTTTGATGAGCCTGGAAGGTCGGTAGCGGCTTCAGTCGATATTCTGCGATTAAGACAAGGCTCGGGTCCTGTGGGGCAGTATGTTGTCCAGTTCCAAACTGTGGCAGCCGAGTTACTGTGGAATAATGAGGCTCTGAAGGCCACCTACTGGAATGGGCTTTCTGATAAACTTAAGGATGAGTTAATCACACGGGATCTTCCTGAGAACTTAGACAATCTGATATCTCTTAGCATTAAGATTGATCTTTGAATGCATGAACGTGGTGTTGAAAATAACCATAGTGATCGCTATAAAACTTGCCCTCTATCACAGTCCCGTGTTTCTCATTCTGTACCCGTTGTACCCATGCATTAATCATTCCAAGTTAACAAAAGAAGAGAAGCAGCGCAGAAGACAATTGAACTTATGTCACTATTGTGCATCTTCTGAACTTTTTTTAACAAATGTCCTTTGAGGCCGGGAAACGGACGAACCTAGTCGGAGAAGGGGAAGTCAGACTAGGGGTTCTTTCCGCATTTTCCCCAAATAAAGATTGTCTAATTCCTGTCTTTGTTGTTTGGATGGATTCCCAGTATCATGAGTTATCTGCCCTGGTTGATTCCGGAGCTGTCGGTAACTTTATCTCCTCATCTATAGCTCAACAACTACAGATTCCTATTGGTCTCTTGCCCTGAACTATTACTCTCTCTGCTGTGAACGGTACTTGGATAGAAAATGGAACAGTCACTCATCTTACAAAAGCCCACAATGTGAAGATTGGAGCTTTACATGAAGAATTCATAGAGTTTCTAGTGGTTCCAGCCATTATGCATGAAATTGTCCTGGGATTACCGTGGCTGCGTTGACACAATCCTCATATCGATTGGTCCAATGCTCATATTTTGTATTGGGGCTCCTTATTGTAAGCAGCATTGTTTAGCTCAAGTTGTCCGACTCGCAGATACCAAGATTGATTCCTTGGACTCTCTTCCTTAGCCATATCAAGAATTTGCAGATGTCTTCTCTGAACATGCCGCAGATGTACTTCCGATTCATCGGCCGTGGAATTGTCTGATTGATTTGATACCTGGTAAAGTCCCTCCCAGAGGGTGCATCTATCCCATCTCAGTTCATGAGACTCAATCCAGGTCTGAGTATATTCAAAAGAATCTACAGAAGGGGTTTATTCGGCCTTCTTCGTCTCCTGCTGGAGCAGGGGATTTTTTGGTAAAGAAAAAAGATAGTGGACTACATACTTATATTGATTTTTGAGGCTTAAATGAGAACTGTCAAGAATAAATACCCGTTGCCCCTCAAGCTTGACCTTAGGGGTGCCTACAATTTAATAAGAATCAAGGAGGGGGATGAGTGGAAAACTGCATTTAATATGCGTGATGGACATTATGAGAATCTTGTGATGCCCTTCAGCTTATGTAATGCTCCAGCGGTGTTCCAAGAGTTCATAAATAAGATTTTCTGTGACATCCTGTATCAGTATGTTATCGTCTATCTTGATGATATTTTGATTTTTTTCACGTGACCTCAATAATCATCGAAAACATGTCAAAGAAGTATTACTTCATCTTCGTGCTAATAAGCTCTATGGAAATATATCAAAGTGTGTATTTGAAGTTCCAACCATCTTATTTCTTGGATATGTCATCTCTGGTTCTGAGTAACACATGGATCCTGAGAAACTCAAGGCCATTCAAGAATGGGTGTTACCTACATCTTTGAAAGCTATCCAAAGATTCCTTGGCTTTTCCAATTACTACAGGAAATTTATCAAGTCCTTCCCCACCATAGTGGCTCCCATCAGAGCCACGACCAAAAAAGGGGCTAATCCAGCTAATTGGTCTCCTGAAGCTCTCTCCGCTTTCCATACGCTTAAGCATGCCTTCTCTATGGCTCTTATTCTTGTACAGCCTTACTTGGAGAAACCATTCATGCTGGAGGTTGATACCTCAATTTTTGGAGTTGGAGCAGTCTTGTCACAAACATCTTCTAATGGGAGACTCGTGTCCTGCGGATTCTTTTCTCATAGGTTTTCTGCTGCCGAAAATAATTATTCCATCTGAGATTAAGAATTGTTGGCCATCAAGCTTGCCCTGGAAGAGTGGAGGTATTTATTAGAAGGAGCAAAACATCCTATAACAATTTATACTGACCACAAAAATCTTTTATACCTGAAGTCCGCCCACTGCATAAACCCTCGTCATGCTCGCTGGGCCCTTTTCTTTTCTCGTTTTGATTTTGTTCTTAGGTATTGACCTGGTTCTTTGAATGGAAAAGCCGATGCTATGTCTAGATCCATGCCAGAAGAGAAAGAACAAACAGTGGAACAAAAGTATCCAATTATTAATCCTCTGGCTTTCTCCTCGACATCTACAACTCCTAGTCCTTCTCAAGGTAAAACCTTTGTCGCACTGGAATTGTGGAATAAGTTGTTGTTGTGGGCTCACGATTCTCGTTTCTCTGGTCACTCTGGTGTTTGTAAGACTTACTCTTTTCTCCAATGTGTTTATTGGTGGCCCTCAATGAAGAGAGATGTATAGGAGTTAATTCGTTCTTGCCCCAATTGTGTACAGCATAAGACCTCTCGACAATCTCCTGCTGGCTTACTCCATCCTTTGTCAATTCCTATTAAACCCTGGACCCATCTTTCGATGGACTTCATCACAGATCTTCCAGAATCCAAAGGTCGAACAGTCATCTGGGTAGTAGTGGATCGATTCACTAAAATGGCTCATTTTTCTCGATTGCCACGTTTTCCTTCAGCCACCTCTTTATAATTATTAATTTCAGTATCTCCATTTCAGTTAAGTAATTTTCAACAAGTCCCTCATTACCTCCCTAAGAGGCCTATTCGTTATCACTTGTGGACTCATTACGCATGCGAAAACTAGCGTTTCCACATGTTTTTTGTAAGGCCTCGCTTAATTTTTATGGGCTGAGTGCATCCTCTGCCACCTCTGCACTGTGAGACCTTTGGCCATGCACATGTGTGAACTCATGCTAAGTAGTAGTGTTAGGGATCACAAGACAGCTACCTCTTGGAGCAGCTGTACCCACAGGAGCAATAATGAATTGCTCATGTAATTAAATAACCACAACTTGTGGTGAGTTGGAAACTTAATCATCACTTGCTATCTGATCCCCTGATGAATAGGCCCCACAGTCTCATCAGAAGATACCAGTCCTTCAGTCTCACCATTAACCCCTTGTATTGGTAATCACCATTACAAATAACCCAGTGTTCATAAACTAAGCGCATTAATTCCCAATAGCATTTCCCTCATTATACTCCTCCTTCCTCCAACCCCACTCACCAGCAGCTGTTTCTATTTCTCCCAATCACATGTTGATAATCATGTTAATCCAGATGTGTAATCAGGAGCTGGCACCAAGAGGAGGTAGTGGCCATGTGTGTGTTGGGCAGTGCTGCAAGTATAAGGTGCATGACCCCAGCGATGCACAGAACCGGCGCGCAGCATTGTTTTAACAATAAAAAAACTTTTTTAAATAGTCGCGGGACACTACCACATACATCCATCCCTCTTCCCCTTTCTCCAGCGTCTGTGATCTGCGTGCTGCAGCAGACACTCAGGCCCTGATTTAGAGCTGGACGCTCTGACAGAGTGCTCGCTCTGAATCAGGGCCGGCCTTCTTGTTATTTAGAGCGGCCTCCTGGCCGCTCGCATAGCTGTGGGTGACCACCCACAGCTATAGCGAGTGGCCAGGAAGATGGTCGCGATGGTCCAGACCATCGCGACCATCGGGCTTGCGATGAGACCCTTGTGGTAGAGTCTCGTTGCTGCAAGCCCCAGAGAGATTTCGGCTCTCACAGAGCCAAAATCTCTCCCACTGACATCACTCGTAATGTCAGTGGGGCCGCCCCCAAATGGAGGCGTTCGCATGGGAACGCCTCCGTTTGGGCAGCCACTCCCCTGGCCCGCCCACCAAAGGGGGCGTGCCATCACTCAACATCGACAGCACGCCCCCTTTGGTACGAGACCTGGAGCGAAGGTTTGCCCGTCGCTATCCGGGTCTCGCGCATGCGCACGATGGAGCCGACTCCGTCGTGCGCATGCGCACTTGGCCACCATCGACCCGCTTGTGAGCGCATAGCGCTCGTGAATGGGTCTGAATTAGGCCCTCAGTGCACAGTTGCAAGCACTGAATCCTTCTACTAAGCCTGCAGACCTGTGTGTGTGTGTGTGTGTGTGTGTGTGTGTGTGGGTTGGGGGGGTAGGAGCCTACGTGATGTTACACGGTGCAGAGAGAATTGTGAAGCCCTTCACAGCACCATCATTTTAATTCTACAGGACCAACTTAAGGAGAATGAAGAGGGTCTCCCAGGTGTGTAGAGTGGGAGAGGGGAGGCAAGCTGATGGCCCAACAGGGTTTGTATGGGACCTGGGAGGAGGGCCGCTGGCAGCATGTGACAGGAAAAAAATGTTTTCCTAGCAACTCTGTCAGTCTTCTGTGGGCCTATTTTCATTGGGAGGCCTGGAGCTGCAGCTCCACCCACCCCATTGTTAATGCGGCCATGCTGCTACCCTTGGTACGTATGACCTTTTCTGTTTTTATTCTGATTGCTTAAGAAATATTCCAACAATTTATGCACTATGTGGTGCCCCCTTTTTCTGCTCTGCTTTTGGAAATACTTTTCCCGTTTTGTATTTCGGTAACTTAGATGGGAGAGACCTAAATCTGGTTTTAGAGACTGGTTCATCATTTTAGCAATCCACTCCGTGATCACGATGCTAACTCACACACGCGCACTGCAGTGCATGGGCAGTACGCACCATTGACCGATCTGCAAACACTGTTGCAGTTGCGATCCGTGATGAACCAGGCCCTTAGATCAATTTATTTATTTGGGGTTTTTCATAATGTTTATAGTGTTGATGTTTGGCTGTACAACATTTGTACAGTTATCGCTTTTATCAGTTTCATTTATATTTGTAAAAATAAATAATTGTAATCAGATGGTATTATTTTGAACATATTTGAAAGAAAATAGAAAAGAATGCTGTAAATGTTAAGGCTCATACACACTAGACGATGTGCTGTATGAGCGATATTGGTGAAAAATTTCCCTTGAGCTTTCTGTATGCAGGACAAACGATATTGGGTGTACACACTGTAAAATATCTTTAAAGATATCTTTCAGTGAAGCCATCCTGCCACATCTCTGAACAGGCAATTGTTGATGATATTGTCAGATTGGCCTGTATGTATGGACGACCAAAGACATCGTTAACGACCCGCTGGAGCGCGCTTCATTGGTCGTTCACTTCATACACATTGAACAATATGAACGATATATAGTTGAATATCATTATCGTCCATATCGTTCATAAACATCGGCTAGTGTGTACTGTATGTGGCTTTAGTGTAAGGAGGTGTGAGATACCCAACACAGAACAGTACATGTATTGGCTGGGATTTATATACAAATGCGGCAGAACCAGAACACTAATATAGTAATGTAAGGGAGTGTGAGATGCATAACTTTGTAATCAGTATGTTATATTGCGAAATGCGTCATACGCCACATGTCTCTGTGCCTTATTTATAGTTGGTCATAGTTACACCTGACATACGCCTATAGCAAATGCTGCACATTGTCATGAAAGTATTTGTTGTTAAAGGTAGATATCTTGGATGAAGGTATTTACTTATATAGGTTACAAATTAATGATTAGTCAATCTGATTGTATGAGATCTGATTGCATGAGATCTGATTGCATGCTATTGTGATTCATAATATTGCATTATTCCTTGGGCTTGTTCTGTTCTGTACTCCAACAGGATAACTTTGGTGACCCTGCAGAAATCATCACACTGTGTGGTTATGGAATATCATTAATGTAAAGTTCTTAAGAGGCAATACGCTATTTATTTCTTTGTGCAAATAAATCTTTTGGACTTTGGAACTCCAAGTAAGCTGAGCGGACTCCACAATTATTTTTCTTTGATACCGTGTAAGTAGCTTTTTATTTGACATGAGTCCTTTTCTGTATAGATCCTAAAGAGCCAATATAGCCAACTATAGGCAAGTATCCCCATGTTTTTATTAGAGATGTGTGGTTTTGTTCTCCAGAAATCCAAATCCACCAGAGTTTCAAGAATTCGAATAGAGCCGAGTCGCGGTTCTGTTCTCCTGAGGAGATCCAGATAAATCATGGCTATGATCTTCCTGCACTTCAGAAATTGGATTTTAATTTCAAATTTTGGGGTGTGGATAGCAAAAATTACATGATTTTAGCTGTTTTAAAAAAACTTTTTATAATTTTTTATAATTTATATATTTTCTAAGGATAATGTATATATTTTCTAAGGGTCAGTTACCCATGAATCTCATTAGATGGATACACAAAGAGGAACAGGAGCTTATTGAATCGGGAGCACATGAGGCCATCAAAGTATTGCAGTATCATAACTTAACATGAAAAACTCAATCTTTATTGATACATTAAATTAAGTTTCTAAATTCTGTGTCATGCACTCAATATATACAGATATATTCAATGTAAATAAAAAAAAATATATATATATATAGATAGGATGGACAGTCGGGATCCAGACAGTGAGAATCCTGATGCCTGGATCCTGACAGGGTTAATATACCAACACTTGGTGGTCGGTATGCTAACCCTCCCCCACCCCCTAACCCAACCCTCTCTGTGGTGCCTGAATGTAACCCTCCCCCTTAGTTAGTGCCTAATCCTAGCTTCCCCCTCCCCGCACCCTAAACTGAACCCTCCTCCTTTAGTGCCTCACCCTAACCCCTAAACCTAACCCTCCCCCCCACCCCGTTACTTACCTTCGGCATCGGGGTGGTCAGGATGCTGGTGCCGGAATTTTGGCCGGCATCAGTATTCTGACGCCAGGATTGTGAGCATCGGTATCCCCTCCACCAGGATGCTGAACGCATCCCATATGGATACCATATAAAATAACTATTTGCTACCTGGGACAAGCATTGCTGTATTGTTGTAATAATGTTGTGTTTACAGCATAATAGAGAAGAATTAGAAAGAAAAAAGAAACCTCTTAATTACTGCATACTTTTCAGATACCACTGTAATTTGTCTGGGAAATAATGTATCCCTAATTTATGTGATTAGCGTTCTGGTCCTATGTTATATGAATGTATATCGTATAGACTAGAGATGAGCGGAACCAAACCCACCCAAGTACAGGGATCCCAGTAGGATCCGAGTCCAGCCCTAGTTTTCCGCCTAACTCGGAATCCAAAACGAGGCAAAACGCGATCATCCCGCTGTTGGATTCTCACGGGTTTTGATGGTATAAAGTTCCCGGTGATCTGCACCATTTTCATGCTCTGTCTGTGCTGCTGTTGTTCAAGGGTGCAGTGTTGTTGGTCTAGGGGGTTTGTGCTGCTGTTGTTCAAGGGTGCAGTGTTGTCGGGCTGGGGATGCAGTACATAAAGGGGTGCTGCTGTGTTGTCCTGTCCATCAAGGGGCTAGGGCTGCAGTACATAATGGGGTGCTGTGTGTTATTATTTTCTTATTCATAAAAAATCTTGTGGCACTGTAAGTGGTAGCGCAGTGTGTTATTCTTTTTCTATTCATAAAAAGTCTTGTGACCCTGTAAGTGGTAGCACAGTGTGTTATTCTTATTCATAAATAATCTTGTGATACTTTAAGTGGCAGCGCAGTGCTATTTTCTTATTCATAAAAAATATTGTGAAACTATAGGTCATTGATACCGCAGTGTAATATTTAAAATTGGTACAAATTGGCGTATGTGCTGTACCCCACTTCATTTGTGTTTGTTGATATGGAGAATGGCCAGTTGAAAGGAGAACAGGAACCACATACTAGTGCTGGAGCTGCTGCCAGTGCCACCAGTCATGACAATACTAGTCCGTCTATGTCATCTGCTAAAGCTGATGCCCAAGGGCATACAAGGCTCAAGTTAGGGCATCTAAAATAAAAGAACCAATCTTTTACATTGGTAAAGAAAAAAACATCAAAGGGAAATTTAGCTGCAGAAAGACAAAATTGGCAATATGCCTTTCACCACATGAAGTGGCAAGGAAAGGCTAAGGCCTTGGCCTTTATTTATGACTGGTGGTTATGCCTCTTATGATGATGTAAACCCTTCTTCCTGTAGATGTTTAAAGGCGCAGGAACCAATTGTGCACTCAGAAATGTCACATATCCCTAAGGAGACTCTAAGTGTGTTGGCGGGTGCATTGTGAGCCTGACCTTTCTAAAACTGTACTCAAAGAGGAGCCCCCTTCCCCAACTTCTGCAAATGTGGGGATGAGCAGCACAAGTCAACATGCTGACATAGAAATTGAGGATGCTTCTGTGGAAGTGCACCAGGATGAGGAGGATATTTGTGTAGCTGATGCTTATAAGAATGTTGATGATGAGGATGTTGTTGATGAGGATGTTGTTTGTGTAAATCATGCCCCAGTGGAAACAGTTGTTGCCCATGATAAGGAAAAGCCCATTGTCATGCCTGGGCATGAAACAAAAAAATCCACTTCTTATGTGTGGAATCATTTCTGCCCAAATCCAGACAACAATTGTCAAGCTATCTGTACCCATTGTCATGCAAGAGTAGGTAGAGGTAGGGACCCTAACCTTCTAGGAATATCCTCCCTGTTATGTCATCTATAGCGCATCCATCAAAAGTGTGTGCAAAATTCTGAAACTTTGGCTAAAAAAGTAACAACAAGCAGTCCAGTGTCAGCTAGCTCCCTTCTCTCTGTTAGATCCAAGCACCTGGCATCTTCACCACCAACACCTTGATCAACAATATCCCCAGTCATGATCGGAAGTAGTCCTGCATCCAATTTGATAAGGCTAACTCAGTCCTCCCCTATCCTGGATTACTCAGAAGAATCCTTGAGCACTACAAATGCTGATGCTGGGAATGGATCTTCATCTCAGAAGGGGGCCTGGAAGACTACTAGTAGTAGTTCTAAAAAACAATTCACTGTTAAGCAATCCTTTGCAAGGAGGAGCAAGTATGACAGCAGACACCCAGTTGCACAATGGTTCACTGACACCATAACATCTATGCTGGAATTAGATGTGCATCCAATATCTGCCATTAGTGCAGTGGGTTTTAGACAGTTAATTGAGGTCCTGTGTCCCCACTACCAAATGCAATCTAGGTTCCATTTCATTAGAAAAGCAATTCCCAGCCTGTACAGGGAAGTTAAAAAGAGCTTAATTAGTGTCCTCCAAAATGCTGTTGTGCCCACTCTCCACTTAACCACAGATATATGGACAAGTGGAACAGGACAAATGCAAGATTACAGGCTACTCTGTGTATCACCTGTTTCACTAAGCATACCGCTGACAACCTTTTAGAAAAACTCAGGGAAGTCATTGCAAAATGGCTTACACAGGATTTGTGATTTCTGATAATGCCGCCAATATTGTGAGAGCATTATAGCAGGGTGAATTCCAACAGATCCCATGTTTTGCTCACACAATGAACTTGGTGGTGCAATTTTTTTTTTAAATTACAGAACTGTGCAGGAGATGCTCTCTGTGGGCCGCAACATTTCTGGATATTTTCGCCATACAGCAGATACATGTAGAAGATTGTAGCACCAGCAAAAAATTTTGAATTTGCCCTGTCACTAGCTGAAGCAAGAGGTAGTTACAAGTTGGAACTCCACCCTTTATATGCTTCACCAGATGGAGAAACAGCATAAAGCCATCCAAACCTATACAATGAACTATGACATAGGAAGAGGAGGGGGGATGTACCTTATGCAAGCTCAGTGGAAAATACTTTACATGTTGTGCAAAGTGCTGAAACTCTTCGAAGTAGTCACCTGTGAAGTGAATTTAGACACTGCCAGCTTGAGTCAGGTAATTCCCCTAATTGGATTGTTGGAAAAGCCGCTTGAGAAACTGAAGGAGGAGCTGAAATGAAGCGATTCTGCTAAGTATGTTGTTCTTGTAGATCAAGTCCTTTATTCGCTTCACCAGGATCCAAGGGTTGTCAGGATCTTACAATCAGATCAATACATTTTGATGACTGTGCTGGATCCTAGGTTTAAGTCATATGTTGTGTCTTTCTTCCCAGTGGACACAGATCTGAAGAAATGTTAAGAGCTGTTGGTAAGGAAATTGTCAGCTCAAGCAAAACGTGATGCAACAACGGCTCCTCCTTCAGTTTCTCCAGCAAGTGCGGCTGCCAGGAAAAAACTAAACTTTCCCAAAAAAAAGACCCACTGGAGATGCAGATGAGTTAACACAACCAAGTTTTGACATCTGGTCAGGTCTAAAAGACTTGCCTACAATTAATGAGACCTCTACAGTGACTCCATCTGATATGGTCACCATTCAAAGAACGGTTGAGGATTATTCTAATGATAGCATCGAAATAGGCATGTTTGACAGTCTGTTTCACTACTGGCAGGAAAAAAAGGCAATTTTGAGGCCCTTGCTTTACTTGAGCTGCCCACCCCCCAAGTGTGTACTCAGAAAGAGTTTTCAGCACAGACGGGAACCTTGTCATCAACTGCCGTAAGAGGCTACTTTCTAAAAATGTGGAAAAGATGATGTTCATCAAAATGAACTACAAATTTCACGAGGAAGACCTTTACCACCAATTATATCCAAAAATTACAGAGGCACCTGAGGCTGTAATGGTGGATTCCAGTGGGGACGAATTAATATTATGTGAAGATGATGTACACACTGATGAGGGTGAGGATGATAATGGCAACAACATCTTGCCTCTGTAAAGCCAGTTTGTGCACACAGAGATCATTGCCAGCAATTTCAGCTGCCCGTTTCTTAGCTTGTTTGTGGGGGCCCAAACAAACCAATTGCTTCAGACGAAATTGGCAGTCGCTGTCACTGAAGTGATTGGTTTGTTAAACTGTGCATGTCCTGTTTACTATATATAACATAAGGTGGGTGGAAGGGCCCAAGGACAATTCTATCTTGCTGACAAACATTTTTAATTTTATAGTTTATTAAACTGCCATCCTGTCTGCCACTGCTGTGTGGCAAATGTTTAATAAATGTCCTATATTTTTTTAAACTGCCATGCTTTTGTGCCGCTGCTCTGATGCTTCCTTTTTTTCTACTTTCATACCATATTTATTTAAACTAAAATTACAAATAGGCATACTTGCAAGATACTCTTATGCCATTTTTTAACCTTGATTTTAGATACCAACCTGGTGGGCTTGGTTTTCCTTGATCATCATGTTTGGTCAGATGCAACTCAAACACCAAATGGAGAAGCTATTTTGTGATGGTGTGGCACCCCAGTATTTAAACAGGGAGAAAAAGCCCTTTCTTCCACCTAACTAGTTATTGGTTATATGTAATTTCATATACAGTAAGTATATATAAAATGGTGTCTGACAATACCTTTCAATGCATGTAAATGTTGCTTAAACCATTACTATTGCACATGTTATGATTAAATGGTGAAAAGTACTGTTGTGAATATAGTACAGTGATGGTGCTTTACTGCTGGGTGTTTATGCCAATTGACTACCCCTCCAGCAAGGACCTAATGGCACTTTCCATCGAACTTAGTGTAACAAACTTGCAGGAGAGGTCATGTGATTGGGACTCCTCCAACTGAGTTTTAGGGGGAACTCCCCCGTTTTAAGTTTATGAGAACCCAGTGTGAGGGTTGAGCGGGAAGGAGCCTACAAGTGCGAGGGGCTGGGCAGAGTCTATAAAAGAGCCCTGACTTTGGACCGATAAGAGAGTCCTGAGGTGACAGTCTGAGGCAGGAGACATGCTGCAGGAGGCTGGAAAACAGAAGGTGGATCCCTTCCATCAAGTGACAGGCTGAGAGGCAGACTTCCTTCCCCCTAAGGCTACAGTGGGAAGCATTCTAAGGGATGCATGTTCCCCAGTGACAGGCAGGCTCTCTGAGTAAGGAGAGAGAGAACGGAGATTTCATCAAGTGACAGGTTGCTTCTTAATGGCCAGAGCAAGCATCTGAGAGAGGTCTGTAATAGATCATCTGTCACACATCCCACACTTCAGCCCTACAGTTCAGTTGACAGCCCTGATTTAACTACTAGTTTCCAGCTGTGTACACAGACCTCCCAACTGTCCAGCATTCAGCGGGATAGTCCCGTTTTTCTGGAGAGCGCTGGGCACGATTTTCTGGAGAGCGCTGAGCACGCCCCCTTTAGTGACATCAACGGGGGTTGCAACGAGGCTCCGCCCCATTTCCAAGATGCCACGCCCCTTCCACCAAAGCCCCACCCCCTCCAGCGCATGATGAGTCCCACTTCATGAAGAGGAAAAGTTGTGAGGTATGGTGTACATGGTGATATAGTTTACTACAAAGAGACTTTTATCAGCCTTCCCCAGGAATCTACATATAATCTGTATTAGCTGCACTTTCCATAGTGTAGCTGTAGGGAGAGAAATCAGTAAAACCTGGCTAGCTAAGGACTAAGGGGTCTATTTACTAAGCAGTGTTAGGAGACAGAGTGAAAAGTGATAAGTGATAAGGTGCCAGCCAATCAGCTCCCAACTGTCATCTCACAGGCTGTGTTTGAAAAATGACAGTTGGGAGCTGATTGGCTGGCACCTTATCACTTTTCACTCTGTCTCCTAACACTGCTTAGTAAATAGACCTCTGAATGGTTAGAGGTCAGCCTACAGTACCATAACACTGCATCCCAGCTCTCATCATTACAGTGAGGAAAAGTTCAGTCAGCCTCTGGAACATACAGTAAAACCATTGAAATTATCCAGGACACACATAGAGGGAGTAAGGAATAAACCCAGCAGCCATTCCTCCAAGTATCTACAATTGCGTTTATTAAGGACAGATACAAGACAGGAGACATTAACTTTGTCACTTGGTAAATTCCAATTGCAGCACTGCTAGGAGAATTGATACCTGTGACCACAGTAATTATCCCGGGCACCGTTTGCAAACATTGACTTTTATTCAGAAAATCTCTTGCATGCAAAAGAAGGGTAGGCAAAATTATCTTTCTTTGTGCACAAACTAACTGAGGGTTATACTTGCTCCACTCTTGCCAGTATAAGTGAATGTTTGTAATTGTACTGTATCTTTAATTGCCAAATTGCATTAATTGTTTTGAAAACTTGATACTTACATTGTTATTTAACAACAAATTCTTGCATTGTGTATAAATACTTTTGGTAAAAACTTTTGTTGCTGTAATAACACCCGGCTACTGAAAAGAACCGAGGGACAAATCAGACCAGTAAGGAACCCTTTGCATCACACTACACTTGGGGTCGTTAGTAAAAAGTAGGGATGTGCAGGCTCGGATAGGTTCGAGTTTGCACGTGGAGTTCGGATTTTTCCCTCCAAAAAAACGGAACTCAGAAAGAGGCAAAACGTCATCTTGCATGGACGAACATCATCATTCCTGGACAAAAGTCCAGGAATGATGATGTTCGTCCGTGCAAGATGACGTTTTGCCTCTTTCTGAGTTCCGTTTTTTTGGAGGGAAAAATCCGAACTCCACGTGCAAACTCGAACCTATCCGAGCCTGCACATCCCTACTATGAATCAACCCTTCCTTTTCCTTGTTTTAACTACATACATACTCCATCTCCATCAGGCCTCTTGATTAATGAAAACATATGTTTCCCTATGTGCCATGTTGGGAGTTGAACTGCCATGTGTTTGTGCCGCCCACTGCTGCCACTTAGCTTAGTCATCCAGCTAGCTTGGTGCAAATTTTGGGCCTAAACTGGATAAAAACAATATTGTGAGCTGTGAGGTGGTCAAAATTGACTGGAGATTAGTGAAAATTAATGTTATTAAGGTTAATAATACTATAGGAACAAAAATAGGCCCAAATTATGTAATTTTAACAGTTTTTATCACTTTTGAAAGATAATACAGATCCAAACCAAAACCAAAACACGCAAGGTTGGTTTTGCAAAACCAAGTCCAGATCCAAAACATCGGAGATACAGATTCAAAACCAAAACACGGGTACCAAATGTACTGTATGTATGTCTTACACCTGGCTTACATATATAAAATGTCATATGCAGGGGCTGGCTGGCAACTTTTAGCCTGGGGGGCAAATGCATGCAGGCGGCCCCGGCAGAGGAGTAGCGTGTAGCCACGGTGCCCGAAGAACGTGCGTGCTACGGCGCCGCCCCCCCTCAAGTGTTTCAGGGAGGAGGCGGGTCCATATGGGATTAATGTAAGGTAAAAATAAAGATATGGGGCAGCCCCCTGTCGTAGTGCCCATATGCAGTGCCCCCGTGTGCCACAGGAGATAACACCCTTATGCAGGCCTCCAGTAGTGCTCCCAGTAGTGATCCCCCCCTATGCAGTGCCCCTTGTGCCCCCAGTAGTGGTCCCCCCTGTTCAGTGCCCCTTGTGCCCCCAGTAGTAGGCCCCTTATATAGTGCCCCCAATAGTGGTACCCCCTATGCAGTGCCCCCAGTAGCAGTCCACCCCCCCATGCAGTGCCCCCAATAGTAGTAACCCTACTAGTGTCCCTTAAATAGTGGCCCCAGGTGTAGTCTCCCCCCTATGCAGTACCCCCAGTATTGCCCTTTATATAGAGCCCCCAGCAGTGGTCCCTCGCAGTGCCCCCAGTGGTAGTCCCCTCCCCCTATGTAGTGCCCCTAGTAGTAGTCCCCGCCCCCCTATGCACTGCCCCTAGTAGTAGTTCCCTCCCATTGTAGTGCCCCCAGTAGTAGTAGTAGTCCCCCCTTGTAGTTCCCCCAGTAGTAGTAGTCCCCCCCTTGTAGTGCCCCCAGTAGTAGTAGTCCCCCCTCCTTGTAGTGCCCCCATAGTAATCCACCCCCCTGGTAGTGCCCCCAGTAGTAATCCCCCCTGGTAGTGCCACCATAGAAATCCCCCCCCTGGTAGTGCCCCCATAGTAATCCCCCACCTGGTAGTGCCCCCATAGTAATCCCCCCCTGGTAGTGCCCCCATAGTAATCCCCCCCTTGGTAGTGCCCCATAGTAATCCCCCCCCCTTGGTAGTGCCCCCATAGTAATCCCCCCCCCTTGGTAGTGCCCCCATAGTAATCCCCCCCTTGGTAGTGCCCCCATAGTAAACCCCCCCTTGGTAGTGCCCCCATAGTAATCCCCCCCCTTGGTAGTGCCCCCATAGTAACCCCCCCTTGGTAGTGCCCCCATAGTAATCCCCCCCTTGGTAGTGCCCCCATAGTAATCCCCCCCTTGGTAGTGCTCCCATAGTAATCCCCCCCTTGGTAGTGCCCCCATAGTAAACCCCCCCTTGGTAGTGCCCCCGTAGTAATACCCCCCTTGGTAGTGCCCCCACAGTAACCCCCCCTTGGTAGTGCCCCCACAGTAATCCCCCCCTTGGTAGTGCCCCCATAGTAATCCCCCCATAGTAATCCCCCCCCTAGTAGAGAGAGACTTAATAAAAAAAAAAAAACACTTACCTGAAACTCCCGCTCCTGGTCCCGACGCTTCCACCTGCTCCTCTGGCCGCTTTGCATTATGGGAGAGACGTCGTCATGACGACGGCTCTCCCATTACCCACTGCGGGAGCCGGAAGATGGCTCGCGCAGTGGGAGCAGCGGCAGCCGCTGAGAGTCTGACAGACTCTCAGCGGCTGCTGATTACAGCAAACACAAAGCTGCCGGCTCCGGCGGCTGTGTGTTTGTGCTGTGTAGCGCTGACCGGACTCCGTCCGGTCAGCGCTACACACGCGGTGCAGTCTGTGTCACAGTGACACAGACTGCACCGGCCCGCGGCCCGCATGACGCTGCGGCCCGGGGGGCACATGGCACATTGCCCCCCGGCCCAGCCCGCCACTGGTCATATGGTAACTGGCTAATTTTCAAAGCACTTTCTTCTATATCTTATATAATTTTGATGATACCTTTATTTTATTTTGCTAATTAAACTTTGAATGCAGAATAACTAGTTTAGAATCTTATTAGTAAGTTAATATTTTTTATGATTTTTTGCAAAGAATCTCCTTGTCACACTATTTACTCTATGATTGTGATGCAGGAATGGTCATACACACTGAAGGCAGCATGCAGGGGCTCAGTGAAGGTGGCAGAGAAGGTGTGTAAGTGTCTGATGGGGTCACACAGCTGATAGAAGGACAGACGTCCGGCCTCATAGTCCAGGTATATCCCCACTGTCTGCACACGAGAACCTGCTTGCCATTCTTTTAATTTTCTATGTATATTGTTATGACTTATTCCAAGATGTTTCACACAGCACAGGCTCCATGACTTGTCATTATAACCAATGAATGCATTATTACCATTTATCTTTCTCTCTATACTGTGACCGGCCACCCCTATTATCCATTTCTCTGTTTCACTCACATCCACTTCCCAGTAATGTTTCCCAGATGAGAAACTACAGGAGCTTAACACCTGCTGGACTATAAACCTCTCTGGTCCATCTGGTCTGTACTGATTTACATCAGTATAAGAAGCAGATCTGCGATTCTCTGATACAATGATGTGATTATTGGCTGTCTTTATATCCAGTAATATGTCTGATTTCTCCATCACTGAGAACTGTCTCTTTAGCTGTAGATCCATCAGGTTATCAGACAAGTGTAAAAGTCCCCTGTGTAACATCTGTGAGATTATTCCCTCATCCAGACATCCAGCAACTCTTACATCACTGATGACATCACAGCTCCTGTGACTGATGACATCACTTTCTGGTTCTTTCTTCAGGAGAGTTAATGGATCAGTGATATTACACTTCTCCTCAATGCTACTAATCTTCCTGGACAGCTCGTCCTTCTGTATTTCCAGCTGTGAGATCAGATCAGAGACCGAGAGTGACATCTGCTCTTCCTGTCTGGAGATCTCACCCAGGATCCCTCTCTCCAGAGCACCTAACTTCTCCCTGATGTCTCTAAACAGATCAGTGACTCTCTCGGTGACACCGGCAGCTTTTTCCTTCTCCTCTCTGCTGTGACCCTTCAGACACTGCACTCTCCTTTCAGTGTCCTCTCTCTCGGACTTAAGGGCCACAGTGATGTTTCTCAGTTTCTGTTTTATCTTCTCAGTAGCCACATTTAGAAGCTCCGTGTGGTGACCCCGGTGGTTTCCATCCACCCAGCAGGATATACTGATAGCGGCTGAGTCCTCAGAGCAGTAATATTTAGCTATTTTCTCATGTATGGAGCATTTCCTTTCTGTCCGGAAATCATTGGGTTCAGTTAAAATATGTTCAGTGGATTTATTGTGTTTAATTAGGTGTTTGTCACAAAATGAAGATTCACACTGCAGACATGTTTTAGTAGCTGGCACAGGAGAGTCACAGTAAGTACAGAAGATCCGGATCTCCTCCTGACTAGTTAGAAAAGTGTCCACAATGTTACTCAGTGTCCTGTTCTTCTCCAGGGCTGGGCGCTTTCTATACTCTGCTCTGCATACAGGACATGAATAAACTCCAGCCTCTTTCTCAGTATTCAGCGCTTTTTCAATACAGACCCGGCAGTAGTTGTGCCCACATCTCAGAGATACAGGGTCTGTATAAATGCTCAGGCAGATGGGGCAGCTCAGCTCCTCTCTCAGGTCTGCAGACGCCATTCTAAGGAACAGGAAGATATGAAACATAACTTTATTATGATAAAAATCAGTGCAGAGGGTGGGGCTGAGCAGTAATGTCCACAGTCAAATATATGCAGCATTGGAAAAGGGCATGGGGGAATGCAGTGGTAGGGGCCCATGCTTAAGGGGTGTGGTCAGCCACCAAAGGGGGTGTGGCCAGTAGGAATGGCCATCAGTAGGGTGTCCATCAATGGTTCCATCTGTGATTACCATCAATGGCATAGAAAACATCTATGTGAACCATCGATGGTTTGCACCCCTCAATGGACATAGCTGCTCAGGGCACAATGGGCCATGAGCAAATCAGAAATGGGGACAGAGCTAAGTGGCCACTAAGGGTAGGACTAAGCCTTGTCCCATCAACAACAAAACAAATGATTTGGTCCCACTTGGTCATCGATGGCAGAGAGCAAATGGCTCTCTGCCATCAATGGCAAAACCATTGGCCATCAGTAGTTAATCATTGATGGTTGTTAAATATCGATGGTTAAGGGCCAGCCACTACAGAGGCTGGATCAGCCATTAGTGAGTGAATGGTCTGGGCTCCTTAATAAATATGTAGGTCCGATAATAAGAGAAAATGTGAAAGTTTAGCAGTAACCTCTCACACTATTACATTGGTCGGGTTGTTTTTTCAAAAACGGGAAAACATCTGGGTGAGAGTTTAAATCGTGAGAGTTTCTTGAGTCTGAAAAACATGAGTTTGTATGTTCCTGGAGTCTATTACATTGGCCGAGTTTAAAAAGTGTCCCTCTAACATTTGCTAAACTCTCACCCTATTACATTTGGCCCATATAGTAAATACTGATAGTACATACATGATAATGTACCAGATTGGCAACAGCTATATACTGTAGTACACAGTATAATGTAACGTATGCAGTGTTTATAGTGTGCTTATATAGTATGACATGACGTATCAGCACTTCCAAATTTGCACTGTTGCTGGGACAGGTCCAGGGAGAAACACAGAGTCACAGGTGATGAGCTTTGTCCAGCCACAAACATTACCACTAGAATAACTTACTACAAGTTTACCCACTCTATTAGGCTAACCTATATGTGACATTTTCCCGAGCGGTCCTCCTGTGAGCCGTGAGAAGGCACAGCAGCAACGGTCTACATGATCTTAGTGGGGGTCACAGACTCTGGCACAATGGCTGCAGCTCTGCGGCGGCAGTGGTGGGGGGTTAGGGGACAGACACCAGGGGTTGAGCGGTGAGGGAGTGAGCAGGTGAGCGGGCAGGGGGAGGAGCATCTTCTCTCCTGCTTCACTGTCTTTTCACAGCCTGTCTTCAAGCTGAGCATGTGCAGCTTCAAGACAGACTGCGAAGAGTCCAGGTAACAGAAGAAAAGCTATCTCCTCAAAAAGAGCAGCTTTTCAGAAGTGATAATTAAGTATAGGAGCCATGATGAATGCCTCCAATACTTCTATTGAACTCACAGCGAGATCAATCCTTAAATATTTCAGGGGATATTTTTATCTTAATGAATAGACCCCTATATAATTCTGTTAAAGCAAAAAAAAAATCTAAAGCTAAGTCAGCTTTAAAGAAACAAAAAATTGGCAATATGCCATTCACTACACGAAGTGGCAAGGTAAGGCTAAGGCCTTGGCCTTTATTATGACTGGTGATGATTTAAGCCCTTCTGCTTGTAGAAGAGGTGCAAAAAAAACTAACAATGTCTCCGAAAAGTCACAGATCCCCGAGGAGAGTCCAAGTGTGTCCGCGGTTGCCATGTGTGAGCCTGACCTTTCTAATACTGTACTTGAAGAGGATCATACTTCCACCATTTGTGTGCCCTCTGTAAATGTGGGGATAGGCAGCACAAGTCAACATTCTTACGTAGAAAACGAGGATGCTTCTGTGGAATTGCACGAGGAGGATGAGGACGATATTTATGTAGTTGGCGATAACAACAACAAGGATGAGGAGGATGTTGATGATGATGATGCCAAGGATGTTTGTGCAAAAACTGTAAATCACAATCAGGCAACAGTTGTTGCCCATGGTGGGAAAAATCCCATTGTTGCCATGCCTGGGCAAAGGACCAAAAAATCCACATCTCATGTGTGCAATCATTTCCACCCAAATCCAGACAACCTTTTCCAAGCCATTTGTAACCGTTGTCATATAACAGTGAGTAGAGGTAAGGACCTTAGCCATCTTGGAACCTCCTCCCTGTTATGTCACTTGCAGCGCATTTATCAAATTGGAAAGGGTATTGAAACTTTGGGGTAAAAAAAACAAACAACAATCAGTCCAGTGTCACTAAGCTGCTCCCTTCTATCTGGATCCAAGTGCCTGCAATATCCACCATCAACACCTGCATCATCATCGACATCCTCATTCGTGATCAGAAGTAGTCCTGCATCCAATATCATAAGGACTGATTCCTCTCGTATCTGTTATTCCTCAGAAGGATCCTTGAGTGTTACGCCTGCTGCAGCTGTTGCTATGAGTGGATCTTCATCATAGAAGGGGACCAGGAAGAAGACTACTTTTAGTAGTTCAAGAAGTTCAACCAAACAATTGACTGTCACACAATCCTTTGATTTGGCGAAAAAGTATGACGGCAAACATCCAGTTGCACAGCGGATTACTGATGCCATAACAGCTATGCTGGTATTAGATATGCTAACAAATGATAATGATCCGTGCTGAGTATCTATGTAGAAATGGTATGATATCTAACATATATTATAGAGCCATATATGTTATGAGGTCACATATATTTAATATCCAAAATGACTAAACAGTAAAATACACAGGCCCAAATATAATAGGGTGAGAGTTTAGAAAATGTGAGAGTTTAACAGTAAACTCTCACATTGGTTCAGCTTTATCTTCAAAATGGGAAAACATCTGAATGAGATTTTAAATCATGAGAGTTTTTTAAGTCTGAAAAAACATGCAGGTTCGCTCTGTTACTTTGTTTTTGGACTCTATTACATTGGCAAAGTTTAAAAAGTGTCAGAAACTCTCACTTTTCTAAACTCTCACCCTATTACATTTGGCCCACAGTGTTATCCGTAGTCTAAAACTTATAGAATAAACATAGTATGAAAGGGAGGAAGGGTAGAAGAAAACCATGAATCATACATATATGAACAGTAAATAAAAAGACTTAGAAGGCCTTCTAATATAAAAAATTGTAGCTAATTGAAAGCTAAAAAAGAAAAAGAAATCAATCCAAGATGTTGCAATACATAGCAGTCAATTCTAATTGAAAAACCTTTCTGTTTAAAAGTATCAATGTGATCCCCACAATGAAGGATTCACTGTAGAAAAATAGCAGTCAGCACATAAAGTCATAGAGTGTAGCCCGGGTAATCCTGAAAACATGCAGTGTATACCACACAAAAAAAATGGATTATGCAGGCAGGACTTAATCGTTGTTTAATAGGGAACTTTCCACCAGTCAATACCAAGGACTTGGATATCCAATATAAGTATGCCAGCATGCATATATAAAGTCCCTCTTATGGTATACACCGCTTGGTGAATGTGCCTGCTTCTAATGAAAATAAGGCAAGCGTGCACCACCTGGTGTTAGCCTTGTGCCAACTCACTATATCAATATCTGGACCCTCCATCCAAGCGTCCTCGGAATCTGCAATAGAGGTCCTCCTGATGAATGATTGCTAGTCTCCGGCCGGGTGAAAGCACAATGGGAAAGTTAATGCTGCTTGGTTCTTGCCGTGATAAGATGAATTGATGTGGGATCCTTAACGCGTTTCATCACATTTTCAAAAGGTGTGATCCCACAGTGTCCAGGGAGTTTATTTAAGCTCAGGCCAGATTTAATCACAGGTGAAGTTGATAGACTAATCATCATTAAAGGTAATCTTAATCAGCCACACTCTCTCTCTGTTGGACTGCTTGCAATAATATAAATAAAAAAGAACACTCTCTCATCAACTAGAATATATTTCCTGTTTAATAGAGGATACAAAGAAATCCGTATGTTAATAAAAAAATATATATATGACTAAATATAAAAATAAGAACAGGAGGAAATAGAAACAACCATATTATCATATAAATCTAAGAGCATAAATATAATATAATCTGTTTTAACAACAAAAAATAATAAATAGAAATTAAATAAATAAAAAATAAACTTTAGGTTTATATAGACATATAGACATTATTTAATATATATGTGAACGAAGCGATATATACCTAGGCATGATATTATACACATGTACAATAGACTCATCTTTCTCAATGCACAGTGGTATAAATACAATTAGAATAAAGAAGATCTATTGCAGGGTCCAGATATTTCAAGACCGCAGTAACGTAAGTTGGCACAAGGCTAACACCAGGTGGTGCATGCTTGCCTTATTTTCATTAGAAGCAGGCACATTCACCAAGCGGTTTATATCATAAGAGGGACTTTATATATGCATACTGGCATACTAATATTGAATATCCAAGTCCTTGGTACTGACTGTTGGGAATTTCCCTATTAAACAATGATTCAGTTAAGTCCTGCTTGCATAATCCATTTTTTTTGTGGTATACACTGCATGTTTTCAGGATTACCCGGGCTATACTCTATGACTTTATGTGCTGACTGCTATATTTCTACAGTGAATCCTTCATTGTGGGGATCACATTGATACTTTTAAACAGAAAGGTTTTTCAATTAGAATTGACTGCTATGTATTGCAACATCTTGGACTGATTTCTTTTTCATTTTGAGCTTTCAATTTGCTACAATTTTTTTTATATTAGAAGGCCTTCTAAGTCTTTTTATTTATTGATCATATATTTATCATTTATGGTTTTCTTCTACCCTTCCTCCCTTTCATACTATGTTTATTCTATAAGTTTTAGACTACGTATAACACTGTATTTTACGGTTTAGTAATTTTGGATATTAAATATATGTGACCTCATAATATGGCTCTATAATATATGATTAGATATCATACCATTTCTACATAGATACTCAGCGTGGATCATTATCATTTGTTATTATTTGTACCTTTAAACCTGCACAGGAAGTTTTTTGGATCTGCTGCAGGGTCTCTTGGACCTGACAGGTGCTAGGATTGCCCCTTGGGAAGCGCCTTGGATTTATTTTATCTAGTTCCTGGTATTAGGTATGCATCCAGTATCCGCCATTAATTCAGTGGGTTTTACACAGTTAATGGAGGTTGTGTATCCCCGCTACCATGTCCCTTCTAGATTCCACTTCTCTAGAATAGCATGGAGCTGGAGCATGAATAATAGGTGAATAAGAGCGGGAACATGAATAAGAGGTGAATAAGGAGCTGGAGCAGGAATAATAGGTGAATAAGAAACGAGCAGGAATAATAGGTGAATAAGAAGCTGGAGCAGGAATAAGAGGTGAATAAGAAGCTGGAGCAGGAATAATAGGTGAATAAGAAGATGGAGCAGGAATAAGAGGTGAGTAAGAAGCTGGAGCAGGAATAAGAGGTGAATAAGAAGGTGGAGCAGGAATAATAGGTGAATAAGAAGATGGAGCAGGAATAAGAGGTGAATAAGAGCTGGAGCAGGAATAAGAGGTAAATAAGATCTGGAGGAGGAACAATAGGTGAATAAGAAGCTGGAGCAGGAATAATAGGTGAATAAGAAGCTGGAGCAGGAATAATAGGTGAATAAGAAGCTGGAGCAGGAATAATAGGTGAAAAAGAAGCTGGAGCAGGAATAATAGGTGAATAAGAAGCTGGAGCAGGAATAAGAGGTGAATTAGAAGCTGGAGAAGGAATAATAGGTGAATAAGAAGATGGAGCAGGAATAAGAGGTGAGTAAGAAGCTGGAGCAGGAATAAGAGGTGAATAAGAAGCTGGAGCAGGAATAATAGGTGAATAAGAAGCTGGAGCAGGAATAAGAGGTGAATTAGAAGCTGGAGCAGGAATAAGAAGTGAATAAGAAGCTGGAGCAGGAATAAGAGGTGAATAAGAAGCTGGAGCAGGAATAAGTGGTGAATAGGAGCTGGAGCAGGAAAAAGAGGTGAATAAGAGCTGGAGCAGGAAAAAAAGGTGAATAAGAGCTGGAGGAGGAACAATAGGTGAATAAGAAGCTGGAGCAGGAATAAGAGGTGAATAAGAGCTGGAGCAGGAATAAGAGGTGAATAAGAGCTGGAGCAGGAATAAGAGGTGAATAAGATCTAGAGGAGGAACAATAGGTGAATAAGAAGCTGGAGCAGGAATATTAGGTGAATAAGAAGCTGGAGCAGGAATAATAGGTGAATAAGAAGCTGGAGCAGGAATAAGAAGTGAATAAGAAGGTGGAGCAGGAATAAGAGGTGAATAAGAAGCTGGAGCAGGAATAAGAGGTGAATAAGAAGCTGGAGCAGGAATAATAGGTGAATAAGAAGCTGGAGCAGGAATAAGAGGTGAATAAGTTCTGGAGGAGGAACAATAGGTGAATAAGAAGCTGGAGCAGGAATAATAGGTGAATAAGAAGCTGGAGCAGGAATTAGAGGTGAACAAGAAGATGGAGCAGGAATAAGAGGTGAATAAGAAGCTGGAGCAGGAATAATAGGTGAATAAGAAGCTGGAGCAGGAATAAGAAGTGAATAAGAAGCTGAAGCAGGAATAAGAGGTGAATAAGTGCTGGAGCAGGAATAAGAGGTGAATAAGAAGCTGGAGCAGGAATAATAGGTGAATAAGAGCTGGAGCAGGAATAAGAGGTGAATAAGAAGCTGGAGCAGGAATAAGAGGTGAATAAGAAGCTGGAGCAGGAATAAGAGGTGAATAAGAGCTGGAGCAGGAATAAGAGGTGAATAAGAAGCTGGAGCAGGAATAAGAGGTGAATAAGAAGCTGTAGCAGGAATAAGAAGTGAATAAGGAGCTGGAGCAGGAATAATAGGTGAATAAGTGCTGGAGCAGGAATAATAGGTGAATAAGTGCTGGAGCAGGAATAAGAAGTGAATAAGTGCTGGAGCAGGAATAATAGGTGAATAAGAGCTGGAGCAGGAATAATAGGTGAATAAGAGCTGGAGCAGGAATAAGAGGTGAATAAGAAGGTGGAGCAGGAATAAGAGGTGAATAAGAAGCTGGAGCAGGAATAAGAAGTGAATAAGAAGCTGGAGCAGGAATAATATGTGAATAAGAAACTGGAGCAGGAATAATAGGTGAATAAGAAGCTGGAGCAGGAATATGAGGTGAATAACAGCTGGAGCAGGAGTAAGAGGTGAATAAGAAGCTGGAGCAGGAATAATAGGTGAATAAGAAGCTGGAGGAGGAACAATAGGTGAATAAGAAGCTGGAACAGGAATAAGAGGTGAATAAAAAGCTGGAGCAGGAATAATAGGTGAATAAGAAGCTGGAGCAGGAATAATAGGTGAATAAGAGCTGGAGCAGGAATAATAGGTGAATAAGAGCAGGAGCAGGAATAAGAGATGAATAAGAGCTGGAGCAGGAATAAGAGGTGAATAAGAAGCTGGAGCAGGAATATGAGGTGAATAAGAAGCTGGAGCAGGAATAATAGGTGAATAAGAGCTGGAACAGGAATAAGAGGTGAATAAGAAAAGCTGGAGTAGGAATAAGTGGTGAATAAGAGCTGGAGCAGGAATAAGAGGTGAATAAGAGCTGGAGCAGGAATAAGAGGTGAATAAGAAGCTGGAGCAGGAATAATAGGTGAATAAGAGCTGGAGCAGGAATAAGAGGTGAATAAGAAGCTGGAACAGGAATAATAGGTGAATAAGAGCTGGAGCAGGAATAAGAGGTGACTAAGAAAAGCTGGAGAAGGAATAAGAGGTGACTAAGAAAAGCTGGAGCAGGAATAAGAGGTGAATAAGAAGCTGGAGCAGAAATAAGAAGTGAATAAGAAGCTGGAGCAGGAATATGAGGTGAATAAGGTTTGGAGCAGGAATAAGAGGTGAATAAGAAGCTTGAGCTGGAATAAGAGGTGAATAAGAAGCTGGAGCAGGAATAAGAGGTGAATAAGAAGCTGGAGCAGGAATAATAGGTGAATAAGATCTGGAGGAGGAATAAGAGGTGAATAAGAAGCTGGAGCAGGAATAAGAGGTGAATAAGAGCTGGAGCAGGAATAAGAGGTGAATAAGAGCTGGAGCAGGAATAAGAGGTGAATAAGAGCTGGAGCAGGAATAAGAGGTGAATAAGAAGCTGGAACAGGAATAATAGGTGAATAAGTGCTGGAGCAGGAATAAGAGGTGAATAAGAGCTGGAGCAGGAATAAAAGGTGAATAAGAAGCTGGAGCAGAAATAAGAAGTGAATAAGAAGCTGGAGCAGGAATAATAGGTGAATAAGGTTTGGAGCAGGAATAAGAGGTGAATAAGAAGCTGGAGCAGGAATAAGACGTGAATAAGAAGCTGGAGCAGGAATAAGAGGTGAGTAAGAAGCTGGAGCAGGAATAAGAGGTGAATAAGAAGCTGGAGCATGAATAATAGGAGAATAAGAAGCTGGAGCAGGAATAAGAGGTGAAAAAGAAGCTGGAGCAGGAATAAGAAGTGAATAAGAAGCTGGAGCAGGAATAAGAGGTGAATAAGAGCTGGAGGAGGAATAATAGGTGAATAAGAAGCTGGAGCAGGAATAAGAGGTGAATAAGAAGCTGGAGCAGGAATAAGAAGCTGCAACAGGAATAATAGGTGAATAAGAAAAGCTGGAGCAGGAATAAGAGGTGAATAAGAGCTGGAGCAGGACTAAGAGGTGAATAAGAAGCTGGAGCAGAAATAAGAAGTGAAGAAGAAGCTGGAGCACGAATAAGAAGTGAATAAGAAGCTGGAGCAGGAATAAGAGGTGAATAAGAAGCTGGAGCAGGAATAAGAGGTGAATAAGAAGCTGGAGCAGAAATAAGAGGTGAATAAGAGGCTGGAGCAGGAATAAGAGGTGAATAAGAAGCTGGAGCAGGAATAAAAGGTGAATATAAAGCTGGAGCAGGAATAAGAGGTGAATAAGAAGCTGGAGCAGGAATAAGAGGTGAATAAGAAGCTGGAGCAGGAATAATAGGTGAATAAGATCTGGAGGAGGAATAATAGGTGAATAAGAAGCTGGAGCAGGAATAAGAGGTGAATAAGAAGCTGGAGCAGGAATAATAGGTGAAAAAGAAGCTGGAGCAGGAATAAGAGGTGAATAAGAAGCTGGAGCAGGAATAAGAGTTGAATAAGAAGCTGGAACAGGAATAATAGGTGAATAAGAAAAGCTGGAGCAGAGCTAAGAGGTGAATAAGAGCTGGAGCAGGACTAAGAGGTGAATAAGAAGCTGGAGCAGAAATAAGAAGTGAAGAAGAAGCTGGAGCACGAATAAGAAGTGAATAAGAAGCTGGAGCAGGAATAAGAGGTGAATAAGAAGCTGGAGCAGGAATAAGAAGCTGGAGCAGGAATAATAGGTGAATAAGAAGCTGGAGCAGGAATAATAGGTGAATAAGAAGCTGGAGCAGGAATAAGAGGTGAATAAGAAGCTGGAGCAGGAATAATAAGTGAATAAGAAGATGGAGCAGGAATAAGAGGTGAGTAAGAAGCTGGAGCAGAAATAAGAGGTGAATAAGAAGCTGGAGCAGGAATAATAAGTGAAAAAGAAGCTGGAGCAGGAATAATAGGTGAACAAGAAGCTGGAGCAGGAATAAGAGGTGAATAAGAAGCTGGAGCAGGAATAAGAGGTGAATAAGAAGCTGGAGCAGGAATAATAGGTGAATAAGAAGCTGGAGCAGGAATAAGAAGTGAATAAGAGCTGAAGCAGGAATAAGAGGTGAATAAGTGCTGGAGCAGGAATAAGAGGTGAATAAGAAGCTGGAGCAGGAATAATAGGTGAATAAGTGCTGGAGCAGGAATAAGAGGTGAATAAGAAGCTGGAGCAGGAATAATAGGTGAATAAGAGCTGGAGCAGGAATAAGAGGTGAATAAGAAGCTGGAGCAGGAATAAGAGGTGAATAAGAAGCTAGAGCAGGAATAAGAAGTGAATAAGAAGCTGGAGCAGGAATAATAGGTGAATAAGAAACTGGAGCAGGAATAATAGATGAATAAGAAGCTGGAGCCGGAATAATAGGTGAATAAGAGCTGGAGCAAGAATAAGAGGTGGATAAGATCCGGAGGAGGAACAATAGGGAATAAGAAACTGGAACAGGAATAAGAGGTGAATAAGAAGCTGGAGCAGGAATAATAGGTGAATAAGAAGCTGGAGCAGGAATAATAGGTGAATAAGAAGCTGGAGCAGGAATAATAGGTGAATAAGAGCTGGATCAAGAATAAGAGGTGGATAAGATCTGGAGGAGGAAAAATAGGGAATAAGAAACTGGAACAGGAATAAGAGGTGAAAAAGAAGCTGGAGCAGGAATAATAGGTGAATAAGGGCAGGAGCAGGAATAAGAGATGAATAAGAGCTGGAGCAGGAATAAGAGGTGAATAAGAAGCTGGAGCAGGAATATGAGGTGAATAAGAGCTGGAGCAGGAATAAGAGGTGAATAAGAAGCTGGAGCAGGAATAATAGGTGAATAAGAGCTGGAACAGGAATAAGAGGTGAATAAGAAAAGCTGGAGTAGGAATAAGTGGTGAATAAGAGCTGGAGCAGGAATAAGAGGTGAATAAGAGCTGGAGCAGGAATAAGAGGTGAATAAGAAGCTGGAGCAGGAATAATAGGTGAATAAGAGCTGGAGCAGGAATAAGAGGTGAATAAGAAGCTGGAAAAGGAATAATAGGTGAATAAGAAGCTGGAGCAGAAATAAGAAGTGAATAAGAAGCTGGAGCAGGAATATGAGGTGAATAAGGTTTGGAGCAGGAATAAGAGGTGAATAAGAAGCTTGAGCTGGAATAAGAGGTGAATAAGAAGCTGGAGCAGGAATAAGAGGTGAATAAGGTTTGGAGCAGGAATAAGAGGTGAATAAGAAGCTTGAGCTGGAATAAGAGGTGAATAAGAAGCTGGAGCAGGAATAAGAGGTGAATAAGAAGCTGGAGCAGGAATAATAGGTGAATAAGGTTTGGAGCAGGAATAAGAGGTGAATAAGAAGCTGGAGCAGGAATAAGACGTGAATAAGAAGCTGGAGCAGGAATAAGAGGTGAGTAAGAAGCTGGAGCAGGAATAAGAGGTGAATAAGAAGCTGGAGCAGGAATAATAGGAGAATAAGAAGCTGGAGCAGGAATAAGAGGTGAAAAAGAAGCTGGAGCAGGAATAAGAGGTGAATAAGAAGCTGGAGCAGGAATAAGAGGTGAATAAGAGCTGGAGGAGGAATAATAGGTGAATAAGAAGCTGGAGCAGGAATAAGAGGTGAATAAGAAGCTGGAGCAGGAATAAGAAGCTGCAACAGGAATAATAGGTGAATAAGAAAAGCTGGAGCAGGAATAAGAGGTGAATAAGAGCTGGAGCAGGACTAAGAGGTGAATAAGAAGCTGGAGCAGAAATAAGAAGTGAAGAAGAAGCTGGAGCACGAATAAGAAGTGAATAAGAAGCTGGAGCAGGAATAAGAGGTGAATAAGAAGCTGGAGCAGGAATAAGAGGTGAATAAGAAGCTGGAGCAGAAATAAGAGGTGAATAAGAGGCTGGAGCAGGAATAAGAGGTGAATAAGAAGCTGGAGCAGGAATAAAAGGTGAATATAAAGCTGGAGCAGGAATAAGAGGTGAATAAGAAGCTGGAGCAGGAATAAGAGGTGAATAAGAAGCTGGAGCAGGAATAATAGGTGAATAAGATCTGGAGGAGGAATAATAGGTGAATAAGAAGCTGGAGCAGGAATAAGAGGTGAATAAGAAGCTGGAGCAGGAATAATAGGTGAAAAAGAAGCTGGAGCAGGAATAAGAGGTGAATAAGAAGCTGGAGCAGGAATAAGAGTTGAATGAGAAGCTGGAACAGGAATAATAGGTGAATAAGAAAAGCTGGAGCAGGGCTAAGAGGTGAATAAGAGCTGGAGCAGGACTAAGAGGTGAATAAGAAGCTGGAGCAGAAATAAGAAGTGAAGAAGAAGCTGGAGCACGAATAAGAAGTGAATAAGAAGCTGGAGCAGGAATAAGAGGTGAATAAGAAGCTGGAGCAGGAATAAGAAGCTGGAGCAGGAATAATAGGTGAATAAGAAGCTGGAGCAGGAATAATAGGTGAATAAGAAGCTGGAGCAGGAAAAAGAGGTGAATAAGAAGCTGGAGCAGGAATAATAAGTGAATAAGAAGATGGAGCAGGAATAAGAGGTGAGTAAGAAGCTGGAGCAGAAATAAGAGGTGAATAAGAAGCTGGAGCAGGAATTATAAGTGAAAAAGAAGCTGGAGCAGGAATAATAGGTGAACAAGAAGCTGGAGCAGGAATAAGAGGTGAATAAGAAGCTGGAGCAGGAATAAGAGGTGAATAAGAAGCTGGAGCAGGAATAATAGGTGAATAAGAAGCTGGAGCAGGAATAAGAAGTGAATAAGAGCTGAAGCAGGAATAAGAGGTGAATAAGTGCTGGAGCAGGAATAAGAGGTGAATAAGAAGCTGGAGCAGGAATAATAGGTGAATAAGTGCTGGAGCAGGAATAAGAGGTGAATAAGAAGCTGGAGCAGGAATAATAGGTGAATAAGAGCTGGAGCAGGAATAAGAGGTGAATAAGAAGCTGGAGCAGGAATAAGAGGTGAATAAGAAGCTAGAGCAGGAATAAGAAGTGAATAAGAAGCTGGAGCAGGAATAATAGGTGAATAAGAAACTGGAGCAGGAATAATAGATGAATAAGAAGCTGGAGCAGGAATAATAGGTGAATAAGAGCTGGAGCAAGAATAAGAGGTGGATAAGATCCGGAGGAGGAACAATAGGGAATAAGAAACTGGAACAGGAATAAGAGGTGAATAAGAAGCTGGAGCAGGAATAATAGGTGAATAAGAAGCTGGAGCAGGAATAATAGGTGAATAAGAAGCTGGAGCAGGAATAATAGGTGAATAAGACCTGGAGCAAGAATAAGAGGTGGATAAGATCTGGAGGAGGAAAAATAAGGAATAAGAAACTGGAACAGGAATAAGAGGTGAAAAAGAAGCTGGAGCAGGAATAATAGGTGAATAAGAGCAGGAGCAGGAATAAGAGATGAATAAGAGCTGGAGCAGGAATAAGAGGTGAATAAGAAGCTGGAGCAGGAATATGAGGTGAATAAGAGCTGGAGCAGGAATAAGAGGTGAATAAGAAGCTGGAGCAGGAATAATAGGTGAATAAGAGCTGGAACAGGAATAAGAGGTGAATAAGAAAAGCTGGAGTAGGAATAAGTGGTGAATAAGAGCTGGAGCAGGAATAAGAGGTGAATAAGAGCTGGAGCAGGAATAAGAGGTGAATAAGAAGCTGGAGCAGGAATAATAGGTGAATAAGAGCTGGAGCAGGAATAAGAGGTGAATAAGAAGCTGGAACAGGAATAATAGGTGAATAAGAAGCTGGAGCAGAAATAAGAAGTGAATAAGAAGCTGGAGCAGGAATATGAGGTGAATAAGAAGCTTGAGCTGGAATAAGAGGTGAATAAGAAGCTGGAGCAGGAATAAGAGGTGAATAAGGTTTGGAGCAGGAATAAGAGGTGAATAAGAAGCTTGAGCTGGAATAAGAGGTGAATAAGAAGCTGGAGCAGGAATAAGAGGTGAATAAGAAGCTGGAGCAGGAATAATAGGTGAATAAGATCTGGAGGAGGAATAAGAGGTGAATAAGAAGCTGGAGCAGGAATAAGAGGTGAATAAGAGCTGGAGCAGGAATAAGAGGTGAATAAGAGCTGGAGCAGGAATAAGAGGTGAATAAGAGCTGGAGCAGGAATAAGAGGTGAATAAGAAGCTGGAACAGGAATAATAGGTGAATAAGTGCTGGAGCAGGAATAAGAGTTGAATAAGAGCTGGAGCAGGAATAAGAGGTGAATAAGAAGCTGGAGCAGAAATAAGAAGTGAATAAGAAGCTGGAGCAGGAATAATAGGTGAATAAGGTTTGGAGCAGGAATAAGAGGTGAATAAGAAGCTGGAGCAGGAATAAGACGTGAATAAGAAGCTGGAGCAGGAATAAGAGGTGAGTAAGAAGCTGGAGCAGGAATAAGAGGTGAATAAGAAGCTGGAGCAGGAATAAAAGGAGAATAAGAAGCTGGAGCAGGAATAAGAGGTGAAAAAGAAGCTGGAGCAGGAATAAGAGGTGAATAAGAAGCTGGAGCAGGAATAAGAGGTGAATAAGAGCTGGAGGAGGAATAATAGGTGAATAAGAAGCTGGAGCAGGAATAAGAGGTGAATAAGAAGCTGGAGCAGGAATAATAAGTGAAAAAGAAGCTGGAGCAGGAATAAGAGGTGAATAAGAAGCTGGAGCAGGAATAAGAGTTGAATAAGAAGCTGAAACAGGAATAATAGGTGAATAAGAAAAGCTGGAGCAGGAATAAGAGGTGAATAAGAGCTGGAGCAGGACTAAGAGGTGAATAAGAAGCTGGAGCAGAAATAAGAAGTGAAGAAGAAGCTGGACCACGAATAAGAAGTGAATAAGAAGCTGGAGCAGGAATAAGAGGTGAATAAGAAGCTGGAGCAGGAATAAGAGGTGAATAAGAGGCTGGAGCAGGAATAAGAGGTGAATAAGAAGCTGGAGCAGGAATAAAAGGTGAATATGAAGCTGGAGCAGGAATAAGAGGTGAATAAGAAGCTGGAGCAGGAATAAGAGGTGAAAAAGAAGCTGGAGCAGGAATAATAGGTGAATAAGATCTGGAGGAGGAATAATAGGTGAATAAGAAGCTGGAGCAGGAATAAGAGGTGAATAAGAAGCTGGAGCAGGAATAATAGGTGAAAAAGAAGCTGGAGCAGGGCTAAGAGGTGAATAAGGGCTGGAGCAGGACTAAGAGGTGAATAAGAAGCTGGAGCAGAAATAAGAAGTGAAGAAGAAGCTGGAGCACGAATAAGAAGTGAATAAGAAGCTGGAGCAGGAATAAGAGGTGAATAAGAAGCTGGAGCAGGAATAAGAAGCTGGAGCAGGAATAATAGGTGAATAAGAAGCTGGAGCAGGAATAATAGGTGAATAAGAAGCTGGAGCAAGAATAAGAGGTGAATAAGAAGCTGGAGCAGGAATAATAAGTGAATAAGAAGATGGAGCAGGAATAAGAGGTGAGTAAGAAGCTGGAGCAGAAATAAGAGGTGAATAAGAAGCTGGAGCAGGAATAATAAGTGAAAAAGAAGCTGGAGCAGGAATAATAGGTGAACAAGAAGCTGGAGCAGGAATAATAAGTGAAAAAGAAGCTGGAGCAGGAATAAGAGGTGAATAAGAAGCTGGAGCAGGAATAATAGGTGAATAAGAAGCTGGAGCAGGAATAAGAGGTGAATAAGAAAAGCTGGAGCAGGAATAAGAGGTGAATAAGAAGCTGGAGCAGGAATAAGAGGTGAATAAGAAAAGCTGGAGCAGGAATAGGAGGTGAATAAGAAGCTGGAGCAGGAATAAGAAGTGAAGAAGAAGCTAGAGCACGAATAAGAAGTGAATAAGAAGCTGGAGCAGGAATAAGAAGTGAAGAAGAAGCTGGAGCAGGAATAAGAAGTGAATAAGAAGCTGGAGCAGGAATAAGAAGCTGGAGCAGGAATAAGAGGTGAATAAGAAGCTGAAGGAGGAATAAGAGGTGAATAAGAAGCTGGAGCAGGAATAATAGGTGAATAAGAGCTGGAGCAGGAATAAGAGGTGAATAAGAGCTGGAGCAGGAATAAGAGGTGAATAAGAAGCTGGAGCAGGAATAAGAAGTGAATAAGGAGCTGGAGCAGGAATAATAGGTGAATAAGTGCTGGAGCAGGAATAATAGGTGAATAAGTGCTGGAGCAGGAATAAGAAGTGAATAAGTGCTGGAGCAGGAATAATAGGTGAATAAGAGCTGGAGCAGGAATAATAGGTGAATAAGAGCTGGAGCAGGAATAAGAGGTGAATAAGAAGGTGGAGCAGGAATAAGAGGTGAATAAGAAGCTGGAGCAGGAATAAGAAGTGAATAAGAAGCTGGAGCAGGAATAATATGTGAATAAGTGCTGGAGCAGGAATAAGAGGTGAATAAGAGCTGGAGCAGGAATAAAAGGTGAATAAGAAGCTGGAGCAGAAATAAGAAGTGAATAAGAAGCTGGAGCAGGAATAATAGGTGAATAAGGTTTGGAGCAGGAATAAGAGGTGAATAAGAAGCTGGAGCAGGAATAAGACGTGAATAAGAAGCTGGAGCAGGAATAAGAGGTGAGTAAGAAGCTGGAGCAGGAATAAGAGGTGAATAAGAAGCTGGAGCATGAATAATAGGAGAATAAGAAGCTGGAGCAGGAATAAGAGGTGAAAAAGAAGCTGGAGCAGGAATAAGAAGTGAATAAGAAGCTGGAGCAGGAATAAGAGGTGAATAAGAGCTGGAGGAGGAATAATAGGTGAATAAGAAGCTGGAGCAGGAATAAGAGGTGAATAAGAAGCTGGAGCAGGAATAAGAAGCTGCAACAGGAATAATAGGTGAATAAGAAAAGCTGGAGCAGGAATAAGAGGTGAATAAGAGCTGGAGCAGGACTAAGAGGTGAATAAGAAGCTGGAGCAGAAATAAGAAGTGAAGAAGAAGCTGGAGCACGAATAAGAAGTGAATAAGAAGCTGGAGCAGGAATAAGAGGTGAATAAGAAGCTGGAGCAGGAATAAGAGGTGAATAAGAAGCTGGAGCAGAAATAAGAGGTGAATAAGAGGCTGGAGCAGGAATAAGAGGTGAATAAGAAGCTGGAGCAGGAATAAAAGGTGAATATAAAGCTGGAGCAGGAATAAGAGGTGAATAAGAAGCTGGAGCAGGAATAAGAGGTGAATAAGAAGCTGGAGCAGGAATAATAGGTGAATAAGATCTGGAGGAGGAATAATAGGTGAATAAGAAGCTGGAGCAGGAATAAGAGGTGAATAAGAAGCTGGAGCAGGAATAATAGGTGAAAAAGAAGCTGGAGCAGGAATAAGAGGTGAATAAGAAGCTGGAGCAGGAATAAGAGTTGAATAAGAAGCTGGAACAGGAATAATAGGTGAATAAGAAAAGCTGGAGCAGAGCTAAGAGGTGAATAAGAGCTGGAGCAGGACTAAGAGGTGAATAAGAAGCTGGAGCAGAAATAAGAAGTGAAGAAGAAGCTGGAGCACGAATAAGAAGTGAATAAGAAGCTGGAGCAGGAATAAGAGGTGAATAAGAAGCTGGAGCAGGAATAAGAAGCTGGAGCAGGAATAATAGGTGAATAAGAAGCTGGAGCAGGAATAATAGGTGAATAAGAAGCTGGAGCAGGAATAAGAGGTGAATAAGAAGCTGGAGCAGGAATAATAAGTGAATAAGAAGATGGAGCAGGAATAAGAGGTGAGTAAGAAGCTGGAGCAGAAATAAGAGGTGAATAAGAAGCTGGAGCAGGAATAATAAGTGAAAAAGAAGCTGGAGCAGGAATAATAGGTGAACAAGAAGCTGGAGCAGGAATAAGAGGTGAATAAGAAGCTGGAGCAGGAATAAGAGGTGAATAAGAAGCTGGAGCAGGAATAATAGGTGAATAAGAAGCTGGAGCAGGAATAAGAAGTGAATAAGAGCTGAAGCAGGAATAAGAGGTGAATAAGTGCTGGAGCAGGAATAAGAGGTGAATAAGAAGCTGGAGCAGGAATAATAGGTGAATAAGTGCTGGAGCAGGAATAAGAGGTGAATAAGAAGCTGGAGCAGGAATAATAGGTGAATAAGAGCTGGAGCAGGAATAAGAGGTGAATAAGAAGCTGGAGCAGGAATAAGAGGTGAATAAGAAGCTAGAGCAGGAATAAGAAGTGAATAAGAAGCTGGAGCAGGAATAATAGGTGAATAAGAAACTGGAGCAGGAATAATAGATGAATAAGAAGCTGGAGCCGGAATAATAGGTGAATAAGAGCTGGAGCAAGAATAAGAGGTGGATAAGATCCGGAGGAGGAACAATAGGGAATAAGAAACTGGAACAGGAATAAGAGGTGAATAAGAAGCTGGAGCAGGAATAATAGGTGAATAAGAAGCTGGAGCAGGAATAATAGGTGAATAAGAAGCTGGAGCAGGAATAATAGGTGAATAAGAGCTGGATCAAGAATAAGAGGTGGATAAGATCTGGAGGAGGAAAAATAGGGAATAAGAAACTGGAACAGGAATAAGAGGTGAAAAAGAAGCTGGAGCAGGAATAATAGGTGAATAAGGGCAGGAGCAGGAATAAGAGATGAATAAGAGCTGGAGCAGGAATAAGAGGTGAATAAGAAGCTGGAGCAGGAATATGAGGTGAATAAGAGCTGGAGCAGGAATAAGAGGTGAATAAGAAGCTGGAGCAGGAATAATAGGTGAATAAGAGCTGGAACAGGAATAAGAGGTGAATAAGAAAAGCTGGAGTAGGAATAAGTGGTGAATAAGAGCTGGAGCAGGAATAAGAGGTGAATAAGAGCTGGAGCAGGAATAAGAGGTGAATAAGAAGCTGGAGCAGGAATAATAGGTGAATAAGAGCTGGAGCAGGAATAAGAGGTGAATAAGAAGCTGGAAAAGGAATAATAGGTGAATAAGAAGCTGGAGCAGAAATAAGAAGTGAATAAGAAGCTGGAGCAGGAATATGAGGTGAATAAGGTTTGGAGCAGGAATAAGAGGTGAATAAGAAGCTTGAGCTGGAATAAGAGGTGAATAAGAAGCTGGAGCAGGAATAAGAGGTGAATAAGGTTTGGAGCAGGAATAAGAGGTGAATAAGAAGCTTGAGCTGGAATAAGAGGTGAATAAGAAGCTGGAGCAGGAATAAGAGGTGAATAAGAAGCTGGAGCAGGAATAATAGGTGAATAAGGTTTGGAGCAGGAATAAGAGGTGAATAAGAAGCTGGAGCAGGAATAAGACGTGAATAAGAAGCTGGAGCAGGAATAAGAGGTGAGTAAGAAGCTGGAGCAGGAATAAGAGGTGAATAAGAAGCTGGAGCAGGAATAATAGGAGAATAAGAAGCTGGAGCAGGAATAAGAGGTGAAAAAGAAGCTGGAGCAGGAATAAGAGGTGAATAAGAAGCTGGAGCAGGAATAAGAGGTGAATAAGAGCTGGAGGAGGAATAATAGGTGAATAAGAAGCTGGAGCAGGAATAAGAGGTGAATAAGAAGCTGGAGCAGGAATAAGAAGCTGCAACAGGAATAATAGGTGAATAAGAAAAGCTGGAGCAGGAATAAGAGGTGAATAAGAGCTGGAGCAGGACTAAGAGGTGAATAAGAAGCTGGAGCAGAAATAAGAAGTGAAGAAGAAGCTGGAGCACGAATAAGAAGTGAATAAGAAGCTGGAGCAGGAATAAGAGGTGAATAAGAAGCTGGAGCAGGAATAAGAGGTGAATAAGAAGCTGGAGCAGAAATAAGAGGTGAATAAGAGGCTGGAGCAGGAATAAGAGGTGAATAAGAAGCTGGAGCAGGAATAAAAGGTGAATATAAAGCTGGAGCAGGAATAAGAGGTGAATAAGAAGCTGGAGCAGGAATAAGAGGTGAATAAGAAGCTGGAGCAGGAATAATAGGTGAATAAGATCTGGAGGAGGAATAATAGGTGAATAAGAAGCTGGAGCAGGAATAAGAGGTGAATAAGAAGCTGGAGCAGGAATAATAGGTGAAAAAGAAGCTGGAGCAGGAATAAGAGGTGAATAAGAAGCTGGAGCAGGAATAAGAGTTGAATGAGAAGCTGGAACAGGAATAATAGGTGAATAAGAAAAGCTGGAGCAGGGCTAAGAGGTGAATAAGAGCTGGAGCAGGACTAAGAGGTGAATAAGAAGCTGGAGCAGAAATAAGAAGTGAAGAAGAAGCTGGAGCACGAATAAGAAGTGAATAAGAAGCTGGAGCAGGAATAAGAGGTGAATAAGAAGCTGGAGCAGGAATAAGAAGCTGGAGCAGGAATAATAGGTGAATAAGAAGCTGGAGCAGGAATAATAGGTGAATAAGAAGCTGGAGCAGGAAAAAGAGGTGAATAAGAAGCTGGAGCAGGAATAATAAGTGAATAAGAAGATGGAGCAGGAATAAGAGGTGAGTAAGAAGCTGGAGCAGAAATAAGAGGTGAATAAGAAGCTGGAGCAGGAATTATAAGTGAAAAAGAAGCTGGAGCAGGAATAATAGGTGAACAAGAAGCTGGAGCAGGAATAAGAGGTGAATAAGAAGCTGGAGCAGGAATAAGAGGTGAATAAGAAGCTGGAGCAGGAATAATAGGTGAATAAGAAGCTGGAGCAGGAATAAGAAGTGAATAAGAGCTGAAGCAGGAATAAGAGGTGAATAAGTGCTGGAGCAGGAATAAGAGGTGAATAAGAAGCTGGAGCAGGAATAATAGGTGAATAAGTGCTGGAGCAGGAATAAGAGGTGAATAAGAAGCTGGAGCAGGAATAATAGGTGAATAAGAGCTGGAGCAGGAATAAGAGGTGAATAAGAAGCTGGAGCAGGAATAAGAGGTGAATAAGAAGCTAGAGCAGGAATAAGAAGTGAATAAGAAGCTGGAGCAGGAATAATAGGTGAATAAGAAACTGGAGCAGGAATAATAGATGAATAAGAAGCTGGAGCAGGAATAATAGGTGAATAAGAGCTGGAGCAAGAATAAGAGGTGGATAAGATCCGGAGGAGGAACAATAGGGAATAAGAAACTGGAACAGGAATAAGAGGTGAATAAGAAGCTGGAGCAGGAATAATAGGTGAATAAGAAGCTGGAGCAGGAATAATAGGTGAATAAGAAGCTGGAGCAGGAATAATAGGTGAATAAGACCTGGAGCAAGAATAAGAGGTGGATAAGATCTGGAGGAGGAAAAATAAGGAATAAGAAACTGGAACAGGAATAAGAGGTGAAAAAGAAGCTGGAGCAGGAATAATAGGTGAATAAGAGCAGGAGCAGGAATAAGAGATGAATAAGAGCTGGAGCAGGAATAAGAGGTGAATAAGAAGCTGGAGCAGGAATATGAGGTGAATAAGAGCTGGAGCAGGAATAAGAGGTGAATAAGAAGCTGGAGCAGGAATAATAGGTGAATAAGAGCTGGAACAGGAATAAGAGGTGAATAAGAAAAGCTGGAGTAGGAATAAGTGGTGAATAAGAGCTGGAGCAGGAATAAGAGGTGAATAAGAGCTGGAGCAGGAATAAGAGGTGAATAAGAAGCTGGAGCAGGAATAATAGGTGAATAAGAGCTGGAGCAGGAATAAGAGGTGAATAAGAAGCTGGAACAGGAATAATAGGTGAATAAGAAGCTGGAGCAGAAATAAGAAGTGAATAAGAAGCTGGAGCAGGAATATGAGGTGAATAAGAAGCTTGAGCTGGAATAAGAGGTGAATAAGAAGCTGGAGCAGGAATAAGAGGTGAATAAGGTTTGGAGCAGGAATAAGAGGTGAATAAGAAGCTTGAGCTGGAATAAGAGGTGAATAAGAAGCTGGAGCAGGAATAAGAGGTGAATAAGAAGCTGGAGCAGGAATAATAGGTGAATAAGATCTGGAGGAGGAATAAGAGGTGAATAAGAAGCTGGAGCAGGAATAAGAGGTGAATAAGAGCTGGAGCAGGAATAAGAGGTGAATAAGAGCTGGAGCAGGAATAAGAGGTGAATAAGAGCTGGAGCAGGAATAAGAGGTGAATAAGAAGCTGGAACAGGAATAATAGGTGAATAAGTGCTGGAGCAGGAATAAGAGTTGAATAAGAGCTGGAGCAGGAATAAGAGGTGAATAAGAAGCTGGAGCAGAAATAAGAAGTGAATAAGAAGCTGGAGCAGGAATAATAGGTGAATAAGGTTTGGAGCAGGAATAAGAGGTGAATAAGAAGCTGGAGCAGGAATAAGACGTGAATAAGAAGCTGGAGCAGGAATAAGAGGTGAGTAAGAAGCTGGAGCAGGAATAAGAGGTGAATAAGAAGCTGGAGCAGGAATAAAAGGAGAATAAGAAGCTGGAGCAGGAATAAGAGGTGAAAAAGAAGCTGGAGCAGGAATAAGAGGTGAATAAGAAGCTGGAGCAGGAATAAGAGGTGAATAAGAGCTGGAGGAGGAATAATAGGTGAATAAGAAGCTGGAGCAGGAATAAGAGGTGAATAAGAAGCTGGAGCAGGAATAATAAGTGAAAAAGAAGCTGGAGCAGGAATAAGAGGTGAATAAGAAGCTGGAGCAGGAATAAGAGTTGAATAAGAAGCTGAAACAGGAATAATAGGTGAATAAGAAAAGCTGGAGCAGGAATAAGAGGTGAATAAGAGCTGGAGCAGGACTAAGAGGTGAATAAGAAGCTGGAGCAGAAATAAGAAGTGAAGAAGAAGCTGGACCACGAATAAGAAGTGAATAAGAAGCTGGAGCAGGAATAAGAGGTGAATAAGAAGCTGGAGCAGGAATAAGAGGTGAATAAGAGGCTGGAGCAGGAATAAGAGGTGAATAAGAAGCTGGAGCAGGAATAAAAGGTGAATATGAAGCTGGAGCAGGAATAAGAGGTGAATAAGAAGCTGGAGCAGGAATAAGAGGTGAAAAAGAAGCTGGAGCAGGAATAATAGGTGAATAAGATCTGGAGGAGGAATAATAGGTGAATAAGAAGCTGGAGCAGGAATAAGAGGTGAATAAGAAGCTGGAGCAGGAATAATAGGTGAAAAAGAAGCTGGAGCAGGGCTAAGAGGTGAATAAGGGCTGGAGCAGGACTAAGAGGTGAATAAGAAGCTGGAGCAGAAATAAGAAGTGAAGAAGAAGCTGGAGCACGAATAAGAAGTGAATAAGAAGCTGGAGCAGGAATAAGAGGTGAATAAGAAGCTGGAGCAGGAATAAGAAGCTGGAGCAGGAATAATAGGTGAATAAGAAGCTGGAGCAGGAATAATAGGTGAATAAGAAGCTGGAGCAAGAATAAGAGGTGAATAAGAAGCTGGAGCAGGAATAATAAGTGAATAAGAAGATGGAGCAGGAATAAGAGGTGAGTAAGAAGCTGGAGCAGAAATAAGAGGTGAATAAGAAGCTGGAGCAGGAATAATAAGTGAAAAAGAAGCTGGAGCAGGAATAATAGGTGAACAAGAAGCTGGAGCAGGAATAATAAGTGAAAAAGAAGCTGGAGCAGGAATAAGAGGTGAATAAGAAGCTGGAGCAGGAATAATAGGTGAATAAGAAGCTGGAGCAGGAATAAGAGGTGAATAAGAAAAGCTGGAGCAGGAATAAGAGGTGAATAAGAAGCTGGAGCAGGAATAAGAGGTGAATAAGAAAAGCTGGAGCAGGAATAGGAGGTGAATAAGAAGCTGGAGCAGGAATAAGAAGTGAAGAAGAAGCTAGAGCACGAATAAGAAGTGAATAAGAAGCTGGAGCAGGAATAAGAAGTGAAGAAGAAGCTGGAGCAGGAATAAGAAGTGAATAAGAAGCTGGAGCAGGAATAAGAAGCTGGAGCAGGAATAAGAGGTGAATAAGAAGCTGAAGGAGGAATAAGAGGTGAATAAGAAGCTGGAGCAGGAATAATAGGTGAATAAGAGCTGGAGCAGGAATAAGAGGTGAATAAGAGCTGGAGCAGGAATAAGAGGTGAATAAGAAGCTGGAGCAGGAATAAGAAGTGAATAAGGAGCTGGAGCAGGAATAATAGGTGAATAAGTGCTGGAGCAGGAATAATAGGTGAATAAGTGCTGGAGCAGGAATAAGAAGTGAATAAGTGCTGGAGCAGGAATAATAGGTGAATAAGAGCTGGAGCAGGAATAATAGGTGAATAAGAGCTGGAGCAGGAATAAGAGGTGAATAAGAAGGTGGAGCAGGAATAAGAGGTGAATAAGAAGCTGGAGCAGGAATAAGAAGTGAATAAGAAGCTGGAGCAGGAATAATATGTGAATAAGAAACTGGAGCAGGAATAATAGGTGAATAAGAAGCTGGAGCAGGAATATGAGGTGAATAAGAGCTGGAGCAGGAGTAAGAGGTGAATAAGAAGCTGGAGCAGGAATAATAGGTGAATAAGAAGCTGGAGGAGGAACAATAGGTGAATAAGAAGCTGGAACAGGAATAAGAGGTGAATAAAAAGCTGGAGCAGGAATAATAGTTGAATAAGAAGCTGGAGCAGGAATAATAGGTGAATAAGAAGCTGGAGCAGGAATAATAGGTGAATAAGGGCAGGAGCAGGAATAAGAGATGAATAAGAGCTGGAGCAGGAATAAGAGGTGAATAAGAAGCTGGAGCAGGAATATGAGGTGAATAAGAAGCTGGAGCAGGAATAATAGGTGAATAAGAGCTGGAACAGGAATAAGAGGTGAATAAGAAAAGCTGGAGTAGGAATAAGTGGTGAATAAGAGCTGGAGCAGGAATAAGAGGTGAATAAGAGCTGGAGCAGGAATAAGAGGTGAATAAGAAGCTGGAGCAGGAATAATAGGTGAATAAGAGCTGGAGCAGGAATAAGAGGTGAATAAGAAGCTGGAACAGGAATAATAGGTGAATAAGAGCTGGTGCAGGAATAAGAGGTGACTAAGAAAAGCTGGAGCAGGAATAAGAGGTGACTAAGAAAAGCTGGAGCAGGAATAAGAGGTGAATAAGAAGCTGGAGCAGAAATAAGAAGTGAATAAGAAGCTGGAGCAGGAATATGAGGTGAATAAGGTTTGGAGCAGGAATAAGAGGTGAATAAGAAGCTTGAGCTGGAATAAGAGGTGAATAAGAAGCTGGAGCAGGAATAAGAGGTGAATAAGAAGCTGGAGCAGGAATAATAGGTGAATAAGATCTGGAGGAGGAATAAGAGGTGAATAAGAAGTTGGAGCAGGAATAAGAGGTGAATAAGAGCTGGAGCAGGAATAAGAGGTGAATAAGAGCTGGAGCAAGAATAAGAGGTGAATAAGAGCTGGAGCAGGAATAAGAGGTGAATAAGAAGCTGGAACAGGAATAATAGGTGAAGAAGTGCTGGAGCAGGAATAAGAGGTGAATAAGAGCTGGAGCAGGAATAAAAGGTGAATAAGAAGCTGGAGCAGAAATAAGAAGTGAATAAGAAGCTGGAGCAGGAATAATAGGTGAATAAGGTTTGGAGCAGGAATAAGAGGTGAATAAGAAGCTGGAGCAGGAATAAGACGTGAATAAGAAGCTGGAGCAGGAATAAGAGGTGAGTAAGAAGCTGGAGCAGGAATAAGAGGTGAATAAGAAGCTGGAGCAGGAATAATAGGAGAATAAGAAGCTGGAGCAGGAATAAGAGGTGAAAAAGAAGCTGGAGCAGGAATAAGAGGTGAATAAGAAGCTGGACCAGGAATAAGAGGTGAATAAGAGCTGGAGGAGGAATAATAGGTGAATAAGAAGCTGGAGCAGGAATAAGAGGTGAATAAGAAGCTGGAGCAGGAATAAGAAGCTGCAACAGGAATAATAGGTGAATAAGAAAAGCTGGAGCAGGAATAAGAGGTGAATAAGAGCTGGAGCAGGACTAAGAGGTGAATAAGAAGCTGGAGCAGAAATAAGAAGTGAAGAAGAAGCTGGAGCAGGAATAAGAAGTGAATAAGAAGCTGGAGCAGGAATAAGAGGTGAATAAGAAGCTGGAGCAGGAATAAGAGGTGAATAAGAAGCTGGAGCAGAAATAAGAGGTGAATAAGAGGCTGGAGCAGGAATAAGAGGTGAATAAGAAGCTGGAGCAGGAATAAAAGGTGAATATAAAGCTGGAGCAGGAATAAGAGGTGAATAAGAAGCTGGAGCAGGGATAAGAGGTGAATAAGAAGCTGGAGCAGGAATAATAGGTGAATAAGATCTGGAGGAGGAATAATAGGTGAATAAGAAGCTGGAGCAGGAATAAGAGGTGAATAAGAAGCTGGACCAGGAATAATAGGTGAAAAAGAAGCTGGAGCAGGAATAAGAGGTGAATAAGAAGCTGGAGCAGGAATAAGAGTTGAATAAGAAGCTGGAACAGGAATAATAGGTGAATAAGAAAAGCTGGAGCAGAGCTAAGAGGTGAATAAGAGCTGGAGCAGGACTAAGAGGTGAATAAGAAGCTGGAGCAGAAATAAGAAGTGAAGAAGAAGCTGGAGCACGAATAAGAAGTGAATAAGAAGCTGGAGCAGGAATAAGAGGTGAATAAGAAGCTGGAGCAGGAATAAGAAGCTGGAGCAGGAATAATAGGTGAATAAGAAGCTGGAGCAGGAATAATAGGTGAATAAGAAGCTGGAGCAGGAATAAGAGGTGAATAAGAAGCTGGAGCAGGAATAATAAGTGAATAAGAAGATGGAGCAGGAATAAGAGGTGAGTAAGAAGCTGGAGCAGAAATAAGAGGTGAATAAGAAGCTGGAGCAGGAATAATAAGTGAAAAAGAAGCTGGAGCAGGAATAATAGGTGAACAAGAAGCTGGAGCAGGAATAAGAGGTGAATAAGAAGCTGGAGCAGGAATAAGAGGTGAATAAGAAGCTGGAGCAGGAATAATAGGTGAATAAGAAGCTGGAGCAGGAATAAGAAGTGAATAAGAGCTGAAGCAGGAATAAGAGGTGAATAAGTGCTGGAGCAGGAATAAGAGGTGAATAAGAAGCTGGAGCAGGAATAATAGGTGAATAAGTGCTGGAGCAGGAATAAGAGGTGAATAAGAAGCTGGAGCAGGAATAATAGGTGAATAAGAGCTGGAGCAGGAATAAGAGGTGAATAAGAAGCTGGAGCAGAAATAAGAGGTGAATAAGAAGCTAGAGCAGGAATAAGAAGTGAATAAGAAGCTGGAGCAGGAATAATAGGTGAATAAGAAACTGGAGCAGGAATAATAGATGAATAAGAAGCTGGAGCAGGAATAATAGGTGAATAAGAGCTGGATCAAGAATAAGAGGTGGATAAGATCCGGAGGAGGAACAATAGGGAATAAGAAACTGGAACAGGAATAAGAGGTGAATAAGAAGCTGGAGCAGGAATAATAGGTGAATAAGAAGCTGGAGCAGGAATAATAGGTGAATAAGAAGCTGGAGCAGGAATAATAGGTGAATAAGAGCTGGATCAAGAATAAGAGGTGGATAAGATCTGGAGGAGGAAAAATAGGGAATAAGAAACTGGAACAGGAATAAGAGGTGAAAAAGAAGCTGGAGCAGGAATAATAGGTGAATAAGGGCAGGAGCAGGAATAAGAGATGAATAAGAGCTGGAGCAGGAATAAGAGGTGAATAAGAAGCTGGAGCAGGAATATGAGGTGAATAAGAGCTGGAGCAGGAATAAGAGGTGAATAAGAAGCTGGAGCAGGAATAATAGGTGAATAAGAGCTGGAACAGGAATAAGAGGTGAATAAGAAAAGCTGGAGTAGGAATAAGTGGTGAATAAGAGCTGGAGCAGGAATAAGAGGTGAATAAGAGCTGGAGCAGGAATAAGAGGTGAATAAGAAGCTGGAGCAGGAATAATAGGTGAATAAGAGCTGGAGCAGGAATAAGAGGTGAATAAGAAGCTGGAAAAGGAATAATAGGTGAATAAGAAGCTGGAGCAGAAATAAGAAGTGAATAAGAAGCTGGAGCAGGAATATGAGGTGAATAAGGTTTGGAGCAGGAATAAGAGGTGAATAAGAAGCTTGAGCTGGAATAAGAGGTGAATAAGAAGCTGGAGCAGGAATAAGAGGTGAATAAGGTTTGGAGCAGGAATAAGAGGTGAATAAGAAGCTTGAGCTGGAATAAGAGGTGAATAAGAAGCTGGAGCAGGAATAAGAGGTGAATAAGAAGCTGGAGCAGGAATAATAGGTGAATAAGGTTTGGAGCAGGAATAAGAGGTGAATAAGAAGCTGGAGCAGGAATAAGACGTGAATAAGAAGCTGGAGCAGGAATAAGAGGTGAGTAAGAAGCTGGAGCAGGAATAAGAGGTGAATAAGAAGCTGGAGCAGGAATAATAGGAGAATAAGAAGCTGGAGCAGGAATAAGAGGTGAAAAAGAAGCTGGAGCAGGAATAAGAGGTGAATAAGAAGCTGGAGCAGGAATAAGAGGTGAATAAGAGCTGGAGGAGGAATAATAGGTGAATAAGAAGCTGGAGCAGGAATAAGAGGTGAATAAGAAGCTGGAGCAGGAATAAGAAGCTGCAACAGGAATAATAGGTGAATAAGAAAAGCTGGAGCAGGAATAAGAGGTGAATAAGAGCTGGAGCAGGACTAAGAGGTGAATAAGAAGCTGGAGCAGAAATAAGAAGTGAAGAAGAAGCTGGAGCACGAATAAGAAGTGAATAAGAAGCTGGAGCAGGAATAAGAGGTGAATAAGAAGCTGGAGCAGGAATAAGAGGTGAATAAGAAGCTGGAGCAGAAATAAGAGGTGAATAAGAGGCTGGAGCAGGAATAAGAGGTGAATAAGAAGCTGGAGCAGGAATAAAAGGTGAATATAAAGCTGGAGCAGGAATAAGAGGTGAATAAGAAGCTGGAGCAGGAATAAGAGGTGAATAAGAAGCTGGAGCAGGAATAATAGGTGAATAAGATCTGGAGGAGGAATAATAGGTGAATAAGAAGCTGGAGCAGGAATAAGAGGTGAATAAGAAGCTGGAGCAGGAATAATAGGTGAAAAAGAAGCTGGAGCAGGAATAAGAGGTGAATAAGAAGCTGGAGCAGGAATAAGAGTTGAATAAGAAGCTGGAACAGGAATAATAGGTGAATAAGAAAAGCTGGAGCAGGGCTAAGAGGTGAATAAGAGCTGGAGCAGGACTAAGAGGTGAATAAGAAGCTGGAGCAGAAATAAGAAGTGAAGAAGAAGCTGGAGCACGAATAAGAAGTGAATAAGAAGCTGGAGCAGGAATAAGAGGTGAATAAGAAGCTGGAGCAGGAATAAGAAGCTGGAGCAGGAATAATAGGTGAATAAGAAGCTGGAGCAGGAATAATAGGTGAATAAGAAGCTGGAGCAGGAAAAAGAGGTGAATAAGAAGCTGGAGCAGGAATAATAAGTGAATAAGAAGATGGAGCAGGAATAAGAGGTGAGTAAGAAGCTGGAGCAGAAATAAGAGGTGAATAAGAAGCTGGAGCAGGAATAATAAGTGAAAAAGAAGCTGGAGCAGGAATAATAGGTGAACAAGAAGCTGGAGCAGGAATAAGAGGTGAATAAGAAGCTGGAGCAGGAATAAGAGGTGAATAAGAAGCTGGAGCAGGAATAATAGGTGAATAAGAAGCTGGAGCAGGAATAAGAAGTAAATAAGAGCTGAAGCAGGAATAAGAGGTGAATAAGTGCTGGAGCAGGAATAAGAGGTGAATAAGAAGCTGGAGCAGGAATAATAGGTGAATAAGTGCTGGAGCAGGAATAAGAGGTGAATAAGAAGCTGGAGCAGGAATAATAGGTGAATAAGAGCTGGAGCAGGAATAAGAGGTGAATAAGAAGCTGGAGCAGGAATAAGAGGTGAATAAGAAGCTAGAGCAGGAATAAGAAGTGAATAAGAAGCTGGAGCAGGAATAATAGGTGAATAAGAAACTGGAGCAGGAATAATAGATGAATAAGAAGCTGGAGCAGGAATAATAGGTGAATAAGAGCTGGAGCAAGAATAAGAGGTGGATAAGATCCGGAGGAGGAACAATAGGGAATAAGAAACTGGAACAGGAATAAGAGGTGAATAAGAAGCTGGAGCAGGAATAATAGGTGAATAAGAAGCTGGAGCAGGAATAATAGGTGAATAAGAAGCTGGAGCAGGAATAATAGGTGAATAAGAGCTGGAGCAAGAATAAGAGGTGGATAAGATCTGGAGGAGGAAAAATAAGGAATAAGAAACTGGAACAGGAATAAGAGGTGAAAAAGAAGCTGGAGCAGGAATAATAGGTGAATAAGAGCAGGAGCAGGAATAAGAGATGAATAAGAGCTGGAGCAGGAATAAGAGGTGAATAAGAAGCTGGAGCAGGAATATGAGGTGAATAAGAACTGGAGCAGGAATAAGAGGTGAATAAGAAGCTGGAGCAGGAATAATAGGTGAATAAGAGCTGGAACAGGAATAAGAGGTGAATAAGAAAAGCTGGAGTAGGAATAAGTGGTGAATAAGAGCTGGAGCAGGAATAAGAGGTGAATAAGAGCTGGAGCAGGAATAAGAGGTGAATAAGAAGCTGGAGCAGGAATAATAGGTGAATAAGAGCTGGAGCAGGAATAAGAGGTGAATAAGAAGCTGGAACAGGAATAATAGGTGAATAAGAAGCTGGAGCAGAAATAAGAAGTGAATAAGAAGCTGGAGCAGGAATATGAGGTGAATAAGGTTTGGAGCAGGAATAAGAGGTGAATAAGAAGCTTGAGCTGGAATAAGAGGTGAATAAGAAGCTGGAGCAGGAATAAGAGGTGAATAAGGTTTGGAGCAGGAATAAGAGGTGAATAAGAAGCTTGAGCTGGAATAAGAGGTGAATAAGAAGCTGGAGCAGGAATAAGAGGTGAATAAGAAGCTGGAGCAGGAATAATAGGTGAATAAGATCTGGAGGAGGAATAAGAGGTGAATAAGAAGCTGGAGCAGGAATAAGAGGTGAATAAGAGCTGGAGCAGGAATAAGAGGTGAATAAGAGCTGGAGCAGGAATAAGAGGTGAATAAGAGCTGGAGCAGGAATAAGAGGTGAATAAGAAGCTGGAACAGGAATAATAGGTGAATAAGTGCTGGAGCAGGAATAAGAGGTGAATAAGAGCTGGAGCAGGAATAAGAGGTGAATAAGAAGCTGGAGCAGAAATAAGAAGTGAATAAGAAGCTGGAGCAGGAATAATAGGTGAATAAGGTTTGGAGCAGGAATAAGAGGTGAATAAGAAGCTGGAGCAGGAATAAGACGTGATTAAGAAGCTGGAGCAGGAATAAGAGGTGAGTAAGAAGCTGGAGCAGGAATAAGAGGTGAATAAGAAGCTGGAGCAGGAATAAAAGGAGAATAAGAAGCTGGAGCAGGAATAAGAGGTGAAAAAGAAGCTGGAGCAGGAATAAGAGGTGAATAAGAAGCTGGAGCAGGAATAAGAGGTGAATAAGAGCTGGAGGAGGAATAATAGGTGAATAAGAAGCTGGAGCAGGAATAAGAGGTGAATAAGAAGCTGGAGCAGGAATAATAAGTGAAAAAGAAGCTGGAGCAGGAATAAGAGGTGAATAAGAAGCTGGAGCAGGAATAAGAGTTGAATAAGAAGCTGAAACAGGAATAATAGGTGAATAAGAAAAGCTGGAGCAGGAATAAGAGGTGAATAAGAGCTGGAGCAGGACTAAGAGGTGAATAAGAAGCTGGAGCAGAAATAAGAAGTGAAGAAGAAGCTGGAGCACGAATAAGAAGTGAATAAGAAGCTGGAGCAGGAATAAGAGGTGAATAAGAAGCTGGAGCAGGAATAAGAGGTGAATAAGAGGCTGGAGCAGGAATAAGAGGTGAATAAGAAGCTGGAGCAGGAATAAAAGGTGAATATGAAGCTGGAGCAGGAATAAGAGGTGAATAAGAAGCTGGAGCAGGAATAAGAGGTGAAAAAGAAGCTGGAGCAGGAATAATAGGTGAATAAGATCTGGAGCAGGAATAAGAGGTGAATAAGAAGCTGGAGCAGGAATAAGAGGTGAAAAAGAAGCTGGAGCAGGAATAATAGGTGAATAAGAAGCTGGAGCAGGAATAAGAGGTGAATAAGAAGCTGGAGCAGGAATAATAGGTGAAAAAGAAGCTGGAGCAGGGCTAAGAGGTGAATAAGGGCTGGAGCAGGACTAAGAGGTGAATAAGAAGCTGGAGCAGAAATAAGAAGTGAAGAAGAAGCTGGAGCACGAATAAGAAGTGAATAAGAAGCTGGAGCAGGAATAAGAGGTGAATAAGAAGCTGGAGCAGGAATAAGAAGCTGGAGCAGGAATAATAGGTGAATAAGAAGCTGGAGCAGGAATAATAGGTGAATAAGAAGCTGGAGCAAGAATAAGAGGTGAATAAGAAGCTGGAGCAGGAATAATAAGTGAATAAGAAGATGGAGCAGGAATAAGAGGTGAGTAAGAAGCTGGAGCAGAAATAAGAGGTGAATAAGAAGCTGGAGCAGGAATAATAAGTGAAAAAGAAGCTGGAGCAGGAATAATAGGTGAACAAGAAGCTGGAGCAGGAATAATAAGTGAAAAAGAAGCTGGAGCAGGAATAAGAGGTGAATAAGAAGCTGGAGCAGGAATAATAGGTGAATAAGAAGCTGGAGCAGGAATAAGAGGTGAATAAGAAAAGCTGGAGCAGGAATAAGAGGTGAATAAGAAGCTGGAGCAGGAATAAGAGGTGAATAAGAAAAGCTGGAGCAGGAATAGGAGGTGAATAAGAAGCTGGAGCAGGAATAAGAAGTGAAGAAGAAGCTAGAGCACGAATAAGAAGTGAATAAGAAGCTGGAGCAGGAATAAGAAGTGAAGAAGAAGCTGGAGCAGGAATAAGAAGTGAATAAGAAGCTGGAGCAGGAATAAGAAGCTGGAGCAGGAATAAGAGGTGAATAAGAAGCTGAAGGAGGAATAAGAGGTGAATAAGAAGCTGGAGCAGGAATAATAGGTGAATAAGAGCTGGAGCAGGAATAAGAGGTGAATAAGAGCTGGAGCAGGAATAAGAGGTGAATAAGAAGCTGGAGCAGGAATAAGAGGTGAATAAGAGCTGGAGCAGGAATAAGAGGTGAATAAGAAACTGGAGCAGAAATAAGAAGTGAATAAGAAGCTGGAGCAGAAATAAGTAGTGAATAAGAAGCTGGAGCAGGAATAAGAGGTGAATAAGAAGCTGGAGCAGGAATAAGAAGTGAAGAAGCTGGAGCACGAATAAGAAGTGAATAAGAAGCTGGAGCAGGAATAAGAAGTGAAGAAGAAGCTGGAGCACGAATAAGAAGTGAAGAAGAAGCTGGAGCAGGAATCAGAAGTGAATAAGAAGCAGGAGCAGGAATAAGAAGTGAAGTAGAAGCTGGAGCACGAATAAGAAGTGAATAAGAAGCTGGAGCAGGAATAAGAAGTGAAGAAGAAGCTGGAGCACGAATAAGAAGTGAATAAGAAGCTGGAGCAGCAATAATAGGTGAATAAGAAGCTGGAGCAGGAATAATAGGTGAATAAGAAGCAGGAGCAGGAATAAGAGGTGAATTAGAAGCTGGAGCAGGAATAAGAAGTGAATAAGAAGCTGGAGCAGGAATAAGAGGTGAATAAGAAGCTGGAGCAGGAATAAGAGGTGAATAAGAGCTGGAGCAGCAATAAGAGGTGAATAAGAGCTGGAGGAGGAACAATAGGTTAATAAGAAGCTGGAGCAGGAATAAGAGGTGAATAAGAGCTGGAGCAGGAATAAGAGGCGAATAAGAGCTGGAGCAGGAATAAGAGTTGAATAAGATCTGGAGGGGGAACAATAGGTGAATAAGAAGCTGGAGCAGGAATAATAGGTGAATAAGAAGCTGGAGCAGGAATAATAGGTGAATAAGAAGCTGGAGCAGGAATAAGAGGTGAATAAGAAGCTGGAGCAAGAATAAGAGGTGAATAAGAAGCTGGAGCAGGAATAAGATGTGAATAAGAAGCTGGAGCAGGAATAATAGGTGAATAAGAAGCTGGAGCAGGAATAAGAGGTGAATAAGATCTGGAGGAGGAACAATAGGTGAATAAGAAGCTGGAGCAGGAATAATAGGTGAATAAGAAGCTGGAGAAGGAATTAGAGGTGAATAAGAAGCTGGAGCAGAAATAAGAAGTGAATAAGAAGCGGGAGGAGGAATAATAGGTGAACAAGAAGCTGGAGCAGGAATAATAGGTGAATAAGAGGCTGGAGCAGGAATAAGAAGTGAATAAGAAGCTGGAGCAGGAATAATAGGTGAACAAGAAGCTGGAGCAGGAATAAGAGGTGAACAAGAAGCTGGAGCAGGAATAAGAGGTGAATAAGAAGCTGGAGCAGGAATAAGAAGTGAATAAGAAGCTGAAGCAGGAATAAGAGCTGAATAAGTGCTGGTGCAGGAATAAGAGGTGAATAAGAAGCTGGAGCAGGAATAATAGGTGAATAAGTGCTTGAGCAGGAATAAGAGGTGAATAAGAAGCTGGAGCAGGAATAAGAGGTGAATAAGAAGCTGGAGCAGGAATATGAGGTGAATAAGGGCTGGAGCAGGAATAAGAGGTGAATAAGAAGCTGGAGAAGGAATAAGAGGTGAAAAAGAAGCTGGAGCAGGAATAAGAAGTGAATAAGGAGCTGGAGCAGGAATAAGAAGTGAATAAGGAGCTGGAGCAGGAATCAATAGGTGAATAAGTGCTGGAGCAGGAATAATAGGTGAATAAGTGCTGGAGCAGGAATAAGAAGTGAATAAGTGCTGGAGCAGGAATAAGAAGTGAATAAGAAGCTGGAGCAGGAATAATAGGTGAATAAGAGCTGGAGCAGGAATAAGAGGTGAATAGGAAGCTGGAGCAGGAATAAGAGGTGAATAAGAAGCTGGAGCAGGAATAAGAAGTGAATAAGAAGCTGGAGCAGGAATAATAGGTGAATAAGAAGCTGGAGCAGGAATAATAGGTGAATAAGAAGCTGGAGCAGGAATAAGAGGTGAATAAGAAGCTGGAGCAGGAATAATAGGTGAATAAGAAGCTGGAGCAGGAATAAGAGGTGAATAAGAAGCTGGAGCAGGAATAAGAAGTGAATAAGGAGCTGGAGCAGGAATAATAGGTGAATAAGTGCTGGAGCAGGAATAATAGGTGAATAAGTGCTGGAGCAGGAATAAGAAGTGAATAAGTGCTGGAGCAGGAATAAGAAGTGAATAAGAGCTGGAGCAGGAATAATAGGTGAATAAGAGATGGAGCAGGAATAAGAGGTGAATAAGAAGCTGGAGCAGAAATAATAGGTGAACAAGAAGCTGGAGCAGGAATAATAGGTGAATAAGAAGCTGGAGCAGGAATAAGAAGTGAATAAGAAACTGGAGCAGGAATAATAGGTGAACAAGAAGCTGGAGCAGGAATAAGAGGTGAATAAGAAGCTGGAGCAATAATAAGAAGTGAATAAGAAGCTGAAGCAGGAATAAGAGGTGAATAAGTGCTGGAGCAGGAATAAGAGGTGAATAGAAGCTGGAGCAGGAATAATAGGTGAACAAGAAGCTGGAGCAGGAATAAGAGGTGAACAAGAAGCTGGAGCAGGAATAAGAGGTGAATAAGAAGCTGGAGCAATAATAAGAAGTGAATAAGAAGCTGAAGCAGGAATAAGAGGTGAATAAGTGCTGGAGCAGGAATAAGAGGTGAATAGAAGCTGGAGCAGGAATAATAGGTGAATAAGAGCTTGAGCAGGAACAAGAGGTGAATAAGAAGCTGGAGCAGGAATAAGAGGTGAATAAGAAGCTGGAGCAGGAATATGAGGTGAATAAGAGCTGGAGCAGGAATAAGAGGTGAATAAGAAGCTGGAGCAGGAATAATAGGTGAAAAAAAAGCTGGAGCAGGAATAAGAAGTGAATAAGGAGCTGGAGCAGGAATAAGAAGTGAATAAGGAGCTGGAGTAGGAATCAATAGGTGAATAAGGGCTGGAGCAGGAATAATAGGTGAATAAGTGCTGGAGCAGGAATAAGAAGTGAATAAGTGCTGGAGCAGGAATAAGAAGTGAATAAGGGCTGGAGCAGGAATAATAGGTGAATAAGAGCTGGAGCAGGAATAAGAGGTGAATAAGAAGCTGGAGCTGGAATAAGAGGTGAATAAGAAGCTGGAGCAGGAATAAGAGGTGAATTAGAAGCTGGAGCAGGAATAAGAAGTGAATAAGAAGCTGGAGCAGGAATAAGAGGTGAATAAGAAGCTGGAGCAGGAATAAGAGGTGAATAAGAGCTGGAGCAGGAATAAGAGGTGAATAAGGGCTGGAGGAGGAACAATAGGTGAATAAGAAGCTGGAGCAGGAATAAGATGTGAATAAGAGCTGGAGCAGGAATAAGAGGCGAATAAGAGCTGGAGCAGGAATAAGAGTTGAATAAGATCTAGAGGAGGAACAATAGGTGAATAAGAAGCTGGAGCAGGAATAATAGGTTAATAAGAAGCTGGAGCAGGAATAATAGGTGAATAAGAAGCTGGAGCAGGAATAAGAAGTGAATAAGAAGCTGGAGCAGGAATAAGAGGTGAATAAGAAGCTGGAGCAGGAATAAGATGTGAATAAGAAGCTGGAGCAGGAATAATAGGTGAATAAGGAGCTGGAGCAGGAATCAATAGGTGAATAAGTGCTGGAGCAGGAATAATAGGTGAATAAGTGCTGGAGCAGGAATAAGAAGTGAATTAGAGCTGGAGCAGGAATAATAGGTGAATAAGAAGCTGGAGCAGGAATAAGAGGTGAATAGGAAGCTGGAGCAGGAGTAAGAGGTGAATAAGAAGCTGCAGCAGGAATAAGAAGTGAATAAGAAGCTGGAGCAGGAATAATAGGTGAATAAGAAGCTGGAGCAGGAATAATAGGTGAATAAGAAGCTGGAGCAGGAATAAGAGGTGAATAAGAAGCTGGAGCAGGAATAATAGGTGAATAAGAAGCTGGAGCAGGAATAAGAGGTGAATAAGATCTGGAGGAGGAACAATAGGTGAATAAGAAGCTGGAGCAGGAATAATAGGTGAACAAGAAGCTGGAGCAGGAATAATAGGTGAATAAGAAGCTGGAGCAGGAATAAGAAGTGAACAAGAAGCTGGAGCAGGAATAATAGGTGAACAAGAAGCTGGAGCAGGAATAAGAGGTGAACAAGATGCTGGAGCAGGAATAAGAGGTGACTAAGAAGCTGGAGCAGGAATAAGAAGTGAATAAGAAGCTGAAGCAGGAATAAGAGGTGAATAAGTGCTGGAACAGGAATAAGAGGTGAATAAGAAGCTGGAGCAGGAATAATAGGTGAATAAGAGCTTGAGCAGGAATAAGAGGTGAATAAGAAGCTGGAGCAGGAATAAGAGGTGAATAAGAAGCTGGAGCAGGAATTTGAGGTGAATAAGAGCTGGAGCAGGAATAAGAGGTGAATAAGAAGCAGGAGCAGGAATAAGAAGTGAAGAAGAAGCTGGAGCACGAATAAGAAGTGAATAAGAAGCTGGAGCAGCAATAATAGGTGAATAAGAAGCTGGAGCAGGAATAATAGGTGAATAAGAAGCTGGAGCAGGAATAAGAGGTGAATTAGAAGCTGGAGCAGGAATAAGAAGTGAATAAGAAGCTGGAGCAGGAATAAGAGGTGAATAAGAAGCTGGAGCAGGAATAAGAGGTGAATAAGAGCTGGAGCAGCAATAAGAGGTGAATAAGAGCTGGAGGAGGAACAATAGGTGAATAAGAAGCTGGAGCAGGAATAAGAGGTGAATAAGAGCTGGAGCAGGAATAAGAGGCGAATAAGAGCTGGAGCAGGAATAAGAGTTGAATAAGATCTGGAGGGGGAACAATAGGTGAATAAGAAGCTGGAGCAGGAATAATAGGTGAATAAGAAGCTGGAGCAGGAATAATAGGTGAATAAGAAGCTGGAGCAGGAATAAGAGGTGAATAAGAAGCTGGAGCAGGAATAAGAGGTGAATAAGAAGCTGGAGCAGGAATAAGATGTGAATAAGAAGCTGGAGCAGGAATAATAGGTGAATAAGAAGCTGGAGCAGGAATAAGAGGTGAATAAGATCTGGAGGAGGAACAATAGGTGAATAAGAAGCTGGAGCAGGAATAATAGGTGAATAAGAAGCTGGAGAAGGAACTAGAGGTGAATAAGAAGCTGGAGCAGAAATAAGAAGTGAATAAGAAGCGGGAGCAGGAATAATAGGTGAACAAGAAGCTGGAGCAGGAATAATAGGTGAATAAGAAGCTGGAGCAGGAATAAGAAGTGAATAAGAAGCTGGAGCAGGAATAATAGGTGAACAAGAAGCTGGAGCAGGAATAAGAGGTGAACAAGAAGCTGGAGCAGGAATAAGAGGTGAATAAGAAGCTGGAGCAGGAATAAGAAGTGAATAAGAAGCTGAAGCAGGAATAAGAAGTGAATAAGTGCTGGAGCAGGAATAAGAGGTGAATAAGAAGCTGGAGCAGGAATAATAGGTGAATAAGTGCTTGAGCAGGAATAAGAGGTGAATAAGAAGCTGGAGCAGGAATAAGAGGTGAATAAGAAGCTGGAGCAGGAATATGAGGTGAATAAGAGCTGGAGCAGGAATAAGAGGTGAATAAGAAGCTGGAGAAGGAATAAGAGGTGAAAAAGAAGCTGGAGCAGGAATAAGAAGTGAATAAGGAGCTGGAGCAGGAATAAGAAGTGAATAAGGAGCTGGAGCAGGAATCAATAGGTGAATAAGTGCTGGAGCAGGAATAATAGGTGAATAAGTGCTGGAGCAGGAATAAGAAGTGAATAAGTGCTGGAGCAGGAATAAGAAGTGAATAAGAAGCTGGAGCAGGAATAATAGGTGAATAAGAGCTGGAGCAGGAATAAGAGGTGAATAGGAAGCTGGAGCAGGAATAAGAGGTGAATAAGAAGCTGGAGCAGGAATAAGAAGTGAATAAGAAGCTGGAGCAGGAATAATAGGTGAATAAGAAGCTGGAGCAGGAATAATAGGTGAATAAGAAGCTGGAGCAGGAATAAGAGGTGAATAAGAAGCTGGAGCAGGAATAATAGGTGAATAAGAAGCTGGAGCAGGAATAAGAGGTGAATAAGAAGCTGGAGCAGGAATAAGAAGTGAATAAGGAGCTGGAGCAGGAATAATAGGTGAATAAGTGCTGGAGCAGGAATAATAGGTGAATAAGTGCTGGAGCAGGAATAAGAGGTGAATAAGAAGCTGGAGCAGGAATAATAGGTGAATAAGAAGCTGGAGCAGGAATAAGAGGTGAATAAGAAGCTGGAGCAGGAATAAGAAGTGAATAAGGAGCTGGAGCAGGAATAATAGGTGAATAAGTGCTGGAGCAGGAATAATAGGTGAATAAGTGCTGGAGCAGGAATAAGAAGTGAATAAGTGCTGGAGCAGGAATAAGAAGTGAATAAGGGCTGGAGCAGGAATAATAGGTGAATAAGAGCTGGAGCAGGAATAAGAGGTGAATAAGAAGCTGGAGCTGGAATAAGAGGTGAATAAGAAGCTGGAGCAGGAATAAGAGGTGAATAAGAAGCTGGAGCAGGAATAATAGGTGAATAAGAAGCTGGAGCAGGAATAAGAGGTGAATAAGAAGCTGGAGCAGGAATAATAGGTGAACAAGAAGCTGGAGCAGGAATAAGAGGTGAACAAGAAGCTGGAGCAGGAATAAGAGGTGAATAAGAAGCTGGAGCAGGAATAAGAAGTGAATAAGAAGCTGAAGCAGGAATAAGAAGTGAATAAGTGCTGGAGCAGGAATAAGAGGTGAATAAGAAGCTGGAGCAGGAATAATAGGTGAATAAGTGCTTGAGCAGGAATAAGAGGTGAATAAGAAGCTGGAGCAGGAATAAGAGGTGAATAAGAAGCTGGAGCAGGAATATGAGGTGAATAAGAGCTGGAGCAGGAATAAGAGGTGAATAAGAAGCTGGAGAAGGAATAAGAGGTGAAAAAGAAGCTGGAGCAGGAATAAGAAGTGAATAAGGAGCTGGAGCAGGAATAAGAAGTGAATAAGGAGCTGGAGCAGGAATCAATAGGTGAATAAGTGCTGGAGCAGGAATAATAGGTGAATAAGTGCTGGAGCAGGAATAAGAAGTGAATAAGTGCTGGAGCAGGAATAAGAAGTGAATAAGAAGCTGGAGCAGGAATAATAGGTGAATAAGAGCTGGAGCAGGAATAAGAGGTGAATAGGAAGCTGGAGCAGGAATAAGAGGTGAATAAGAAGCTGGAGCAGGAATAAGAAGTGAATAAGAAGCTGGAGCAGGAATAATAGGTGAATAAGAAGCTGGAGCAGGAATAATAGGTGAATAAGAAGCTGGAGCAGGAATAAGAGGTGAATAAGAAGCTGGAGCAGGAATAATAGGTGAATAAGAAGCTGGAGCAGGAATAAGAGGTGAATAAGAAGCTGGAGCAGGAATAAGAAGTGAATAAGGAGCTGGAGCAGGAATAATAGGTGAATAAGTGCTGGAGCAGGAATAATAGGTGAATAAGTGCTGGAGCAGGAATAAGAAGTGAATAAGTGCTGGAGCAGGAATAAGAAGTGAATAAGAGCTGGAGCAGGAATAATAGGTGAATAAGAGCTGGAGCAGGAATAAGAGGTGAATAAGAAGCTGGAGCAGAAATAATAGGTGAACAAGAAGCTGGAGCAGGAATAATAGGTGAATAAGAAGCTGGAGCAGGAATAAGAAGTGAATAAGAAACTGGAGCAGGAATAATAGGTGAACAAGAAGCTGGAGCAGGAATAAGAGGTGAATAAGAAGCTGGAGCAATAATAAGAAGTGAATAAGAAGCTGAAGCAGGAATAAGAGGTGAATAAGTGCTGGAGCAGGAATAAGAGGTGAATAGAAGCTGGAGCAGGAATAATAGGTGAACAAGAAGCTGGAGCAGGAATAAGAGGTGAACAAGAAGCTGGAGCAGGAATAAGAGGTGAATAAGAAGCTGGAGCAATAATAAGAAGTGAATAAGAAGCTGAAGCAGGAATAAGAGGTGAATAAGTGCTGGAGCAGGAATAAGAGGTGAATAGAAGCTGGAGCAGGAATAATAGGTGAATAAGGGCTTGAGCAGGAACAAGAGGTGAATAAGAAGCTGGAGCAGGAATAAGAGGTGAATAAGAAGCTGGAGCAGGAATATGAGGTGAATAAGAAGCTGGAGCAGGAATAAGAGGTGAATAAGAAGCTGGAGCAGGAATAAGAGGTGAATAAGAAGCTGGAGCAGGAATAAGATGTGAATAAGAAGCTGGAGCAGGAATAATAGGTGAATAAGAAGCTGGAGCAGGAATAAGAGGTGAATAAGATCTGGAGGAGGAACAATAGGTGAATAAGAAGCTGGAGCAGGAATAATAGGTGAATAAGAAGCTGGAGAAGGAACTAGAGGTGAATAAGAAGCTGGAGCAGAAATAAGAAGTGAATAAGAAGCGGGAGCAGGAATAATAGGTGAACAAGAAGCTGGAGCAGGAATAATAGGTGAATAAGAAGCTGGAGCAGGAATAAGAAGTGAATAAGAAGCTGGAGCAGGAATAATAGGTGAACAAGAAGCTGGAGCAGGAATAAGAGGTGAACAAGAAGCTGGAGCAGGAATAAGAGGTGAATAAGAAGCTGGAGCAGGAATAAGAAGTGAATAAGAAGCTGAAGCAGGAATAAGAAGTGAATAAGTGCTGGAGCAGGAATAAGAGGTGAATAAGAAGCTGGAGCAGGAATAATAGGTGAATAAGTGCTTGAGCAGGAATAAGAGGTGAATAAGAAGCTGGAGCAGGAATAAGAGGTGAATAAGAAGCTGGAGCAGGAATATGAGGTGAATAAGAGCTGGAGCAGGAATAAGAGGTGAATAAGAAGCTGGAGAAGGAATAAGAGGTGAAAAAGAAGCTGGAGCAGGAATAAGAAGTGAATAAGGAGCTGGAGCAGGAATAAGAAGTGAATAAGGAGCTGGAGCAGGAATCAATAGGTGAATAAGTGCTGGAGCAGGAATAATAGGTGAATAAGTGCTGGAGCAGGAATAAGAAGTGAATAAGTGCTGGAGCAGGAATAAGAAGTGAATAAGAAGCTGGAGCAGGAATAATAGGTGAATAAGAGCTGGAGCAGGAATAAGAGGTGAATAGGAAGCTGGAGCAGGAATAAGAGGTGAATAAGAAGCTGGAGCAGGAATAAGAAGTGAATAAGAAGCTGGAGCAGGAATAATAGGTGAATAAGAAGCTGGAGCAGGAATAATAGGTGAATAAGAAGCTGGAGCAGGAATAAGAGGTGAATAAGAAGCTGGAGCAGGAATAATAGGTGAATAAGAAGCTGGAGCAGGAATAAGAGGTGAATAAGAAGCTGGAGCAGGAATAAGAAGTGAATAAGGAGCTGGAGCAGGAATAATAGGTGAATAAGTGCTGGAGCAGGAATAATAGGTGAATAAGTGCTGGAGCAGGAATAAGAGGTGAATAAGAAGCTGGAGCAGGAATAATAGGTGAATAAGAAGCTGGAGCAGGAATAAGAGGTGAATAAGAAGCTGGAGCAGGAATAAGAAGTGAATAAGGAGCTGGAGCAGGAATAATAGGTGAATAAGTGCTGGAGCAGGAATAATAGGTGAATAAGTGCTGGAGCAGGAATAAGAAGTGAATAAGTGCTGGAGCAGGAATAAGAAGTGAATAAGGGCTGGAGCAGGAATAATAGGTGAATAAGAGCTGGAGCAGGAATAAGAGGTGAATAAGAAGCTGGAGCTGGAATAAGAGGTGAATAAGAAGCTGGAGCAGGAATAAGAGGTGAATAAGAAGCTGGAGCAGGAATAATAGGTGAATAAGAAGCTGGAGCAGGAATAAGAGGTGAATAAGAAGCTGGAGCAGGAATAATAGGTGAACAAGAAGCTGGAGCAGGAATAAGAGGTGAACAAGAAGCTGGAGCAGGAATAAGAGGTGAATAAGAAGCTGGAGCAGGAATAAGAAGTGAATAAGAAGCTGAAGCAGGAATAAGAAGTGAATAAGTGCTGGAGCAGGAATAAGAGGTGAATAAGAAGCTGGAGCAGGAATAATAGGTGAATAAGTGCTTGAGCAGGAATAAGAGGTGAATAAGAAGCTGGAGCAGGAATAAGAGGTGAATAAGAAGCTGGAGCAGGAATATGAGGTGAATAAGAGCTGGAGCAGGAATAAGAGGTGAATAAGAAGCTGGAGAAGGAATAAGAGGTGAAAAAGAAGCTGGAGCAGGAATAAGAAGTGAATAAGGAGCTGGAGCAGGAATAAGAAGTGAATAAGGAGCTGGAGCAGGAATCAATAGGTGAATAAGTGCTGGAGCAGGAATAATAGGTGAATAAGTGCTGGAGCAGGAATAAGAAGTGAATAAGTGCTGGAGCAGGAATAAGAAGTGAATAAGAAGCTGGAGCAGGAATAATAGGTGAATAAGAGCTGGAGCAGGAATAAGAGGTGAATAGGAAGCTGGAGCAGGAATAAGAGGTGAATAAGAAGCTGGAGCAGGAATAAGAAGTGAATAAGAAGCTGGAGCAGGAATAATAGGTGAATAAGAAGCTGGAGCAGGAATAATAGGTGAATAAGAAGCTGGAGCAGGAATAAGAGGTGAATAAGAAGCTGGAGCAGGAATAATAGGTGAATAAGAAGCTGGAGCAGGAATAAGAGGTGAATAAGAAGCTGGAGCAGGAATAAGAAGTGAATAAGGAGCTGGAGCAGGAATAATAGGTGAATAAGTGCTGGAGCAGGAATAATAGGTGAATAAGTGCTGGAGCAGGAATAAGAAGTGAATAAGTGCTGGAGCAGGAATAAGAAGTGAATAAGAGCTGGAGCAGGAATAATAGGTGAATAAGAGCTGGAGCAGGAATAAGAGGTGAATAAGAAGCTGGAGCAGAAATAATAGGTGAACAAGAAGCTGGAGCAGGAATAATAGGTGAATAAGAAGCTGGAGCAGGAATAAGAAGTGAATAAGAAACTGGAGCAGGAATAATAGGTGAACAAGAAGCTGGAGCAGGAATAAGAGGTGAATAAGAAGCTGGAGCAATAATAAGAAGTGAATAAGAAGCTGAAGCAGGAATAAGAGGTGAATAAGTGCTGGAGCAGGAATAAGAGGTGAATAGAAGCTGGAGCAGGAATAATAGGTGAACAAGAAGCTGGAGCAGGAATAAGAGGTGAACAAGAAGCTGGAGCAGGAATAAGAGGTGAATAAGAAGCTGGAGCAATAATAAGAAGTGAATAAGAAGCTGAAGCAGGAATAAGAGGTGAATAAGTGCTGGAGCAGGAATAAGAGGTGAATAGAAGCTGGAGCAGGAATAATAGGTGAATAAGGGCTTGAGCAGGAACAAGAGGTGAATAAGAAGCTGGAGCAGGAATAAGAGGTGAATAAGAAGCTGGAGCAGGAATATGAGGTGAATAAGATCTGGAGCAGGAATAAGAGGTGAATAAGAAGCTGGAGCAGGAATAATAGGTGAAAAAGAAGCTGGAGCAGGAATAAGAAGTGAATAAGGAGCTGGAGCAGGAATAAGAAGTGAATAAGGAGCTGGAGCAGGAATCAATAGGTGAATAAGGGCTGGAGCAGGAATAATAGGTGAAAAAGTGCTGGAGCAGGAATAAGAAGTGAATAAGTGCTGGAGCAGGAATAAGAAGTGAATAAGGGCTGGAGCAGGAATAATAGGTGAATAAGAGCTGGAGCAGGAATAAGAGGTGAATAAGAAGCTGGAGCTGGAATAAGAGGTGAATAAGAAGCTGGAGCAGGAATAAGAGGTGAATTAGAAGCTGGAGCAGGAATAAGAAGTGAATAAGAAGCTGGAGCAGGAATAAGAGGTGAATAAGAAGCTGGAGCAGGAATAAGAGGTGAATAAGAGCTGGAGCAGGAATAAGAGGTGAATAAGGGCTGGAGGACGAACAATAGGTGAATAAGAAGCTGGAGCAGGAATAAGAGGTGAATAAGAGCTGGAGCAGGAATAAGAGGCGAATAAGAGCTGGAGCAGGAATAAGAGTTGAATAAGATCTAGAGGAGGAACAATAGGTGAATAAGAAGCTGGAGCAGGAATAATAGGTGAATAAGAAGCTGGAGCAGGAATAATAGGTGAATAAGAAGCTGGAGCAGGAATAAGAAGTGAATAAGAAGCTGGAGCAGGAATAAGAGGTGAAGAAGAAGCTGGAGCAGGAATAAGATGTGAATAAGAAGCTGGAGCAGGAATAATAGGTGAATAAGAGCTGGAGCAGGAATAATAGGTGAATAAGTGCTGGAGCAGGAATAAGAAGTGAATAAGTGCTGGAGCAGGAATAAGAAGTGAATAAGAGCTGGAGCAGGAATAATAGGTGAATAAGAGCTGGAGCAGGAATAATAGGTGAATAAGAAGCTGGAGCAGGAATAAGTGGTGAATAAGATCTGGAGGAGGAACAATAGGGGAATAACAAGCTGGAGCAGGAATAATAGGTGAATAAGAAGCTGGAGAAGGAATTAGAGGTGAATAAGAAGCTGGAGCAGAAATAAGAAGTGAATAAGAAGCTGGAGCAGGAATAATAGGTGAACAAGAAGCTGGAGCAGGAATAATAGGTGAATAAGAAGCTGGAGCAGGAATAAGAAGTGAATAAGAAGCTGGAGCAGGAATAATAGGTGAACAAGAAGCTGGAGCAGGAATAAGAGGTGAATAAGAAGCTGGAGCAGGAATAAGCAGTGAATAAGAAGCTGAAGCAGGAATAAGAGCTGAATAAGTGCTGGAGCAGGAATAAGAGGTGAATAAGAAGCTGGAACAGGAATAATAGGTGAATAAGTGCTGGAGCAGGAATAAGAGGTGAATAAGAAGCTGGAGCAGGAATATGAGGTGAATAAGAAGCTGGAGCAGGAATAAGAGGTGAATAAGAAGCTGGAGCAGGAATAATAGGTGAAAAAGAAGCTGGAGCAGGAATAAGAAGTGAATAAGGAGCTGGAGTAGGAATAAGAAGTGAATAAGGAGCTGGAGCAGGAATAATAGGTGAATAAGTGCTGGAGCAGGAATAAGAGGTGAATAAGAAGCTGGAGCAGGAATATGAGGTGAATAAGAAGCTGGAGCAGGAATAAGAGGTGAATAAGAAGCTGGAGCAGGAATAATAGGTGAAAAAGAAGCTGGAGCAGGAATAAGAAGAGAATAAGGAGCTGGAGCAGGAATAAGAAGTGAATAAGGAGCTGGAGCAGGAATCAATAGGTGAATAAGTGCTGGAGCAGGAATAATAGGTGAATAAGTGCTGGAGCAGGAATAATAGGTGAATAAGTGCTGGAGCAGGAATAAGAAGTGAATAAGTGCTGGAGCAGGAATAAGAAGTGAATAAGAGCTGGAGCAGGAATAATAGGTGAATTAGAGCTGGAGCAGGAATAAGAGGTGAATAGGAAGCTGGAGCAGGAATAAGAGGTGAATAAGAAGCTGGAGCAGGAATAAGAAGTGAATAAGAAGCTGGAGCAGGAATAATAGGTGAATAAGAAGCTGGAGCAGGAATAATAGGTGAATAAGAAGCTGGAGCAGGAACAAGAGGTGAATAAGAAGCTGGAGCAGGAATAATAGGTGAATAAGAAGCTGGAGCAGGAATAAGAGGTGAATAAGAAGCTGGAGCAGGAATAAGAAGTGAATAAGAAGCTGAAGCAGGAATAAGAGGTGAATAAGTGCTGGAGCAGGAATAAGTGGTGAATAAGAAGCTGGAGCAGGAATAATAGGTGAATAAGAGCTTGAGCAGGAAAAAGAGGTGAATAAGAAGCTGGAGCAGGAATATAAGGTGAATAAGAAGCTGGAGCAGGAATATGAGGTGAATAAGAGCTGGAGCAGGAATAAGAGGTGAATAAGAAGCTGGAGCAGGAATAATAGGTGAAAAAGAAGCTGGAGCAGGAACAAGAAGTGAATAAGGAGCTGGAGCAGGAATAAGAAGTGAATAAGGAGCTGGAGCAGGAATAATAGGTGAATAAGTGCTGGAGCAGGAATAATAGGTGAATAAGTGCTGGAGCAGGAATAAGAAGTGAATAAGTGCTGGAGCAGGAATAAGAAGTGAATAAGAGCTGGAGCAGGAATAATAGGCGAATAAGAGCTGGAGCAGGAATAAGAGGTGAATAAGAAGCTGGAGCAGGAATAAGAGGTGAATAAGAAGCTGGAGCAGGAATAAGAAGTGAATAAGAAGCTGGAGCAGGAATAATAGGTGAATAAGAAACTGGAGCAGGAATAATAGGTGAATAAGAGCTGGAGCAGGAATATGAGGTGAATAAGAAAAGCTGGAGCAGGAATAAGAGGTGACTAAGAAAAGCTGGAGCAGGAATAAGAGGTGAATAAGAAGCTGGAGCAGAAATAAAAAGTGAATAAGAAGCTGGAGCAGGAATATATGGTGAGTAAGGTTTGGAGCAGGAATAAGAGGTGAATAAGAAGCTTGAGCAGGAATAAGAGGTGAATAAGAAGCTGGAGCAGCAATAAGAGGTGAATAAGAAGCTGGAGTAGGAATAATAGGTGAATAAGATCTGGAGGAGGAATAAGAGGTGAATAAGAAGCTGGAGCAGGAATAAGAGGTGAATAAGAAGCTGGAGCAGGAATAAGAAGCTGAAGCAGGAATAAGAACTGAATAAGAGCTGGAGCAGGAATAAGAGGTGAATAACAGCTGGAGCAGGAATAAGAGGTGAATAAGAAGCTGGAACAGGAATAATAGGTGAATAAGAAGCTGGAGCAGGAATAAGAGGTGAATAAGAGCTGGAGCAGGAATAAGAGGTGAATAAGAAGCTGGAGCAGAAATAAGAAGTGAATAAGAAGCTGGAGCAGGAATAATAGGTGAATAAGGTTTGGAGCAGGAATAAGAGGTGAATAAGAAGCTGGAGCAGGAATAAGAGGTGAATAAGAAGCTGGAGCAGGAATAAGAGGTGAGTAAGAAGCTGGAGCAGGAACAAGAGGTGAATAAGAAGCTGGAGCAGGAATAAAAGGTGAATAAGAAGCTGGAGCAGGAAGAAGAGGTGAATAAGAAGCTGGAGCAGGAATAAGAGGTGAATAAGAGCTGGAGGTGGAATAATAGGTGAATAAGAAGCTGGAGTAGGAATAAGAGGTGAATAAGAAGCTGGAGCAGGAATAAGAAGTGAAAAAGAAGTAGGAGCTGGAATAAGAGGTGAATAAGAAGCTGGAGCAGGAATAAGAGTTGAATAAGAAGCTGGAACAGGAATAATAGGTGAATAAGAAAAGCTGGAGCAGGAATAAGAGGTGAATAAGGGCAGGAGCAGGACTAAGAGGTGAATAAGAAGCTGGAGCAGAAATAAGAAGTGAAGAAGAAGCTGGAGCACGAATAAGAAGTGAATTAGAAGCTGGAGCAGGAATAAGAGGTGAATAAGAAGCTGGAGCAGGAATAAGAGGTGAATAAGAAGCTGGAGCAGGAATAAGAGGTGAATAAGAGGCTGGAGCAGGAATAAGAGGTGAATAAGAAGCTGGAGCAGGAATAAAAGGTGAATATGAAGCTGGAGCAGGAATAAGAGGTGAATAAGAAGCTGGAGCAGGAATAAGAGGTGAATAAGAAGCTGGAGCAGGAATAATAGGTGAATAAGATCTGGAGGAGAAATAGTAGGTGAATAAGAAGCTGGAGCAGGAATAAGAGGTGAATAAGAAGCTGGAGCAGGAATAATAGGTGAAAAAGAAGCTGGAGCAGGAATAAGAGGTGAATAAGAAGCTGGAGCAGGAATAAGAGTTGAATAAGAAGCTGGAACAGGAATAATAGGTGAATAAGAAAAGCTGGAGCAGGACTAAGAGGTGAATAACAACTGGAGCAGGACTAAGAGGTGAATAAGAAGCTGGAGCAGAAATAAGAAGTGAAGAAGAAGCTGGAGCACGAATAATAAGTGAATAAGAAGCTGGAGCAGGAATAAGAGGTGAATAAGAAGCTGGAGCAGGAATAATAGGTGAATAAGAAGCTGGAGCAGGAATAATAGGTGAATAAGAAGCTGGAGCAGGAATAAGAGGTGAATAAGAAGCTGGAGCAGGAATAAGAGGTGAGTAAGAAGCTGGAGCAGAAATAAGAGGTGAATAAGAAGCTGGAGCAGGAATAATAAGTGAAAAAGAAGCTGGAGCAGGAATAATAGGTGAAAAAGAAGCTGGAGCAGGAATAAGAGGTGAATAAGAAGCTGGAGCAGGAATAATAGGTGAATAAGAGACTGGAGCAGGAATAAGAAGTGAATAAGAGATGAAGCAGGAATAAGAGGTGAATAAGTGCTGGAGCAGGAATAAGAGGTGAATAAGAAGCTGGAGCTGGAATAATAGGTGAATAAGTGCTGGAGCAGGAATAAGAGGTGAATAAGAAGCTGGAGCAGGAATAATAGGTGAATAAGGGCTGGAGCAGGAATAAGAGGTGAATAAGAAGCTGGAGCAGGAATAATAGGTGAATAAGGGCTGGAGCAGGAATAAGAGGTGAATAAGAAGCTGGAGCAGGAATAATAGGTGAATAAGAAACTGGAGCAGGAATAATAGGTGAATAAGAAGCTGGAGCAGGAATAATAGGTGAATAAGAGCTGGAGCAAGAATAAGAGGTGGATAAGATCTGGAGGAGGAACAATAGGGAATAAGAAACTGGAACAGGAATAAGAGGTGAATAAGAAGCTGGAGCAGGAATAATAGGTGAATAAGAAGCTGGAGCAGGAATAATAGGTGAATAAGAGCTGGAGCAAGAATAAGAGGTGGATAAGATCTGGAGGAGGAACAATAGGGAATAAGAAACTGGAACAGGAATAAGAGGTGAATAAGAAGCTGGAGCAGGAATAATAGGTGAATAAGATGCTGGAGCAGGAATAATAGGTGAATAAGAGCTGGAGCAGGAATAATAGGTGAATAAGAGCTGGAGCAGGAATAAGAGATGAATAAGAGCTGGAGCAGGAATAAGAGGTGAATAAGAAGCTGGGGCAGGAATATGAGGTGAATAAGAGCTGGAGCAGGAATAAGAGGTGAATAAGAAGCTGGAGCAGGAATAATAGGTGACTAAGAAGCTGGAGCAGGAATAATAGGTGAATAAGAAGCTGGAGCAGGAATAAGTGGTGAGTAAGAAGCTGGAGCAGAAATAAGAGGTGAATAAGAAGCTGGAGCAGGAATAATAAGTGAAAAAGAAACTGGAGCAGGAATAAGAGGTGAATAAGAAGCTGGAGCAGGAATAATAGGTGAATAAGAAGCTGGAGCAGGAATACGAGGTGAATAAGAAAAGCTGGAGCAGGAATAAGAAGTGAATAAGAATCTGGAGCAGGAATAAGAAGTGAAGAAGAAGCTGGAGCATGAATAAGAAGTGAATAAGAAGCTGGAGCAGGAATAAGAAGTGAAGAAGAAGCTGGAGCACGAATAAGAAGTGAATAAGAAGCTGGAGCAGGAATAAGAAGTGAAGAAGAAGCTGGAGCAGGAATAAGAAGTGAATAAGAAGCTGGAGCAGGAATAAGAAGCTGGAGCAGGAATAAGAGGTGAATAAGAAGCTGGAGCAGGAATAATAGGTGAATAAGAGCTGGAGCAGGAATAAGAGGTGAATAAGAGCTGGAGCAGGAATAAGAGGTGAATAAGAAGCTGGAGCAGGAATAAGAGGTGAATAAGAGCTGGAGCAGGAAGAAGAGGTGAATAAGAAGCTGGAGCAGAAATAAGAAGTGAATAAGAAGCTGGAGCAGGAATAAGATGTGAAGAAGAAGCTGGAGCAGGAATAAGAAGTGAAGAAGAAGCTGGAGCAGGAATAAGAAGTGAAGAAGAAGCTGGAGCACGAATAAGAAGTGAATAAGAAGCAGGAGCAGGAATAAGAAGTGAAGAAGAAGCTGGAGCACAAATAAGAAGTGAAAAAGAAGCTGGAGCAGGAATAAGAAGTGAAGAAGAAGCTGGAGCACGAATAAGAAGTGAATAAGAAGCTGGAGCAGGAATAAGAAGTTGGAGCAGGAATAAGAAGTGAATAAGAAGCTGGAGCAGGAATAGGAGGTGAATAAGAGCTGGAGCAGGAATAAGAGGTGAATGAGAAGCTGGAGCAGGAATAAGAGGTGAATAAGAGCTGGAGCAGGAATAAGAGGTGAATAAGAAGCTGGAGCAGGAATAAGAAGTGAATAAGAAGCTGGAGCAGAAATAAGAAGTGAATAAGAAGCTGGAGCAGGAATAAGAAGTGAAGAAGCTGGAGCACGAATAAGAAGTGAATAAGAAGCTGGAGCAGGAATAATAAGTGAATAAGAAGCTGGAGCAGGAATAAGAAGTGAATAAGAAGCTGGAGCAGGAATAAGAAGTGAATAAGAAGCTGGAGCAGGAATAAGAAGTGAATAAGAAGCTGGAGCAGGAATAAGAAGTGAATAAGAAGCTGGAGCAGGAATAAGAAGTGAATAAGAAGCTGGAGCAGGAAAAAGAAGTGAATAAGAAGCTGGAGCAGGAATAAGAGGTGAATAAGAAGCTGGAGCAGGAATAAGAGGTGAAGAAGAAGCTGGAGCAGGAATAAGAAGTGAATAAGAAGCTGGAGCAGGAATCATAGGTGAAGAAGCTGGAGCAGGAATAAGAGGTGAAGAAGAAGCTGGAGCACGAATAAGAAGTGAATAAGAAGCTGGAGCAGGAATAAGAAGTGAATAAGAAGCTCGAGCAGGAATAAGAAGTGAATAAGAAGCTGGAGCAGGAATCAGGTGAATAAGAAGCTGGAGCAGGAATAAGAGGTGAATAAGAAGCTGGAGCAGGAATAAGAAGTGAATAAGAAGCTGGAGCAGGAATAAGAAGTGAAGATGCTGGAGCACGAATAAGAAGTGAATAAGAAGCTGGAGCAGGAATAAGAAGTGAAGAAGAAGCTGGAGCAGGAATAAGAAGTGAATAAGAAGCTGGAGCAGGAAGAAGAAGTGAAGAAGAAGCTGGAGCAGGAATAAGAAGTGAAGAAGAAGCTGGAGCAGGAATAAGAAGTGAATAAGAAGCTGGAGCAGGAATAAGAAGTGAATAAGAAGCTGGAGCAGGAATAAGAAGTGAATAAGAAGCTGGTGCAGGAATAAGAAGTAAATAAGAAGCTGGAGCAGGAATAAGAGGTGAATAAGAGCTGGAGCAGGAATAAGAGGTGAATAAGAAGCTGGAGCAGAAATAAGAAGTGAATAAGAAGCTGGAGCAGGAATAATAGGTGAATAAGGTTTGGAGCAGGAATAAGAGGTGAATAAGAAGCTGGAGCAGGAATAAGAGGTGAATAAGAAGCTGGAGCAGGAATAAGAGGTGAGTAAGAAGCTGGAGCAGGAAGAAGAGGTGAATAAGAAGCTGGAGCAGGAATAAAAGGTGAATAAGAAGCTGGAGCAGGAAGAAGAGGTGAATAAGAAGCTGGAGCAGGAATAAGAGGTGAATAAGAGCTGGAGGAGGAATAATAGGTGAATAAGAAGCTGGAGCAGGAATAAGAGGTGAATAAGAAGCTGGAGCAGGAATAAGAAGTGAAAAAGAAGTAGGAGCTGGAATAAGAGGTGAATAAGAAGCTGGAGCAGGAATAAGAGTTGAATAAGAAGCTGGAACAGGAATAATAGGTGAATAAGAAAAGCTGGAGCAGGAATAAGAGGTGAATAAGAGCAGGAGCAGGACTAAGAGGTGAATAAGAAGCTGGAGCAGAAATAAGAAGTGAAGAAGAAGCTGGAGCACGAATAAGAAGTGAATTAGAAGCTGGAGCAGGAATCAGAGGTGAATAAGAAGCTGGAGCAGGAATAAGAGGTGAATAAGAAGCTGGAGCAGGAATAAGAGGTGAATGAGAGGCTGGAGCAGGAATAAGAGGTGAATAAGAAGCTGGAGCAGGAATAAAAGGTTAATATGAAGCTGGAGCAGGAATAAGAGGTGAATAAGAAGCTGGAGCAGGAATAAGAGGTGAATAAGAAGCTGGAGCAGGAATAATAGGTGAATAAGATCTGGAGGAGAAATAGTAGGTGAATAAGAAGCTGGAGCAGGAATAAGAGGTGAATAAGAAGCTGGAGCAGGAATAATAGGTGAAAAAGAAGCTGGAGCAGGAATAAGAGGTGAATAAGAAGCTGGAGCAGGAATAAGAGTTGAATAAGAAGCTGGAACAGGAATAATAGGTGAATAAGAAAAGCTGGAGCAGGACTAAGAGGTGAATAACAACTGGAGCAGGACTAAGAGGTGAATAAGAAGCTGGAGCAGAAATAAGAAGTGAAGAAGAAGCTGGAGCACGAATAAGAAGTGAATAAGAAGCTGGAGCAGGAATAAGAGGTGAATAAGAAGCTGGAGCAGGAATAATAGGTGAATAAGAAGCTGGAGCAGGAATAATAGGTGAATAAGAAGCTGGAGCAGGAATAAGAGGTGAATAAGAAGCTGGAGCAGGAATAAGAGGTGAGTAAGAAGCTGGAGCAGAAATAAGAGGTGAATAAGAAGCTGGAGCAGGAATAATAAGTGAAAAAGAAGCTGGAGCAGGAATAATAGGTGAACAAGAAGCTGGAGCAGGAATAAGAGGTGAATAAGAAGCTGGAGCAGGAATAATAGGTGAATAAGAAGCTGGAGCAGGAATAATAGGTGAATAAGAGCTGAAGCAGGAATAAGAGGTGAATAAGTGCTGGAGCAGGAATAAGAGGTGAATAAGAAGCTGGAGCTGGAATAATAGGTGAATAAGTGCTGGAGCAGGAATAAGAGGTGAATAAGAAGCTGGAGCAGGAATAATAGGTGAATAAGGGCTGGAGCAGGAATAAGAGGTGAATAAGAAGCTGGAGCAGGAATAATAGGTGAATAAGGGCTGGAGCAGGAATAAGAGGTGAATAAGAAGCTGGAGCAGGAATAATAGGTGAATAAGAAACTGGAGCAGGAATAATAGGTGAATAAGAAGCTGGAGCAGGAATAATAGGTGAATAAGAGCTGGAGCAAGAATAAGAGGTGGATAAGATCTGGAGGAGGAACAATAGGGAATAAGAAACTGGAACAGGAATAAGAGGTGAATAAGAAGCTGGAGCAGGAATAATAAGTGAATAAGAAGCTGGAGCAGGAATAATAGGTGAATAAGAGCTGGAGCAAGAATAAGAGGTGGATAAGATCTGGAGGAGGAACAATAGGGAATAAGAAACTGGAACAGGAATAAGAGGTGAATAAGAAGCTGGAGCAGGAATAATAGGTGAATAAGAGCTGGAGCAGGAATAATAGGTGAATAAGAGCTGGAGCAGGAATAAGAGATGAATAAGAGCTGGAGCAGGAATAAGAGGTGAATAAGAAGCTGGGGCAGGAATATGAGGTGAATAAGAGCTGGAGCAGGAATAAGAGGTGAATAAGAAGTTGGAGCAGGAATAATAGGTGACTAAGAAGCTGGAGCAGGAATAATAGGTGAATAAGAAGCTGGAGCAGGAATAAGTGGTGAGTAAGAAGCTGGAGCAGAAATAAGAGGTGAATAAGAAGCTGGAGCAGGAATAATAAGTGAAAAAGAAACTGGAGCAGGAATAAGAGGTGAATAAGAAGCTGGAGCAGGAATAATAGGTGAATAAGAAGCTGGAGCAGGAATAAGAAGTGAATAAGAATCTGGAGCAGGAATAAGAAGTGAAGAAGAAGCTGGAGCACGAATAAGAAGTGAATAAGAAGCTGGAGCAGGAATAAGAAGTGAAGAAGAAGCTGGAGCACGAATAAGAAGTGAATAAGAAGCTGGAGCAGGAATAAGAAGTGAAGAAGAAGCTGGAGCAGGAATAAGAAGTGAATAAGAAGCTGGAGCAGGAATAAGAAGCTGGAGCAGGAATAAGAGGTGAATAAGAAGCTGGAGCAGGAATAATAGGTGAATAAGAGCTGGAACAGGAATAAGAGGTGAATAAGAGCTGGAGCAGGAATAAGAGGTGAATAAGAAGCTGGAGCAGGAATAAGAGGTGAATAAGAGCTGGAGCAGGAAGAAGAGGTGAATAAGAAGCTGGAGCAGAAATAAGAAGTGAATAAGAAGCTGGAGCAGGAATAAGATGTGAAGAAGAAGCTGGAGCAGGAATAAGAAGTGAAGAAGAAGCTGGAGCAGGAATAAGAAGTGAAGAAGAAGCTGGAGCACGAATAAGAAGTGAATAAGAAGCTGGAGCAGGAATAAGAAGTGAAGAAGAAGCTGGAGCACGAATAAGAAGTGAAAAAGAAGCTGGAGCAGGAATAAGAAGTGAAGAAGAAGCTGGAGCACGAATAAGAAGTGAATAAGAAGCTGGAGCAGGAATAAGAAGCTGGAGCAGGAATAAGAAGTGAATAAGAAGCTGGAGCAGGAATAGGAGGTGAATAAGAGCTGGAGCAGGAATAAGAGGTGAATGAGAAGCTGGAGCAGGAATAAGAGGTGAATAAGAGCTGGAGCAGGAATAAGAGGTGAATAAGAAGCTGGAGCAGGAATAAGAAGTGAATAAGAAGCTGGAGCAGAAATAAGAAGTGAATAAGAAGCTGGAGCAGGAATAAGAAGTGAAGAAGCTGGAGCAGGAATAAGAAGTGAATAAGAAGCTGGAGCAGGAATAAGAAGTGAATAAGAAGCTGGAGCAGGAATAAGAAGTGAATAAGAAGCTGGAGCAGGAATAAGAAGTGAATAAGAAGCTGGAGCAGGAATAAGAAGTGAATAAGAAGCTGGAGCAGGAATAAGAAGTGAATAAGAAGCTGGAGCAGGAATAAGAAGTGAATAAGAAGCTGGAGCAGGAAAAAGAAGTGAATAAGAAGCTGGAGCAGGAATAAGAGGTGAATAAGAAGCTGGAGCAGGAATAAGAGGTGAAGAAGAAGCTGGAGCAGGAATAAGAAGTGAATAAGAAGCTGGAGCAGGAATCATAGGTGAAGAAGCTGGAGCAGGAATAAGAGGTGAAGAAGAAGCTGGAGCACGAATAAGAAGTGAATAAGAAGCTGGAGCAGGAATAAGAAGTGAATAAGAAGCTGGAGCAGGAATAAGAAGTGAATAAGAAGCTGGAGCAGGAATCAGGTGAATAAGAAGCTGGAGCAGGAATAAGAGGTGAATAAGAAGCTGGAGCAGGAATAAGAAGTGAATAAGAAGCTGGAGCAGGAATAAGAAGTGAAGATGCTGGAGCACGAATAAGAAGTGAATAAGAAGCTGGAGCAGGAATAAGAAGTGAAGAAGAAGCTGGAGCACGAATAAGAAGTGAATAAGAAGCTGGAGCAGGAATAAGAAGTGAAGAAGAAGCTGGAGCAGGAATAAGAAGTGAAGAAGAAGCTGGAGCAGGAATAAGAAGTGAAGAAGAAGCTGGAGCAGGAATAAGAAGTGAATAAGAAGCTGGAGCAGGAATAAGAAGTGAATAAGAAGCTGGAGCAGGAATAAGAAGTGAATAAGAAGCTGGTGCAGGAATAAGAAGTAAATAAGAAGCTGGAGCAGGAATAAGAGGTGAATAAGAAGCTGGAGCAGGAATAATAGGTGAATAAGAAGCTGGAGCAGGAATAATAGGTGAATAAGAAGCTGGAGCAGGAATAAGAGGTGAATAAGAAGCTGGAGCAGGAATAAGAGGTGAGTAAGAAGCTGGAGCAGAAATAAGAGGTGAATAAGAAGCTGGAGCAGGAATAATAAGTGAAAAAGAAGCTGGAGCAGGAATAATAGGTGAACAAGAAGCTGGAGTAGGAATAAGAGGTGAATAAGAAGCTGGAGCAGGAATAATAGGTGAATAAGAAGCTGGAGCAGGAATAAGAAGTGAATAAGAGCTGAAGCAGGAATAAGAGGTGAATAAGTGCTGGAGCAGGAATAAGAGGTGAATAAGAAGCTGGAGCAGGAATAATAGGTGAATAAGTGCTGGAGCAGGAATAAGAGGTGAATAAGAAGCTGGAGCAGGAATAATAGGTGACTAAGGGCTGGAGCAGGAATAAGAGGTGAATAAGAAGCTGGAGCAGGAATAAGAGGTGAATAAGAAGCTGGAGCAGGAATAAGAAGTGAATAAGAAGCTGGAGCAGGAATAATAGGTGAATAAGAAACTGGAGCAGGAATAATAGGTGAATAAGAAGCTGGAGCAGGAATAATAGATGAATAAGAGCTGGAGCAAGAATAAGAGGTGGATAAGATCTGGAGGAGGAACAATAGGGAATAAGAAACTGGAACAGGAATAAGAGGTGAATAAGAAGCTGGAGCAGGAATAATAGGTGAATAAGAAGCTGGAGCAGGAATAATAGGTGAATAAGAAGCTGGAGCAGGAATAATAGGTGAATAAGAGCTGGAGCAAGAATAAGAGGTGGATAAGATCTGGAGGAGGAACAATAGGGAATAAGAAACTGGAACAGGAAAAGAGGTGAATAAGAAGCTGGAGCAGGAATAATAGGTGAATAAGAAGCTGGAGCAGGAATAATAGGTGAATAAGAGCTGGAGCAGGAATAATAGGTGAATAAGAGCTGGAGCAGGAATAAGAGATGAATAAGAGCTGGAGCAGGAATAAGAGGTGAATAAGAAGCTGGGGCAGGAATCAGGTGAATAAGAAGCTGGAGCAGGAATAAGAGGTGAATAAGAAGCTGGAGCAGGAATAAGAAGTGAATAAGAAGCTGGAGCAGGAATAAGAAGTGAAGATGCTGGAGCACGAATAAGAAGTGAATAAGAAGCTGGAGCAGGAATAAGAAGTGAAGAAGAAGCTGGAGCACGAATAAGAAGTGAATAAGAAGCTGGAGCAGGAATAAGAAGTGAATAAGAAGCTGGAGCAGGAATCATAGGTGAAGAAGCTGGAGCAGGAATAAGAGGTGAAGAAGAAGCTGGAGCACGAATAAGAAGTGAATAAGAAGCTGGAGCAGGAATAAGAAGTGAATAAGAAGCTCGAGCAGGAATAAGAAGTGAATAAGAAGCTGGAGCAGGAATCAGGTGAATAAGAAGCTGGAGCAGGAATAAGAGGTGAATAAGAAGCTGGAGCAGGAATAAGAAGTGAATAAGAAGCTGGAGCAGGAATAAGAAGTGAAGATGCTGGAGCACGAATAAGAAGTGAATAAGAAGCTGGAGCAGGAATAAGAAGTGAAGAAGAAGCTGGAGCAGGAATAAGAAGTGAATAAGAAGCTGGAGCAGGAAGAAGAAGTGAAGAAGAAGCTGGAGCAGGAATAAGAAGTGAAGAAGAAGCTGGAGCAGGAATAAGAAGTGAATAAGAAGCTGGAGCAGGAATAAGAAGTGAATAAGAAGCTGGAGCAGGAATAAGAAGTGAATAAGAAGCTGGAGCAGGAATAAGAAGTGAATAAGAAGCTGGAGCAGGAATAAGAAGTGAAGATGCTGGAGCACGAATAAGAAGTGAATAAGAAGCTGGAGCAGGAATAAGAAGTGAAGAAGAAGCTGGAGCACGAATAAGAAGTGAATAAGAAGCTGGAGCAGGAATAAGAAGTGAATAAGAAGCTGGAGCAGGAATCATAGGTGAAGAAGCTGGAGCAGGAATAAGAGGTGAAGAAGAAGCTGGAGCACGAATAAGAAGTGAATAAGAAGCTGGAGCAGGAATAAGAAGTGAATAAGAAGCTGGAGCAGGAATAAGAAGTGAATAAGAAGCTGGAGCAGGAATCAGGTGAATAAGAAGCTGGAGCAGGAATAAGAGGTGAATAAGAAGCTGGAGCAGGAATAAGAAGTGAATAAGAAGCTGGAGCAGGAATAAGAAGTGAAGATGCTGGAGCACGAATAAGAAGTGAATAAGAAGCTGGAGCAGGAATAAGAAGTGAAGAAGAAGCTGGAGCAGGAATAAGAAGTGAATAAGAAGCTGGAGCAGGAAGAAGAAGTGAAGAAGAAGCTGGAGCAGGAATAAGAAGTGAAGAAGAAGCTGGAGCAGGAATAAGAAGTGAATAAGAAGCTGGAGCAGGAATAAGAAGTGAATAAGAAGCTGGAGCAGGAATAAGAAGTGAATAAGAAGCTGGTGCAGGAATAAGAAGTAAATAAGAAGCTGGAGCAGGAATAAGAGGTGAATAAGAGCTGGAGCAGGAATAAGAGGTGAATAAGAAGCTGGAGCAGAAATAAGAAGTGAATAAGAAGCTGGAGCAGGAATAATAGGTGAATAAGGTTTGGAGCAGGAATAAGAGGTGAATAAGAAGCTGGAGCAGGAATAAGAGGTGAATAAGAAGCTGGAGCAGGAATAAGAGGTGAGTAAGAAGCTGGAGCAGGAAGAAGAGGTGAATAAGAAGCTGGAGCAGGAATAAAAGGTGAATAAGAAGCTGGAGCAGGAAGAAGAGGTGAATAAGAAGCTGGAGCAGGAATAAGAGGTGAATAAGAGCTGGAGGAGGAATAATAGGTGAATAAGAAGCTGGAGCAGGAATAAGAGGTGAATAAGAAGCTGGAGCAGGAATAAGAAGTGAAAAAGAAGTAGGAGCTGGAATAAGAGGTGAATAAGAAGCTGGAGCAGGAATAAGAGTTGAATAAGAAGCTGGAACAGGAATAATAGGTGAATAAGAAAAGCTGGAGCAGGAATAAGAGGTGAATAAGAGCAGGAGCAGGACTAAGAGGTGAATAAGAAGCTGGAGCAGAAATAAGAAGTGAAGAAGAAGCTGGAGCACGAATAAGAAGTGAATTAGAAGCTGGAGCAGGAATCAGAGGTGAATAAGAAGCTGGAGCAGGAATAAGAGGTGAATAAGAAGCTGGAGCAGGAATAAGAGGTGAATAAGAGGCTGGAGCAGGAATAAGAGGTGAATAAGAAGCTGGAGCAGGAATAAAAGGTTAATATGAAGCTGGAGCAGGAATAAGAGGTGAATAAGAAGCTGGAGCAGGAATAAGAGGTGAATAAGAAGCTGGAGCAGGAATAATAGGTGAATAAGATCTGGAGGAGAAATAGTAGGTGAATAAGAAGCTGGAGCAGGAATAAGAGGTGAATAAGAAGCTGGAGCAGGTATAATAGGTGAAAAAGAAGCTGGAGCAGGAATAAGAGGTGAATAAGAAGCTGGAGCAGGAATAAGAGTTGAATAAGAAGCTGGAACAGGAATAATAGGTGAATAAGAAAAGCTGGAGCAGGACTAAGAGGTGAATAACAACTGGAGCAGGACTAAGAGGTGAATAAGAAGCTGGAGCAGAAATAAGAAGTGAAGAAGAAGCTGGAGCACGAATAAGAAGTGAATAAGAAGCTGGAGCAGGAATAAGAGGTGAATAAGAAGCTGGAGCAGGAATAATAGGTGAATAAGAAGCTGGAGCAGGAATAATAGGTGAATAAGAAGCTGGAGCAGGAATAAGAGGTGAATAAGAAGCTGGAGCAGGAATAAGAGGTGAGTAAGAAGCTGGAGCAGAAATAAGAGGTGAATAAGAAGCTGGAGCAGGAATAATAAGTGAAAAAGAAGCTGGAGCAGGAATAATAGGTGAACAAGAAGCTGGAGCAGGAATAAGAGGTGAATAAGAAGCTGGAGCAGGAATAATAGGTGAATAAGAAGCTGGAGCAGGAATAAGAAGTGAATAAGAGCTGAAGCAGGAATAAGAGGTGAATAAGTGCTGGAGCAGGAATAAGAGGTGAATAAGAAGCTGGAGCTGGAATAATAGGTGAATAAGTGCTGGAGCAGGAATAAGAGGTGAATAAGAAGCTGGAGCAGGAATAATAGGTGAATAAGGGCTGGAGCAGGAATAAGAGGTGAATAAGAAGCTGGAGCAGGAATAATAGGTGAATAAGGGCTGGAGCAGGAATAAGAGGTGAATAAGAAGCTGGAGCAGGAATAATAGGTGAATAAGAAACTGGAGCAGGAATAATAGGTGAATAAGAAGCTGGAGCAGGAATAATAGGTGAATAAGAGCTGGAGCAAGAATAAGAGGTGGATAAGATCTGGAGGAGGAACAATAGGGAATAAGAAACTGGAACAGGAATAAGAGGTGAATAAGAAGCTGGAGCAGGAATAATAGGTGAATAAGAAGCTGGAGCAGGAATAATAGGTGAATAAGAGCTGGAGCAAGAATAAGAGGTGGATAAGATCTGGAGGAGGAACAATAGGGAATAAGAAACTGGAACAGGAATAAGAGGTGAATAAGAAGCTGGAGCAGGAATAATAGGTGAATAAGAAGCTGGAGCAGGAATAATAGGTGAATAAGAGCTGGAGCAGGAATAATAGGTGAATAAGGGCTGGAGCAGGAATAAGAGATGAATAAGAGCTGGAGCAGGAATAAGAGGTGAATAAGAAGCTGGGGCAGGAATATGAGGTGAATAAGAGCTGGAGCAGGAATAAGAGGTGAATAAGAAGTTGGAGCAGGAATAATAGGTGACTAAGAAGCTGGAGCAGGAATAATAGGTGAATAAGAAGCTGGAGCAGGAATAAGTGGTGAGTAAGAAGCTGGAGCAGAAATAAGAGGTGAATAAGAAGCTGGAGCAGGAATAATAAGTGAAAAAGAAACTGGAGCAGGAATAAGAGGTGAATAAGAAGCTGGAGCAGGAATAATAGGTGAATAAGAAGCTGGAGCAGGAATAAGAAGTGAATAAGAATCTGGAGCAGGAATAAGAAGTGAAGAAGAAGCTGGAGCACGAATAAGAAGTGAATAAGAAGCTGGAGCAGGAATAAGAAGTGAAGAAGAAGCTGGAGCACGAATAAGAAGTGAATAAGAAGCTGGAGCAGGAATAAGAAGTGAAGAAGAAGCTGGAGCAGGAATAAGAAGTGAATAAGAAGCTGGAGCAGGAATAAGAAGCTGGAGCAGGAATAAGAGGTGAATAAGAAGCTGGAGCAGGAATAATAGGTGAATAAGAGCTGGAACAGGAATAAGAGGTGAATAAGAGCTGGAGCAGGAATAAGAGGTGAATAAGAAGCTGGAGCAGGAATAAGAGGTGAATAAGAGCTGGAGCAGGAAGAAGAGGTGAATAAGAAGCTGGAGCAGAAATAAGAAGTGAATAAGAAGCTGGAGCAGGAATAAGATGTGAAGAAGAAGCTGGAGCAGGAATAAGAAGTGAAGAAGAAGCTGGAGCAGGAATAAGAAGTGAAGAAGAAGCTGGAGCACGAATAAGAAGTGAATAAGAAGCTGGAGCAGGAATAAGAAGTGAAGAAGAAGCTGGAGCACGAATAAGAAGTGAAAAAGAAGCTGGAGCAGGAATAAGAAGTGAAGAAGAAGCTGGAGCACGAATAAGAAGTGAATAAGAAGCTGGAGCAGGAATAAGAAGCTGGAGCAGGAATAAGAAGTGAATAAGAAGCTGGAGCAGGAATAGGAGGTGAATAAGAGCTGGAGCAGGAATAAGAGGTGAATGAGAAGCTGGAGCAGGAATAAGAGGTGAATAAGAGCTGGAGCAGGAATAAGAGGTGAATAAGAAGCTGGAGCAGGAATAAGAAGTGAATAAGAAGCTGGAGCAGAAATAAGAAGTGAATAAGAAGCTGGAGCAGGAATAAGAAGTGAAGAAGCTGGAGCAGGAATAAGAAGTGAATAAGAAGCTGGAGCAGGAATAAGAAGTGAATAAGAAGCTGGAGCAGGAATAAGAAGTGAATAAGAAGCTGGAGCAGGAATAAGAAGTGAATAAGAAGCTGGAGCAGGAATAAGAAGTGAATAAGAAGCTGGAGCAGGAATAAGAAGTGAATAAGAAGCTGGAGCAGGAATAAGAAGTGAATAAGAAGCTGGAGCAGGAAAAAGAAGTGAATAAGAAGCTGGAGCAGGAATAAGAGGTGAATAAGAAGCTGGAGCAGGAATAAGAGGTGAAGAAGAAGCTGGAGCAGGAATAAGAAGTGAATAAGAAGCTGGAGCAGGAATCATAGGTGAAGAAGCTGGAGCAGGAATAAGAGGTGAAGAAGAAGCTGGAGCACGAATAAGAAGTGAATAAGAAGCTGGAGCAGGAATAAGAAGTGAATAAGAAGCTGGAGCAGGAATAAGAAGTGAATAAGAAGCTGGAGCAGGAATCAGGTGAATAAGAAGCTGGAGCAGGAATAAGAGGTGAATAAGAAGCTGGAGCAGGAATAAGAAGTGAATAAGAAGCTGGAGCAGGAATAAGAAGTGAAGATGCTGGAGCACGAATAAGAAGTGAATAAGAAGCTGGAGCAGGAATAAGAAGTGAAGAAGAAGCTGGAGCACGAATAAGAAGTGAATAAGAAGCTGGAGCAGGAATAAGAAGTGAAGAAGAAGCTGGAGCAGGAATAAGAAGTGAAGAAGAAGCTGGAGCAGGAATAAGAAGTGAAGAAGAAGCTGGAGCAGGAATAAGAAGTGAATAAGAAGCTGGAGCAGGAATAAGAAGTGAATAAGAAGCTGGAGCAGGAATAAGAAGTGAATAAGAAGCTGGTGCAGGAATAAGAAGTAAATAAGAAGCTGGAGCAGGAATAAGAGGTGAATAAGAAGCTGGAGCAGGAATAATAGGTGAATAAGAAGCTGGAGCAGGAATAATAGGTGAATAAGAAGCTGGAGCAGGAATAAGAGGTGAATAAGAAGCTGGAGCAGGAATAAGAGGTGAGTAAGAAGCTGGAGCAGAAATAAGAGGTGAATAAGAAGCTGGAGCAGGAATAATAAGTGAAAAAGAAGCTGGAGCAGGAATAATAGGTGAACAAGAAGCTGGAGTAGGAATAAGAGGTGAATAAGAAGCTGGAGCAGGAATAATAGGTGAATAAGAAGCTGGAGCAGGAATAAGAAGTGAATAAGAGCTGAAGCAGGAATAAGAGGTGAATAAGTGCTGGAGCAGGAATAAGAGGTGAATAAGAAGCTGGAGCAGGAATAATAGGTGAATAAGTGCTGGAGCAGGAATAAGAGGTGAATAAGAAGCTGGAGCAGGAATAATAGGTGACTAAGGGCTGGAGCAGGAATAAGAGGTGAATAAGAAGCTGGAGCAGGAATAAGAGGTGAATAAGAAGCTGGAGCAGGAATAAGAAGTGAATAAGAAGCTGGAGCAGGAATAATAGGTGAATAAGAAACTGGAGCAGGAATAATAGGTGAATAAGAAGCTGGAGCAGGAATAATAGGTGAATAAGAGCTGGAGCAAGAATAAGAGGTGGATAAGATCTGGAGGAGGAACAATAGGGAATAAGAAACTGGAATAGGAATAAGAGGTGAATAAGAAGCTGGAGCAGGAATAATAGGTGAATAAGAAGCTGGAGCAGGAATAATAGGTGAATAAGAAGCTGGAGCAGGAATAATAGGTGAATAAGAGCTGGAGCAAGAATAAGAGGTGGATAAGATCTGGAGGAGGAACAATAGGGAATAAGAAACTGGAACAGGAATAAGAGGTGAATAAGAAGCTGGAGCAGGAATAATAGGTGAATAAGAAGCTGGAGCAGGAATAATAGGTGAATAAGAGCTGGAGCAGGAATAATAGGTGAATAAGAGCTGGAGCAGGAATAAGAGATGAATAAGAGCTGGAGCAGGAATAAGAGGTGAATAAGAAGCTGGGGCAGGAATATGAGGTGAATAAGAGCTGGAGCAGGAATAAGAGGTGAATAAGAAGCTGAAGCAGGAATAATAGGTGACTAAGAAGCTGGAGCAGGAATAATAGGTGAATAAGAAGCTGGAGCAGGAATAAGTGGTGAGTAAGAAGCTGGAGCAGAAATAAGAGGTGAATAAGAAGCTGGAGCAGGAATAATAAGTGAAAAAGAAACTGGAGCAGGAATAAGAGGTGAATAAGAAGCTGGAGCAGGAATAATAGGTGAATAAGAAGCTGGAGCAGGAATACGAGGTGAATAAGAAAAGCTGGAGCAGGAATAAGAGGTGAATAAGAATCTGGAGCAGGAATAAGAAGTGAAGAAGAAGCTGGAGCACGAATAAGAAGTGAATAAGAAGCTGGAGCAGGAATAAGAAGTGAAGAAGAAGCTGGAGCACGAATAAGAAGTGAATAAGAAGCTGGAGCAGGAATAAGAAGTGAAGAAGAAGCTGGAGCAGGAATAAGAAGTGAATAAGAAGCTGGAGCAGGAATAAGATGCTGGAGCAGGAATAAGAGGTGAATAAGAAGCTGGAGCAGGAATAATAGGTGAATAAGAGCTGGAGCAGGAATAAGAGGTGAATAAGAGCTGGAGCAGGAATAAGAGGTGAATAAGAAGCTGGAGCAGGAATAAGAGGTGAATAAGAGCTGGAGCAGGAATAAGAGGTGAAGAAGAAGCTGGAGCAGGAATAAGAAGTGAAGAAGAAGCTGGAGCACGAATAAGAAGTGAATAAGAAGCTGGAGCAGGAATAAGAAGTGAAGAAGAAGCTGGAGCACGAATAAGAAGTGAAAAAGAAGCTGGAGCAGGAATAAGAAGTGAAGAAGAAGCTGGAGCACGAATAAGAAGTGAATAAGAAGCTGGAGCAGGAATAAGAAGCTGGAGCAGGAATAAGAAGTGAATAAGAAGCTGGAGCAGGAATAAGAAGTGAAGAAGAAGCTGGAGCACGAATAAGAAGTGAAAAAGAAGCTGGAGCAGGAATAAGAAGTGAAGAAGAAGCTGGAGCACGAATAAGAAGTGAATAAGAAGCTGGAGCAGGAATAAGAAGCTGGAGCAGGAATAAGAAGTGAATAAGAAGCTGGAGCAGGAATAGGAGGTGAATAAGTGCTGGAGCAGGAATAAGAGGTGAATGAGAAGCTGGAGCAGGAATAAGAGGTGAATAAGAGCTGGAGCAGGAATAAGAGGTGAATAAGAAGCTGGAGCAGAAATAAGAAGTGAATAAGAAGCTGGAGCAGGAATAAGAAGTGAAGAAGCTGGAGCACGAATAAGAAGTGAATAAGAAGCTGGAGCAGGAATAAGAAGTGAATAAGAAGCTGGAGCAGGAATAAGAAGTGAAGAAGCTGGAGCACGAATAAGAAGTGAATAAGAAGCTGGAGCAGGAATAAGAAGTGAATAAGAAGCTGGAGCAGGAATAAGAAGTGAATAAGAAGCTGGAGCAGGAATAAGAAGTGAAGAAGAAGCTGGAGCAGGAATAAGAAGTGAAGAAGAAGCTGGAGCACGAATAAGAAGTGAATAAGAAGCTGGAGCAGCAATAAGAGGTGAATAAGAAGCTGGAGTAGGAATAATAGGTGAATAAGATCTGGAGGAGGAATAAGAGGTGAATAAGAAGCTGGAGCAGGAATAAGAGGTGAATAAGAAGCTGGAGCAGGAATAAGAAGCTGAAGCAGGAATAAGAGCTGAATAAGAGCTGGAGCAGGAATAAGAGGTGAATAACAGCTGGAGCAGGAATAAGAGGTGAATAAGAAGCTGGAACAGGAATAATAGGTGAATAAGAAGCTGGAGCAGGAATAAGAGGTGAATAAGAGCTGGAGCAGGAATAAGAGGTGAATAAGAAGCTGGAGCAGAAATAAGAAGTGAATAAGAAGCTGGAGCAGGAATAATAGGTGAATAAGGTTTGGAGCAGGAATAAGAGGTGAATAAGAAGCTGGAGCAGGAATAAGAGGTGAATAAGAAGCTGGAGCAGGAATAAGAGGTGAGTAAGAAGCTGGAGCAGGAACAAGAGGTGAATAAGAAGCTGGAGCAGGAATAAAAGGTGAATAAGAAGCTGGAGCAGGAAGAAGAGGTGAATAAGAAGCTGGAGCAGGAATAAGAGGTGAATAAGAGCTGGAGGAGGAATAATAGGTGAATAAGAAGCTGGAGCAGGAATAAGAGGTGAATAAGAAGCTGGAGCAGGAATAAGAAGTGAAAAAGAAGTAGGAGCTGGAATAAGAGGTGAATAAGAAGCTGGAGCAGGAATAAGAGTTGAATAAGAAGCTGGAACAGGAATAATAGGAGAATAAGAAAAGCTGGAGCAGGAATAAGAGGTGAATAAGAGCAGGAGCAGGACTAAGAGGTGAATAAGAAGCTGGAGCAGAAATAAGAAGTGAAGAAGAAGTTGGAGCACGAATAACAAGTGAATAAGAAGCTGGAGCAGGAATAAGAGGTGAATAAGAAGCTGGAGCAGGAATAAGAGGTGAATAAGAAGCTGGAGCAGGAATAAGAGGTGAATAAGAGGCTGGAGCAGGAATAAGAGGTGAATAAGAAGCTGGAGCAGGAATAAAAGGTGAATATGAAGCTGGAGCAGGAATAAGAGGTGAATAAGAAGCTGGAGCAGGAATAAGAGGTGAATAAGAAGCTGGAGCAGGAATAATAGGTGAATAAGATCTGGAGGAGAAATAGTAGGTGAATAAGAAGCTGGAGCAGGAATAAGAGGTGAATAAGAAGCTGGAGCAGGAATAATAGGTGAAAAAGATCCTGGAGCAGGAATAAGAGGTGAATAAGAAGCTGGAGCAGGAATAAGAGTTGAATAAGAAGCTGGAACAGGAATAATAGGTGAATAAGAAAAGCTGGAGCAGGACTAAGAGGTGAATAACAACTGGAGCAGGACTAAGAGGTGAATAAGAAGCTGGAGCAGAAATCAGAAGTGAAGAAGAAGCTGGAGCACGAATAAGAAGTGAATAAGAAGCTGGAGCAGGAATAACAGGTGAATAAGAAGCTGGAGCAGGAATAATAGGTGAATAAGAAGCTGGAGCAGGAATAAGAGGTGAATAAGAAGCTGGAGCAGGAATAAGAGGTGAGTAAGAAGCTGGAGCAGAAATAAGAGGTGAATAAGAAGCTGGAGCAGGAATAATAAGTGAAAAAGAAGCTGGAGCAGGAATAATAGGTGAACAAGAAGCTGGAGCAGGAATAAGAGGTGAATAAGAAGCTGGAGCAGGAATAATAGGTGAATAAGAAGCTGGAGCAGGAATAAGAAGTGAATAAGAGCTGAAGCAGGAATAAGAGGTGAATAAGTGCTGGAGCAGGAATAAGAGGTGAATAAGAAGCTGGAGCAGGAATAATAGGTGAATAAGTGCTGGAGCAGGAATAAGAGGTGAATAAGAAGCTGGAGCAGGAATAATAGGTGAATAAGGGCTGGAGCAGGAATAAGAGGTGAATAAGAAGCTGGAGCAGGAATTATAGGTGAATAAGGGCTGGAGCAGGAATAAGAGGTGAATAAGAAGCTGGAGCAGGAATAATAGGTGAATAAGAAACTGGAGCAGGAATAATAGGTGAATAAGAAGCTGGAGCAGGAATAATAGGTGAATAAGAGCTGGAGCAAGAATAAGAGGTGGATAAGATCTGGAGGAGGAACAATAGGGAATAAGAAACTGGAACAGGAATAAGAGGTGAATAAGAAGCTGGAGCAGGAATAATAGGTGAATAAGAAGCTGGAGCAGGAATAATAGGTGAATAAGAGCTGGAGCAAGAATAAGAGGTGGATAAGATCTGGAGGAGGAACAATAGGGAATAAGAAACTGGAACAGGAATAAGAGGTGAATAAGAAGCTGGAGCAGGAATAATAGGTGAATAAGAAGCTGGAGCAGGAATAATAGGTGAATAAGAGCTGGAGCAGGAATAATAGGTGAATAAGAGCTGGAGCAGGAATTAGAGATGAATAAGAGCTGGAGCAGGAATAAGAGGTGAATAAGAAGCTGGGGCAGGAATATGAGGTGAATAAGAGCTGGAGCAGGAATAAGAGGTGAATAAGAAGCTGGAGCAGGAATAATAGGTGACTAAGAAGCTGGAGCAGGAATAATAGGTGAATAAGAAGCTGGAGCAGGAATAAGTGGTGAGTAAGAAGCTGGAGCAGAAATAAGAGGTGAATAAGAAGCTGGAGCAGGAATAATAAGTGAAAAAGAAACTGGAGCAGGAATAAGAGGTGAATAAGAAGCTGGAGCAGGAATAATAGGTGAATAAGAAGCTGGAGCAGGAATACGAGGTGAATAAGAAAAGCTGGAGCAGGAATAAGAAGTGAATAAGAATCTGGAGCAGGAATAAGAAGTGAAGAAGAAGCTGGAGCACGAATAAGAAGTGAATAAGAAGCTGGAGCAGGAATAAGAAGTGAAGAAGAAGCTGGAGCACGAATAAGAAGTGAATAAGAAGCTGGAGCAGGAATAAGAAGTGAAGAAGAAGCTGGAGCAGGAATAAGAAGTGAATAAGAAGCTGGAGCAGGAATAAGAAGCTGGAGCAGGAATAAGAGGTGAATAAGAAGCTGGAGCAGGAATAATAGGTGAATAAGATCTGGAGCAGGAATAAGAGGTGAATAAGAGCTGGAGCAGGAATAAGAGGTGAATAAGAAGCTGGAGCAGGAATAAGAGGTGAATAAGAGCTGGAGCAGGAAGAAGAGGTGAATAAGAAGCTGGAGCAGAAATAAGAAGTGAATAAGAAGCTGGAGCAGGAATAAGATGTGAAGAAGAAGCTGGAGCACGAATAAGAAGTGAAGAAGAAGCTGGAGCAGGAATAAGAAGTGAAGAAGAAGCTGGAGCACGAATAAGAAGTGAATAAGAAGCTGGAGCAGGAATAAGAAGTGAAGAAGAAGCTGGAGCACGAATAAGAAGTGAAAAAGAAGCTGGAGCAGGAATAAGAAGTGAAGAAGAAGCTGGAGCACGAATAAGAAGTGAATAAGAAGCTGGAGCAGGAATAAGAAGCTGGAGCAGGAATAAGAAGTGAATAAGAAGCTGGAGCAGGAATAGGAGGTGAATAAGAGCTGGAGCAGGAATAAGAGGTGAATGAGAAGCTGGAGCAGGAATAAGAGGTGAATAAGAGCTGGAGCAGGAATAACAGGTGAATAAGAAGCTGGAGCAGAAATAAGAAGTGAATAAGAAGCTGGAGCAGAAATAAGAAGTGAATAAGAAGCTGGAGCAGGAATAAGAAGTGAAGAAGCTGGAGCAGGAATAAGAAGTGAATAAGAAGCTGGAGCAGGAATAAGAAGTGAATAAGAAGCTGGAGCAGGAATAAGAAGTGAATAAGAAGCTGGAGCAGGAATAAGAAGTGAATAAGAAGCTGGAGCAGGAATAAGAAGTGAATAAGAAGCTGGAGCAGGAATAAGAAGTGAATAAGAAGCTGGAGCAGGAAAAAGAAGTGAATAAGAAGCTGGAGCAGGAATAAGAGGTGAATAAGAAGCTGGAGCAGGAATAAGAGGTGAAGAAGAAGCTGGAGCAGGAATAAGAAGTGAATAAGAAGCTGGAGCAGGAATCATAGGTGAAGAAGCTGGAGCAGGAATAAGAGGTGAAGAAGAAGCTGGAGCACGAATAAGAAGTGAATAAGAAGCTGGAGCAGGAATAAGAAGTGAATAAGAAGCTGCAGCAGGAATAAGTAGTGAATAAGAAGCTGGAGCAGGAATCAGGTGAATAAGAAGCTGGAGCAGGAATAAGAGGTGAATAAGAAGCTGGAGCAGGAATAAGAAGTGAATAAGAAGCTGGAGCAGGAATAAGAAGTGAAGATGCTGGAGCACGAATAAGAAGTGAATAAGAAGCTGGAGCAGGAATAAGAAGTGAAGAAGAAGCTGGAGCACGAATAAGAAGTGAATAAGAAGCTGGAGCAGGAATAAGAAGTGAAGAAGAAGCTGGAGCAGGAATAAGAAGTGAAGAAGAAGCTGGAGCAGGAATAAGAAGTGAAGAAGAAGCTGGAGCAGGAATAAGAAGTGAATAAGAAGCTGGAGCAGGAATAAGAAGTGAATAAGAAGCTGGAGCAGGAATAAGAAGTGAATAAGAAGCTGGTGCAGGAATAAGAAGTACATAAGAAGCTGGAGCAGGAATAAGAGGTGAATAAGAAGCTGGAGCAGGAATAATAGGTGAATAAGAAGCTGGAGCAGGAATAATAGGTGAATAAGAAGCTGGAGCAGGAATAAGAGGTGAATAAGAAGCTGGAGCAGGAATAAGAGGTGAGTAAGAAGCTGGAGCAGAAATAAGAGGTGAATAAGAAGCTGGAGCAGGAATAATAAGTGAAAAAGAAGCTGGAGCAGGAATAATAGGTGAACAAGAAGCTGGAGTAGGAATAAGAGGTGAATAAGAAGCTGGAGCAGGAATAATAGGTGAATAAGAAGCTGGAGCAGGAATAAGAAGTGAATAAGAGCTGAAGCAGGAATAAGAGGTGAATAAGTGCTGGAGCAGGAATAAGAGGTGAATAAGAAGCTGGAGCAGGAATAATAGGTGAATAAGTGCTGGAGCAGGAATAAGAGGTGAATAAGAAGCTGGAGCAGGAATAATAGGTGACTAAGGGCTGGAGCAGGAATAAGAGGTGAATAAGAAGCTGGAGCAGGAATAAGATGTGAATAAGAAGCTGGAGCAGGAATAAGAAGTGAATAAGAAGCTGGAGCAGGAATAATAGGTGAATAAGAAACTGGAGCAGGAATAATAGGTGAATAAGAAGCTGGAGCAGGAATAATAGGTGAATAAGAGCTGGAGCAAGAATAAGAGGTGGATAAGATCTGGAGGAGGAACAATAGGGAATAAGAAACTGGAACAGGAATAAGAGGTGAATAAGAAGTTGGAGCAGGAATAATAGGTGAATAAGAAGCTGGAGCAGGAATAATAGGTGAATAAGAAGCTGGAGCAGGAATAATAGGTGAATAAGAGCTGGAGCAAGAATAAGAGGTGGATAAGATCTGGAGGAGGAACAATAGGGAATAAGAAACTGGAACAGGAATAAGAGGTGAATAAGAAGCTGGAGCAGGAATAATAGGTGAATAAGAAGCTGGAGCAGGAATAATAGGTGAATAAGAGCTGGAGCAGGAATAATAGGTGAATAAGAGCTGGAGCAGGAATAAGAGATGAATAAGAGCTGGAGCAGGAATAAGAGGTGAATAAGAAGCTGGGGCAGGAATATGAGGTGAATAAGAGCTGGAGCAGGAATAAGAGGTGAATAAGAAGCTGGAGCAGGAATAATAGGTGACTAAGAAGCTGGAGCAGGAATAATAGGTGAATAAGAAGCTGGAGCTGGAATAAGTGGTGAGTGAGAAGCTGGAGCAGAAATAAGAGGTGAATAAGAAGCTGGAGCAGGAATAATAAGTGAAAAAGAAACTGGAGCAGGAATAAGAGGTGAATAAGAAGCTGGAGCAGGAATAATAGGTGAATAAGAAGCTGGAGCAGGAATACGAGGTGAATAAGAAAAGCTGGAGCAGGAATAAGAGGTGAATAAGAATCTGGAGCAGGAATAAGAAGTGAAGAAGAAGCTGGAGCACGAATAAGAAGTGAATAAGAAGCTGGAGCAGGAATAAGAAGTGAAGAAGAAGCTGGAGCACGAATAAGAAGTGAATAAGAAGCTGGAGCAGGAATAAGAAGTGAAGAAGAAGCTGGAGCAGGAATAAGAAGTGAATAAGAAGCTGTAGCAGGAATAAGATGCTGGAGCAGGAATAAGAGGTGAATAAGAAGCTGGAGCAGGAATAATAGGTGAATAAGAGCTGGAGCAGGAATAAGAGGTGAATAAGAGCTGGAGCAGGAATAAGAGGTGAATAAGAGCTGGAGCAGGAATAAGAGGTGAAGAAGAAGCTGGAGCAGGAATAAGAAGTGAAGAAGAAGCTGGAGCACGAATAAGAAGTGAATAAGAAGCTGGAGCAGGAATAAGAAGTGAAGAAGAAGCTGGAGCACGAATAAGAAGTGAAAAAGAAGCTGGAGCAGGAATAAGAAGTGAAGAAGAAGCTGGAGCACGAATAAGAAGTGAATAAGAAGCTGGAGCAGGAATAAGAAGCTGGAGCAGGAATAAGAAGTAAATAAGAAGCTGGAGCAGGAATAAGAAGTGAAGAAGAAGCTGGAGCACGAATAAGAAGTGAAAAAGAAGCTGGAGCAGGAATAAGAAGTGAAGAAGAAGCTGGAGCACGAATAAGAAGTGAATAAGAAGCTGGAGCAGGAATAAGAAGCTGGAGCAGGAATAATAAATGAATAAGAAGCTGGAGCAGGAATAGGAGGTGAATAAGTGCTGGAGCAGGAATAAGAGGTGAATAAGAAGCTGGAGCAGAAATAAGAAGTGAATAAGAAGCTGGAGCAGAAATAAGAAGTGAATAAGAAGCTGGAGCAGGAATAAGAAGTGAAGAAGCTGGAGCACGAATAAGAAGTGAATAAGAAGCTGGAGCAGGAATAAGAAGTGAATAAGAAGCTGGAGCAGGAATAAGAAGTGAATAAGAAGCTGGAGCAGGAATAAGAAGTGAATAAGAAGCTGGAGCAGGAATAAGAAGTGAATAAGAAGCTGGAGCACGAATAAGAAGTGAATAAGAAGCTGGAGCAGGAATAAGAAGTGAATAAGAAGCTGGAGCAGGAATAAGAAGTGAATAAGAAGCTGGAGCAGGAATAAGAGGTGAATAAGAAGCTGGAGCAGGAATAAGAGGTGAAGAAGAAGCTGGAGCAGGAATAAGAAGTGAATAAGAAGCTGGAGCAGGAATCATAGGTGAATAAGAAGCTGGAGCAGGAATAAGAGGTGAAGAAGAAGCTGGAGCACGAATAAGAAGTGAATAAGAAGCTGGAGCAGGAATAAGAAGTGAATAAGAAGCTGGAGCAGGAATAAGAAGTGAATAAGAAGCTGGAGCAGGAATCAGGTGAATAAGAAGCTGGAGCAGGAATAAGAGGTGAATAAGAAGCTGGAGCAGGAATAAGAAGTGAATAAGAAGCTGGAGCAGGAATAAGAAGTGAAGATGCTGGAGCACGAATAAGAAGTGAATAAGAAGCTGGAGCAGGAATAAGAAGTGAAGAAGAAGCTGGAGCAGGAATAAGAAGTGAATAAGAAGCTGGAGCAGGAATAAGAAGTGAAGAAGAAGCTGGAGCAGGAATAAGAAGTGAAGAAGAAGCTGGAGCAGGAATAAGAAGTGAAGAAGAAGCTGGAGCAGGAATAAGAAGTGAATAAGAAGCTGGAGCAGGAATAAGAAGTGAATAAGAAGCTGGAGCAGGAATAAGAAGTGAATTAGAAGCTGGTGCAGGAATAAGAAGTAAATAAGAAGCTGGAGCAGGAATAAGAGGTGAATAAGAAGCTGGAGCAGGAATAATAGGTGAATAAGAAGCTGGAGCAGGAATAATAGGTGAATAAGAAGCTGGAGCAGGAATAAGAGGTGAATAAGAAGCTGGAGCAGGAATAAGAGGTGAGTAAGAAGCTGGAGCAGAAATAAGAGGTGAATAAGAAGCTGGAGCAGGAATAATAAGTGAAAAAGAAGCTGGAGCAGGAATAATAGGTGAACAAGAAGCTGGAGCAGGAATAAGAAGTGAATAAGAAGCTGGAGCAGGAATAAGAAGTGAAGAAGAAGCTGGAGCAGGAATAAGAAGTGAAGAAGAAGCTGGAGCAGGAATAAGAAGTGAAGAAGAAGCTGGAGCAGGAATAAGAAGTGAATAAGAAGCTGGAGCAGGAATAAGAAGTGAATAAGAAGCTGGAGCAGGAATAAGAAGTGAATTAGAAGCTGGTGCAGGAATAAGAAGTAAATAAGAAGCTGGAGCAGGAATAAGAGGTGAATAAGAAGCTGGAGCAGGAATAATAGGTGAATAAGAAGCTGGAGCAGGAATAATAGGTGAATAAGAAGCTGGAGCAGGAATAAGAGGTGAATAAGAAGCTGGAGCAGGAATAAGAGGTGAGTAAGAAGCTGGAGCAGAAATAAGAGGTGAATAAGAAGCTGGAGCAGGAATAATAAGTGAAAAAGAAGCTGGAGCAGGAATAATAGGTGAACAAGAAGCTGGAGCAGGAATAAGAGGTGAATAAGAAGCTGGAGCAGGAATAATAGGTGAATAAGAAGCTGGAGCTGGAATAAGAAGTGAATAAGAGCTGAAGCAGGAATAAGAGGTGAATAAGTGCTGGAGCAGGAATAAGAGGTGAATAAGAAGCTGGAGCAGGAATAATAGGTGAATAAGTGCTGGAGCAGGAATAAGAGGTGAATAAGAAGCTGGAGCAGGAATAATAGGTGAATAAGGGCTGGAGCAGGAATAAGAGGTGAATATGAAGCTGGAGCAGGAATAAGATGTGAATAAGAAGCTGGAGCAGGAATAAGAAGTGAATAAGAAGCTGGAGCAGGAATAATAGGTGAATAAGAAACTGGAGCAGGAATAATAGGTGAATAAGAAGCTGGAGCAGGAATAATAGGTGAATAAGAGCTGGAGCAAGAATAAGAGGTGGATAAGATCTGGAGGAGGAACAATAGGGAATAAGAAACTGGAACAGGAATAAGAGGTGAATAAGAAGCTGGAGCAGGAATAATAGGTGAATAAGAAGCTGGAGCAGGAATAATAGGTGAATAAGAAGCTGGAGCAGGAATAATAGGTGAATAAGAGCTGGAGCAAGAATAAGAGGTGGATAAGATCTGGAGGAGGAACAATAGGGAATAAGAAACTGGAACAGGAATAAGAGGTGAATAAGAAGCTGGAGCAGGAATAATAGGTGAATAAGAAGCTGGAGCAGGAATAATAGGTGAATAAGAAGCTGGAGCAGGAATAATAGGTGAATAAGAGCTGGAGCAGGAATAATAGGTGAATAAGAGCTGGAGCAGGAATAAGAGATGAATAAGAGCTGGAGCAGGAATAAGAGGTGAATAAGAAGCTGGGGCAGGAATATGAGGTGAATAAGAGCTGGAGCAGGAATAAGAGGTGAATAAGAAGCTGGAGCAGGAATAATAGGTGACTAAGAAGCTGGAGCAGGAATAATAGGTGAATAAGAAGCTGGAGCAGGAATAAGTGGTGAGTAAGAAGCTGGAGCAGAAATAAGAGGTGAATAAGAAGCTGGAGTAGGAATAATAAGTGAAAAAGAAACTGGAGCAGGAATAAGAGGTGAATAAGAAGCTGGAGCAGGAATAATAGGTGAATAAGAAGCTGGAGCAGGAATACGAGGTGAATAAGAAAAGCTGGAGCAGGAATAAGAGGTGAATAAGAATCTGGAGCAGGAATAAGAAGTGAAGAAGAAGCTGGAGCACGAATAAGAAGTGAATAAGAAGCTGGAGCAGGAATAAGAAGTGAAGAAGAAGCTGGAGCACGAATAAGAAGTGAATAAGAAGCTGGAGCAGGAATAAGAAGTGAAGAAGAAGCTGGAGCAGGAATAAGAAGTGAATAAGAAGCTGGAGCAGGAATAAGAAGCTGGAGCAGGAATAAGATGTGAATAAGAAGCTGGAGCAGGAATAATAGGTGAATAAGAGCTGGAGCAGGAATAAGAGGTGAATAAGAGCTGGAGCAGGAATAAGAGGTGAATAAGAAGCTGGAGCAGGAATAAGAGGTGAATAAGAGCTGGAGCAGGAATAAGAGGTGAATAAGAAGCTGGAGCAGAAATAAGAAGTGAATAAGAAGCTGGAGCAGGAATAAGATGTGAAGAAGAAGCTGGAGCAGGAATAAGAAGTGAAGAAGAAGCTGGAGCAGGAATAAGAAGTGAAGAAGAAGCTGGAGCACGAATAAGAAGTGAATAAGAAGCTGGAGCAGGAATAAGAAGTGAAGAAGAAGCTGGAGCACGAATAAGAAGTGAAAAAGAAGCTGGAGCAGGAATAAGAAGTGAAGAAGAAGCTGGAGCACGAATAAGAAGTGAATAAGAAGCTGGAGCAGGAATAAGAAGCTGGAGCAGGAATAAGAAGTGAATAAGAAGCTGGAGCAGGAATAAGAAGTGAATAAGAAGCTGGAGCACGAATAAGAAGTGAATAAGAAGCTGGAGCAGGAATAAGAAGTGAATAAGAAGCTGGAGCAGGAATAAGAAGTGAATAAGAAGCTGGAGCAGGAATAAGAGGTGAATAAGAAGCTGGAGCAGGAATAAGAGGTGAAGAAGAAGCTGGAGCAGGAATATGAAGTGAATAAGAAGCTGGAGCAGGAATCATAGGTGAATAAGAAGCTGGAGCAGGAATAAGAGGTGAAGAAGAAGCTGGAGCACGAATAAGAAGTGAATAAGAAGCTGGAGCAGGAATAAGAAGTGAATAAGAAGCTGGAGCAGGAATAAGAAGTGAATAAGAAGCTGGAGCTGGAATCAGGTGAATAAGAAGCTGGAGCAGGAATAAGAGGTGAATAAGAAGCTGTAGCAGGAATAAGAAGTGAATAAGAAGCTGGAGCAGGAATAAGAAGTGAAGATGCTGGAGCACGAATAAGAAGTGAATAAGAAGCTGGAGCAGGAATAAGAAGTGAAGAAGAAGCTGGAGCAGGAATAAGAAGTGAATAAGAAGCTGGAGCAGGAATAAGAAGTGAAGAAGAAGCTGGAGCAGGAATAAGAAGTGAAGAAGAAGCTGGAGCACGAATAAGAAGTGAATAAGAAGCTGGAGCAGGAATAAGAAGTGAAGAAGAAGCTGGAGCAGGAATAAGAAGTGAATAAGAAGCTGGAGCAGGAATAAGAAGTGAATAAGAAGCTGGAGCAGGAATAAGAAGTGAATAAGAAGCTGGTGCAGGAATAAGAAGTAAATAAGAAGCTGGAGCAGGAATAAGAAGTGATTAAGAGCTGGAGCAGGAATAAGAAGCCAACTTCAGCCTCGTAGATCTGTCCTTGATTTCTCAGCAATCAGCAAGCATGTACTGTATATAGCTCATATATGAATAGAGGCACTCTACAGTAAACTGTGAAGTAGGCAACAATATATAGGACACTGCCCTATATGCAGCTGAATGCAAATACATGGAATGGGTATGAAATACCGGCTGTCGGGATGCCTCCTGTCAAAATACCGACAGCGTCATCCCGATGGTATCCCGACAGGGGTTGAGTAAGCATACTTACCCTCCCCCTATTCTTCCTAACCCTCCCATCTTATAGCCTAACCCTAACCCTCCCGACCCTGCACCCTCCCCCTTAGTGCCTCACCCCCCATGGTGCCTAACCCTAACCTCCCCCCTAAAACCTAACCCACTATGCTGCTTAAACTTAACACGCCAACCCCCCCCTCCCCCGCCTCTAACAGCTTACCTTCATTTGGGTTGGTGTCTGTCTAGATTCCGGCATCGGGATTAAGATAGGCCTCTGTATTTTGGTGCCTATCTTTAGTCCCATGTTGGGCTTGCGACGTCGGGATTTCAACCAGCGGCATCCCGTCTGCCGGTTTCCTAACTACAGCCCCAAATACATTCCTTTCTACTTGCTCTGTGATCTGAGAGCTGCTGGGAAAGGATAATGGTCATTTTGTTATAAGATTCTGTGATTGACACTATATATATTTTACTTTTGCTTTTAATATGTATGATACATTTGTTAGTAAAATGAACACTTGAGACATGTCTTAGTCTGTGCGAGTGCAGCTACTCTCTGTTTCATGTTTGCAGATTGTGTAGAAACTTCAGGCTCAGTGCAAATTTAGAACTGCTTTATGTTATACTGTCTCATGGCAGCATACTTCCAGCACTGACGACTCTTCTACATTTCCACTGACTACTAATATGTATAGCAATTAAGCACATGATGGTGATCCCATCTTAATGTACTGTACATGTGACCACTAGAGGAGGAGTTGAGACTTCAGGCAGTGGGACATACGGAGGATTTCCCCAGACCCCAGTACCCCTATGGGGCAGAACGACCCTGGAGACATGTAACAAAAGTGAAAGTATGTCTGCTATGTGTATCTGGAAAGTGAATGTAGCTGTACCATACATATGACATTATAACACACAAATCATGTCCATATCTATATATCATATCTGTTCTGATCTCCTTTCTTATAATATGTGACATCTGATGTTATAACCTTTAGTGTTCATTACAAAACCTGTGTAATATAAGGATTAATACGTCCCAGATATCTGTCATCTGTTTCAAAGCATTTGACCTGCGTCCTCTTACTTGTATGTAATCCCTGGGTCCTGCGTGTCCTGGAGCCTGTTTATTAGAACCTTTCACTACAGTCTCTTGGCAAAGTGTCTCCACCCAGATCAACAGGGAAGTAGTTGTTCCACTGAGAAAGACCTCACCCCACACACTGCACACAGACTCTCAGTAATAGAAGGAAACTTTGCAGCTTTTATTAGTGAAGTGAAGGAGGGTGCTGGGACATTTCCGGGCTTAGTGGTGACTCATCAGTAATGGGAGCTGTCCTGCAATATACAAGCAAATATGCAGTGAAAACAAGGGTATTAAGGCCCTGATTCAGACCCACTCGCAAGCGGCTGTCCGCTCGCAAGTGGGTGGATGTTGTGCACTGCGCATGCGCATGACGGCGGGAGCTCCGTCGGGCGCATGCGCCAGACGCGACGAGCGAAGGATTTTCCTTCGCTCGTTGTGTCTGATCAAAGGGGGCGTGCTGTCGATGTTGATTGACAGCACGCCCCCTTTGGTGGGCGTGCCGGGGGTGTGCCTCCCTGATGGGGGCGTTCCCAAGGGAACGCCTACCGTCAGCAGCCAGCCCACTGACATCACTAGTGATGTCAGTGGGAGTGATTTTGGCTCTGATAGAGCCAAAATCACTCCGGGCCTTGTGGTTCAAAAACTAAACCGCAGGCTTTTGTACGCAGTTTCGATGGTCGCGATGGTCAAGACCATCGCGGCCATCAAACTGCACGCTCGTATAGGCTGTGGGTGGTGACCCACAGCTATACGAGCGTCCAGGAGGACGCTCCATAATTATGGAGGGCGGCCCTCATTCAGAGCGTGCACTCTGCTCAGAGCGTACGGCTCTGAATGAGGGCCTAAGTCAGGACAGCAGTTTCCTAATTGGTGGTTTCAGATATAGATGTCCAGTCAGTACAAATGCAGATAAAAGTGCGAATACAGCAACATTCCAACAGTTTGCCGGGGCATGACTAAGCAATTTGTATCATAATGTCTTTATCACGCCCCAGCCCCCACTGCTCAATGATGTGAATGTCATGATTACCAGATTTACAAAAGCAGAGGGTAGTGCTGGCCATACACTAGTACGACCAGCATTTCACCATACGATTTCCCTTGAACTCCCCGGCAGCTCCCTTGCAGTCTCGGCCACACGATTGACACATGATGTACATCCGATCTCACGATACGATGCGCAAATACAAGGCCTGATCTGCATATGCTGCACATCTGATCATATGATACGTTTTAAGAGCTGCGGGAGCGCGCATCGGACGATATCCTACCTAAAATACTACACGATTTCCACACGATTCATCGTATGACGCGTCAAAAATCGTATGGTGCCCGAATCGCACTAGTGTATGGCCAGCATTACACGTTCCTGTTTCCAGAAACACCTGCCAGCCCTGCCCATTCCCCGCCCCCAATGGCTGCAGTATGTTAATGATACTGCAGCTTAGGGCCACTGCAAGCATACTAGAATATAGAGACCTGCACATGCACAGTGCATATCACGCACATGTGCAGGTCTAACAATCAGAGCTGTACATAAACCATGGGGTATGTGTTTGACTCTGCATCAGGCTGTATGAGCCTTGTGTGTACATTGGTAATATATTAATCCTCTGAGTTGCAGTTAATATATTATATATATTACTCCCGGAATCGGTATGAATTATCGCCGGACACAAGTTCAAATCCCAACAGCGGCTGGTTGACATGGCTGAAAATCCCGATCGTCTTAAAGGTAAGTATTAACTAACCTAACCTCCCCCCTAACCCTAACCCTCCTTAGGGGTGCCTAACCCTAACCTTCCCCCCAGTGCCTAACCCTAAGCCCCCCTCTAAGTGCCTAAACCTAACCCCCTCTTCCCCGCCGCCTAAACCTAAGTCCCCTGGGGGGGTGCCAAACCCTAAATCCCCCCCGGGGGTGCCTAACCCTAACCCTCCCTTGCCCTAGCCTAATCCTTACCTCCCATGGGGGTGCCTAACCCTAAGTCCCCCCCCCGGGAGCCTTAAACCTAACCCTCCCCCCCCCCGCTGTCCACAGTGGCACCCAGCATCCCTTCGATCGGGATGCTGGGCGCTAGTCTCCCACCATTGGTAAAATGACAGGAGTCTAGATTTAGACGCCTGTCATTTAACCCTTGCCGGGATAAAGCAGTCGGGAAGCCGGCTGTAGGGATTACGTCCGCCGGCTTTCCGACTGCATACCGTTACTCCCTGGTTCTTTAAAATGGACTGTCCAGCAAGGATGTATACTGTAGCCTGGGCGTCATAAAGAGAGGGGGGGCAAGGGGGCCCAAACGTTTCAAAGGAGTGGCAGCCGTGGACTGTCAGGGCTGTGCAGCTTTATAGTAATAGGCTACAGCTGCATACCCCTGCACCACATGGAGGAGGAGGTGTAATGTGCGGTCTTTAAGTTACAACACTGCACATTACACCTCCTCCTCCATGCCTCCAGTGTCCTCTATGGAATCGGAGAAAAGGATTTATCGGTAAGTACCAAATTCCTGTTATTAGGTAAGTCTACCATAACTAATTTTTTCTTCGGGGTCCATAGGGATCCACAGGGATACCATGGATATGTCTTAAAACAGTTCCTCTAGGGTTGGGGACGCTCCTGAGCAGAAAGGAGAACTCATCGCCCAAAGGAAGCATCCTGAGAGGTAAAAGTATCAAAGGCGTAGAACCTAAGAAAAATGTGGACAGAAGAAGAATGCATTGTCACTGTGCTTGGGACAGGAGGATCAGACTGTGGGTACACCTGGGAGATAGTCATGCATAGCCAACTCGCCAGAGTCTGCTTACTAGCTGGCCATCCTCATTTGTAAAAACCATATACAAAAAGAGAATCTGATTTTCTAACAGAATTCGTACGTTCCACATAAATATGGAGAGCACAAATACATCCAGGGAGGCTTCACCTACAGGAAGGTCTGGAGCCTGAAAATCTGGAACCACAATTTCTTAATTGACATGAAAATGGAATACTACCTAAGGAAGGTAACCCTCCCTTGTACAAAAAATCGAAAATGGGGAGCGACAAGAGAACGCTGCCAAATCTGAGACTCTGCAAGCAGATGAGATAGCAAGAAGAAAAATTGTCTTTGCTGTCAACCACTTCAAATCTATAGAGCCTAACGGTTCAAATGGGGATACTTGTAACCCCTTAGAAACCAAAGACAAATCCCACGGTGCTACCGGTGGAACAAATGAAGGCTGAACCCGCAGAACTCCTTGGAAAAAAATTGTAATATCTGGTATTGAAGCAATCTTCTTCTGGAACCAGACTGATTAAAGTTAAAGTAGCCAGACGGAGACCAATGTCTAATCCTGCCTGCAGAAAAGCCAGAACCATGGAAATTCTGAATACCTTATATTCCTTATGAGAACACCATTGATCAAAAGAGTGCCAAACTCTGTAATAGTTGCGGGCAGAAGCATACTTCCTTGTCCTAAGCATCGTTTGAATGACCGAACTGGAAAACCCTTTTGTTTTTAGGATGGAAGTCTCAAGAGCCACGGCGTCAAATCTAGACAGGACAAGTCTGGATGTTGGCAAGGACCCTGCGTCAGCAGATCCTGCCACAGAGGAAGAGGATATGGACTGTCTACTGCCAGTTTCTGTATGTTGGTAAACCAATGACGTCTGGGCCAGGATGGAGCCACCAGCATTACTGTTCCGCCTTTCTGCTTGATTTTCCTGAGAACTCTTGGAAGCAGGGGAACTGGAGGGAAGAGATACGCTAACTTGAAGTCCCATGTTACTGCCATTGCATCCACGAAGCCTGCTGATGGGTCTCTGGACCTGGCTTTGTACCTGGGAACCTTGTGGTTGTGGCGTGACGCCATGAGATCTATCTCTGGTAGACCCCATTTGTTCATCAGGAGCTGAAACACTCCCAGATGGAGAGACCACCTGGTGACTTAGGAAGTGTGCTTCCCAATTGAGTACTCCCAGAAAGAATATTGCTTAGATGGCCGGAAGATGACGTTCTGCCCAAATGAGAACCCTTGTCACTTCTTTCATGGCTGCATGACTTCTTGTGAATCCCTGATGATTGAGGTAGGCTACTGTCATTGCATTGTAGGACTAGATCTGGACAGGCCTGCCCTGAAGCTGGTCATGTGCCTTGGCAAGTGCTTTGTATACCGCTCGCAGTTCCAGAATGTTTATTGGCAGATTACTTTCTTGATCTGTCCATCTCCCCTTGAAAGTTTGATGACCTGTCACTGCCCCTGTCCACGAAGACTGGCATCCATGGTGAGGAGCACCCAATTTGGAACCCAGAATGAACGACCTTTGTTTAGATGCTCCTTTTTTTTAGCTACCACAAGAGGGAGTGATAAACCTTTGAAGTGAGAGAGATCATCTGGGACCGTATTGAATGATGCTGTCCGTTCCACCTGGAGAGAGTCAACCTTTGCAGAGGCTTGGAATGGAACTGAGCATAACCCACCATGTCGAAGGTCGATATCATCGACCCCTGTATCTGCATTGCTGACAGGATGGATACTCTTTTCCTGCGCATTAGCTTGTTTATCCACACTGATAATGCCATAAACTTGTCCTCTGGCAAAAACACCCTTTGTGCCTGAGAATCTAGTAACAGTCCCAGATGAATCATCTGCTGTGTTGGAGAAAGTGCTGATTTCTTCCAATTGATGATCCAGCCATGCCTTTATAGGCAGGCTTTGGTCAGTTGAAGATGGTGTTGTAACATCACCAGAGTCTGTACCAATATCAGAAGGTCGTCCAGATATGGCAAGCGGCCGCCCTGTTTCAGAACGACCGCTTGCATCCTACGACAGCCTCTGAATGAGGCCCCATATGTGGACACCCCATACAAGGAGGCATCATAACCTACAACAAAGAGGCCACCTATGATGGCTCTTGTCTACCGGACACACAAACTCTCCTTTACATCCTGTGGGGACACATATGCCGCACATGATTTACATGACACAGGTGGGTCCCCCTATTGTTTCCCTGTATCTTTAGACATGTTTAAAGTAAAGGCAACAATTGCACAGTAGTCTCGTGAGAACGAATACCAGGTGCACACTGTGGACCCTGAGCGTCTTACAAGTGGAGGCTAGGCGGAGCAACCCAGATGCGCGAACCTATTCATCAGGCCTGCGTCTGGGTCGGAGGAAGAGTTGCCGCCATGTACGCTGTCTCATGGCAGCAAACAGTAACCTAAAAATACATAATATATTACAATGAGCTCGAAATCAACTACAGCAAACGCAAAGTAATAGTAGGATATAGAGCACCGTATACCTTAACCCAAGGAGAGGTATACAGGGAGACTGCCAGACCCTCCTGAGACTGAAGCTACCAGGTGCATTGAGCATGGACCGTGAGCATCTCATGCACATGGAGGAGAGGAGGAACAACCCAGACACGCAAAACTTATTTATCAGGACTGCGTCTGGGTTGGGGGAGGAGCTGCCAGGGGAGCGCCTACCTCCCCTAATTCTGCATTAACCAACCAGGTATGCTGGCATCATGACAGCAGATATGCGTCTGCTGCTGGTCCCCGGCGTCAGACGATAAGGCCCTGGCCGGTGTAGTAAGAACACGGAAAGTCCCTGGTACTTCCAGCAGCGGCTTCTGGTGCATCTCTACACCAAAAGCAAGGACTGCCAGGCGCGATTCCCCATAAACGAGGAATCGCCTTACCTGACATCTCCGAGCACCCAGTGCAGTCCAGCTCGGCCATGACCTGCCGAAATCACCAGCACAATTATTGATGTTGCGGTCTGGCGGAGGTAGATAGAGTCGCAGCCTGTGCGTCTTATACAGACACTAAGGACCTCATTCAGAGTCGGTCGTTGTGGCCGCACGGTCATACGCCACCGATGTTCGCTATACTGCACATGCGTAAAGTTCACAATGCGCGTGCGCAAACTTGCTGCTACGATCACAAATTTCTCTCTCCTTGAACACAGCCAGGTCGGTAGTTTGAGTGACAGATGGAGGCGTTTGTGGGTGGTAACAGGGGAAGGTGCTTGAAAACGGGGGAGTGGAGATCTGGACACAGGCGTGCCTAATTATGCGAACGGCGTTTTATGGGAGTGCATACGGTTTATGGGAGTGCATAATTAACAAAGTAGCATCATGGCACACGTGACATGGGAGGTTTTTACACTGACATGATCGTAGAGCTTAAGAGAGGGTATGGTCAACCTTAAGCTCCACGACCAGTTCCGATGGTTCTCGATGGTCTCGATTAATCCTTATATGCCCGGAGATGACGTGTAATGTTTACGAGAAGGGGGCGTATTTTTTGTCTTCCGGCCGCTTCCTCCCCTTGGTCGGCCAGCTACCAATCCGAACTTAGGGACGCAACTTGCGAGGGAATCATTTGCATATCTGGCCCCTTTTTCCGTACGACTGTGCGGCCGCAACGACCGGGTCTGAATGACCCCCTAAGTACTGCCAACTCAAGAAAACATAAAATAAAATAAATCATTAAATGAAAGGTTAGGACTGTCTAAGCAGTCCCCTGTATTAAAGGTGTGTCTAATCCTGCCGCACCAAACGAACAAACTGAAGTCCTATGGCTAGGGGCGGGGTATATATGGAGGAGGACCCGAAGCATTCTGGGAGCCAAAGTTTTTAACTGTTTGGTGCCTGGTCTTCCAACCATGGCAGTGTGCCAGTGATAGCAGGCATTAATCGGAATGTGGAGACTGATAATTGTGATTTATCATCAAACAAAAATTCTCTACATCTGATTTGAGATCTAATTACAGTATCTATCAGTATTAATCTCCTTTTATTACTGGGTAACAAAAGCTACTTTTAACCCTTGGGCTATGGAAATTAACAGGGGCTGTATATTAAGGAGTTAGGCCAAGTGCATGCTGCCAAAAAAAGTGTACCCGTATTTGTATATGCCCATCTTCATAAAGGCTGGGGGCAAACTGATCGCAGATACACTAGTAGTATCTTTCTGTCAGAGGAAACACCAATTAAATCATGAAAACTGACACTTTTATATCATATGGAGCATTAACAAGCAATTTACATTGTACTTAACCCCTAATGTATATAATACTAGAATTATAGCTGATAAAGGCTTATACTGCATAACAGTACTTCAGGGAGTGTCTTCACAGTCACCGATATTTATTACAGATATTAGGATCACACAGAGGCCCTGATTCAGAGACGGACGCTCTGAACGAGCGCCCGCTCTGAATCAGGGCGTTTTTTTTTTTTTATTAGTGCGGCCTCCTGGAAGCTCGCATAGCTGTGGGTTACCACCCACAGCTTATGCGAGCGTCCATGATGATGGTCGCGATGGTCAAGACCATCGCGACCATCGGGCTTGCGACGAGACTCTGCGGTAGGGTCTCGTTGGCCGCAAGCCCTGGAGTGATTTTGGCTCTATCAGAGCCAAAAACACTCCCACTGACATCACTAGTGATGTCAGTGGGGCCGGACCCAGACGGTAGGCGTTCCCATGGGAATGCCTCCGTCTGGGCAGCCACGCCCCTGGCACGCCCACAAAAGGGGGCATGCTGTCACTCACCATCGACAGCACGCCCCCTTTGGTGCGAGACCCGGAGCGACGGCTTGCCCGTTGTGCGCATGTGCACTTGGCCAACATCGACCCGCTTGCGAGCGCTCAGCGCTTGCAAACGGGTCTGAATCAGGCACAGACTCTTTAATTTGATTGTACATATAATTTGAAGGTTATAGTATAGGAAATAAAGTCCACATGATCTAAGCAGTGTTAAATTAGGATAGACAAAACTAGAAGATTGCATTATTAATATAGGATTGCAGTGAGCGGTTCATCTGGAGAAACCAGTGCATAAGCTCTGACACTATCATTCTGTTATTGGGATACAATTGTCAGGCAGATAGTAACAAATCGTTAAACAGGAATATTTGCAAACAATAGATTGCACAGTGGACGATTCCACGATACAGTGTAATAGAAGCAATTAATGCTATAAGAAGATAGTATACTCAATTCTTCATACAGTAGGTATCTATCCATACCCGACATTTATTTTCAGACTAAGAATATTTCACCTAATTGATGTTTTATGCAAATGTATTAATAAATATTCTATTTTTTAAATGAAATGAGAATTAAAAGTTACGTTTAACAAACAGCTTCTCAAACTCGGTCCTTAGGACCCCAAAAAATGCATGTTTTCCAGGTCTCCTCACAGAATCACAAGGGAAATAATTAGCTCCATCTGTAGCTCTTTTAAAATGTGTCAGTGAGTAATGACTACACCTGTACACCAGCTGGGTGACCTGCAAAAAGTGAACTGTGTGGGGTCCGGAGGACCGAGTTTGAGAACCACTGGTTTAATATATATAAATATGACCAGTGCACCATATAACTATCTTGCTTCCTCTTTCAACAGTCTTTGACATGACAGTTATGGTGCGTACACACTGGGCGATAAAGTGGACGACTGAACGATAACGATATCGTTATCGTTCAGTCGTCCACTTTATCGTCCATTTTTAACCCCAAAATGATGAACGATTACGACGACGCGTGTTCCCGCTGGTCGTTCGTCATTATCGTTCATCGGGCTGACATGCAGGCCAACCTGACCACCTTGTCTGGTTGCTGCATGTCAGGGAATGGGGGAGAGAGCCCGGCGCTGAACGATATCGTTAATGATATCGTTCAGCGGCTGTGCTCAATGTCATGAACGACATTGAGCACAGCCTGCCGGGGACAACACTACACAATATCGCTCAGGGAGCATATCGTGTAGTGTGTACCCACCATTAGAGGCAGATTAGTTGCTATTGGCAACATCTCCACTTTATCCCTCTCCATGGGCCAAATGTTATAGGGTGAGAGTTTAGAAAATGTGAGAGTTTTCTCACACTTTTTAAATTCTGGCCAATGTAATAGAAGTCACAGAACAGGCAAACTCATGTTTTTAGACTAAAAAAACTCTCATGATTTAAACTCTCATCCAGATATTTTCCCATTTTGAAGAAAAAACTCTACCAATGTGACAGGTTACTGCTAACCTCTCACATCTTCTAAACTCTCACCCTATTACATTTGGCCCAAGGCTTGATATATCTCCCCATCTATGAATTAACAAACTTCAATGCCTGCTTATAAATTTATGTATTATAACTAGAGATAAGTGGGATCGGTTAACTTGACACTGAAAGCAACCCAATGTAGGGGTTCTGAGTCAAACTGAGCCATGGTTCGGATTTTCCAGCCAATGCTCAGGTCTTCCCACCAAGTTCGCATCCGAAAACATTGCAAAATGTCATCTTCCTGGAGTGGGATCTCGAGTGTTTTGGATTGCATATAAAAGTCCCTGCCCATGTTTGGGGCCAAATCACACAGGAGTTCTTACAGAGCCGGTGTGGTGCTCGGCACTGTGGTTGGAACTTAGGGGCACTGTGTCATTTGAGACTGTGGGCTGCTCTGCTGCTCTCAGAGGCTGAGTGCCATTAGGACTGGAGCTGGAGTACTTTAATGTTTGTGATAGTGCGTGGTAAATCCAGTAAAAGCAGGACACTGTCTTATTTAAAAAACACCATTATGGAGCAATGTGTTTTTAAAGAGGTGCTGTGTCATGGAAAAAATGCCATTAGGAGCATGGTGTTCTTAAAGGGGCACTGTCATTTAAAAAAAGAAAGCACATGTAATTTAGAAGCAGTGAGTTATTATTATATTACAAAAAATTACTAAACTTGTGTGTGTTTAGGTTCAAGCAGTGGCTCTGTGTTAAAGTATTTAGTTCAGTAGGTGCTGCCACTATTACTAGAAGCGGTGTGACTCACAGTGTGTTGAAAGAAAACTTTTTTTTTTCTAAAACTTGTGTGTGTTCAGGCAGTGGCATTGTTTTATAAATAATGTTCAGTAGGTTCCGTACCACCATTACTAGAAGCGCTGTAAGTCGCAGTGTGTTATAATAAAAAGTTAATAAACCTTGTATGTGTTCAGGCAGTGGCACTTTGTTAAAAAATAACATTTAGTAGGTGCCATGCCACCATTACTGGAAGTGCTATGAGTCGCAGTATGTTGTCATTTGTTAAAAAAAAAAGAAAAAACATTTATTTTTTATAAAACTTGTGTGTTCATGCAGTAGCACTGTGTTAAAAATGACATTCAGCAGGTGCCTTGCAACCATTACTAGAAGCTCTGTCAGTCGATATGGATTAGTCGATAGCAGCAAACTAGTAATAGTGCTGCAGCTGCTGCCAGTCATGATGATACTAGTACTTCAACATCTACTGAAACCAGTGCTCAAGGGCATCGAAGGTTTAAGACAGGGCACCTGAATTTAAAACAATATTTCACAATGTAAAAGAAAAACTATCACCTCTAATAATAAAGGGAAAGTTTACTGCTGAAAAATATAAACTTGCGAACATGCCATACACCACACACAGTGGCAAGGAAAGGCTCAGGCCTTGGCCTATATTTGTGAGTGGTGGTCCTGCTACTGCTGTTTCATAAACTAGAATTACTATTTTGGAAACCAGGCCAAACACAGGCATCTTCTTCTATACTCTCACATAATGATGAAACATCTTCTTACACTGAGTCTAGAAGAGGTGTCACCTGTGAAACAGGTAAATCAGTGCAGAAAAAAACACTAATAGGTATATTTACTAAAGTGAGAGTTTTTAGAAGTGGAGAGGTTACCCATAGCAACCAATCAGATTCTAGCAATTATCTTCTGTAATGTGCTGGATAAATGATAAGTAAAATTGGTTGCTATGGGCAACATCTCCACTTCTAAAAACCAAAACTTTAGTAAATATACCCATAAGGCTGAAAAACAAACTGTCAGAAACTTCACATTATTTCCATTAACAATCATTCACCCATTTTGCTACTATGCCTTCCAATAATTTCACTTTAATTACCAGATTTCACCATTATGCACACAATTTATATATCATTTTTTTTTATAAATTCCTTATTTTCAAAGTATTTATGAGAAAAAGTTACAGAAATCACATATAGAAAACAAGTAGCATAAAAAAATAATATTGGTCAACACTTATAAAAAACATAACATATCTTTATAATACCATTTACTGTACAAACATTATAGAAAACTATCTAGTATCAAATAGAGCAAATGGTTAAAAAATTATTTCTCTAATCTTATTTTTTTTTAACTTTTCTTTATTTGTGGAAGCAAATAACACCATACACAAAATTTGTCACATCAATCAGTACAAATCATTGTCATAGCAATTGACTTACATACAAATATTCAGTACATTAGACTTTAAAAAAAAAAAAAAAAAAAATTATTATATAAAACATAATAATAGTAAAATACTGTCTGACGCTCACCCATTAGACAACTGTATAGGAGGGTCTCCCGAGAGGACCCGAGTCTCATACCACTGTGTCAGTCGCATACTATGATTGATCTGGTATTGTGAAGAAATTGGCAGGGTAGCTATGAGACTCTCCCATGTGTCGAAAAAAGAAGCCGCTTTCCTTTCCTTATTGAACATAAGCCTTCATTCAGAGCCGCTCGTAAGCGGCCGCTCGTTCGTTCTGACCGATGTTCGCACATCTGCGCATGCGTACGGATCGTAATACACATGCGCGAACCAGTCAGTGCGGCCGAAAATCGTGTGTTCGCTAAATAGCGAATGCCTGCTACTTTGAGTGACAGAAGGAGGCGTATGTGGGTGGTAACAGGGGAAGGTGCTTGAAAACGGGGAGTGAAATTCAGAACGCAGGCGTGCTTAAAGGTCAAGACGGGCGTTTTAAGGGAGTGCATAATTAATCCAGCAGCGTCATTGACCACGTCACTTGTTTTTTTTTAACTCAGAACTGCTCGCAAAATAGCGGTTGAAAAAACCAACCTCAAGAATAGCGAGCAGTTCATACGCTGTACGATGTACTCGATTAATCTATTAAATAGCGGACATGACGTATGGTGCGAGCGGCCAGGGGGCGTATTTTTCAAAAATACAACTGCAAGTTTTGCTCGCTCGTTCAGACTTAGAGGCGTGAACAGACCGCAAAGTGCGAAAGGTTCATTTGAATAGCCACCCCTTTTTAGAAAACGAACGACCGCAAATAGCGAGCGGCTCTGAATCAGGCCCATAGTTTCCACCCAATCCATCCTAAAAATGAAATTTAGTTTTTCCTTGTATAAAGGAAAATTGATTGGAGTTGAGTGTATCCACTCTTGTAATATGGCCTTTTTTGCGGGTGCGCTTATTGCGAGTAATAATTTCCTGCTGCCCTGGGTTAGTCTTTGTCCCCTTGGAAATATGCCCAAGACAGCCCATTCAGGGGTAAAAGGCACATAATTCACTGCATCATATTTTACTCGGCTCCAGAAGCCCTGAACTACTGGGCATTCCCAAAGGCAGTGATAGAGATCTGCCTCCTCACCCGCACATCTAGGGCAGGTATGAGAATCAGACAGACCCATTTTATATCGCATGTGCGGGAACAAGTAGGTCCTATGATACACATTTAGAAAGAGTTCATTATATGCACTAGCAGTCAGTAATGATCGTGACCTCGTCAATCCACGTATTAAATCTGTAATAGTGAGTGATGGGAATCGCGCCAGCCATTGGCACATTCCTTGGCTAATCAGATTATGATCTAAATCTTCACTGAGAAGTTTGTAATAGATGGATATGGCCTTATGGATAGGTGTCGAACTCAAAAAACATTGATCTAGCGGGTTTTGCCAGTCAGATGTTGAAAATGTCCGTATCACGGAGGCTATATAGTGTTGTGCTTGAAAGTAAGCTAAAGGATAAGCCCGCAGGGTCTCAAATTTGTCAGATGCCTCGCAGAACGCCAGGGGTCATCTCAATTCCAAGTCTAATAAATGACCTATAGTGTGAACACCCACCACTCTCCAAATCGTGAAAGGATAAGAAGCTGCTCCCTCCTGAAACTCTAAATTATGCAGCAATGGGAGGTGGATTGATTTATAATCATTTAAATTGAGCTTATGTCGCAGTATATGCCAGAGGCGCCTAGCAGCCATTAGCAGGGGGTTATCACGAACTTCTGGTGGAACTTCTTGGTCGTGAATGTGTAAAAAATATTTTAAGGCCATTGTGGGAAGAAATTGTGATACTAGGGATGTGTTGGCATACACCTCCTGATTGTTTAGCCAATCAGCCGAAAACAACTTCAAGGAGGAGTGATTATATATCAAGATATTGGGAAAGTTTATTCCACCATTAGATTTAGGTTGACAAAATTTACGGAGACTAATGCGGGCCCTACCACCCTGCCAAATGAATGACCTGAAGAGCTTGTTAATTAATTGGATATCTTTTGTGGTAAGCAAAATAGGTAATGTCTGTAACATATATAAAAGACGAGGAAAAGTCATCATTTTAATGAGAGCAGCTCTACCTAAGTACGAGAGGGTCAAATATTTCCAACCCCTGAGCTCCTCAGTAATGCTTTGAATCAGTCGTATTACATTTTTATCGTACAGTAGAGCAGGGTTCTTAGGTAGAATAATGCCCAGGTATTTTAAATGTGAGGAGGCCCAGGGGAAGGAAAAAGACGAGCCACATGAAGGAGTGGAAATAGTGGGATGAAGAAACATTGCACGTGACTTATCCTCATTCATTTTCAAGCCAGAAATGTCGCCAAACAGCTCAAACTTGCGCATAATCAGGGGTAGAGTATGTGAAGGGTCTGTGATATATAAAAGGATATCGTCTGCATATACAGTCAATTTAACGCTATGTGTACCAACCTGGTCTCCTGGGAATTCAGACCATTGTTGTAAAATGCGAAGTAAGGGATATATGGCAAGGTTGAAAAGAAGGGGGGAAAGAGGACATCCCTGGCGTGTTCCCCGTCCTAGTTCCATGGGTGTACCATGCAGCCCATTAATCAGCAATGACATGGAAGGGGAATGGTAGAAGAAACGCAGTAATTTAATAAAATATGGGGCAAATCCCCTGCGAGTCAGAGTTTCAAATAAATGAGGCCAGAGAATCGTATCGAACGCCTTGTGTGTATCTAGACTAAGAAGCATGTTCTGAGCCTGAGAGTCTCCACTAGAGGCGATTATAGCAGCCAAAGCGGTGCGAATACCCTTAACCGAATGCCTTCCAGTTACAAACCCTAATTGATGGTCTGTTAAAAGGGACGGTAAGATTCGTTGCAGGCGAGTAGCCATGATTTTGGCGAGAAGTTTAAAGTCCAGGTTCAGCAGTGTTATAGGGCGACATGAACCTAATAAAAGGGGATCTTTCTCTGGTTTGGGCAGAAGGATCGTGTGTGAAGAGTTAAAATAGGGAAGTGAAGGGGAATGGCGATGAATATGTCTAAATAAATCCAAGAGTAGTGGAGAGATGTCCTCTTGGAGGATTTTAGAATAGTCACCGGAATAACCATCAGGACCGGGTGCTTTGTGAGCGGGTAAGGCTCTTATAGTGTCTTGAAGTTCTTGATCAGTGATATCAGAGTCTAGAATGTCGGATTGATCTTGAGTGAGTGTAGGGAGATGGGCCTCATCCAACAGTAATCGTTGTTGTTCCACGTCAATTGACTGGGGAGAATATAGATTAGAGTAATAATTTGTGAAAAGTGACAAGATATCCTTTGAATCAGTAATTGTAGATCTAGTGGTGGGGTGGTGTACTGCTGAAATATGATTCCTGGGCTTCCGAAATTTGGCTATATTTGCTAGAAGGCGGCCTGTCTTGTTACCCCAGCGATAATATTTGTGTTTAGAGATTTCTAGACTATGTTTCGCCTGTGAAAGAAGGAAGTCCTCTAATAATTGGCGGGCTAATTTATATTGATGCAGTTTATCAGGTGATGGGTCCATTGTATAGGCCGTGAAAGTTTGTGTAACTGTCGCTTGTAGTGAGGTACAAGTGGCTGATGTTTCACGTTTACGCTGTGCCATGTAGCTAATGATATGGCCTCGTAATACTACCTTTGAGGTTTCCCACATTAAACCAGGGTTATCCCAGTGTTCTAGGTTATCGTCAACAAAATCTGACCATTTTGACTTAAGAAAAGATCGAAAATCAGTTGAAGAGGCCAGATGTGTGGGAAATCACCATATATTATTACGGTAAGGTTCTGATGGAAATGTAAGAGACATAGTAAGGGGCGCGTGGTCGGAAATTGTGATATCATGCATTCGAGCACTATGGAGACGGGACATTAAAATATCGGATTAAAGAAAATAGTCAATGCGCGACAAAGAGCCGTGAGCTGCCGAAAAATGTGTGTAGGATCGGTCAGTCGGGTTTAATAGACGCCAGGGATCTGAAAGATGTAGTGCGGTTAATAAAGATGGGAGTACCTGCCATGTGCTAGAGGTCGGTCTAACTGGTGGGGGAGCTTTATCAATTTGGGGATCTAATACTGTGTTGAGGTCTCCCCCTATAATTAAAGGGTAATTTTCCCTTTGTTGTAATAATTTAGTTAATTGATGAAAAAAAGATGAGGAGTCCGTGTTTGGCGCATAAATATTAACCATTGTGAAGCGAGAGTGTAAAATTTCAACATCAAGAACAAGAAATCTACCATATCTATCCACGATCTGATTTAAAATGGTAAATTGTAGACCTCGCTTGAACAGAATAGCGAAACCTCTAGCTTTAGTGCGGAATGGGGCTGCAATGCATGAATCTAGCCAAGGGGCACGAAGAATGGCCTCGTCCCCTGTACGCCAATGAGTCTCCTGCAAAAACATTATATCAGGATGTAACCTCTTGAGATGAGTAATCACCCGTCTGCGTTTTATGGGCGAGTTTAGACGCCCGACATTCTACGAGACCAAATTTAACCTAATTGGGCTACGGGATGAAGACTGATTTATCACTGATGCGTTTGTACTATCCCTTAATGCCATTTAAAAAATGGATGAGCCCTAAGCCTGCGGATGAGCGCCAGACACATAACAAAACAAATATTTGTATATGATTTAGAGTGAGAAAAGAAAAAAAACAAAAACAGTAAAGTGGTACAATAACAATGATGCATAGCGCTCTGCCTCACAAATCTCCAATTGTCAATTTTCCTTCCAACAAATAAATAGGACAGGTGTCGCCTGGGATAGGCTGCACATGTCCAAATACAAAACAAATATAATAGCATTTAATTACCCTAAGAAATAGGGGTATCGTGAGTATAACTACCTAAGATATAATATTGTAATCCAACTCAATCACAGAGAAAACATGAATCTAAATTGAGATGACCTATGTGGAGTATATCTACTTGAACAAATGTATTAGTAAGGAGTATTAACTCCAGTATTTGTACAGCCACTTGATCAAAAATAACTAGAAGCATTATTATCTCAATTCAAACCAGTTTTCTCAAATATTATTAAAAGAAGAAAAAGAAAGAAAGGAAAAGCGAGTAAAATAAAAAGATTTGGAAGGGGAGAAGGGAAAAGTAAAAACTAGAGACAATCTGATGTCTAAACCAAACCAAAAAATGAGGTTCAAAAGGACTCATGGCTAGCGGGGAAGCTCAGAAGGTCATACTTGAGGAAAGAGAGCCTTATGTGAGGGAGTAGTTTTGAAATCAATCCAGAGAGCCTACAATGCTATAAATTCCGATTGCTTCTTGGGAGCTGCATGAAAAGTATTGTCCATGGACATATAAAAATCATGGCATTGACACCACTCCCACACTGAAGGGGGGATAGTTGAACACCAATGGACAGGGAGGACCACCCTAGCAGTGTTGTTAATATGCTTTAGAAGGGATTTTTTTTATATAACCAGGATCTTTGAATAGGAGAGCAACCAAAATTCAGGGCCCTGCGGTACTGAATAACCTACTATTTCTGAGGCCAAGGCTATAATTTTCTGCCAAAAAGGGGCAATAAGAGAGCAATGTCACCATATATGTATCAACGTACCTGGCTCCTTGTGGCAACGCCAGCAGAGAGGGGAGACAGAGAGGAAAAATTTGCGAAGGACTATCGGCAGTGGTACCATATAGTTAAAACTTTGTATTGAGTTTCCAATACCTCTAAGCTAGAGGAACAAACACTTGAAACCTGAAACACCTTTTCCCAGTCAACTTGTATTCCTTTTAGTGAAAAATCTCGATCCTAAACATCTGCAAAACTAGGGTTTGTAGGGAAGTGAGAATGTAGTAAAATCTTATAAATGCCAGAGATAATATGCGTAGGGGTCTTTTTATGGGAGCACATAGATTCAAAGGGGGTCAGGTCTCTAGACAGAGCTGTGGGTCCCCCAAAGGACAGAAAAAATATCAAAGCAGGAGGTAAGATCAAGAACATCGATCATCTAAAGAAGTAGCAGAACAGAGTTCCTGAAAGGAAAGAAACTGACCCTCAGAAAGTATGTGGCATGCCCTAGTGAGCTCAGCCTCTGACCACAGGGAAATAACCTCTCTCAAAATTCCTGGGGGAAATTGAGAATTGTATAGAAATGGTGTGAGAGGAGATGGAGTGGGAGAGATATCACTTTTACCTCGCAACTTCCTCCATGTCTCCAGCGTAGGTCCTACAGTTGGGTGAGAGGAGCGCACTATTTTAGAGCACCATGAGATCATTCCCAGGTGAAGATTAGAGGATGCGGATTCTAATTTGACCCATTGCTGTCCTCCAGAGTCATAGATCCAGCTCAAAATCCTACTTCGAACAATAGCATGATAATAGGTAGAGATCATGGGGACTTGTTGACTCCCACAACTTTTTTCCCGGCAGAGAATTATATGTTTAAATCCAGGTTTCCTTCCCCACCATATAAATCTACTGAGGAGAGTTTGCACTTGAGAGAGAAAGCGAGGGGGAAGTCCTATCGGAGTTGTTTGTATTCGATATAAAAGCCTAGGAAGTACATTCATTTTTATGATATTTATTCTTCAGAGCCAAGATAAACGTTGTGAGAGCCATTGATCTAATTCCTTCTGGAGTGAACAAAGCAGAGGAATATTATTAAGTGAAAAGCGGTCACTCAGATGTCTAGGAAGAAGTATACCTAGGTATTTGATATCAAGTAGGTGCGTAGGGCAGAAATTGTATCCTCCAAAGCAGAGACATTAAGGGCGACAGATTTACTATAAATAATTGTAACGTTTGAGAGCTTGCTAATACGATTAAACTCCTGAAGCAGATTAGGAAACAAGGTAACAGGGTTCGCAATCACTGCTAGCAGATCAATCATCTGCGAAGAGGGCAAGACGGTAATCATGTGAGTCTACTTTAAGGGCCGTGATATTGGGACTGGCTCGAATCACGCTCACCAGGACCTCCATGCAAAGAACAAAAACCAGCGGGGATAAGGGGCAGCCCTGGCGAATGACATTTGCAATAACCATGGGGTCCGACAAAATACCATTAATTTGAGTCTGCGCAGATGGAGCTCTATACAGAGCCAATGTCTTGTTAATGAAAGCTTCACCCAGACCCAAGCGTTCCAATATCATTGCCATAAAACTCCAACCTATCCGATCGAAAGCTTTTTCAGCGTCCGTAGAGAGTAAAACCATAGGTGTGCGGGAGGAAGCAGCATGATGTATTAAGTCAATAATTTTAGTAGTATTATCTTTAGCTTCCCAGCCTGGGACAAAACCCACTTGATCAGAGTGGATAATGTGTGGGAGAAGCAACTTAAGGCGATTAGCGAGAAGCTTTGCAAACAGTTTTAAATCAACATTTAATAATGAAATGGGGCGATAACTTGCAGGAAGCATAGGGTCCTTACCTTCCTTGGGTATAACCATAATGTGGGCACGCAGCGATTGGTTTGAAAAAGGGTGTTGGGAAGAGATCGCGTTACATGTAGGGAGAAAGAGAGGAAGAAGCTTATCATGAAAGGCTCTATAATAAGAAACGGTAAAACCATCCGGACACGGACCCTTGCCTGATGGGGTACTGGTCTTAGGGCTTCAGTTAACTCAGCTTCCGAGAACATAGAATCTAAGGCTAACGTCACCTCTTCAGGGAGAACAGGGAACTCAACATCCGCTAGATATCGCCAGATCTCCGATTCGTGTTCCAACCTCTCTGAATCTGAGCGCGCAGGGTTTAGATTATACAACTTAGTGTAGAAAGCCTGGAAGACAGATGCTCTCTCTGTATCAGTGTAGCAGATATCGCTGATGGGGTTTTTAATACGTTGTGGACACGTTAAAGATCTCTGGGCTCTGAGGGCCCTTGGCAGCATCTGTCCCGGCTTGTTACCCCATTGATAGTATTTATGCCTGCATCACCTAAAAGCACCTTTATCCCTATCATTTAAGAGATTATTAAGGTCAGACCTAGCTACAGTATCTGAAGTTCAGCTAATGTGTCAGAATCTAAAGAACGTTTGTGTATTAATTCGAGAGATCTTATTTTATATAACAGAGCATTTCTACATTCAACTTTTTTCCTTTTCCTTTAATTTTTTTTTATAGAAGCATAGTATGATAGAGCAATTGTAGAAAAGTTTACAATAACAGTATCACAAAATAAACATGGATACAAAAATCGGTAACAATAACATACGTAAGTATACAATGGCAGAAAGAGAAAACACAAATGTATCGAATAAGTAAGGATACAACACATGGATAATATGTTTCAAATAGAGAGAACACAAACATTTAACAGTTGAGAAAACCTCAAGGAAATCATTACCATAGCCATGGTGATTATGACAATATAGTAAAACCTATGCTTCAATCACTTTTCTAATTTTTCCTAACCAAAAAGGAGTGTGACCATCTCTGGAGTGAAGGCCAGAGAGAGTCAGGTGTAATTTGAACAAAAATTATGAAAATAAATCAGAAAAAAGAAGGTAATCACATTGATGAGGGAGAATACAAAACCTTTGGGGGTGGTGGTGATGGGTCTTAAACCTTCTCTGTTTAGAAATGGAGATACCATGAGGTTTAAAAAATTGAGTAACATATATGACATAATAACTATTACTAATAACATAGCTCTATAAAGGGGTAAAAAAAGCAATTGAAACTATTAAAATAGAGTGTGTAGAGCATGGAAGACAGAATGTAAATACTGTGTAGTTAACAAACCCCCAAAGGCCACAGAAAATGGACATATAATATCTTAAACAGAGATTATATCAGAAGGGTATCAAAATAAAAAAAATGGTATATAAAATGGAAACTAGTGTAAAGAGTGGGCATGGCAGGAGGGGATGCTCAACCTGGTCCCTAACTTCAAAATTAGCCATACTAATCATAGTTCTCAACTAGTTCAAATATGGCCTGATGGGTCTTTGAGCCTATAACGAAGACAGAAAGGCCAGGCAAGAGGGGTCTCTCAGCCCTGTCCTGATTTGTAAATTAAACTGTGCTTCAACTGACCTCTGGTGCAAGCTAGGATGGACATGGATTGGAGAATTGCTGGCCCTGTGGCATCCGACATACACCTATGTTCCACAAGGTCAGCAGAAGAAGTAAAGCTGAAAAGGCTATTCAGGGTAGGTCCCCAGGAATCAGAAAGCCATGGTTCCCCAGGAAGATCCACCAAAGTGTGGGATCCCAATGCAGGGTACTGAAATCCACTCCCCAAGTAGTGAGGTGTTTGTAGAGTTGCAGACAGAGACTGAGTGCGAGAAATGTGTGGGGAACACTCAACACTCTCAGCCATATCCCTACCTAGCTCCTGAACAGGTTGGTTGGGAGAGCTAGATCACATTTTAGCCATAAACATGGTTAATTTAGTCTCAAGATGGTCAAACATCGTATCAAGCTGAGGCATAATGATTCTAGCAATAGCTTCGGCCAATTCTGCGGTCGAGGAGGGGGCTACCATGACTACCCCAATCACTGGAGGAGGACCACAGGGAACATCCGGTATAGCCAGAAGAGAGGACAAGGGCCTAATTAGGACATGTGGGTCCCTTTCCATTATTAATATTATGTCAAAACAGAATCAAAGAGTGCACAATAGTTAATCCCTGTTGCTATATGCACCCTGCCTATCAGGAGAAAATTGCTAAAGTTTTCTGCAATACAATGTGATGTTGAGGCAGCACAGACGGTGTAATGGTTAGCGTTACTGCCTCACAGCACTGAGGTTGTGGGTTCAATTCCCACCACGGCCCTAACTGTGCGGAGTTTGTATATTCTCCCTGTGCTTGCGTGGGTTTCCTCTGGGTACTCCGGTTTCCTCCCACACTCCAAAAATATACTGGTAGGTTAATTGGCTCCCAGCAAATATTAACCCTAGTGTGCATGTGTGTGAGCGTGTGTTAGGGAATATAGATTGTAAGCTCCACTGGGGCAGAGACTGATGTGAATGGCCAAATATTCTCTGTAAAGTGCTGCGGAATATGTGTGCGCTATATAAATAACTGGTAATAATAATAATAGTGCTATAAAAAGTTGAATAGAAGCTGTGTGTAGATAGGGAGAGCACCTTAACACAGATGTAATAAAACAAACTACCACAAGATGGTGCTAAACTCACAGTTTTATATAGGCACAAACATCAATGTACGTAGGAGAACTAAAAAAAAAAAAAAAGAGTAATGAGTGGTAGAATATGGAAATACAATTGAGCTATTACAAAACAATTTGAAAAAAAATTAAATAAAGCTATTGAATTGTGCAGAAGGTTAACACTCAGCAGTAAAGGTTGTTAACCAGAAAAAAGAAATTGAGGGAATTCTGGAAATGGTATGTAAGCAATACAACCCTCACTCTCGTTGCGCAAGGAAACCTAGATCTCCACTGACGAGAAGATTGTAATCCACTGGTCCCAGATGGCAATCAGAGAGAAACAAATACTACAGCTCCCGGCTGAGTATGAAGGATGGGGAGCAGGAGGGGTGAGATGCTGTAGTTATTGAGGGATCATAGAGCTGCATCAGAAATCGCAACAGATAAACAGGTGGGCAAATGGCCAATCCAGTAAACAGTGGGCCTGATTCAGAGCCGGACGCTATTTGCGGACGCTCGTTCAGAAAAGGGGGCTGGCTATTTAAATTGAGCGCTCGCTCTTTGCGGTCTGTTGACGCCTCTATGTCTGAGCGAGCGTCCGAAACATGCGCTCGCCATTTTGTAAAGACGCCCCCTGGCCACTCGCATCATACGCCATCTCCGCTATTTATTAGATTAATCGAGTACATCGAAAGGCGTATGAACTGCTCGCTATTCTTGTGGTAGCATTTTCCTACCACAATCATGCGAGCAGTTCAGGCTAAAAGACAACCAAGTGACGTGGTCGATGACGCTGCTTTGTTAATTATGCACACCCTTAAAACACCCGTTTTGACCGTTTGGCACGCCTGCATTTGGATCTCAACTCCCCGTTTTCAAGCACCTTCCCGTTACCACCCACAAACGCCTCATCCTGTCACTCAAATTAGCATTCGCTATTTTGCGAGCACACGATTTCCGACCGCACTGACTGGTTGGCGCATGCGCATTACAACCCATACGCATGCGCAGATGTGCGAACATCACTCGGAGCGAACGAGCGGCCGCTTACGAGCGGCTCTGAATCAGGCCCAGTGTCTTCAGATAGTCAGCGATGGATAAAAGGTCCTAAGCAGCACACCACTCAGAGACACACAGTAACCTCCAGCTACAGCAGTGGGCAAAAGACAATTAAGAGGTCAGGTCCCTCCAGCAGGTCCTCCGCGGTCAGACAGTCGGGGGAAGCTCACTCCAACCAGCAGGATGGCAGGAGTCCGGAGGCTGAAAACTGCACAACGGCAGGGGCCACAAGCATAGATCTATGTTTCGTAGCAGGAATAAGGGGATGAGACGGTACAGCCCATTCACCAAACACCACTAGAGAAGAAATGTTGACAGGCTCAAGGTAGATAGAATCCAAAAATTCACTACAGACCCAGATGATAACACATGTAGCGGCTAGATCATAAACAGCATTCTAAAAGGTAAGTCCAGCAATTCCCTATAATAAGCGACCCGCAGGGGAGAGAGTAGGTCATGCACAGCAAGAAAGGTTCCTCTGTCTCTCCCAGGTTTTGCGCCCAAAGATGACCGAGGGCAGTCATAAATGCCTTGACTATGCAGGCTCGACTCCGGTGCAGAGAAGGGGTCTCCAGACCTAAAACCAAGCTCAAAATTCCTGCAAAGGCATTAATGTTACTCTACTTTGCAGCATAGGGCAATTCCCAGAGGAAAAAGCAAGATTCTAGGCATGTTTAGTATTTGAGGTCTGGAGCCCATCTAAAATGCGGCCACACTTGGTGCCCCGGCCACCGGAAGTCAACTTTTTGCCTTTTAAGTAAAGTTCCAAGTTGAATGCATTTCCCTCGAAGAACACATTTATGGGCCTCCCACACTGAGATAGGAGAAACATTGTAAGATATATAGGTATCAAGAGCCTCCTCAAGTTGGGCTTTACAATAAGGGTCTCTGAGAAACTGTTCATTAAATTGCCATCGCCATTGGCGAGGAGGTGGATGTTGAAGGAGAGTCAAAAATAAAGGAGCATGATCTGAACCTTTGATTTGGCCAATGGAAGAAGCCACTAAGTGGTCAAGATGGGAGTGACTAATACAAAAATAGTCTATCCGGGAGTAAGACTTATGTGGAGGAGAATAATATGTGTAGTCCCTCTCTGCTGGGTGCAGCAAGCGCCAGGTGTCTACTAATTGAAAGTCATGGAGGGTCGATTTAAATTTCTTTAAGAGAGTAGCGAGAGGCATCTGGTGTACAAGTAGAGAGTCCAGTTGAAGTCCCCTCCAACAACTAAAATCCCCTCTAACTGACTCTCAATAAGTTCTAGAGATTTATGCATGAAGGCAGATTGGCCTTGGTTGGGTAAATATAGATTGACAAAAAGAAAATTTCTGTCCAGTAGCTTTAACTAGGAGACCTCTGACATCACCAATTGGCATCTCAGAGATATCAGATAGCCGCAGATTCTTTGAGAATAGTATAGCTACTCCTCTAGCCTTGGCCTCAGAAAAGTTATTAAAGTATCCCAGTGGATAATGACGAGATTGAAGGGAGGGGTAGGAGGCTCCTTTTTTAAAATTAGTCTCTTGTGTATCGATATGTAAGGAGTGTAAAAGACAAGAGCGCTTTTCCGGGATGTTAAGCCCTTTGGCATTATTAGAAAATATAGAGAGTTTAGCCATAATCTCTTGGAGAGTGTGGAGAGTATCTTTGAATCAGGAGATGAGATCCCCTTCTGGAATGGTGTACAAACAAAGACAAGAGAGGTCAAAAGAAAGGTGGAAGGGGATAGAGAGAGAACAAATAAAACAAAAGGAGAATTATTGTAAAGACATATGAAAAACAAAAAAACAAAGCAAAAAAGAAACCCTCTGTAGTATGCAATACTAACCAGACTATAAATAGAGTATAGGAACAACTAAAAAAGCCAATGAAGCCCCTAAGGGGTCTATGGACACCAATTTAACAGCAGAGTGAGGGGAGAGGAGGGGTTAGCGAGGGAGATAACACCAAAAGTCCAATTTATATATCATTTTATGAACATGAGTAATACATATATACAGTGTATTGCACCTCTGCTATTCGTTTTCATAGATGTTTTATTCACAGACTCCTCCCAGTTTATTTAGGTTCTCTCTTATCTTTGTACCCAATGCCTTATTTCCTTTTAGTTTATACACTACAGTACACACACTCTCACAAGCCTCAGGCTGTATTCATTACATTACTCTTATTCTCTTATTTTTCTCATATCCACATAGAGTATGCTCTAGTTTTTCAATGTTAGATATTCCCCTTGCAGGATATCTGTACGTGTGCATACATTAGTGCCTGAATGGGGTGGCGATGACTAGCGGGTGGCATGCAGCCCCCCAAAACATTTAAGAGCTCCTGCATGTGGCTAGTTACCATGGACTGGCACCTCCTCTAGGACTAGCCCTGCACCATTCCCACCTCTCACTGCACTTCTCCCCTCTTCCCCTCGGCTCCAACACCCTTTGTACTCCCCCCCATGGAACCACATACCCTCCCCCTGCAGCACCCCCTAAATTTGTGGAACCCCCGACCCCCCTAATGGCATAATGGACCCTCCGACCCCCCCTTGCAGAACCCCTACCACCCCCTCACCATAAAGCCTGCTGTGCTGTCGGCTGGGTACTGGGAGATTCAGGGCAGTCAACACTCTATTACAGCCTGCCCTCTGTACCCTACCTGTCACAGCCTGCCCTCTGTACCCTACCTGTCACAGCCTGCCCTCTGTACCCTACCTGTCACAGCCTGCCCCCTGTACCCTACCTGTCACAGCCTGCCCTCTGTACCCTACCTGTCACAGCCTGCCCTCAGCTCCCTACCTGTCACAGCCTGCCCACAGCTCCCTACCTGTCACAGCCTGCCCTCTGTACCCTACATGTCACAGCCTGTCCTCTTCTCCCTACCTGTCATAGCCTGCCCTCTGCTCCCTACCTGTCACAGCCTGCCCTCTTCTCCCTACCTGTCACAGCCTGCCCTCTGTACCCTACCAGTCACAGCCTGCCCTCAGCTCCCTACCTGTCACAGCCTGCCCTCAGCTCCCTACCTGTCACAGCCTGCCCTCTGTACCCTACCTGTCACAGCCTGTCCTCTATACCCTACCTGTCACAGCCTGTCCTCTTCTCCCTACCTGTCACAGCCTGCCCTCTTCTCCCTACCTGTCACAGCCTGCCCTCTTCTCCCTACCTGTCACAGCCTGTCCTCTGTAAACTACCTGTCACAGCCTGCCCTCTGTACCCTACCTGTCACACCTTGTCCTCTATACCCTACCTGTCACAGCCTGTCCTCTTCTCCATACCTGTCACAGCCTGCCCTCTGTACCCTACCTGTCACAGCCTGCCCTCTGTACCCTACCTGTCACAGCCTGCCCTCTGTACCCTACCTGTCACAGCCTGCCCTCTATACCCTACCTGTCACAGCCTGTCCTCAGCTCCCTACCTGTCACAGCCTGCCCTCTTCTCCCTACCTGTCACAGCCTGTCCTCTTCTCCCTACCTGTCACAGCCTGTCCTCTTCTCCCTACCTGTCACAGCCTGTCCTCTTCTCCCTGCCTGTCACAGCCTGCCCTCTGTACCCTACCTGTCACAGCCTGTCCTCAGCTCCCTACCTGTCACAGCCTGTCCTCTTCTCCCTACCTGTCACAGCCTGTCCTCTTCTCCCTACCTGTCACAGCCTCTCCTCTTCTCACTACCTGTCACAGCCTGCCCCCTGTACCCTACCTGTCACAGCCTGTCCTCTTCTCCCTACCTGTCACAGCCTGTCCTCTTCTCCCTACCTGTCACAGCCTGCCCTCTGTACCCTACCTGTCACAGCCTGTCCTCAGCTCCCTACCTGTCACAGCCTGTCCTCTTCTCCCTACCTGTCACAGCCTGCCCTCTGTACCCTACCTGTCACAGCCTGTCCTCAGCTCCCTACCTGTCACAGCCTGCCCTCTTCTCCCTACCTGTCACAGCCTGCCCTCAGCTCCCCACCTGTCACAGCCTGCCCTCTGTACCCTACCTGTCACAGCCTGCCCTCTGCACCCTACCTGTCACAGCCTGTCCTCTTCTCCCTACCTGTCACAGCCTGTCCTCTGTACCCTACCTGTCACAGCCTGTCCTCTTCTACCTACCTGTCACAGCCTGACCTCTGTACCCTACCTGTCACAGCCTGCCCTCTGTACCCTACCTGTCACAGCCTGCCCTCTGTACCCTACCTGTCACAGCCTGCCCTCAGCTCCCTACCTGTCACAGCCTGCCCTCTGTACCCTACCTGTCACAGCCTGCCCTCTGTACCCTACCTGTCACAGCCTGCCTTCTGTACCCTACCTGTCACAGCCTGCCCTCTGTACCCTACCTGTCACAGCCTGTCCTCTTCTCCCTACCTGTCACAGCCTGCCCTCTGTACCCTACCTGTCACAGCCTGCCCTCTGTACCCTACCTGTCACTGCCTGCCCTCTGTACCCTACCTGTCACAGCCTGCCCTCTTCTCCCTACCTGTCACAGCCTGCCCTCTTCTCCCTACCTGTCACAGCCTGCCCTCTTCTCCCTACCTGTCACAGCCTGCCCTCTGTACCCTACCTGTCACAGCCTGCCCTCTGTACCCTACCTGTCACAGCTTGTCCTCTGTACCCTACCTGTCACAGCCTGCCCTCTGTACCCTACCTGTCACAGCCTGACCTCTGTACCCTACCTGTCACAGCATGCCCTCTGTACCCTACCTGTCACAGCCTGCCCTCTGTACCCTACCTGTCACAGCCTGTCCTCTGTACCCTACCTGTCACAGCCTGCCCTCTGTACCCTACCTGTCACAACCTGCCCTCTGTACCCTACCTGTCACAGCCTGCCCTCTGTACCCTACCTGTCACAGCCTGCCCTCTGTACCCTACCTGTCACAGCCTGTCCTCTGTACCCTACCTGTCACAGCCTGTCCTCTGTACCCTAACTGTCACTGCCTGCCCTCTGTACCCTACCTGCCACAGCCTGTCCTCTTCTCCCTACCTGTCACAGCCTGTCCTCAGCCCCCCACCTGTCACAGCCTGCCCTCTGTACCCTACCTGTCACAGCCTGCCCTCTGTACCCTACCTGTCACAGCCTGTCCTCTTCTCCCTACCTGTCACAGCCTGCCCTCTGTACCCTACCTGTCACAGCCTGCCCTCTGTACTCTACCTGTCACAGCCTGTCCTCTGTACCCTACCTGTCACTGCCTGCCCTCTGTACCCTACCTGTCACAGCCTGCCCTCTTCTCCCTACCTGTCACAGCCTGCCCTCTTCTCCCTACCTGTCACAGCCTGCCCTCTTCTCCCTACCTGTCACAGCCTGCCCTCTGTACCCTACCTGTCACAGCCTGCCCTCTGTACCCTACCTGTCACAACCTGCCCTCTGTACCCTACCTGTCACAGCATACCCTCTGTACCCTACCTGTCACAGCCTGTCCTCTGTACCCTACCTGTCACAGCCTGTCCTCTGTACCCTACCTGTCACTGCCTGCCCTCTGTACCCTACCTGTCACAGCCTGCCCTCTTCTCCCTACCTGTCACAGCCTGCCCTCTTCTCCCTACCTGTCACAGCCTGCCCTCTTCTCCCTACCTGTCACAGCCTGCCCTCTGTACCCTACCTGTCACAGCCTGCCCTCTGTACCCTACCTGTCACAGCCTGCCCTCTGTACCCTACCTGTCACAGCTTGTCCTCTGTACCCTACCTGTCACAGCCTGCCCTCTGTACCCTACCTGTCACAACCTGCCCTCTGTACCCTACCTGTCACAGCATACCCTCTGTACCCTACCTGTCACAGCCTGTCCTCTGTAGCCTACCTGTCACAGCCTGTCCTCTGTACCCTAACTGTCACTGCCTGCCCTCTGTACCCTACCTGCCACAGCCTGTCCTCTTCTCCCTACCTGTCACAGCCTGTCCCCAGCTCCCTACCTGTCACAGCCTGCCCTCTGTACCCTACCTGTCACAGCCTGTCCTCTGTACCCTACCTGTCACAGCGTGCCCTCTGTACCCTACCTGTCAAAGCCTGCCCTCTGTACCCTACCTGTCACAGCCTGCCCTCTGTACCCTACCTGTCACAGCCTGTCCTCTGTACCCTACCTGTCACAGCCTGCCCTCTGTACCCTACCTGTCACAACCTGCCCTCTGTACCCTACCTGTCACAGCCGGTCCTCTGTACCCTACCTGTCACAGCCTGTCCTCTGTACCCTACCTGTCACTGCCTGCCCTCTGTACCCTACCTGTCACTGCCTGTCCTCTTCTCCCTACCTGTCACAGCCTGCCCTCTGTACCCTACCTGCCACTGCCTGCCCTCTGTACCCTACCTGCCACAGCCTGCCCTCTGTACCCTACCTGTCACTGCCTGTCCTCTTCTCCCTACCTGTCACAGCCTGCCCTCTGTACCCTACCTGTCACTGCCTGCCCTCTGTACCCTACCTGCCACAGCCTGCCTTCTGTACCCTACCTGTCACAGCCTGTCCTCTGTACCCTACCTGTCACAGCCTGTCCTCTGTACACTACCTGTCACAGGCTGCCCTCTGTACCCTACCTGTCACAGCCTGCCCTCTGTACCCTACCTGTCACAGCCTGTCCTCTATACCCTACCTGTCACAGCCTGTCCTCTTCTCCCTACCTGTCACAGCCTGCCCTCTTCTCCCTACCTGTCACAGCCTGCCCTCTTCTCCCTACCTGTCACAGCCTGTCCTCTGTAAACTACCTGTCACAGCCTGCCCTCTGTACCCTACCTGTCACACCTTGTCCTCTATACCCTACCTGTCACAGCCTGTCCTCTTCTCCATACCTGTCACAGCCTGCCCTCTGTACCCTACCTGTCACAGCCTGCCCTCTGTACCCTACCTGTCACAGCCTGCCCTCTGTACCCTACCTGTCACAGCCTGCCCTCTATACCCTACCTGTCACAGCCTGTCCTCAGCTCCCTACCTGTCACAGCCTGCCCTCTTCTCCCTACCTGTCACAGCCTGTCCTCTTCTCCCTACCTGTCACAGCCTGTCCTCTTCTCCCTACCTGTCACAGCCTGTCCTCTTCTCCCTGCCTGTCACAGCCTGCCCTCTGTACCCTACCTGTCACAGCCTGTCCTCAGCTCCCTACCTGTCACAGCCTGTCCTCTTCTCCCTACCTGTCACAGCCTGTCCTCTTCTCCCTACCTGTCACAGCCTCTCCTCTTCTCCCTACCTGTCACAGCCTGACCTCTGTACCCTACCTGTCACAGCCTGCCCTCTGTACCCTACCTGTCACAGCCTGCCCTCTGTACCCTACCTGTCACAGCCTGCCCTCAGCTCCCTACCTGTCACAGCCTGCCCTCTGTACCCTACCTGTCACAGCCTGCCCTCTGTACCCTACCTGTCACAGCCTGCCTTCTGTACCCTACCTGTCACAGCCTGCCCTCTGTACCCTACCTGTCACAGCCTGTCCTCTTCTCCCTACCTGTCACAGCCTGCCCTCTGTACCCTACCTGTCACAGCCTGCCCTCTGTACCCTACCTGTCACAGCCTGTCCTCTGTACCCTACCTGTCACTGCCTGCCCTCTGTACCCTACCTGTCACAGCCTGCCCTCTTCTCCCTACCTGTCACAGCCTGCCCTCTTCTCCCTACCTGTCACAGCCTGCCCTCTTCTCCCTACCTGTCACAGCCTGCCCTCTGTACCCTACCTGTCACAGCCTGCCCTCTGTACCCTACCTGTCACAGCTTGTCCTCTGTACCCTACCTGTCACAGCCTGCCCTCTGTACCCTACCTGTCACAACCTGCCCTCTGTACCCTACCTGTCACAGCATGCCCTCTGTACCCTACCTGTCACAGCCTGCCCTCTGTACCCTACCTGTCACAGCCTGTCCTCTGTACCCTACCTGTCACAGCCTGCCCTCTGTACCCTACCTGTCACAACCTGCCCTCTGTACCCTACCTGTCACAGCCTGCCCTCTGTACCCTACCTGTCACAGCCTGCCCTCTGTACCCTACCTGTCACAGCCTGTCCTCTGTACCCTACCTGTCACAGCCTGTCCTCTTTACCCTAACTGTCACTGCCTGCCCTCTGTACCCTACCTGCCACAGCCTGTCCTCTTCTCCCTACCTGTCACAGCCTGTCTTCAGCCCCCCACCTGTCACAGCCTGCCCTCTGTACCCTACCTGTCACAGCCTGCCCTCTGTACCCTACCTGTCACAGCCTGTCCTCTTCTCCCTACCTGTCACAGCCTGCCCTCTGTACCCTACCTGTCACAGCCTGCCCTCTGTACTCTACCTGTCACAGCCTGTCCTCTGTACCCTACCTGTCACTGCCTGCCCTCTGTACCCTACCTGTCACAGCCTGCCCTCTTCTCCCTACCTGTCACAGCCTGCCCTCTTCTCCCTACCTGTCACAGCCTGCCCTCTGTACCCTACCTGTCACAGCCTGCCCTCTGTACCCTACCTGTCACAGCCTGTCCTCTTCTCCCTACCTGTCACAGCCTGCCCTCTGTACCCTACCTGTCACAGCCTGCCCTCTGTACTCTACCTGTCACAGCCTGTCCTCTGTACCCTACCTGTCACTGCCTGCCCTCTGTACCCTACCTGTCACAGCCTGCCCTCTTCTCCCTACCTGTCACAGCCTGCCCTCTTCTCCCTACCTGTCACAGCCTGCCCTCTTCTCCCTACCTGTCACAGCCTGCCCTCTGTACCCTACCTGTCACAGCCTGCCCTCTGTACCCTACCTGTCACAACCTGCCCTCTGTACCCTACCTGTCACAGCATACCCTCTGTACCCTACCTGTCACAGCCTGTCCTCTGTACCCTACCTGTCACAGCCTGTCCTCTGTACCCTACCTGTCACTGCCTGCCCTCTGTACCCTACCTGTCACAGCCTGCCCTCTTCTCCCTACCTGTCACAGCCTGCCCTCTTCTCCCTACCTGTCACAGCCTGCCCTCTTCTCCCTACCTGTCACAGCCTGCCCTCTGTACCCTACCTGTCACAGCCTGCCCTCTGTACCCTACCTGTCACAGCCTGCCCTCTGTACCCTACCTGTCACAGCTTGTCCTCTGTACCCTACCTGTCACAGCCTGCCCTCTGTACCCTACCTGTCACAACCTGCCCTCTGTACCCTACCTGTCACAGCATACCCTCTGTACCCTACCTGTCACAGCCTGTCCTCTGTAGCCTACCTGTCACAGCCTGTCCTCTGTACCCTAACTGTCACTGCCTGCCCTCTGTACCCTACCTGCCACAGCCTGTCCTCTTCTCCCTACCTGTCACAGCCTGTCCCCAGCTCCCTACCTGTCACAGCCTGCCCTCTGTACCCTACCTGTCACAGCCTGTCCTCTGTACCCTACCTGTCACAGCGTGCCCTCTGTACCCTACCTGTCAAAGCCTGCCCTCTGTACCCTACCTGTCACAGCCTGCCCTCTGTACCCTACCTGTCACAGCCTGTCCTCTGTACCCTACCTGTCACAGCCTGCCCTCTGTACCCTACCTGTCACAACCTGCCCTCTGTACCCTACCTGTCACAGCCGGTCCTCTGTACCCTACCTGTCACAGCCTGTCCTCTGTACCCTACCTGTCACTGCCTTCCCTCTGTACCCTACCTGTCACTGCCTGTCCTCTTCTCCCTACCTGTCACAGCCTGCCCTCTGTACCCTACCTGTCACTGCCTGCCCTCTGTACCCTACCTGCCACAGCCTGCCCTCTGTACCCTACCTGTCACTGCCTGTCCTCTTCTCCCTACCTGTCACAGCCTGCCCTCTGTACCCTACCTGTCACTGCCTGCCCTCTGTACCCTACCTGCCACAGCCTGCCTTCTGTACCCTACCTGTCACAGCCTGTCCTCTGTACCCTACCTGTCACAGCCTGTCCTCTGTACACTACCTGTCACAGGCTGCCCTCTGTACCCTACCTGTCACAGCCTGCCCTCTGTACCCTACCTGTCACAGCCTGTCCTCTATACCCTACCTGTCACAGCCTGTCCTCTTCTCCCTACCTGTCACAGCCTGCCCTCTTCTCCCTACCTGTCACAGCCTGCCCTCTTCTCCCTACCTGTCACAGCCTGTCCTCTGTAAACTACCTGTCACAGCCTGCCCTCTGTACCCTACCTGTCACACCTTGTCCTCTATACCCTACCTGTCACAGCCTGTCCTCTTCTCCATACCTGTCACAGCCTGCCCTCTGTACCCTACCTGTCACAGCCTGCCCTCTGTACCCTACCTGTCACAGCCTGCCCTCTGTACCCTACCTGTCACAGCCTGCCCTCTATACCCTACCTGTCACAGCCTGTCCTCAGCTCCCTACCTGTCACAGCCTGCCCTCTTCTCCCTACCTGTCACAGCCTGTCCTCTTCTCCCTACCTGTCACAGCCTGTCCTCTTCTCCCTACCTGTCACAGCCTGTCCTCTTCTCCCTGCCTGTCACAGCCTGCCCTCTGTACCCTACCTGTCACAGCCTGTCCTCAGCTCCCTACCTGTCACAGCCTGTCCTCTTCTCCCTACCTGTCACAGCCTGTCCTCTTCTCCCTACCTGTCACAGCCTCTCCTCTTCTCCCTACCTGTCACAGCCTGACCTCTGTACCCTACCTGTCACAGCCTGCCCTCTGTACCCTACCTGTCACAGCCTGCCCTCTGTACCCTACCTGTCACAGCCTGCCCTCAGCTCCCTACCTGTCACAGCCTGCCCTCTGTACCCTACCTGTCACAGCCTGCCCTCTGTACCCTACCTGTCACAGCCTGCCTTCTGTACCCTACCTGTCACAGCCTGCCCTCTGTACCCTACCTGTCACAGCCTGTCCTCTTCTCCCTACCTGTCACAGCCTGCCCTCTGTACCCTACCTGTCACAGCCTGCCCTCTGTACCCTACCTGTCACAGCCTGTCCTCTGTACCCTACCTGTCACTGCCTGCCCTCTGTACCCTACCTGTCACAGCCTGCCCTCTTCTCCCTACCTGTCACAGCCTGCCCTCTTCTCCCTACCTGTCACAGCCTGCCCTCTTCTCCCTACCTGTCACAGCCTGCCCTCTGTACCCTACCTGTCACAGCCTGCCCTCTGTACCCTACCTGTCACAGCTTGTCCTCTGTACCCTACCTGTCACAGCCTGCCCTCTGTACCCTACCTGTCACAACCTGCCCTCTGTACCCTACCTGTCACAGCATGCCCTCTGTACCCTACCTGTCACAGCCTGCCCTCTGTACCCTACCTGTCACAGCCTGTCCTCTGTACCCTACCTGTCACAGCCTGCCCTCTGTACCCTACCTGTCACAACCTGCCCTCTGTACCCTACCTGTCACAGCCTGCCCTCTGTACCCTACCTGTCACAGCCTGCCCTCTGTACCCTACCTGTCACAGCCTGTCCTCTGTACCCTACCTGTCACAGCCTGTCCTCTGTACCCTAACTGTCACTGCCTGCCCTCTGTACCCTACCTGCCACAGCCTGTCCTCTTCTCCCTACCTGTCACAGCCTGTCCTCAGCCCCCCACCTGTCACAGCCTGCCCTCTGTACCCTACCTGTCACAGCCTGCCCTCTGTACCCTACCTGTCACAGCCTGTCCTCTTCTCCCTACCTGTCACAGCCTGCCCTCTGTACCCTACCTGTCACAGCCTGCCCTCTGTACTCTACCTGTCACAGCCTGTCCTCTGTACCCTACCTGTCACTGCCTGCCCTCTGTACCCTACCTGTCACAGCCTGCCCTCTTCTCCCTACCTGTCACAGCCTGCCCTCTTCTCCCTACCTGTCACAGCCTGCCCTCTTCTCCCTACCTGTCACAGCCTGCCCTCTGTACCCTACCTGTCACAGCCTGCCCTCTGTACCCTATCTGTCACAGCCTGCCCTCTGTACCCTACCTGTCACAGCCTGTCCTCTGTACCCTACCTGTCACAGCCTGCCCTCTGTACCCTACCTGTCACAACCTGCCCTCTGTACCCTACCTGTCACAGCATACCCTCTGTACCCTACCTGTCACAGCCTGTCCTCTGTACCCTACCTGTCACAGCCTGTCCTCTGTACCCTACCTGTCACTGCCTGCCCTCTGTACCCTACCTGTCACAGCCTGCCCTCTGTACCCTACCTGTCACAGCCTGCCCTCTGTACCCTACCTGTCACAGCCTGTCCTCTGTACCCTACCTGTCACAGCCTGCCCTCTGTACCCTACCTGTCACAACCTGCCCTCTGTACCCTACCTGTCACAGCCGGTCCTCTGTACCCTACCTGTCACAGCCTGTCCTCTGTACCCTACCTGTCACTGCCTGCCCTCTGTACCCTACCTGTCACTGCCTGTCCTCTTCTCCCTACCTGTCACAGCCTGCCCTCTGTACCCTACCTGTCACTGCCTGCCCTCTGTACCCTACCTGCCACAGCCTGCCCTCTGTACCCTACCTGTCACTGCCTGTCCTCTTCTCCCTACCTGTCACAGCCTGCCCTCTGTACCCTACCTGTCACTGCCTGCCCTCTGTACCCTACCTGCCACAGCCTGCCTTCTGTACCCTACCTGTCACAGCCTGTCCTCTGTACCCTACCTGTCACAGCCTGTCCTCTGTACACTACCTGTCACAGCCTGCCCTCTGTACCCTACCTGTCACAGCCTGCCCTCTGTACCCTACCTGTCACAGCCTGTCCTCTATACCCTACCTGTCACAGCCTGTCCTCTTCTCCCTACCTGTCACAGCCTGCCCTCTTCTCCCTACCTGTCACAGCCTGCCCTCTTCTCCCTACCTGTCACAGCCTGTCCTCTGTAAACTACCTGTCACAGCCTGCCCTCTGTACCCTACCTGTCACACCTTGTCCTCTATACCCTACCTGTCACAGCCTGTCCTCTTCTCCATACCTGTCACAGCCTGCCCTCTGTACCCTACCTGTCACAGCCTGCCCTCTGTACCCTACCTGTCACAGCCTGCCCTCTGTACCCTACCTGTCACAGCCTGCCCTCTATACCCTACCTGTCACAGCCTGTCCTCAGCTCCCTACCTGTCACAGCCTGCCCTCTTCTCCCTACCTGTCACAGCCTGTCCTCTTCTCCCTACCTGTCACAGCCTGTCCTCTTCTCCCTACCTGTCACAGCCTGTCCTCTTCTCCCTGCCTGTCACAGCCTGCCCTCTGTACCCTACCTGTCACAGCCTGTCCTCAGCTCCCTACCTGTCACAGCCTGTCCTCTTCTCCCTACCTGTCACAGCCTGTCCTCTTCTCCCTACCTGTCACAGCCTCTCCTCTTCTCCCTACCTGTCACAGCCTGCCCCCTGTACCCTACCTGTCACAGCCTGTCCTCTTCTCCCTACCTGTCACAGCCTGTCCTCTTCTCCCTACCTGTCACAGCCTGCCCTCTGTACCCTACCTGTCACAGCCTGTCCTCAGCTCCCTACCTGTCACAGCCTGTCCTCTTCTCCCTACCTGTCACAGCCTGCCCTCTGTACCCTACCTGTCACAGCCTGTCCTCAGCTCCCTACCTGTCACAGCCTGCCCTCTTCTCCCTACCTGTCACAGCCTGCCCTCAGCTCCCCACCTGTCACAGCCTGCCCTCTGTACCCTACCTGTCACAGCCTGCCCTCTGCACCCTACCTGTCACAGCCAGTCCTCTTCTCCCTACCTGTCACAGCCTGTCCTCTGTACCCTACCTGTCACAGCCTGTCCTCTTCTACCTACCTGTCACAGCCTGACCTCTGTACCCTACCTGTCACAGCCTGCCCTCTGTACCCTACCTGTCACAGCCTGCCCTCTGTACCCTACCTGTCACAGCCTGCCCTCAGCTCCCTACCTGTCACAGCCTGCCCTCTGTACCCTACCTGTCACAGCCTGCCCTCTGTACCCTACCTGTCACAGCCTGCCTTCTTTACCCTACCTGTCACAGCCTGCCCTCTGTACCCTACCTGTCACAGCCTGTCCTCTTCTCCCTACCTGTCACAGCCTGCCCTCTGTACCCTACCTGTCACAGCCTGCCCTCTGTACCCTACCTGTCACAGCCTGTCCTCTGTACCCTACCTGTCACTGCCTGCCCTCTGTACCCTACCTGTCACAGCCTGCCCTCTTCTCCCTACCTGTCACAGCCTGCCCTCTTCTCCCTACCTGTCACAGCCTGCCCTCTTCTCCCTACCTGTCACAGCCTGCCCTCTGTACCCTACCTGTCACAGCCTGCTCTCTGTACCCTACCTGTCACAGCTTGTCCTCTGTACCCTACCTGTCACAGCCTGCCCTCTGTACCCTACCTGTCACAACCTGCCCTCTGTACCCTACCTGTCACAGCATGCCCTCTGTACCCTACCTGTCACAGCCTGCCCTCTGTACCCTACCTGTCACAGCCTGTCCTCTGTACCCTACCTGTCACAGCCTGCCCTCTGTACCCTACCTGTCACAACCTGCCCTCTGTACCCTACCTGTCACAGCCTGCCCTCTGTACCCTACCTGTCACAGCCTGCCCTCTGTACCCTACCTGTCACAGCCTGTCCTCTGTACCCTACCTGTCACAGCCTGTCCTCTGTACCCTAACTGTCACTGCCTGCCCTCTGTACCCTACCTGCCACAGCCTGTCCTCTTCTCCCTACCTGTCACAGCCTGTCCTCAGCCCCCCACCTGTCACAGCCTGCCCTCTGTACCCTACCTGTCACAGCCTGCCCTCTGTACCCTACCTGTCACAGCCTGTCCTCTTCTCCCTACCTGTCACAGCCTGCCCTCTGTACCCTACCTGTCACAGCCTGCCCTCTGTACTCTACCTGTCACAGCCTGTCCTCTGTATCCTACCTGTCACTGCCTGCCCTCTGTACCCTACCTGTCACAGCCTGCCCTCTTCTCCCTACCTGTCACAGCCTGCCCTCTTCTCCCTACCTGTCACAGCCTGCCCTCTTCTCCCTACCTGTCACAGCCTGCCCTCTGTACCCTACCTGTCACAGCCTGCCCTCTGTACCCTACCTGTCACAGCCTGCCCTCTTTACCCTACCTGTCACAGCCTGTCCTCTGTACCCTACCTGTCACAGCCTGCCCTCTGTACCCTACCTGTCACAACCTGCCCTCTGTACCCTACCTGTCACAGCATACCCTCTGTACCCTACCTGTCACAGCCTGTCCTCTGTACCCTACCTGTCACAGCCTGTCCTCTGTACCCTACCTGTCACTGCCTGCCCTCTGTACCCTACCTGTCACAGCCTGCCCTCTTCTCCCTACCTGTCACAGCCTGCCCTCTTCTCCCTACCTGTCACAGCCTGCCCTCTTCTCCCTACCTGTCACAGCCTGCCCTCTGTACCCTACCTGTCACAGCCTGCCCTCTGTACCCTACCTGTCACAGCCTGCCCTCTGTACCCTACCTGTCACAGCTTGTCCTCTGTACCCTACCTGTCACAGCCTGCCCTCTGTACCCTACCTGTCACAACCTGCCCTCTGTACCCTACCTGTCACAGCATACCCTCTGTACCCTACCTGTCACAGCCTGTCCTCTGTACCCTACCTGTCACAGCCTGTCCTCTGTACCCTAACTGTCACTGACTGCCCTCTGTACCCTACCTGCCACAGCCTGTCCTCTTCTCCCTACCTGTCACAGCCTGTCCCCAGCTCCCTACCTGTCACAGCCTGCCCTCTGTACCCTACCTGTCACAGCCTGTCCTCTGTACCCTACCTGTCACAGCGTGCCCTCTGTACCCTACCTGTCAAAGCCTGCCCTCTGTACCCTACCTGTCACAGCCTGCCCTCTGTACCCTACCTGTCACAGCCTGTCCTCTGTACCCTACCTGTCACAGCCTGCCCTCTGTACCCTACCTGTCACAACCTGCCCTCTGTACCCTACCTGTCACAGCCGGTCCTCTGTACCCTACCTGTCACAGCCTGTCCTCTGTACCCTACCTGTCACTGCCTGCCCTCTGTACCCTACCTGTCACAGCCTGTCCTCTTCTCCCTACCTGTCACAGCCTGTCCTCTTCTCCCTGCCTGTCACAGCCTGCCCTCTGTACCCTACCTGTCACAGCCTGTCCTCAGCTCCCTACCTGTCACAGCCTGTCCTCTTCTCCCTACCTGTCACAGCCTGTCCTCTTCTCCCTACCTGTCACAGCCTGCCCCCTGTACCCTACCTGTCACAGCCTGTCCTCTTCTCCCTACCTGTCACAGCCTGTCCTCTTCTCCCTACCTGTCACAGCCTGACCTCTGTACCCTACCTGTCACAGCCTGCCCTCTGTACCCTACCTGTCACAGCCTGCCCTCTGTACCCTACCTGTCACAGCCTGCCCTCAGCTCCCTACCTGTCACAGCCTGCCCTCTGTACCCTACCTGTCACAGCCTGTCCTCTTCTCCCTACCTGTCACAGCCTGTCCTCTTCTACCTACCTGTCACAGCCTGACCTCTGTACCCTACCTGTCACAGCCTGCCCTCTGTACCCTACCTGTCACAGCCTGCCCTCTGTACCCTACCTGTCACAGCCTGCCCTCAGCTCCCTACCTGTCACAGCCTGCCCTCTGTACCCTACCTGTCACAGCCTGCCCTCTGTACCCTACCTGTCACAGCCTGCCTTCTGTACCCTACCTGTCACAGCCTGCCCTCTGTACCCTAACTGTCACAGCCTGTCCTCTTCTCCCTACCTGTCACAGCCTGCCCTCTGTACCCTACCTGTCACAGCCTGCCCTCTGTACCCTACCTGTCACAGCCTGTCCTCTGTACCCTACCTGTCACTGCCTGCCTTCTGTACCCTACCTGTCACAGCCTGCCCTCTTCTCCCTACCTGTCACAGCCTGCCCTCTTCTCCCTACCTGTCACAGCCTGCCCTCTTCTCCCTACCTGTCACAGCCTGCCCTCTGTACCCTACCTGTCACAGCCTGCTCTCTGTACCCTACCTGTCACAGCTTGTCCTCTGTACCCTACCTGTCACAGCCTGCCCTCTGTACCCTACCTGTCACAACCTGCCCTCTGTACCCTACCTGTCACAGCATGCCCTCTGTACCCTACCTGTCACAGCCTGCCCTCTGTACCCTACCTGTCACAGCCTGTCCTCTGTACCCTACCTGTCACAGCCTGCCCTCTGTACCCTACCTGTCACAACCTGCCCTCTGTACCCTACCTGTCACAGCCTGCCCTCTGTACCCTACCTGTCACAGCCTGCCCTCTGTACCCTACCTGTCACAGCCTGTCCTCTGTACCCTACCTGTCACAGCCTGTCCTCTGTACCCTAACTGTCACTGCCTGCCCTCTGTACCCTACCTGCCACAGCCTGTCCTCTTCTCCCTACCTGTCACAGCCTGTCCTCAGCCCCCCACCTGTCACAGCCTGCCCTCTGTACCCTACCTGTCACAGCCTGCCCTCTGTACCCTACCTGTCACAGCCTGTCCTCTTCTCCCTACCTGTCACAGCCTGCCCTCTGTACCCTACCTGTCACAGCCTGCCCTCTGTACTCTACCTGTCACAGCCTGTCCTCTGTAACCTACCTGTCACTGCCTACCCTCTGTACCCTACCTGTCACAGCCTGCCCTCTTCTCCTTACCTGTCACAGCCTGCCCTCTTCTCCCTACCTGTCACAGCCTGCCCTCTTCTCCCTACCTGTCACAGCCTGCCCTCTGTACCCTACCTGTCACAGCCTGCCCTCTGTACCCTACCTGTCACAGCCTGCCCTCTGTACCCTACCTGTCACAGCCTGTCCTCTGTACCCTACCTGTCACAGCCTGCCCTCTGTACCCTACCTGTCACAACCTGCCCTCTGTACCCTACCTGTCACAGCATACCCTCTGTACCCTACCTGTCACAGCCTGTCCTCTGTACCCTACCTGTCACAGCCTGTCCTCTGTACCCTACCTGTCACTGCCTGCCCTCTGTACCCTACCTGTCACAGCCTGCCCTCTTCTCCCTACCTGTCACAGCCTGCCCTCTTCTCCCTACCTGTCACAGCCTGCCCTCTTCTCCCTACCTGTCACAGCCTGCCCTCTGTACCCTACCTGTCACAGCCTGCCCTCTGTACCCTACCTGTCACAGCCTGCCCTCTGTACCCTACCTGTCACAGCTTGTCCTCTGTACCCTACCTGTCACAGCCTGCCCTCTGTACCCTACCTGTCACAACCTGCCCTCTGTACCCTACCTGTCACAGCATACCCTCTGTACCCTACCTGTCACAGCCTGTCCTCTGTACCCTACCTGTCACAGCCTGTCCTCTGTACCCTAACTGTCACTGCCTGCCCTCTGTACCCTACCTGCCACAGCCTGTCCTCTTCTCCCTACCTGTCACAGCCTGTCCCCAGCTCCCTACCTGTCACAGCCTGCCCTCTGTACCCTACCTGTCACAGCCTGTCCTCTGTACCCTACCTGTCACAGCGTGCCCTCTGTACCCTACCTGTCAAAGCCTGCCCTCTGTACCCTACCTGTCACAGCCTGCCCTCTGTACCCTACCTGTCACAGCCTGTCCTCTGTACCCTACCTGTCACAGCCTGCCCTCTGTACCCTACCTGTCACAACCTGCCCTCTGTACCCTACCTGTCACAGCCGGTCCTCTGTACCCTACCTGTCACAGCCGGTCCTCTGTACCCTACCTGTCACTGCCTTCCCTCTGTACCCTACCTGTCACTGCCTGTCCTCTTCTCCCTACCTGTCACAGCCTGCCCTCTGTACCCTACCTGTCACTGCCTGCCCTCTGTACCCTACCTGCCACAGCCTGCCCTCTGTACCCTACCTGTCACTGCCTGTCCTCTTCTCCCTACCTGTCACAGCCTGCCCTCTGTACCCTACCTGTCACTGCCTGCCCTCTGTACCCTACCTGCCACAGCCTGCCTTCTGTACCCTACCTGTCACAGCCTGTCCTCTGTACCCTACCTGTCACAGCCTGTCCTCTGTACACTACCTGTCACAGCCTGCCCTCTGTACCCTACCTGTCACAGCCTGCCCTCTGTACCCTACCTGTCACAGCTTGTCCTCTGTACTCTACCTGTCACAGCCTGCCCTCTGTACCCCACCAGTCACAGCCTGCCCTCTGTACCCTACCAGTCACAACCTGCCCTCTGTACCCTACCTGTCACAGCCTGCCCTCTGTACCCTACCTGTCCCAGCCTGCCCTCTGTACCCTACCTGTCACAGCCTGTCCTCTGTACCCTACCTGTCACAGCCTGCCCTCTGTACCCTACCTGTCACAGCCTGCCCTCTGTACCCTACCTGTCACAGCCTGTCCTCTGTACCTTACCTGTCACAGCCTGCCCTCTGTACCCTACCTGTCACAACCTGCCCTCTGTACCCTACCTGTCACAGCCTGCCCTCTGAACCCTACCTGTCACAGCCTGTCCTCTGTACCCTACCTGTCACAGCCTGTCCTCTGTACCCTACCTGTCACTGCCTGCCCTCTGTACCCTACCTGCCACAGCCTGTCCTCTTCTCCCTACCTGTCACAGCCTGTCCTCAGCTCCCTACCTGTCACAGCCTGTCCTCTTCTCCCTACCTGTCACAGCCTGTCCTCTGTACCCTACCTGTCACAGCCTGCCCTCTGTACCCTACCTCTCACAGCCTGCCCTCAGCTCCCTACCTGTCACAGCCTGCCCTCTGTACCCTACCTGTCACAGCCTGTCCTCTTCTCCTTACCTGTCACAGCCTGTCCTCAGCTCCCTACCTGTCACAGCCTGTCCTCTTCTCCCTACCTGTCACAGCCTGTCCTCTGTACCCTACCTGTCACAGCCTGCCCTCTGTACCCTACCTGTCACAGCCTGTCCTCAGCTCCCTACCTGTCACAGCCTGTCCTCTGTACCCTACCTGTCACAGCCTGCCCTCTGTACCCTACCTGTCACAGCCTGACCTCAGCTCCCTACCTGTCACAGCCTGCCCTCTGTACCCTACCTGTCACAGCCTGCCCTCTGTACACTACCTGTCACAGCCTGCCCTCTGTACCCTACCTGTCACAGCTTGCCCTCAGCTCCCTACCTGTCACAGCCTGCCCTCTGTACCCTACCTGTCACAGCCTGCCCTCTGTACACTACCTGTCACAGCCTGTCCTCTTCTCCCTACCTGTCACAGCCTGCCCTCAGCTCCCTACCTGTCACAGCCTGCCCTCAGCTCCCTACCTGTCACAGCCTGTCCTCTTCTCCCTACCTGTCACAGCCTGTCCTCAGCTCCCTACCTGTCACTGCCTGCCCTCTGTACCCTACCTGCCACAGCCTGTCATCTTCTCCCTACCTGTAAAAGCCTGTCCTCAGCTCCCTACCTGTCACAGCCTGTCCTCTTCTTCCTACCTGTCACAGCCTGCCCTCTGTACCCTACCTGTCACAGCATGCCCTCTGTACCCTACCTGTCACAGCCTGCCCTCTGTACCCTACCTGTCACAGCTTGTCCTCTGTACCCTACCTGTCACAGCCTGCCCTCTGTACCCTACCTGTCACAACCTGCCCTCTGTACCCTACCTGTCACAGCATACCCTCTGTACCCTACCTGTCACAGCCTGTCCTCTGTACCCTACCTGTCACAGCCTGTCCTCTGTACCCTAACTGTCACTGCCTGCCCTCTGTACCCTACCTGCCACAGCCTGTCCTCTTCTCCCTACCTGTCACAGCCTGTCCCCAGCTCCCTACCTGTCACAGCCTGCCCTCTGTACCCTACCTGTCACAGCCTGTCCTCTGTACCCTACCTGTCACAGCGTGCCCTCTGTACCCTACCTGTCAAAGCCTGCCCTCTGTACCCTACCTGTCACAGCCTGCCCTCTGTACCCTACCTGTCACAGCCTGTCCTCTGTACCCTACCTGTCACAGCCTGCCCTCTGTACCCTACCTGTCACAACCTGCCCTCTGTACCCTACCTGTCACAGCCGGTCCTCTGTACCCTACCTGTCACAGCCTGTCCTCTGTACCCTACCTGTCACTGCCTTCCCTCTGTACCCTACCTGTCACTGCCTGTCCTCTTCTCCCTACCTGTCACAGCCTGCCCTCTGTACCCTACCTGTCACTGCCTGCCCTCTGTACCCTACCTGCCACAGCCTGCCCTCTGTACCCTACCTGTCACTGCCTGTCCTCTTCTCCCTACCTGTCACAGCCTGCCCTCTGTACCCTACCTGTCACTGCCTGCCCTCTGTACCCTACCTGCCACAGCCTGCCTTCTGTACCCTACCTGTCACAGCCTGTCCTCTGTACCCTACCTGTCACAGCCTGTCCTCTGTACACTACCTGTCACAGCCTGCCCTCTGTACCCTACCTGTCACAGCCTGCCCTCTGTACCCTACCTGTCACAGCTTGTCCTCTGTACTCTACCTGTCACAGCCTGCCCTCTGTACCCCACCAGTCACAGCCTGCCCTCTGTACCCTACCAGTCACAACCTGCCCTCTGTACCCTACCTGTCACAGCCTGCCCTCTGTACCCTACCTGTCCCAGCCTGCCCTCTGTACCCTACCTGTCACAGCCTGTCCTCTGTACCCTACCTGTCACAGCCTGCCCTCTGTACCCTACCTGTCACAGCCTGCCCTCTGTACCCTACCTGTCACAGCCTGTCCTCTGTACCTTACCTGTCACAGCCTGCCCTCTGTACCCTACCTGTCACAACCTGCCCTCTGTACCCTACCTGTCACAGCCTGCCCTCTGAACCCTACCTGTCACAGCCTGTCCTCTGTACCCTACCTGTCACAGCCTGTCCTCTGTACCCTACCTGTCACTGCCTGCCCTCTGTACCCTACCTGCCACAGCCTGTCCTCTTCTCCCTACCTGTCACAGCCTGTCCTCAGCTCCCTACCTGTCACAGCCTGTCCTCTTCTCCCTACCTGTCACAGCCTGTCCTCTGTACCCTACCTGTCACAGCCTGCCCTCTGTACCCTACCTCTCACAGCCTGCCCTCAGCTCCCTACCTGTCACAGCCTGCCCTCTGTACCCTACCTGTCACAGCCTGTCCTCTTCTCCTTACCTGTCACAGCCTGTCCTCAGCTCCCTACCTGTCACAGCCTGTCCTCTTCTCCCTACCTGTCACAGCCTGTCCTCAGCTCCCTACCTGTCACAGCCTGCCCTCTGTACCCTACCTGTCACAGCCTGTCCTCAGCTCCCTACCTGTCACAGCCTGTCCTCTGTACCCTACCTGTCACAGCCTGCCCTCTGTACCCTACCTGTCACAGCCTGCCCTCAGCTCCCTACCTGTCACAGCCTGCCCTCTGTACCCTACCTGTCACAGCCTGCCCTCTGTACACTACCTGTCACAGCCTGCCCTCTGTACCCTACCTGTCACAGCTTGCCCTCAGCTCCCTACCTGTCACAGCCTGCCCTCTGTACCCTACCTGTCACAGCCTGCCCTCTGTACACTACCTGTCACAGCCTGTCCTCTTCTCCCTACCTGTCACAGCCTGCCCTCAGCTCCCTACCTGTCACAGCCTGCCCTCAGCTCCCTACCTGTCACAGCCTGTCCTCTTCTCCCTACCTGTCACAGCCTGTCCTCAGCTCCCTACCTGTCACTGCCTGCCCTCTGTACCCTACCTGCCACAGCCTGTCATCTTCTCCCTACCTGTCACAGCCTGTCCTCAGCTCCCTACCTGTCACAGCCTGTCCTCTTCTCCCTACCTGTCACAGCCTGCCCTCTGTACCCTACCTGTCACAGCATGCCCTCTGTACCCTACCTGTCACAGCCTGTCCTCAGCTCCCTACCTGTCACAGCCTGTCCTCAGCTCCCTACCTGTCACAGCCTGTCCTCTTCTCCCTACCTGTCACAGCCTGTCCTCTGTACCCTACCTGTCACAGCCTGTCCTCTGCTCCCTACTTGTTACAGCCTGTCCTCAGCTCCCTACCTGTCACAGCCTGTCCTCTTCACCCTACCTGTCACAGCCTGTCCTCTTCTCCCTACCTGTCACAGCCTGTCCTCCGTACCCTACCTGTCACAGCCTGTCCTCCGTACCCTACCTGTCTCAGCCTGCCCTCCGTACCCTACCTGTCACAGCCTGCCCTCAGCTCCCTACCTGTCACAGCCTGTCCTCAGCTCCCAACCTGTCACAGCCTGCCCTCAGCTCCCTACCTGTCACAGCCTGTCCTCAGCTCCCTACCTGTCACAGCCTCCCCTCTGTACCCTACCTGTCACAGCCTGCCCTCTGTACCCTACCTGTCACAGCCTGTCCTCTGCTCCCTACCTGTCACAGCCTCCCCTCTGTACCCTACCTGTCACAGCCTGTCCTCTGCTCCCTACTTGTTACAGACTGTCCTCAGCTCCCTACCTGTCACAGCCTGAACTCTGTACCCTACCTGTAACAGCCTGTCCTCAGCTCCCTACCTGTCACAGCCTGTCCTCTTCTCCTTACCTGTCACAGCCTGCCCTCTGTACCCTACCTGTCACAGCCTGCCCTCTGTACCCTACCTGTCACAGCCTGCCCTCTGTACCCTACCTGTCACAGCCTGCCCTCTGTACCCTACCTGTCACAGCCTGCCCTCTGTACCCTACCTGTCACAGCCTGTCCTCTTCTCCCTACCTGTCACAGCCTGCCCTCTGTACCCTACCTGTCACAGCCTGCCCTCTGTACCCTACCTGTCACAGCCTGTCCTCTTCTCCCTACCTGTCACAGCCTGCCCTCTGTACCCTACCTGTCACAGCCTGCCCTCTGTACCCTACCTGTCACAGCCTGTCCTCTGTACCCTACCTGTCACTGCCTGCCCTCTGTACCCTACCTGTCACAGCCTGCCCTCTTCTCCCTACCTGTCACAGCCTGCCCTCTGTACCCTACCTGTCACAGCCTGCCCTCTGTACCCTACCTGTCACAGCTTGTCCTCTGTAGCCTACCTGTCACAGCCTGCCCTCTGTACCCAACCTGTCACAACCTGCCCTCTGTACCCTAGCTGTGACAGGTAGGGTACAGAGGGCAGGTTGTGACAGGTTGGGTACAGGAGAAGCCTGTCCTCTTCTCCCTACCTGTCACAGCCTGCCCTCTGTACCCTACCTGTCACAGCCTGCCCTCTGTACCCTACCTGTCACAGCCTGTCCTCTGTACCCTACCTGTCACTGCCTGCCCTCTGTACCCTACCTGTCACTGCCTGCCCTCTGTACCCTACCTGTCACAGCCTGCCCTCTTCTCCCTACCTGTCACAGCCTGCCCTCTGTACCCTACCTGTCACAGCCTGCCCTCTGTACCCTACCTGTCACAGCTTGTCCTCTGTAGCCTACCTGTCACAGCCTGCCCTCTGTACCCAACCTGTCACAACCTGCCCTCTGTACCCTACCTGTCACAGCATGCCTCTGTACCCTACCTGTCACAGCCTGCCCTCTGTACCCTACCTGTCACAGCCTGTCCTCTGTACCCTACCTGTCACAGCATGCCCTCTGTACCCTAACTGTCACTGCCTGCCCTCTGTACCCTACCTGCCACAGCCTGTCCTCTTCTCCCTACCTGTCACAGCCTGTCCTCAGCTCCCTACCTGTCACAGCCTGCCCTCTGTACCCTACCTGTCACATCCTGTCCTCTGTACCCTACCTGTCACAGCGTGCCCTCTGTACCCTACCTGTCACAGCCTGCCCTCTGTACCCTACCTGTCACAGCCTGCCCTCTGTACCCTACCTGTCACAGCCTGCCCTCTGTACCCTACCTGTCACAACCTGCCCTCTTTACCCTACCTGTCACAGCCGGACCTCTGTACCCTACCTGTCACAGCCTGTCCTCTGTACCCTACCTGTCACTGCCTGCCCTCTGTACCCTACCTGTCACTGCCTGTCCTCTTCTCCCTACCTGTCACAGCCTGTCCTCTGCTCCCTACTTGTTACAGACTGTCCTCTGCTCCCTACCTGTCACAGCCTGTCCTCTGCTCCCTACTTGTTACAGACTGTCCTCAGCTCCCTACCTGTCACAGCCTGCCCTCTGTACCCGACCTGTAACAGCCTGTCCTCAGCTCCCTACCTGTCACAGCCTGTCCTCTTCTCCTTACCTGTCACAGCCTGCCCTCTGTACCCTACCTGTCACAGCCTGCCCTCTGTACCCTACCTGTCACAGCCTGCCCTCTGTACCCTACCTGTCACAGCCTGCCCTCTGTACCCTACCTGTCACAGCCTGTCCTCTTCTCCCTACCTGTCACAGCCTGCCCTCTGTACCCTACCTGTCACAGCCTGCCCTCTGTACCCTACCTGTCACAGCCTGTCCTCTTCTCCCTACCTGTCACAGCCTGCCCTCTGTACCCTACCTGTCACAGCCTGCCCTCTGTTCCCTACCTGTCACAGCCTGTCCTCTGTACCCTACCTGTCACTGCCTGCCCTCTGTACCCTACCTGTCACAGCCTGCCCTCTTCTCCCTACCTGTCACAGCCTGCCCTCTGTACCCTACCTGTCACAGCCTGCCCTCTGTACCCTACCTGTCACAGCTTGTCCTCTGTACCCTACCTGTCACAGCCTGCCCTCTGTACCCTACCTGTCACAACCTGCCCTCTGTACCCTACCTGTCACAGCATGCCCTCTGTACCCTACCTGTCACAGCCTGCCCTCTGTACCCTACCTGTCACAGCCTGTCCTCTGAACCCTACCTGTCACAGCATGCCCTCTGTACCCTAACTGTCACTGCCTGCCCTCTGTACCCTACCTGCCACAGCCTGTCCTCTTCTCCCTACCTGTCACAGCCTGTCCTCAGCTCCCTACCTGTCAAAGCCTGCCCTCTGTACCCTACCTGTCACAGCCTGTCCTCTGTACCCTACCTGTCACAGCGTGCCATCTGTACCCTACCTGTCACAGCCTGCCCTCTGTACCCTACCTGTCACAGCCTGTCCTCTGAACCCTACCTGTCACAGCATGCCCTCTGTACCCTAACTGTCACTGCCTGCCCTCTGTACCCTACCTGCCACAGCCTGTCCTCTTCTCCCTACCTGTCACAGCCTGTCCTCAGCTCCCTACCTGTCACAGCCTGCCCTCTGTACCCTATCTGTCACATCCTGTCCTCTGTACCCTACCTGTCACAGCGTGCCCTCTGTACCCTACCTGTCACAGCCTGCCCTCTGTACCCTACCTGTCACAGCCTGCCCTCTGTACCCTACCTGTCACAGCCTGCCCTCTGTACCCTACCTGTCACAACCTGCCCTCTTTACCCTACCTGTCACAGCTGGTCCTCTGTACCCTACCTGTCACAGCCTGTCCTCTGTACCCTACCTGTCACTGCCTGCCCTCTGTACCCTACCTGTCACTGCCTGTCCTCTTCTCCCTACCTGTCACAGCCTGTCCTCTGCTCCCTACTTGTTACAGACTGTCCTCTGCTCCCTACCTGTCACAGCCTCCCCTCTGTACCCTACCTGTCACAGCCTGTCCTCTGCTCCCTACTTGTTACAGACTGTCCTCAGCTCCCTACCTGTCACAGCCTGCCCTCTGTACCCTACCTGTAACAGCCTGTCCTCAGCTCCCTACCTGTCACAGCCTGTCCTCTTCTCCTTACCTGTCACAGCCTGCCCTCTGTACCCTACCTGTCACTGCCTGCCCTCTGTACCCTACCTGTCACAGCCTGCCCTCTGTACCCTACCTGTCACAGCCTGCCCTCTGTACCCTACCTGTCACAGCCTGTCCTCTTCTCCCTACCTGTCACAGCCTGCCCTCTGTACCCTACCTGTCACAGCCTGCCCTCTGTACCCTACCTGTCACAGCCTGTCCTCTTCTCCCTACCTGTCACAGCCTGCCCTCTGTACCCTACATGTCACAGCCTGCCCTCTGTACCCTACCTGTCACAGCCTGTCCTCTGTACCCTACCTGTCACTGCCTGCCCTCTGTACCCTACCTGTCACAGCCTGCCCTCTTCTCCCTACCTGTCACAGCCTGCCCTCTGTACCCTACCTGTCACAGCCTGTCCTCTTCTCCTTACCTGTCACAGCCTGCCCTCTGTACCCTACCTGTCACAGCCTGCCCTCTGTACCCTACCTGTCACAGCCTGCCCTCTGTACCCTACCTGTCACAGCCTGTCCTCTTCTCCCTACCTGTCGCAGCCTGCCCTCTGTACCCTACCTGTCACAGCCTGCCCTCTGTACCCTACCTGTCACAGCCTGTCCTCTTCTCCCTACCTGTCACAGCCTGCCCTCTGTACCCTACCTGTCACAGCCTGCCCTCTGTACCCTACCTGTCACAGCCTGTCCTCTGTACCCTACCTGTCACTGCCTGCCCTCTGTACCCTACCTGTCACAGCCTGCCCTCTTCTCCCTACCTGTCACAGCCTGCCCTCTGTACCCTACCTGTCACAGCCTGCCCTCTGTACCCTACCTGTCACAGCCTGCCCTCTGTACCCTACCTGTCACAGCTTGTCCTCTGTACCCTACCTGTCACAGCCTGCCCTCTGTACCCTACCTGTCACAACCTGCCCTCTGTACCCTACCTGTCACAGCATGCCCTCTGTACCCTACCTGTCACAGCCTGCCCTCTGTACCCTACCTGTCACAGCCTGTCCTCTGTACCCTACCTGTCACAGCATGCCCTCTGTACCCTAACTGTCACTGCCTGCCCTCTGTACCCTACCTGCCACAGCCTGTCCTCTTCTCCCTACCTGTCACAGCCTGTCCTCAGCTCCCTACCTGTCAAAGCCTGCCCTCTGTACCCTACCTGTCACAGCCTGTCCTCTGTACCCTACCTGTCACAGCGTGCCATCTGTACCCTACCTGTCACAGCCTGCCCTCTGTACCCTACCTGTCACAGCCTGTCCTCTGTACCCTACCTGTCACAGCATGCCCTCTGTACCCTAACTGTCACTGCCTGCCCTCTGTACCCTACCTGTCACATCCTGTCCTCTGTACCCTACCTGTCACAGCGTGCCCTCTGTACCCTACCTGTCACAGCCTGCCCTCTGTACCCTACCTGTCACAGCCTGCCCTCTGTACCCTACCTGTCACAGCCTGCCCTCTGTACCCTACCTGTCACAACCTGCCCTCTTTACCCTACCTGTCACAGCCGGTCCTCTGTACCCTACCTGTCACAGCCTGTCCTCTGTACCCTACCTGTCACTGCCTGCCCTCTGTACCCTACCTGTCACTGCCTGTCCTCTTCTCCCTACCTGTCACAGCCTGTCCTCTGCTCCCTACTTGTTACAGACTGTCCTCTGCTCCCTACCTGTCACAGCCTCCCCTCTGTACCCTACCTGTCACAGCCTGTCCTCTGCTCCCTACTTGTTACAGACTGTCCTCAGCTCCCTACCTGTCACAGCCTGCCCTCTGTACCCTACCTGTAACAGCCTGTCCTCAGCTCCCTACCTGTCACAGCCTGTCCTCTTCTCCTTACCTGTCACAGCCTGCCCTCTGTACACCTACCTGTCACTGCCTGCCCTCTGTACCCTACCTGTCACAGCCTGCCCTCTGTACCCTACCTGTCACAGCCTGCCCTCTGTACCCTACCTGTCACAGCCTGTCCTCTTCTCCCTACCTGTCACAGCCTGCCCTCTGTACCCTACCTGTCACAGCCTGCCCTCTGTACCCTACCTGTCACAGCCTGTCCTCTTCTCCCTACCTGTCACAGCCTGCCCTCTGTACCCTACATGTCACAGCCTGCCCTCTGTACCCTACCTGTCACAGCCTGTCCTCTGTACCCTACCTGTCACTGCCTGCCCTCTGTACCCTACCTGTCACAGCCTGCCCTCTTCTCCCTACCTGTCACAGCCTGCCCTCTGTACCCTACCTGTCACAGCCTGTCCTCTGTACCCTACCTGTCACTGCCTGCCCTCTGTACCCTACCTGTCACAGCCTGCCCTCTTCTCCCTACCTGTCACAGCCTGCCCTCTGTACCCTACCTGTCACAGCCTGCCCTCTGTACCCTACCTGTCACAGCTTGTCCTCTGTACCCTACCTGTCACAGCCTGCCCTCTGTACCCTACCTGTCACAACCTGCCCTCTGTACCCTACCTGTCACAGCATGCCCTCTGTACCCTACCTGTCACAGCCTGCCCTCTGTACCCTACCTGTCACAGCCTGTCCTCTGTACCCTACCTGTCACAGCATGCCCTCTGTACCCTAACTGTCACTGCCTGCCCTCTGTACCCTACCTGCCACAGCCTGTCCTCTTCTCCCTACCTGTCACAGCCTGTCCTCAGCTCCCTACCTGTCAAAGCCTGCCCTCTGTACCCTACCTGTCACAGCCTGTCCTCTGTACCCTACCTGTCACAGCGTGCCATCTGTACCCTACCTGTCACAGCCTGCCCTCTGTACCCTACCTGTCACAGCCTGTCCTCTGTACCCTACCTGTCACAGCATGCCCTCTGTACCCTAACTGTCACTGCCTGCCCTCTGTACCCTACCTGTCACATCCTGTCCTCTGTACCCTACCTGTCACAGCGTGCCCTCTGTACCCTACCTGTCACAGCCTGCCCTCTGTACCCTACCTGTCACAGCCTGCCCTCTGTACCCTACCTGTCACAGCCTGCCCTCTGTACCCTACCTGTCACAACCTGCCCTCTTTACCCTACCTGTCACAGCCGGTCCTCTGTACCCTACCTGTCACAGCCTGTCCTCTGTACCCTACCTGTCACTGCCTGCCCTCTGTACCCTACCTGTCACTGCCTGTCCTCTTCTCCCTACCTGTCACAGCCTGTCCTCTGCTCCCTACTTGTTACAGACTGTCCTCTGCTCCCTACCTGTCACAGCCTCCCCTCTGTACCCTACCTGTCACAGCCTGTCCTCTGCTCCCTACTTGTTACAGACTGTCCTCAGCTCCCTACCTGTCACAGCCTGCCCTCTGTACCCTACCTGTAACAGCCTGTCCTCAGCTCCCTACCTGTCACAGCCTGTCCTCTTCTCCTTACCTGTCACAGCCTGCCCTCTGTACCCTACCTGTCACTGCCTGCCCTCTGTACCCTACCTGTCACAGCCTGCCCTCTGTACCCTACCTGTCACAGCCTGCCCTCTGTACCCTACCTGTCACAGCCTGTCCTCTTCTCCCTACCTGTCACAGCCTGCCCTCTGTACCCTACCTGTCACAGCCTGCCCTCTGTACCCTACCTGTCACAGCCTGTCCTCTTCTCCCTACCTGTCACAGCCTGCCCTCTGTACCCTACATGTCACAGCCTGCCCTCTGTACCCTACCTGTCACAGCCTGTCCTCTGTACCCTACCTGTCACTGCCTGCCCTCTGTACCCTACCTGTCACAGCCTGCCCTCTTCTCCCTACCTGTCACAGCCTGCCCTCTGTACCCTACCTGTCACAGCCTGCCCTCTGTACCCTACCTGTCACAGCTTGTCCTCTGTACCCTACCTGTCACAGCCTGCCCTCTGTACCCTACCTGTCACAACCTGCCCTCTGTACCCTACCTGTCACAGCATGCCCTCTGTACCCTACCTGTCACAGCCTGCCCTCTGTACCCTACCTGTCACAGCCTGTCCTCTGTACCCTACCTGTCACAGCATGCCCTCTGTACCCTAACTGTCACTGCCTGCCCTCTGTACCCTACCTGCCACAGCCTGTCCTCTTCTCCCTACCTGTCACAGCCTGTCCTCAGCTCCCTACCTGTCACAGCCTGCCCTCTGTACCCTACCTGTCACAGCCTGTCCTCTGTACCCTACCTGTCACAGCGTGCCATCTGTACCCTACCTGTCACAGCCTGCCCTCTGTACCCTACCTGTCACAGCCTGCCCTCTGTACCCTACCTGTCACAGCCTGTCCTCTGTACCCTTCCTGTCACAGCCTGCCCTCTGTACCCTACCTGTCACAACCTGCCCTCTTTACCCTACCTGTCACAGCCGGTCCTCTGTACCCTACCTGTCACTGCCTGCCCTCTGTACCCTACCTGTCACTGCCTGCCCTCTGTACCCTACCTGTCACTGCCTGTCCTCTTCTCCCTACCTGTCACAGCCTGTCCTCTGTACCCTACCTGTCACTGCCTGCCCTCTGTACCCTACCTGCCACAGCCTGCCCTCTGTACCCTACCTGTCACAGCCTGTCCTCTGTACCCTACCTGTCACAGCCTGTCCTCTGTACACTACCTGTCACAGCCTGCCCTCTGTACCCCACCTGTCACAGCCTGCCCTCTGTACCCCACCTGTCACAGCTTGTCCTCTGTACCCCACCTGTCACAGCCTGCCCTCTGTACCCCACCAGTCACAGCCTGCCCTCTGTACCCTACCAGTCACAACCTGCCCTCTGTACCCTACCTGTCCCAGCCTGCCCTCTGTACCCTACCTGTCCCAGCCTGCCCTCTGTACCCTACCTGTCCCAGCCTGCCCTCTGTACCCTACCTGTCACAGCCTGCCCTCTGTACCCTACCTGTCACAGCCTGCCCTCTGTACCCTACCTGTCACAGCCTGTCCTCTGTACCTTACCTGTCACAGCCTGCCCTCTGTACCCTACCTGTCACAACCTGCCCTCTGTACCCTACCTGTCACAGCCTGCCCTCTGTACTCTACCTGTCACAGCCTGCCCTCTGTACCCTACCTGTCACAGCCTGTCCTCTGTACCCTACCTGTCACAGCCTGTCCTCTGTACCCTACCTGTCACTGCCTGCCCTCTGTACCCTACCTGCCACAGCCTGTCCTCTGTACCCTACCTGTCACAGCCTGCCCTCTGTACCCTACCTGTCACAGCCTGCCCTCAGCTCCCTACCTGGCACAGCCTGCCCTCTGTACCCTACCTGTCACAGCCTGCCCTCTGTACCCTACCTGTCACAGCTTGCCCTCAGCTCCCTACCTGTTACAGCCTGTCCTCTTCTCCCTACCTGTCACAGCCTGCCCTCAGCTCCCTACCTGTCACAGCCTGCCCTCAGCTCCCTACCTGTCACAGCCTGTCCTCTTCTCCTTACCTGTCACAGCCTGTCCTCAGCTCCCTACCTGTCACAGCCTGCCCTCAGCTCCCTACCTGTCACAGCCTCCCCTCTGTACCCTACCTTTCACAGCCTGCCCTCTGTACCCTACCTGTCACAGCCTGCCCTCTGTACCCTACCTGTCACAGCCTGCCCTCAGCTCCCTACCTGTCACAGCCTGTCCTCTGTACCCTACCTGTCACAGCCTGCCCTCAGCTCCCTACCTGTCACAGCCTCCCCTCAGCTCCCTACCTGTCACAGCCTCCCCTCTGTTCCCTACCTGTCACAGCCTGCCCTCTGTACCCTACCTGTCACAGCCTGTCCTCTGCTCCCTACCTGTCACAGACTGTCCTCAGCTCCCTACCTGTCACAGCCTGCCCTCTGTACCCTACCTGTAACAGCCTGTCCTCAGCTCCCTACCTGTCACAGCCTGTCCTCTTCTCCCTACCTGTCACAGCCTGCCCTCTGTACCCTACATGTCACAGCCTGTCCTCTTCACCCTACCTGTCACAGCCTGTCCTCTTCTCCCTACCTGTCACAGCCTGTCCTCTTCACCCTACCTGTCACAGCCTGCCCTCTGTACCCTACCTGTCACAGCCTGTCCTCTTCTCCCTACCTGTCACAGCCTGCCCTCTGTACCCTACCTGTCACAGCCTGCCCTCTGTACCCTACCTGTCACAGCCTGCCCTCTGTACCCTACCTGTCACAGCCTGTCCTCTGTACCCTACCTGTCACTGCCTGCCCTCTGTACCCTACCTGTCACAGCCTGCCCTCTTCTCCCTACCTGTCACAGCCTGCCCTCTGTACCCTACCTGTCACAGCCTGCCCTCTGTACCCTACCTGTCACAGCTTGTCCTCTGTACCCTACCTGTCACAGCCTGCCCTCTGTACCCTACCTGTCACAACCTGCCCTCTGTACCCTACCTGTCACAGCATGCCCTCTGTACCCTACCTGTCACAGCCTGCCCTCTGTACCCTACCTGTCACAGCCTGTCCTCTGTACCCTACCTGTCACAGCATGCCCTCTGTACCCTAACTGTCACTGCCTGCCCTCTGTACCCTACCTGCCACAGCCTGTCCTCTTCTCCCTACCTGTCACAGCCTGTCCTCAGCTCCCTACCTGTCACAGCCTGCCCTCTGTACCCTACCTGTCACAGCCTGTCCTCTGTACCCTACCTGTCACAGCGTGCCCTCTGTACCCTACCTGTCACAGCCTGCCCTCTGTACCCTACCTGTCACAGCCTGCCCTCTGTACCCTACCTGTCACAGCCTGTCCTCTGTACCCTTCCTGTCACAGCCTGCCCTCTGTACCCTACCTGTCACAACCTGCCCTCTTTACCCTACCTGTCACAGCCGGTCCTCTGTACCCTACCTGTCACAGCCGGTCCTCTGTACCCTACCTGTCACTGCCTGCCCTCTGTACCCTACCTGTCACTGCCTGTCCTCTTCTCCCTACCTGTCACAGCCTGTCCTCTGTACCCTACCTGTCACTGCCTGCCCTCTGTACCCTACCTGCCACAGCCTGCCCTCTGTACCCTACCTGTCACAGCCTGTCCTCTGTACCCTACCTGTCACAGCCTGTCCTCTGTACACTACCTGTCACAGCCTGCCCTCTGTACCCCACCTGTCACAGCCTGCCCTCTGTACCCCACCTGTCACAGCTTGTCCTCTGTACCCCACCTGTCACAGCCTGCCCTCTGTACCCCACCAGTCACAGCCTGCCCTCTGTACCCTACCAGTCACAACCTGCCCTCTGTACCCTACCTGTCACAGCCTGCCCTCTGTACCCTACCTGTCCCAGCCTGCCCTCTGTACCCTACCTGTCACAGCCTGCCCTCTGTACCCTACCTGTCACAGCCTGCCCTCTGTACCCTACCTGTCACAGCCTGCCCTCTGTACCCTACCTGTCACAGCCTGTCCTCTGTACCTTACCTGTCACAGCCTGCCCTCTGTACCCTACCTGTCACAACCTGCCCTCTGTACCCTACCTGTCACAGCCTGCCCTCTGTACTCTACCTGTCACAGCCTGCCCTCTGTACCCTACCTGTCACAGCCTGTCCTCTGTACCCTACCTGTCACAGCCTGTCCTCTGTACCCTACCTGTCACTGCCTGCCCTCTGTACCCTACCTGCCACAGCCTGTCCTCTGTACCCTACCTGTCACAGCCTGCCCTCTGTACCCTACCTGTCACAGCCTGCCCTCAGCTCCCTACCTGGCACAGCCTGCCCTCTGTACCCTACCTGTCACAGCCTGCCCTCTGTACCCTACCTGTCACAGCTTGCCCTCAGCTCCCTACCTGTCACAGCCTGTCCTCTTCTCCCTACCTGTCACAGCCTGCCCTCAGCTCCCTACCTGTCACAGCCTGCCCTCAGCTCCCTACCTGTCACAGCCTGTCCTCTTCTCCTTACCTGTCACAGCCTGTCCTCAGCTCCCTACCTGTCACAGCCTACCCTCAGCTCCCTACCTGTCACAGCCTCCCCTCTGTACCCTACCTTTCACAGCCTGCCCTCTGTACCCTACCTGTCACAGCCTGCCCTCTGTACCCTACCTGTCACAGCCTGCCCTCAGCTCCCTACCTGTCACAGCCTGTCCTCTGTACCCTACCTGTCACAGCCTGCCCTCAGCTCCCTACCTGTCACAGCCTGTCCTCAGCTCCCTACCTGTCACAGCCTCCCCTCTGTTCCCTACCTGTCACAGCCTGCCCTCTGTACCCTACCTGTCACAGCCTGTCCTCTGCTCCCTACCTGTCACAGACTGTCCTCAGCTCCCTACCTGTCACAGCCTGCCCTCTGTACCCTACCTGTAACAGCCTGTCCTCAGCTCCCTACCTGTCACAGCCTGTCCTCTTCTCCCTACCTGTCACAGCCTGCCCTCTGTACCCTACATGTCACAGCCTGTCCTCTTCACCCTACCTGTCACAGCCTGTCCTCTTCTCCCTACCTGTCACAGCCTGTCCTCTTCACCCTACCTGTCACAGCCTGCCCTCTGTACCCTACCTGTCACAGCCTGTCCTCTTCTCCCTACCTGTCACAGCCTGCCCTCTGTACCCTACCTGTCACAGCCTGCCCTCTGTACCCTACCTGTCACAGCCTGCCCTCTGTACCCTACCTGTCACTGCCTGCCCTCTGTACCCTACCTGTCACAGCCTGCCCTCTTCTCCCTACCTGTCACAGCCTGCCCTCTGTACCCTACCTGTCACAGCCTGCCCTCTGTACCCTACCTGTCACAGCTTGTCCTCTGTACCCTACCTGTCACAGCCTGCCCTCTGTACCCTACCTGTCACAACCTGCCCTCTGTACCCTACCTGTCACAGCATGCCCTCTGTACCCTACCTGTCACAGCCTGCCCTCTGTACCCTACCTGTCACAGCCTGTCCTCTGTACCCTACCTGTCACAGCATGCCCTCTGTACCCTAACTGTCACTGCCTGCCCTCTGTACCCTACCTGCCACAGCCTGTCCTCTTCTCCCTACCTGTCACAGCCTGTCCTCAGCTCCCTACCTGTCACAGCCTGCCCTCTGTACCCTACCTGTCACAGCCTGTCCTCTGTACCCTACCTGTCACAGCGTGCCCTCTGTACCCTACCTGTCACAGCCTGCCCTCTGTACCCTACCTGTCACAGCCTGCCCTCTGTACCCTACCTGTCACAGCCTGTCCTCTGTACCCTTCCTGTCACAGCCTGCCCTCTGTACCCTACCTGTCACAACCTGCCCTCTTTACCCTACCTGTCACAGCCGGTCCTCTGTACCCTACCTGTCACAGCCTGTCCTCTGTACCCTACCTGTCACTGCCTGCCCTCTGTACCCTACCTGTCACTGCCTGTCCTCTTCTCCCTACCTGTCACAGCCTGTCCTCTGTACCCTACCTGTCACTGCCTGCCCTCTGTACCCTACCTGCCACAGCCTGCCCTCTGTACCCTACCTGTCACAGCCTGTCCTCTGTACCCTACCTGTCACAGCCTGTCCTCTGTACACTACCTGTCACAGCCTGCCCTCTGTACCCCACCTGTCACAGCCTGCCCTCTGTACCCCACCTGTCACAGCTTGTCCTCTGTACCCCACCTGTCACAGCCTGCCCTCTGTACCCCACCAGTCACAGCCTGTCCTCTTCTCCCTACCTGTCACAGCCTGTCCTTTTCTCCCAACCTGTCACAGCCTGTCCTCTTCTCCCTACCTGTCACAGCCTGTCCTCTTCTCCCTACCTGTCACAGCCTGTCCTCTTCTCTCTACCTGTCACAGCCTGTCATCAGCTCCCTACCTGTTACAGCCTGTCCTCTGTACATTACCTGTCACAGCCTGCCCTCAGCTCCCTACCTGTCACAGCCTGCCCTCAGCTCCCTACCTGTCACAGCCTGTCCTCTTTTCCCTACCTGTCACAGCCTGCCCTCTGTACCCTACCTGTCACAGCCTGCCCTCTGTACCCTACTTGTCACAGCCTGCCCTCTGTACCCTACTTGTCACAGCCTGTCCTCTGCTCCCTACCTGTCACAGCCTGTCCTCTGCTCCCTACCTGTCACAGCCTGCCCTCTGTACCCTGCCTGTCACAGCCTGCCCTCTGTACCCTACCTGTCACAGCCTGCCCTCTGTACCCTACCTTTCACTGCCTGCCCTCTGTACCCTCCCTGTCACAGCCTGCCCTCTGTACCCTACCTGTCACAGCCTGCCCTCTTCTCCCTACCTGTCACAGCCTGCCCTCTTCTCCCTACCCGTCACAGCCTGCCCTCTGTACGCTACCCGTCACAGCCTGCCCTCTTCTCCCTACCCGTCACAGCCTGCCCTCTTCTCCCTACCTGTCACAGCCTGTCCTCTGTACCCTACCTGTCACAGCCTGCCCTCTTCTCCCTACTTGTCAAAGCCTGCCCTCTTCTCCCTACCTGTCACAGCCTGCCCTCTTCTCACTACCCGTCACAGCCTGCCCTCTGTACCCTACCTGTCACAGCCTGTCCTCTGTACCCTACCTGTCACAGCCTGTCCTCTTCTCCCTACCTGTCACAGCCTGCCCTCTGTACCCTACCTGTCACAGCCTGTCCTCTTCTCCCTACCTGTCACAGCCTGCCCTCTGTACCCTACCTGTCACAGCCTGTCCTCTTCTCCCTACCTGTCACAGCCTGCCCTCTGTACCCTACCTGTCACAGCCTGCCATCTTCTCCCTACTTCATCCTTGCCTACTTTTGAAAACGAGTTTCAGGGAGATTATAGTCAGCAGTAGTATGCCACCCACAAAGGGATGTGCCATGCTCCGCCCAAAGGGCGTGTCTAGTATCCCCCATGAACAATGCTATTGCCACTCAGGGTTTTTTTTAGACACACACACACCACCCCATTATTGGTGAACAAAGGTATTCTGAGAAAGGTACCAAAAAATATATAATATACTGATTCATTAAAATAAAAAACACAGAAAATTAGTGTATATGTGGGAACATACCATATATGCTAATAAGTTACAAAATAATTTTAAATAACCATATTATAGTTAACATAGGAGAAACATCGGGTAATTTAAAGAAAAAAAAATTAATTTACAGTATGGAGGAAGTCACTCACCTCTCCTTAGACTAGGAATGCTGTAGAACTTGGTCTCTCCCAGAAACTGAAAGCCATGGGAAGGCAGTGCACTGGTGGTGGCAGCAGTACCCTGGTTTGTCCATGACCAGCAATGCATCTAGCCCGGGATCTCGGAGCGTCGTGACGTCTCCCATGCAGGCCCCACCACCCGGCACCTCCAGACTGGCGCATGCGCAATCCCTATTTTAATTGGAGTCAGTGGGAAACCGGGAGTATCACTATGGTTTGCGGGGCAGCGGGAGCCCGTTAGAAATCGGGAGGCTCCCGCTAAAAGTGGAAGGGTGGGCATGTATGCCCTACTTGTCACAGCTTGCCCTCTGTACCCTACCTGTCACAGCCTGCCCTCTGTACCCTACCTGTCACAGCCTGCCCTCTGTACCCTACCTGTCACAGCCTGCCCCCTGTACCCTACCTGTCACAGCCTGTCCTCTGCTGCCGCAGGTCTGGCTCGAGGGATGTTCCAGCAGAGTGGTCACATGAATGTGCCATCCCATAGGGAAGCTGGCGCTGCCCACGGCTGAGGGAGTGGGAGCTCATGTAAATCTGTATGGAGGTGGGACAATAATTAATGTGTGTTTTATTACTTTCCTGTTACAGTCTGCCCTCTGACCCCTTCCTGTCACAGCCTGCCCTCTGACCCCTTCCTCTCTGCACCCTACCTGTCACAGCCTGCCCTCTGACCCCTTCCTCTCTGCACCCTACCTGTCACAGCCTGCCCTCTGACCCCTTCCTCTCTGCACCCTACCTGTCACAGCCTGCCCTCTGACCCCTTCCTCTCTGCACCCTACCTGTCACAGCCTGCCCTCTGACCCCTTCCTCTCTGCACCCTACCTGTCACAGCCTGCCCTCTGACCCCTTCCTCTCTGCACCCTACCTGTCACAGCCTGCCCTCTGACCCCTTCCTCTCTGCACCCTACCTGTCACAGCCCGCCCTCTGACCCCTTCCTCTCTGCACCCTACCTGTCACACCCTGCCCTCTGACCCCTTCCTCTCTGCACCCTACCTGTCACACCCTGCCCTCTGACCCCTTCCTCTCTGCACCCTGCCCTCTGACCCCTTCCTCTCTGCACCCTACCTGTCACAGTGATTCTTCTCAAGTGTACTCCACATAAAATAAATGTCATATAGCGCCTGATTCAGATGTGGACGCAATGCTGATAGTTACGCAGACTGAGAGATCGTTAGCCATTGCGCATGTGTGTACGTCCCACTGCACATGTGCAGCGACTGATTTTCGATTACAATTGCACAGAGAATTCCATCACAGAGTGAGTGACAGGTAGTCAGCGTTTGGGGGAGGTAACGGGGGGTGATTAGAAAAACCCAGGCGTGTCAGGATAGTTTACACACTGTTTTCTGGGCATCCATAAATTAGTCGCTGCATCCTTGCTCGCAGCAGGAGAGCCCTCTGCTTGTTGGAGACCCGCACAAGGTCAAACCTTACTCAGAAATTGCTAAATGCATCGCACGCTATGAGGCCTCAGGCTGTGTACAGCATCACAGTGGATAATTTATGCACGACCCTGCAACTGTGTTGAAACACACTGGCATTTCCCCGACCACCCCCCGTCACCACCCACAAACGCCACTTCCTGTCAATCACTCTGCCATGGATCTGCATAGTCACTGCGATCGCAGTCCTGATTGCAGCGGCCGGTTAGCGTACTGCAATGAATACGCATGCGCAGTACGCAACAATCAGCCGATTGCATGCCTATTAGCAACTATGATCCAAGCTGAAATCAGGCCCAAAGTATGTTTATTAATAACATTGCTGGGAGTTTTATCTCTGCCTGCAACTAATTCCAATCCTAAGGGAATTATATTACACCTGGTGATTGCTGGCTTACACTATACATAGACCGCATGTACAGTCAGGTACATAAATATTGGGACATTGACAGAATTTTCATATTTTGGCCTCTATTCACCACCACAATGGCTTTGAAATGAAACAAATAAGATGTGATTTAACTGCAGACTTTCAGATTTAATTTGAGGGTAATTACATCCAAATCAGGTGAACAGTGTAGGAATTACAACGGTTTCTATATGTGCCTCCCACTTTTTAAGGGGCCAAAAGTAATGGGACAAACTAAACAATCCTAAATCTAAACTTTCACTTTTTAATACTTTGTTGCAAATCCTTTGCAGGCAATTACAGCCTGAAGTCTGGAACGCATAGACATCATCAGATGCTGGGTTTCATCCCTGGTGATGCTCTGCCAGGCCTCTACTGCAAATGTCTTCAGTTCCTGCTTGTTCTTGGGGCATTTTCCCTTCAGTTTTGTCTTTTCATCAAGTGAAATACATGCTCAATCGGATTCAGGTCAGGGGATTGACTTGGCCATTGCATAACATTCCACTTTTTAGCCTTAAAAAACTCTTTGGTTGCTTTTGCAGTATGCTTCGGGTCATTGTCCATCTGCACTGTGAAGCGCCGTCCAATGAGTTCTGAAGCATTTGACTGACTATGAGTATATAATATTGCCCGAAACACTTCAGAATTCATTCTGCTGCTTTTGTCAGCAGTCACATCATCAATAAATACAAGGGAACAAGTTCCATTGGCAGCCATACATGCCCACGCCATGACACTACCATCACCATGCTTCAATGATGAGGTGGTATGTATTGGATCATGAGCAGTTCCTTTCCTTCTTCATACTCTTCTCTTCCCATCACTCTGGTACAAGTTGATATTTGTCTCATCTGTCCATAGGATGTTGTTCCAGAATTGTAATGGCTTTTTTAGATGTTGTTTGGCAAACTCTAATCTGGTCTTCCTGTTTTTGTGGCTCACTAATGGTTTACATCTTGTGGTGAACCCTCTATATTCACTCTTGTGAAGTCTTCTCTTGATTGTTGACTTTGACACATATACACCTACCTCCTGGAGAGTGTTCTTGATTTGGCCAACTGTTGTGAAGGGGTTTTTCTTCACCAGGGAAATAATTCTTCTGTCATCCACCACAGTTGTTTTCCGTGGTCTTCCGGGTCTTTTGGTGTTGCTGAGCTCTCTGGTGCGTTCTCTCTTTTTAAGAATGTTCCAAACAGTTGATTTGGCCACACAATGTTTTTGCTATCTCTCTGATGGGTTTGTTTTGATTTTTCAGCCTAATGATGGCTTGCTTCACTGATAGTGACAGCTCTTTGGATCTCATATTGAGAGTTGACAGCAACTGATTCCAAATGCAAATGTCACACCTAGAATCAACTCCAGACCTTTTACCTGCTTAATTGATAATGAAATAACGAGGGAATAGCCCACACCTGTCCATGAAATAGCTTTTGAGTTGATAGTCCCATTACTTTTGGCCCCTTAAAAAGTGGGAGGCACATATAGAAACCGTTGTAATTCCTACACCGTTCACCCGATTTGGATGTAAGTACCCTCAAATTAAATCTGAAAGTCTGCAGTTAAATCACATCTTGTTTGTTTCATTTCAAAGCCATTGTGGTGGTGAATAGAGGCCAAAATATGAAAATTCTGTCAATGTCCCAATATTTATGGACCTGACTGTACTAACATGACGGAGAGCCTTGGTTTTTTGCATCCATTACAACATCCGGGAAAGTACTATACTTGTAGAAACAGAGGGCCTGATTCAGAGCCGGACGCTCTTTCAGAGCGCTCACCCTGAATCAGTGCCCTCCCTCTCTTTTTTTAGAGCGGCCTCCTGGCCGCTCGCATAGCTGTGGTTGACCACAGAGCCAAAAGCACTCCCACTGACATCATTTGTGATGTCAGTGGGGCCGGCCCCAAGCGGTAGGCGTTCCCATGGGAGCGCCTCCGTCTGGGCAGCAACGCCCCTGGCACGCCCACCAAAGGGGGCGTGCTGTCACTCAACATCGACAGCACGCCCCCTTTGTAGCGAGACCCATAGCGAAGGCTTGCCCGTCGCTATGCGGGTCTCGTGCATGCGCATGATGGAGCCGGCTCCCTCGTGCACATGCGCACTTGGCCACCATCGACCCGCTTGCGAGCACACAGCGAGCGGGTCTGAATCAGGCCCAGAGAGATGACTTCTGTTGAGATCTATTTATATCGCTTCTTTACTTGCTTGCATATGAGCATAATCACCAGTTATTCAATAACGAAATGTGTATTTATAGATCGTGTGTTATCTATAAGATATGTTCATAACCAGTAAATTCACTGTGGCGCTCTTATCCTACAAGCAGATGAGAATGAGCAGAAGTATTTGGAAGTATACATCTTTATTCTGATATTTGTTAAAGTGATTACAAATAAACATTATAATATTGTGATTGGGCAGCGCTTTCTCATTTGGTTTCTAGACAATCTGGCTCCCAGTACAAACAGTCAAAATGCGCCCCCCCCACCCCATCCGATGGGTAATTTTAAAATGTATCATATCTTTCCGAGCCAAGCATAAGACAGTAACATGGGGCGTGGACCCACCACGAGAGGTGTGCAGGCAAAGGAAGGGACTACCTTATATGCCAGTTTTGCACCCTCACCCCCACAGATTGGCCACCACAGTAAAAAAGCACACACATTGCCCCCCAAAGGAAAAATAAAATACTGACATTGAAAGGAAAGCAAACACATTGTACTCCACAGGGAAAATAAACACACACTGGTCCCCACAGTACAAACAATAAAATACAATGGTCCCCACATTAAAAAAACAAACAAACAAACAAAAAAAAAAACACAAATGGCCCCACAATAAAAAACGACTAACCTGACCTGTGGGCCGCACAGCAGAGTAGAGCTCCCAGTCCCTCCCTCTTCCTCAGCAGAGGCTGCACTGTGCAGCCTGGATGGGGCCAGTGGGCGGCTGCATGACTTATGATGTCACACCGCACTTTGTCTTAGGTCATGGAATGGGCAGTGTACGAGTCATTTGGCACAGCCCAGCACTGCCAGACCCGAAAGGTAGGACGGGCAGTGATGCGCCCCCATTCCCCAGCTCTGGTGGTCAGTGCCAGCAGGGCTTGGAGCTCCCCACTTGATTGCATGGCTCGCCCACCCCAAGAAACGGCCCTGTCTGCGGATCAGGGGAACTCTGCACCCTAGTTTTCTTTGTGGTCTTTTCTAACTTACTCAAATCAAAACGTAGTTATAGAACAAACAAATCTCAATTCAACAACTCTGTGGTCTGTCCCTGATTATTGTCCCTGACACTGTCGCTGTTACTCTTTAAAAAATTAAAAAAAAAAAATCACCTTTATAGCTCGATACATTTTAGCAATATTTTGTGTACACTATATTTTGATTTATTTTAAGTTTAAGGATTCCAGAAACACAGTAACCAATCTATAAGCTCTCATTAATGGTGAATGCTATTCTTGTTTCTATTCTTGTGTGTGTTATGGTTGCAGCATTTATGTTATTATTGTGATGCAGGAATTGTCATACACACTGAAGGCAGCATGCAGGGGCTCAGTGAAGGTGGTGGAGAAGGTGTGTAAGTGTCTGATGGGGTCACACAGCTGATAGAAGGACAGACGCCCGGCCTCATAGTCCAGGTATATCCCCACTGTCTGCACACGAGAACCTGCTTGCCATTCTTTTACTTTTCTATGTATAGTGTTATGACTTATTCCAAGATGTTTCACACAGCACAGGCTCCATGACTTGTCATTATAACCAATGAATGCATTATTACCCTTTATCTTTCTCTCTATACTGTGAGCGGCCACCCCTATCAGCCATTTCTCTGCTTCACTCACATCCACTTCCCAGTAATGTTTCCCAGATGAGAAACTACAGGAGCTTATCACCTGCCGGACTATAAACCTCTCTGGTCCATCTGGTCTGTGCTGATAACGAGCAGTATAAGATACAGATCTGTGATTCTCTGATATAATAATGTGATTAGAGGCTGTCTCTATGTCCAGCAATATGTCTGATTTCTCCATCACTGAGAACTGTCTCTTTATATGTAGATTCATCAGATTATCAGACAAGTGTAAAAGTCCCCTGTGTAACATCTGTGAGATTATTCGCTCCTCCAGACATCCAGCAACTCTTACATCACTTATGACATCACAGCTCCTGTGACTGATGACATCATTTTCTGGTTCTTTCTTCAGGACAGCTAATGGATCAGTTATATTAGACCTCTCCTCAATGCTACTAATCTTCCTGGACAGCTCGTCCCTCTGTAGTTCCAGCTGTGTGATCAGATTAGAGACTGAGAGTGACATCTGCTCTTTCTGTCTGGAGATCTCACCCAGGACCTCTCTCTCCAGAGTGTCTAATTTCTTCCTGATGTCTCTAAACAGATCAGTGACTCTCTCAGTGACACCGGCAGCTTTTTCCTTCTCCTCTCTCCTGTGACCCTGTAGACGCTGCAGTCTCCTCTCAGTTTCGTCTCTATCAGACCTCAGGGTCTCAGTAACAGCTCCCAGTGTCTCTTTTTTCTTCTCAGAGGCCACATCTAGAAGCTCCACGTGGTGACCTCGGTGGTCTCCAGCCACCCAGCAGGATATACAGATAGCGGCTGAGTCCTCAGAGCAGTAATACTTCACCATCTCTCTGTGTATGGAGCATTTCCTGACCACAAAGGAAACAGTGGGATCAGTTATAACATGTTCAGCAGATTTATTGTGTTTGCTCAGGTGTTTGTCACAAAATGAAGCCTCACACAGCAGACATGATTTAGTAGCCGGGACAGGAGAGTCACAGTAAGTACAGAAGATCCGGGTCTCCTCCTGCTCTAGCTGATTACATAGGAACCTTTCCACAATGTTACTCAGCTTCCTGTTCTTCTCCAGTGCTGGGCGCTCCTGATACTCTGCTCTGCATTCCGGGCAGGAATAGCCCCCAGCCCCCTCCTGTGTTTCCAGCACACTCACAATACAGAACCGGCAGAAGTTGTGCCCACATCTCAGGGATACAGGGTCTATATAAGTGCTCAGGCAGATGGAGCAGCTCAGCTCGGCTTCCAGGTCTGCAGACGCCATTCTAGGAAACAGGAAGAAATCTCATTCAGATCAGTACAGAGGGAGGGGCTGAGCAGAGATATGTGATGAAAGTGATAGTCTGTCTGGGAATGTCTATGTGGGGAGAGAATAGAGCTATAACATGCTGCTTATGGGCCTATTAATAAAATAGAGATACTGTGGGGCCTGTTCATCATTATATAATTATCACTAGTGATAATTATGTTTTAAACTCGCTGCGAGTTTAAAAAACCTTTTGCAGGCATTCATCATTCCTCATTAACAAAAGTATCACTGCTGATATTGTGATACTCAGGGGTAAATTTACTAAGATTCGTGTTGGTCCCGATTTGCATTTTCGGGTGAAAAATTTACTTTTTTGCAAATCGGGAATTTACTATCATTAAAGTCGGGTGATTTCTTCATTGTATCAGCTTGAAATCGGGTGTTTTAATGCCGCAAATTCGTCTGTTTTGAGCAATAGAAATTAGTTCACCATCGGCTCTATTCGGAGGTACTTTTCTCTAATTTATGCCTAAATCGGGAATTTACCATTATTCATTTTGCTAAAGTCGCCCGTTTTTCACTCAAATCGGGCACTCAATAGAAGTTTTTAATGCACCACCTCCTAAACTGCGAGTTGTCATTCAACATAGGCAAATCAGTTTGATTTGTGTATGTTTCTGCATGGCAAGTGTGTTGTAAGGGTTAATTTTTGTAAAAAAATGACATGAGGTCCCCCCCAAAAGGCTAACCAGCCCCGGACTTGCCAGCCTGTCCTAGTTTTTAAAAATACGGGTAACAAAATGTGTAGGGTTCCTCCATAGTTTAAGAACCAGCACCAGGGACAGAGTTGGTTTTAAATATAGGGTGAAAAAAACTGCGTGTGGTTCTCCCTATATTTAAAACCAGCTCCGGACCCTGTCTAGCGGGGGGCTGATGCCACAGCCAGGGGTGCCCTTTCACCGAGCCCCCCAGCCGCAGCATCAGCCCTGACCACTAGTCAGCCCAGACCAGGGATCCCTGGGGAGTTGGGGACACCTCCAATAAAGGGGTCCCCCACTCAAGGGCAGCCTTGGCCTGGGCTGATATCCTGGGGCTATCCCCGCCACCCCTGGGCTGTGGATAGCAGGTTTATTGTTTAGGTGAAGTGTAAAAAATTTAATAAACAGCATTGTCTTTACAGTAGAACTGCAGGTCACAGCAAGCCTCCCCCGCATGCTGGTACTTGTAGAACCACAAGTACCAGAAATTATAAAAAAAAACACACGACACACATTGTGAAAATAAAGATTTATTACATCCATACACACTCACACATGCTCACCTGTTCCCAGATGTTCACGTCCCCTTCTCAACATAAAGTATCCAGTCGAAGTACCTGTAAAATAAGATCCAATACTCACCCTTTTGTCCCACGATGTTCTCCGCAGAAGTCCATTAAGGGCCCCGGACACACTGTAATAACACGCTACTACATGTTGTTACAGTACGCTAATGGCAGCTCATGGGAATGAGCGGTCATTAGTCCCGGGCCGCGAGCCAATCTGCGGCGGCTTAACATTAGCGGCCACTCATTGGCTGGGTCCTGTCAAAACCGGGATCTTGGTAAATTCCCGATTTTCTGGGTGAAAAAAAACGGTCATTTTTGATCGATCCAGTCCAAATTGAAAAACGGGACAAATCGGGACCAGCTAGGGTGTGTTTTTATTAACTGAACTCGGCTCTTGGATTGCAGTTAAACTGGTCGAAATGACAAGAATTTAGCTGTTTTTAAAAAAAATTTGTTATCGATTTACAAGTGATCTAAACCATACTTACCTACTTTTGAACCTAATTTCAGGGAGATTATAGTCAGCCGTAGTATGTGCTGTATGAGGGGGGGGGGGTGCCATGCTCTGCCCAAAGGGCGTGTCTAGCTTCACTCTGTATCCTTGTTTAAGGCTTAAAGCGAACAGGGTATTGATGAAAATAAATATATATTTCTTCTTCAGGGTCCATAGGCTCCACAGGAAGACCTTGGGGGTGAAAGTGATGGAACTGAATCCGGGCACCACGCAGTTAAAAGCTTTCAGCTCCCAGGATGCATTGGTCCACTCTCCCTATACCCCGCCCCCGAGCCAAAGGCACTTCAGTTTCATTGGTGCCTGGCCGGAGTCGGGTCACCATTACACTTATTATTTTCATGATTTCATTTAGTTTTTTTACCGCATTTTCCGTTTAGTGCATCCCGCTCTAAGTATTTGGGAGGTTTGTCACATACAGTTGTTCGTTGCTTACCCAAGCATAAGACAGGACCAGTATACTGCATTCCTACTAGTATCCCACATATACAGTGGTTGTATTATACCCAGTGCCATATTCGGCGGAATTCAATTGATTACGCGGTCCGGATCTCCTGTCTAAAGTGACAGGAGATAACGGGCCGATATTCAATTGTTGCCGTTCTTCGCGCTGATCGCGCCCATAGAGGTCAGGTTTAGCCGACCAAAGTGCTGGGCGCGATCGCGAAAAGTGATGTTTGAGCGCCCAAACATGTCACTTTTCGCACATTTCAGCTCTCACCCCCCTGGGGCTGCGAGCTGAAATGTAGCGCTGGCAGCTGATCGCGCCCAACAGGAGCAAGAATTGAATAGCTCCGTCGGGCGCGATGGGACTGGAATCAATTGAATTACGCCCATTGTGTGCTATATTACTCTGCCGCTATATCTAGCAAAGGCAAGAGTAACAATAGGCATCTGCCCCCATGCTGCTATCATGCAAGTTATGTGCTGCAGGCTTAAGTTAAGAGGATTTGATACAAGATAGGCTATGTAGTAAGTGGTATACACCACCTGGCCCATCAGACAGAGCCGGTACTAGAGCCCCTTTGGGCTTCATTTTCTCAGGTACTGGCAACTATTGCGGACTGCCTAGCAGATCCAGCTGTAATTCCCCCTATGGGGTTATCGCAGCAGGCAGTAATGCCCCCTTTGGGGTTGCCATAACAGGTTCAGTTGATACAAGTACCCCGTGTACCTCCACCATGGGTAGACGTATTCTCTAACTCAGTACAGTCTGGTGGCTTCATCTCATGCCTTTCAAACCATGTTGCAAGGTGAGAAGCCCCTACCCAGTAACCTCTTTAAGCGTCCTGTGGTATCATCATAGTCCACGCAACCCTTAGATTCGCAGGTATCATCCGAGGGGGCAGAAGATGATAATCTCTCTAACAGTGACTCCCCTCGGGGAGGAGGATGAAAGTCGGTCAAAAATAATATTCCTGCCTTGGTGCGAGTTGTCAGATCCATCTTCTTAATAGAAGATGACGAGCCAGTCCCTAAATCCAAGCACCCTCTGTTTAAACGACAGAAGGTGACTTTAGCAGAATTCCCCCTATTGGATCGACTAGCTGAACACAGGGCTGCAGCACTGGCAATCACCAGTCTCAACCACAAAAACGTCTAACCTCATGTTACCCTTTTTCTGTGGCTCATTGTGCAAAATGAGAAACACCCCCTGTGGTGGATTCCCATGTTACACGTTTAATTAAAAGCACTACATTGCCTATTCCCACAATTACTTCCTTGAACTACAGTTAGAAAGGTGGAAGTTTGCCTGAAATCTATATACTCTCTTAAGGGACTGTTGCCCATCCACCCTGGCTATCGCAGAGCTGGGCTGATGCACTTGAAGACTCTTTTTCCCTTAGAAGCTTCTAGGGATCAGATGTCTTTTGTTGCTCACATTCGAGATGCAGCTTCCTATATTGGAGAAGCAACATTGGATGCCAGTCTCCTAACCTCCAGAGTTTCGGCCCGCCCTACCCTGTGGCTGCACTCATGGTAGGTAGATGCGGAAAGACCTTGAAGAATTACCCTATAATGGGGAGATCTTGATTGTAACCATGTTGGCAGCATCAAAAATTGCATTTCTGCCTTCAGGTTCTTCTACTACAAGGCCATGGACCACGTCTTTTAAGTCCTTTCATCCTCAAGGAAAGCCTAAAGGCCAGTCCATTCCTAGGTAGTCGGCCTCCACGAGGGCCGCCAAACCCAGAACCAAGCAGACCTGGAACACCAGATGCCCTACTTCTAAACTTGAGGATAACCCTCAGCCTGATGGGACGGGCCTCCATCTGGGGGATCCCAGAGTGGGAGACCGACTTCTTCAGTTCGCCCAGTGCTGGTGTCAAACAACCACGGATTCTGGGGTAAGAGAAGTGGTCTCTCATGGGTACACCCTCTCATTTCTCAGAAGGCCTCCCAACCAATTTTTTTTTTTTGTGTGCATGTTAGCCACACCTGTCATCGGCGTAGGTGCGCAGGGGTGCTGTGCTGCTGTCTGTCTGTCAAGGGGCTACTGCCTCTTTCAGGGGTTCACCCACAGTGTAAAAAAATCAAACACATTTTTTTGTGTGTGCGTGTTAGCCTTCCATACCATCAGTGAAAAAAAAATGTGTGTACACCACCAGTGTGAAAAAAACTATTTTTTGGTTGTGTGCGTTAGTGACAATTGAGCTGCACTATAATTGCTTGGTGACACTGCTGTAAGACTGCAGTGAGTATGGAGGACAGTCACATGACCGGAGAGCAGGATCCACATACCAGTCTTGTAGCTGCCGGCAGCAGTCCTGATGATGATGCAAGGCCGTCAATGTCGTCTATGAAGGCCGATGCACCAGGGCTTAAGTCAAGCCATGTAAGAAAATCAACTTTTACCCTGATAAAGAAAAAAAAAAAAGCTAAAGCCAAGTCAGCTTTAGAGAAACAAAAAATTGCCAATATGTCATTCACGACACGAAGTGGCAAGGAAAGGATAAGGCATTGGCCTGTATTTATGATGACTGATGGTTCTTCTAATGATAATTTTACGCCCCTCTGCTTGTAGGAGAGGTACAAAAAAATTTAAATTGTTAAGACGAGTAAGACACCGGAATCAACTGTGTGCTCGGAAAAATCACAAATCTCCGAGGAGAGTCCAAGTGTGTCTGCAGTTGCCATGTGTGAGCCTGACATTTCTAATACTGTACTTGAAGAGGATCCTCCTTCCACCATTTGTGTGCCTTCTGACATAGAAATTGAGGATGCTTCTGTGGAATTGCACAAGGAGAATGAAGAGGATATTTATTTAGGGGATAGTTGGTGATAACAACAAGGATGATGAGGATGTTGATGAGGATGTTGATGCCGAGGATGTTTGTGTAAAGACTGTAAATCAGGCAACAGTTGTTGCCCATGGTGGGAAAAATCCCAATGTTGCCATGCCTGGGCAAAGGACCAAAAAATCCACTTCCATTGTGTGGAATTATTTCCACCCAAATCCGAACAACCTTTGCCAAGTCATTTGTAACCATTGCCAAGTAACAGTGAGCAAAGGTAAGGACCTTAACCATCTTGGAACCTCCTCCCTGTTACGTCACTTGCAGCGCATTCATCAAATTCGAAACGGTATTTCAAATTCTAAAACTTTGAGAACAAAAAAAACAAACAACAATCAGTCCAGTGTCACCTAGTGTGCTCCCTTCTATCTGGATCCAAGCGCCTGCAATCTCCACCACCAACACCTGATTCATCATTAACATTCTCATTTGTGATTGGAAGTAGTCCTGCATCCAATTTCATAAGCATGACTGACTGGTCTCCTATCCGTGATTCCTCAGAAGGATCCTTGAGTGCTACGCCTGTTGCTGCTGCTGGGGGTTGATCTTCATCCCAGAAAGGGACCAAAAAGACTACTACTAGTAGTAATTTTAAAAAACAATTGACTATTAAACAGTCCTTTGATAGAGGAAGTAAGTATAACAGCTGTCACCCAGTTTCACAGCCGATCACTGACGCCATGATGGCTGTGCTAGTATTAGATGGTGAAATAATAGTAAATCAGGATGATAGTGTGGAGGAAGTGCAAAAGGAGGATGAGGGGAAAATTTGTGTCCTATCTGACGCTAATGAGGATGTTGATGATGAGGATGTGGTTGCGTAAAGCTGCCACCAGTGGCAGCAGTTCTTGCTCATGATAAAAAGAAAGCCAGAAAAGCCACGTCTTGGGTGTGGAATTATTTTAATCTAAATTCTGACAACAGTTGTGAAGGCATCTGTTCCATTTGTAAAGCCAAAGTTAGCAGAGGAAGGGACGTTAACCATCAAAGCACCTCCTCCCTGTTACGTCATTTGCAGCGAGTTCATGCAATTTGTTTAACAAAATTATAATAATTTGTAAATTAATAACAAGTAGTGCAGTATCAGCTACCAGCAGTTTGGACCAGCACATGCAATCTCCACCACCAACACCCTCATCATCAACCTCCTCCTTAATAATTGAAGGTAGTCCTTCCAAAAAATGTTTTGTGGGGGCCCAAACAAACCAAGGAGTTCAGCCACGAAAGTGTCAGTCCTAGTGGCTAAAGTGCTTGGTTTGTTAAACTGTGCATGTTCTTTATAATATCCCACATAAGAGTGGGTGGGAGGGACAATTCCATCTTGCACCTCTTTTCTTTACATTTTGCACAATTTGGGGCATTACCGACTGACATTATTATAGTTTATTAAACTGCCATCCTGTCTGCCACTGCTGTGTGGCAATGTTTCATAGATGTCCTATATTTTTTTAAACTGCCGTGCGTTTGTGCCGCTGCTCTGTTGCCTACTTTAGCCAGCCAGCTCGCTGCAGCCTATATTGGTGAAAAATAGTGAAATCAATATTGTGAGCTGTGAGATGGTTAAAAATGCATGGAAATGTCTAACAATTATTGTTATTAAGGTTAATAATACTGTAGTAACAAAAACAGGCCCAAATTATGTGGTTTTATCTGTTTATATAATTTTTTGAAAAAAATACAGATCCAAAACCAAAACCGAAAGACAAAACTCCAAGGAAAAAGATCCAAAACCAGATCCAGATCCAAAACCACAGGAGATCCAGATCCAAAACCAAAACACGGGGGTCGGCGCACATCTCTAGTTTTTTTTATCCTCTATGATGCATATTAAGCAATGGGTACATGTATTAAATACCATTAAAAACCACTGGTTTTTGCATTTTTATTTCCTCAGCTGCTGCACCAAGAAGGAAGACTCGTGGTAAAAGGCAGCGGTCTCAAACAGACGCTGGTGAATACAAAAACTTAAAAAAACGTAAAACAACATTAAAACCATGCCCATGGAGAAGCAGGCCACTGTAATATAACTATAATGTCACATAACATTACGTCCAATACCATTGTGACATTTTAAGGACTACAACCATTACATAATGTAATTATGCCACAAACATATTAGTTTTTTTTATAGTGTCAAACTTAAAACACACTGATATGTAAATTAGAAATAAGAAAAAGTACATTAAAAACCATGCTTGCATTGTGGTGTGTCACAACCGGCACAGGAACTACCTCTGATGAGGTTAAGAACCGGGGGGTTTTAGGATAGGGGTATGGATATGATGGGGGTGACAGACTAAGGGGCTGATTCAGACCTGCTCACAAGCGCACAGCATTCGCAAGCAGGTTGATGGTCCCCCTCTGCGCATGCGCCGCCTCCGGCTTGCGCATGCGCGAGATCTGTCCAGCGACGGCAGCTCCGTCGCTACGGTTCTTGCTACAAGACGGGGCGGCTGTCGATGTTGATTGACAGCTCGCCCCATTTTGTAGGCGGGGAGGGAGGGTGGCTGCACAAATGCAGGTGTTCCCTTAGGAACACCTGGCATTTTTGGGCAGCCCTACTGACATCACTCGTGATGTCAGTAGTGGACTTTCTGCTCTATTAGAGCAGGGAGTTCACTCAGGCTTATGAGAGCTGAGTACCACAGGGTCTTCTCGCAAGCCCGATGGTCACAATAATTGCGACAGGCTCCAGGCCGCTTGCAAAAGCTGTGGGTGGTCACCCACAGCTTATCGAGTGGCCTGAAAAAAAAAAAAAATCCGCCCTGATTCAGAGCGAGCGCTCACCAGCAGCGAGCGGCTCTGAATCAGGCCCTAAGTTTTCCAATTGCAGTCAAACCCAGGTTTGGCGAGACCTGCCTAGAGGCGCGAAGTCTAACCCACTTGGTGGTTTTCTCCAGTGACCCCTCCAATTGGGATATGGTTTTCGCCGCACCAAGTGAGCAGGTCGCGGCCCTCTGGACAGGTACTTGGAAGAGACAGAAGACTAGGAATATTATACTGAAAACAACTACACTGGGAGTAGCACAAAGGAATGGCCTGAACTGAGAGACAGAACTGAGGGCCTGATTCAGACCCGGTCGCAAGCGCTGAGCGCTCGCAACTGGGTCGATGGTGGCCCAGACCGCATGCGCACGACAGAGCCGGCTCCGGTGTGCGCATGCGCGAGACCCGGATAGCGACGGGCAAACCGTCACTCCGGGTCTTGTACCAAAGGGGGCGTGCTGTCGATGTTGAGTGACAGCACGCCCCCTTTGGTGGGTGGGCCGGGGGGGTGGCTGCCCAAATGGAGGCATTCCCATGTGAACACATGTGATGTCAGTGGAGAGATTCTGGCTGTTAGAGCCGAAATCTCTCTGGGGCTTGCGGCGATGAGACCCTACCACAAGGGTCTCGTCACAAGCCCGATGGTCGCGATGGTCTTGACCATCGCGACCATCTTCCTGGCCGCTCGCTATAGCTGTGGTCACCCACAGCTATGCGAGCGCCCAGGAGGCCGTTTAAAAAAAAAAAAAAAAAGACCGGCCTTGATTCAGAGCGAGCGCTCTGTCAGAGCGTCTGGCTCTGAATCAGGGCCTGAGTACACTGGGGTGCTGTGAAGACATACAGAATGTGCAGGGATGAACGGAATACTTGAACACTGGAGATAAGTAAATACTGGTGATGACCTTAAGAAATCTTGAACACTGGTGACGAACTTGAGAATGCTTGAACACTGGTGACGAACTTGAGAATGCTCGAACACTGGTGACGAACTTGAGAATGCTTGAACACTGGTGACGAACTTGAGAATGCTCGAACACTGGTGACGAACTTGAGAATGCTCGAACACTGGTGACGAACTTGAGAATGCTCGAACACTGGTGACGAACTTGAGAATGCTCGCACACTGGTGACGAACTTGAGAATGCTCGCACACTGGTGACGAACTTGAGAATGCTTCAACACTGGTGACGAACTTGAGAATGCTTCAACACTGGTGATGAACTTGAGAATGCTTCAACACTGGTGATGAACTTGAGAATGCTTCAACACTGGTGATGAACTTGAGAATGCTTCAACACTGGTGATGAACTTGAGAATGCTTCAACACTGGTGATGAACTTGAGAATGCTTCAACACTGGTGATGAACTTGAGAATGCTTCAACACTGGTGATGAACTTGAGAATGCTTCAACACTGGTGATGAACTTGAGAATGCTTCAACACTAGTGAAGGTAGTAAAGGTAGTACAAAACACAGGAACTTAATACACTAAGGTGAGACTAGAGACACATAGGATGGATAGTATGGAACACGGGGACTGGATACACAGAAGTCACAGAAAGAACACAGGAAGCCGGGAACACCGAGTAAGTAATACAGCCACTGGAATAGGATATGGTTGTCACAGGGAATAACTGCAGTATGTGCAGTCATACAGCTATGTTGAACAGCAATTTCAAGTCCGACCGGACCCCAGGGAGAATCCTCAGCCATAACCCACCACTACCACTGGCGTCTAAACGCCTCAGAGCCTAAAGACACCAGTTCAGCGGTGAGTAAAGGCCGATCCCAGGCCGGATCCTGACATGGTGTTTAAATAATTGAATGAAGTCCCTACTAAATGGACCTGTGTTGAAGCATGGTTATCTGTAACATTTTAGGTGGTCTAAATTACTAGTAACAGTATTTTTGTTACCAATATTTTTTGCTTTTCGGGTCCTTCTTGTGTTCGTTTGCCTCACCCACTTGCGCGACCACCAGCACCTGTGGTTCTGGCCACACCTGTTGGCCTGGTGGCGTATTATGATCATGAGGATAAGGACACAATTATCCTCACTCCAATCATGCCACCAGTCCCCAGCACAATGACCCAGCAGCAGCAACCAGCACAGGCCACGCCTCAAGCCACCAGCCCAAGTGTGGAAGAACTTGCGCTTCCGGAATGCACAGTTGGCGTTCACAGATAGGCAAACATGCCAAATAGATGTTATTGCACATCAACCACGCAAGTTAAACCACACCACCACAGTGGCCAAGGGGACCCGCACCCAGATGCCCACTGAGATGAATCTGCGCATGTTTGAAATAACACAGGACGGGAGCAAACACAGGCCCTTATCAGCCTTCAAAAGGAAGCTGGTGTCCCAAAGGGCCTTAAGAGATGCTCCATCCACCTCAACGGTGAACTCACAAACCACCAGCCCCCAAACTACATCACCAGTCACTCCCCATAGGCGCAGTGTACGCACCCGAGGACGTGTGCCTAAAGGGACAGGTAGGCAGTGCCACCACTAAGTAAAAATTGTTACTGTAGATTTTGTGTTTAGGTTGGTTTTTTTTTCAAAAAAACCCCAGTAAGCTGTTTAAAAAAAAAAGTCTCTTTATATTTTTAAACTATGTTAATTGTTTTTACAGTTTTATAAATTAGTTTTTATAGTGAACATGTGGTGGGTACACTATTTAGGGAGTACATTGTGGATAATATGTTTTTTACACTTATATGTAGGTACACTATTTAGGGGTTTTAAATAATTAAAGAAAATAGGCTTTTACATTTAGCTATGTATTTAAATAGTTGCATTATTGTAAAAGGACTTTTAGGAGTAAATTTACTAAAGTGAGAGTTTTTAGAAGTGAGTTTTAGAAGTGATGTTGCCATAGCAACCAATCAGATTCTACTTAACATTTAGCTATCACCTTCTAGAAGATAATAGCTAGAATCTGATTGGTTGCTATGGGCAACATCACTTCTATAACTCACTTCTAAAAATTATCACTTTAGTAAATTTACCCCCTACAGTGTTGTTTTATTTTTCAGGAAAATGTCACATTGTACTCGCCTATCTGAACCTGGTCTATTGTTTGGCGAGATTTTGGTAAGGTTTTGGGTGCGAGTTTAGAACTCGCACCCTATTACATTAGGTGAGTTGTATCTGGCAAAACATCTGGATGCGGGTTTTGCCATTGCGAGCTGCGGGAATGCAAGGAATATGTGAGTTTGTATGTTCTCACACCCTATTACATTGGGTTAGTTCTAAAAATGTTAGCGTATAGCACTATACTTGCACATTTTCAAAACTCAATTACCTTTACCCTCAAGTATCAGTCATTTAAGTGTATTTGGATGTAGAGCATGTTCAAAGAGGAGTGCACTACTGCATAGATTACATCTTACAGTCTCTCCAGCAGGGGCGTATCTAGAATAGTGCAGGGTATGCGGAGAACATGGGCCCCGCACCGCACACCCTGCACCAGAGCCGGATTTAGACCTCATGGGGCCCTAGGCAAAAAAAATGGTTTGGGGCCACCCTCCCTCAAAAAATCCATGGCACTATATTTTCATTCCTGATTCATGCCCCTGTGCAGCACCCTTAAGAAATGATCCGCCGCGGCCTTGAAACGTCGGCTATGTATGTACAATGTATAGATTTTTTATTTATATCCGTGGAGTGCTGCCTGTTTCTTTCCATGGAGTTTCATTTTTCTCCACTGTTTGGAACCTGTATTACCATCATTACTAAGGGGTTGCTAATAGACTCAGTGACAGCCCACCCTAACCTCTGTTCAGAACTTGACGGAGGCCTGGCCCCCTCACAGCACCACATACTGTCCCCTCACAGCACCACGTACTTCCCCCTCACAGCACCACCTACTGCCCCCTCACAGCACCACCTACTGCCCCCTCACAGCATCACATACTCTCCCCTCATAGCATCACATACTCTCCCCTCACAGCATCACATACTTTCCCCTCACAGCATCACATACTCTTCCCTCACAGCACCACCTACTGCCCCCTCACAGAACCACCTACTGCCCCCTCACAGAACCACCTACTGCCCCCTTCACTTCCTGTTTCACAGCACCACTCTTCCCACCCCTCTCAACACAGACGCCCCCACCACCCCTCACAGCACCGACCCCTTGCCCCTCTTAGCACAAGCCTCACTTCCCTCTCAGCACAGGCCCCTCTCCCTTCACAGCACAGACCCCACTACCCTCACAGCATAAACCTGCTCCTCTCACAGCACAGACCTCTCTCAGCATAGGCCCCTCTCCCCTCACAGCACAGACCCCTCTCTCCCCTCACAGCACAGACCCCTCTCTCCCCTCACAGCACAGACCCCTCTCTCCCCTCTCAGCATAGACCCCTCAAAGCATAAACCCCCCTCTCACAGCTCAGCGCCTTTCTCCAGCAAACTTCGCTGCCGGGGATTAGTGTATTTGCGCCACGGACCGGCATAGCTCTTCTTTGAGTGGCTCCAGCCTCCTGAACAGCGGCACAGTGTCGTGGAATTAGCAAGTGGTGGGCCCAGGTGCAAAAATATGCATTTCCCCCCATCCCCTCCATAGAAAAATAAATAAATAAAAAATAAGAGTAAGGGTCCCTCAGGTTTCTGCTCTTTCTATCTCCACATAGTAACAGTAGAAACCTGAGTGGATGCTGTCATTTTGCATCCTGAGATAAAATGAAATATCCTCCATAGGCTTCATTGCCACAGTGCTTCCTAGTGCCCAAATGATCTATGAAAATATATAATTATCTGGTCTTTATAACACCTCTCTATATACTACACCCACCCACTGATATACATCTCGCCAATCTATCAATGCTTTATATAGTACCTCTTACTCACTACTACTACTACTTATTCGCAGATAGAAGCTCCTCTCTCTTATCTATATGTTTTGTATTGATACCCCCACCTATATATTCTGTATTGTGTTCCCAAACCCCTCAACTATACATCTTGTATTGTCCATTCCCCCTCTGAATGGCCTAATGTACCCCTCTGAATGGTATTAATGTACCCCCCCCCTGTATTGATAGTAATGTGCTCCTCTGTATTCCCAGTAGTGTGCTTCCAGCAGTGTACTCATCCCTGTGTTCCCACTTCCCAGCAGTGTGCCCACCCCTCGGTATTTCCAGCAGTGTGCCCACCCCTCGGTATTTCCAGCAGTGTGCCCACCCCTCGGTATTTCCAGTATTCCCCTCCACCCCTTGTGTACCCAGCAGAGTGCCTCCCCCTTCCCAGTTATTTAACTTACCTTCTTGTGTCTGTTCCCCTTTGTCTCTGCAGCCTGGCTTCTCCTCCTCCTCCGCTCCCACTCCTCTAGTATCCAGTCGCGCCGCGGGTCTCTCTCCTCTCTCCACTGGCAGCGCGGCATTATAGAAACGTCACCACATGAGGACATCCCGTCCGCGACCTTACTCAGGATCATTAGGGGAATCTTTGAACTTGAAGCCGAGGGCAGCCTCTCAGACGTTGTCATAGGCAACGGATCCCCGGGCCCGGCATTACACTGCGGATCATAGGCTGGGGTGGCACAAACTACACTGCCCTCCCTACAGCACTAAGAGGAGGGCGGGGAGAGGAGGCCCCCGACCCCTCTTTTCCTCCTCTTCTTCCTTACAGCCGATGCCGCAGGCGACAGCAGCAGCGTACTGTAATGAGTCTGATCTGATTCATTGCTAGTACTGATAAAGCTACCAGCCGCGGGCCCCTTCATTGTGGTGGGCATCGGTGCACTGCAACAGCTGCACCGCCGGTAAACTACGGCACATCAAGTGAGTAACAGTATAGGGCCCATTTATTAAGGATCGCATTTTGCAATGCGATCAGGGCATGCAGTATCGCCCATGATCGCATTGCAAAATGCGATCATACCGACCGAATGTATGACCCGGCACATGCACGGAGACGGGCTCCGAAAAGGGCCCGTCCCTGCGATGTGGCCGGAGCGCATTCCGGGCTGTTGCGCATGCGCAGTCCCGCGGACTGCACATGAGCTGCGCCCATTGCCGGCGGAGGGATCTGGATGATCCCTCCGCCGGCTCAAATGCGGTAAGTGCCCATAGGACACAGCGGCTAACGCTATCTGCAGATGGCGTTAGCTGCTGGGGTCAATATCGGGAATGCGAAGCATTCCCGATATTGATACATTTGGCAGCATCGCATCCCCCATAGAAAACTATGGTGGAGGCGGCTGCCGGCGGCAATGGAGGGATCGCAGCAGGTATCGGAGATACCTGCTGCGGTCCCTCCTTCATACATTCGGGGGATACTAAGTATTTGAGGTAAACCCCCGAAAACAGGTGTTTTCGGGGGATTTACCTCAAATGATCTTTGATAAATGTGCCCCTAAATCACTGTCACTGACTGATGGTAGCGCCCTTCTCACTGTGGAACTCTGTTTAGCCGTGTACCCTGCCTATGTTAGGGCCGGCCCTGGCCTTCAACTTCACCTTTTCCTCTCCTCGGCTAGTAGGGGCAGGGACCCGGATATGTTGTTACTATAATGTGTGTGTACTGTTCTCTCTCCCCGGCTGCTGCCAGCAACAGCAGGTCACACATAGAGCAGCGTGTTCTCTCCAGGGCCGGATTTAGGGGGGCCTGGCCACGGGACCCGCCGGGCCCTAGGCATCCGCCTAGGTTGCCTAACTTTAAATCCGGCCTTGCCCTGCACCCATAATATTATTTACCTCTCCGGAGTCCCACATCGCGCGGGGGGCCGGTGCTGGAAAATGGCCGCCGCAGCCATTTTCCCGTCGTTTACGCATGTGCAGTACAGGGAAAATGGCCGCTGTGGCCATTTTCCCGGTGACCTGTGCATTCATTATAGACTCTGGGCACACTCTAGTGCCCAGAATCTATAACTCCGGCGATGGCCATGCACAGCTCAGTGCGCTGCCGGCCGCCGGGCGGAGAGGAGGGGGCCAGTGTCGGAGACTGCACACGGGCCCCCTCCTCACTAGAAATGCCCCTGCCCTCCAGGTTTACTTTATTTGTACCAAGATGGCCAAGGTTACTACAGTGCATGCATGGCGCCATCTTGTTCACTGTGTTGAGGGTCACAGTTTGAGATGGATGTCTCCTAATTAGCTTCATATAGAGACCCACGTTTATCTGCATATAGTAACGCTGTTCCAGCAAGCCTGCACCACTACCAGCATACACTCACTGGCTGGTGAGCTGTATAAAACCCCCACTCCACTCAAGCTGTGCTCCATCCAGCAGTGTGTAGAACAGTGAGTACGGCTGTACCTGTTTTATCTTCAGTAAACCACCACCACTGGTTAAGTAACTGGGCTGCTCATAGTTTGAGTCATCCGCTGGTGTGTGCCTAACTACTCTGCAACATCAACACCTGCACACACATCATTTCCAACAGGGCATACGCTCACATTCCTAAAGAGAGAAGACACAAGCTTGAACCTAAATCAGTCACATGCATTATGCTAGGATACCGTAAACAGAGCAAAGGTTACCGATTGTAGGACAGCAGTAACAAAAAGCTTCTACTGTCAAGGGACATTGCATTTCATGAGACTACTTCAGCTAAAGACAAGCAAAATACCATACAGCCACAAAACCGTAGATGCTAAAAATGCCTACAGCTGAAATCTTGTCAGAGACTGAGGGCCTGATTCAGCACGGATCGTAATTGCAATCGCAGCTCCGTAATCGCAATATGCTAATGCCTGCCACAGCTCAGCCAGCACAGAGACGCCCACTGCTGCTTTCTCACTTCCGTAATATCTCGCAGTCCTGCGTATACATTGGTAACAATTGGTCCCATGGGGGTCATTCAGACCCGCTCGCGAACGGCAGGACGCTCGCAAGCGGGTCGATGTTCCCCCACTGCGCATGCGCACGATGGAGGGAGCTCCGTCGTGCGCATGCGCGAGATCCGGCGAGCGACGGGCTCTCCATCGCTCCGGGTCTCGCACCAAAGGGGGCGTGCTGCCGATGTTGATTGACAGCACGCCCCCTTTGGAGGGCGTGCCTGCCAGACGGAGGCGTTCCCATGGGAACGCCTACCGTCTGAAGCCGGCCCCACTGACATCACTAGTGATGTCAGTGGGAGTGATTTTGGCTCTGATAGAGCCAAAATCACTCCAGGGCTTGCGGCAGCGAGACCCTACCGCAGGGTCTCCGTCGCAAGCCCGATGGTCAAGACCATCGCGACCATCATCATGGACGCTCGCATAAGCTGTGGGTGGTCACCCAAAGCTATGCGAGCGGCCAGGAGGCTGCTCAATTTGCAGGGAGGAGGGCCCTGATTCAGAGCGAGCGCTCTGGTCAGAGCGTTCAGCTCTGAATCAGGCCCCAAATTCAAAGTCTTATCGTACGCAGTGAGTGCTCAAGCTGCCTATGCCATTGCAGTGGCTAATTTATGCACGCCCATGCAATGGAGTTCAAACAGACAGACACGCCTGTGTTTCTCCGACCACTCCCCTGTCACCACCCCCAAATGCTCATGGCCTGTCACTCACTCTGCGATGGATCCCTATGTGTGTCCCTAATTGCAGTGTGATCGCAGCGCACCTGCAGTGCATAGACATGCACAGTACGCAACCATCGGCCGATCTGCGCACGTGGTTGCAATTGCGATCTGTGCTGAATCAAGTCCTGAGTCAATAAATACAGATGACCAAACGAGGAACAGGAGTTTCATGCAAAGCAACAAAGGGAAACCTCCCAGAAAGTGCGATGAGGAGTTTGCAGGCCTTGATTGCTGTGAACCTCAGATATAAGATAGGAGCTATTCAATTGTTGCTCCTGTCGGGCGCGATCAGCTGCCAGCGCTTCATCTCAGCTAGCAGCCCCAGGGGGGTGTGAGCTGAAATGGGCAAAAAGTCACCTGTTTGGGTGCCAAAAAGGCACTTTTCACGATCGTGCCCAGCACTTTGGTCGGGGGTGGCTGATTTACGTGGCTAAACCCAACCACTTTGAGCGCAATCAGCGCGAAAAGCAGGAACAATTGAATAGTGGCCCGCGATCTCCTGTCACTTTAGACGGGAGATCTGGACCACGAAAACAATTGAATACCGCCCTACAGTATAAGTCCTAAAGACAACAAGTGTCCAGGAAGTGTGAAAGCATCAAAAGCTATGAGTTCCTGCAGTTCATCTTTCCTTACGTTCATCACATGACGCCCGTGCTTTTTTTTTTTCATGTTACTCATGTCGTGATACTGTTTGTATCTGCTCTTCATGCCTGATTCCCTTGCCGTTCCCTATTCTTTTTTTTTCTGTACCCCCATTATGTTTTGAAAATGTCAATGAAAATCATTGTTACAAAAAAAAAAAATCTGTGTTCAACTGTGAGTGCAGGAGTTGCAGATGTTGAAAACTTGAAAAGATGTAAATCGGATGTAAGTGCGCTCTCTTATGTGTAAATGCAGGGAAGGGGCGAGGGAAAAGGGATAGAGACGTGGTAATGTTTGATAAGCATGAGTGTCTGACCAAGTGTGGAATCAATGCTAGGCAGAAGGGTATATGAGTGTTGGATATGAACAGGATTACTGTAAAGGAGGGGCGCACAATGATAGCTCGGGGGGAGATGGGTCAACCCTTTCAGGGAGCTTCTTAATGTGCTGGTCTAGAACCACACATTAAGGAGCCCCTTGAAATGGTCTACCCATCTCCCCCCCCCCCCCAAGCTAATCACATGCCACCTCCTTCAGCGGATGTTGACACATGTACTTGATATGATGGGACAGTTCTACCACAGCTATATTTAACACATGCTTATTTCACTGCCATCCCCGAGAAGCACTGTGTTTCCTCAATTAAACAGTTTGGCACCCATACATCATTGTCCATCCATCCATCCTTTATAGTAATCCTATTTATTGTGTGGTGAGAGGGGTTGCCTCTCTCCTGAATTACCCACATTCCTGTAAGGGAGAATCCTGTGCAGTCTGCAGCAGCAGTGGAGGTTTGGAACTCTGGGTTTTCTGGGATGCACAGGTCCAGCTGGAAGTCATCACTGGATGACAGGAAGGGTTCATTCACCTGGAGCTCTGGGCACTGATGCCGAATAGCAGCCAGCGGGCGGGACGGAGTCTCAATAGTGCCAGGGACTTTTTCTGAACTAGCTGTGCTGAGCAGCATAACGGATTGTGGCTGCATTCTACCACAGCTGACTGAACACTAGCACTTTGTGTAACGATTCCTGAAGGGAATCGACGCCAATGACTGTAGAGTGGAGGATTAAGTAAGGAGATAGGTTGGGGGTACCCCTTGTAGACCCGAGATGATAACAAATGAAAGTAATAGGAAAGTCCAGCTACAGCCTTGAGGGCTGGAGTACTTGGCTAGTGGTAGCCATTTTGCCTTGAGGACTGGCAAGTCTGGGTGAAGAGCTGCCTTTGGGCTGAGTAACATGATGCGGCTTTGGCCGTGTAGCAGCCTTGAGGGCTGGTAAGCCTTGGCGAGAGGCACAAAAACAGACAAATCTCAGGTGCACAACTCCAAATTATTAATAATATATAAATGCAATAACATTTTGCAATCAATACAGGTTTTTAGCATAATCTTGGCCAAGGTTATGGGCCTACCCACCATATCCAGGTAACCTCTGTAGGGTAGGTCCCTAACATACGATTCACATGCAGTGCGCAGAACACCCCCAAACTAGCCCAGCTAAGCCGCCCCAGGGCACCGCCATAGTAAGAAATTATAACACATTTTTCTTTCATAACACATTTTAACCCTTCACTGTTTGTTTATTATATATGTACCTCACTTTTTATTTTCATTCTTTATATGCAGCAGTAGCTGCTCCTAATTATCTCTTTCACACTGCACTTTTCTTACTATGGCGGTGCCCTGGGGCGGCTTAGCTGGGCTAGTTTGGGGGTGTTCTGCGCACTGGATTTGAATCGTAGTATGGTAGGGACCTACCCTACAGAGGTTACCTGGATATGGTGGGTAGGCCCATAACCTTGGCCAAGATTATGCTAAAAATCTCTATTGATTGCAAAATTTTATTGCATTTATATATTATTAATAATTTGGAGTTGTGCACCTGAGATTTGTCTGTTTTTGTGCCTGCAATTAGTCTCATCAGGTAGCACCTCCCATTATTTATATATATATATTCAGGGTGTGCAGTCCAGAAAACTTTCCCATATACTCCTTGGCGAGAGGCAGCCTCTGGGCTGAATAGGATGCGGCTTTGGCCGTGTAGCAGCCTTGAAGGCTGGTAGGCCTTGGCTGGTAGACGCTGGTGTTGGTGAACTAAATTGCGCACTAAGGATGCTGAGGTGCAGCCTATGTCACTGGGTTGACACAGGCATAGGTGCACAGGATTGTGCACACTTAGGGCCTGATTCAGAGCCACTCGTTCGCTCCGAGCGATGTTCGCACATCTGCGCATGCGTATGGGTCGTAATACGCATGCGCGAACCAGTCAGTGTGGTCGAAAATCGTGTGCTCGCAAAATAACGAATGCCTGCTAATTTGAGTGACAGGATGAGGCGTTCGTGGGTGGTAACAGGAGAAGGTGCTTGAAAACGGGGAGTGGAGATCCGAACGCAAGCGTGCCAAACGGTCAAAACGGGTGTTTTAAGGGTGTGCATAATTAACAAAGCAGCGTCATTGACCACGTCACTTGGTTGTCTTTTAGTCTGAACTGCTCGCATGATTGCGGTAGGAAAATGCTACCACAAGAATAGCGAGCAGTTCATACGCCTTTCGATGTACTCGATTAATCTAATAAATAGTGGAGATGACGTATGATGCGAGCGGCCAGGGGGCGTTTTTTTCAAAATAGCGAGCGCATGTTTCGTTCGCTCGTTCGGACATAGAGGCGTCAACAGACCGCAAAGAGCGAGCGCTTAATTTAAATATCCGGCCCCTTTTTCAGAACGAGCGTCCGCAAATAGCGTCTGGCTCTGAATCAGGCCCTGAGGACACTAAGGTGCGATCTATATCGCCAGGTGGACACAGGCATTGGTGCACTGGATTGCACACTTAGGATGCTGAGGTGAGACCTATGTCACCGGGTTGACACAGGCATTGGTACACTGGATTGCGCACTTTGGACTGCGGGTGCACTCTGTGCCTCCAAGATGACACAAGCGGCTGTGAGCAGGAATGCACACCGTGCTGCCTAGATGACACAAGCGGCAAACAGCAGATGCTATGCGGACCGTGCCGCCTGGTTAGTACAAACGGCAGACAAGGAAAAGCAAACAGGAGAACTGGAACTCGACTGAAGCAAACAGGAGACTGGCCAAAACCGGAAACACATGAGAAACGCTATCACCGGCATGGAGTGAAGGGCTGGCTGCAATTTAACAGATACAGGGCCTGATTCAGACCCGCTCGCGAGTGCATATCGCTCGCAAGTGAGTTGATGGGCAGCCAGTGCACATGCGTGGCGTGCTCGAGCCCCGGAGAAGAGTAAGAACTTCACTCACTCTGGGGTGCGCTACAAAACATGGCGGCTGTCTATGTTGATGAACAGCTTGCCCCGTTTTGTAGAACGCCTGCCATTTGTGGGCGGCCCTACTGACATCATTCATGATGTCAGTAGTGAACTTCCTGCTCTATTAGAGCAGGAAGTTCACTCGGGCTTGCGGGAGCCGAGACCGATGATAATCGCACATCACCAGGCCGCTCGCAAAAGCTATGGGCGGTCACCCACAGCTATGCGAGCAGCCTGGAGGCGGATTTTTTATTTTTTTTAAATCCACCCTGATTCAGAGGCACACAGTCCAATCAGAGCAAGCCTCCATAATGACAGACTCCTGCACCTGGCCTGTGCACACAGACAAGACAATCAATTAGTGTGCAGCTGATACTGCACAGAGACAGTAATTACTTAACACATGTGATCAGCACATAGACAGACAGGAAGTAATGCAGTATCCCAGTAACAACTAAGCCTGGGAACTGCAACCAAAATGATCTGCTAACCGCAGATCCTAACACTTTGGTGCTCAGCCATTTATGTACACCTGTATGTTCAAATACTGTGCCTGTTTGTCTAGGCTTCTATCTGTCTATATTAAAGTGCAGTGTCTGTTACAATTAAAAGCCACTGTTTCACCTTGAATCTGCCTAATGTGTGTCCTATTTACTAAGACCCTGTTACAATATTTAACACTCAGATACCCTTCTGCCTATCATTGATTCCACACTTGGTTAGACACCCACGCTTATCAAACATTAAAACCTCTCTCCTCCTTTTCCGTCAGCCCCTTCCCTGCATTTACACCTAAGAGAGCGCACTTAAGGTGCCCGCATACTGGCGGACTCGCAATAGATCCGATGTCGTCAATGATTTCCCTTGAACTCCCCAGGCAACTCACCGGCACTCCTGGACAGACAATATCTTGCTAAAGTGTGTATTGTGACCTATCGTGCGTCCTTAATGATTTCCAATGCATCGTTAAGGAGATTGCCAGATCTTACCTGCAGTAAGATCTGAAGAAACGACAAATGACCCGTGGGACCGTGAATTGGATCATTATAATTCCTGGAAGCTGCATGATTTGCATGTTTTTAAACCATGTATCATTCCGATGCATCGATTTCATGGAAATCATGCCTAAAATCATCTAGTGTGTGGGCACCTTTATGTCTGATTTCCATTTTCAACTTCCAGCAGGAACAGGTACTTCTGCAGTGAGTTGTTGCATTTTAACCCCCCTACTTCCCACTCACTCCCCCCTTCCCCACTGCCCATCCTGGTACATCCCCCCACCATGCTGCAGAAGCACGGCTCACCTCATTTTATCTAGATGTTGAAAAGATACCTAGCTCAGATAAGAATTACATAACTATGTGGCCTCTTGAAAAGAAAATCAAAATGGGCAGGTGCGACACCGGCATTACTCCCGTTGGTGGTAGGGCCCAAGGACAATTCCATCTTGCACCTCTTTTCTTTGCATTATGAGCTGATTGGGGCATTGCTGCTGCATGCAGTTACCTACCACCCCATCCCTGAGGAGATGTTTCAGTTAGTCACACAAAGTGCTTCTGGACTTACTTTGTGTTAGAGATGTGCACAGGACCATTTTTGCTGATTTTGGTTTTGGTTCTAATTCGTCATCCTTTTTTTAGTTTAGGAGTTTTGACTAAAAATTTTCAAAAAAAGCTAACATCACATAATTTGAGCCGTTTTTGTTCCTATATTATTAGTCACCTCAATGACATTAATTTCCAGTCATTTACAGTCAAGTTTGACCACCTCACAGCTCACAATATTGTTTTCATCCAGTTTCGGCCAAAAGGTTGCACTGAGCTAGATGGCTGACTAAGCTAAGCGATAGCAGTGGGTGGCACAAACATGTGGCAGTTCAACTTCCAATATGGCACATCAGGAAACAAATGTTTTCATTAATCAAGAGGCCTAAGGGAGATGGAGTATGTATGTAGTTGATGGCAGGGAAAGGAAGGGTTGATTGGTAGTACATTTAATTAAATTTTTTTGATTCCGAAGCAAATTTATGATGGAGGAGGGAAGAGCATGGGTGAACATGTGCCATGTTTTGCCCACAAAATCAACTTGGTGATTTAGAATATTTCTTATAATTAAAGGGGCATGCAGGAGATGCTGTGTGTGGCCATAAACACTTCTGAACATTTTCGTCTTTCAGCAACCACATGTCAAAGTTTTCAGCGCTGTGGCAGTTCAGCTTCCAACACGGCACATCAGGAAACAAATATTTTTATTAATCAAGAGGCCTAAGGGAGTTGGAGTATGTATGTAGATGAAGGCAGGGTTGATTCATAGTAAATTTAATTTAAGTTTTGGATTCCAAAGCAAATTTCTGAAAGAGAAGTGGAGCCATTTACAAAAATTATTTTATTAATTCACATCAGTCCTTACCCTAGTGGAGCTTTTCAGTGGTTCCGAATTAAAAAAAAAAAAATTAAAGGGACCTGCAGGAGATGCTATCAGTGGCCATAAAAATGTCTGGACATTTTTGGCATTCATCAACCACATGTAGAAGATTTCAGTGGCTGTAGCAGTTCAACTTCCAACATGGCACATCAAGGAAACAGAGTGGCAGTGACTTTTCATTAATGAAAAACTAGATAAGTGGCTCGAGGGAGGTAGAGTATGTATGTAGCAGAAGGCAGGGAAAAGAAGGGTTGATTAGTAGTAAATTTATTAAGTTTTGGATTCCAAAGCAAATTTATGAGGGAGGAGGGAGATCCCACGGGACCTGAGCCTGGCTGGGATTTTTCCCCAGGATCAGTTTCAAATCAAAGCAGAACATCATCATCCCAACATTGGCTTTAACAGGTTTTGGATTTGATATAAGTCCCTGTCGCTGTGATTCGGGTGCCATTTCACACAGAACCACCGGAAGATTTGCTCATACTAGACTGCCAGGGCAGAAATAAATTAGTAATTACAACTGGGTGAACATGTACCATGTTTTGCCCACCCAATAAACTTTGCAGTTCAGGGTTTTTATTAAAATGAAAGGGGCATGTAGGAGATGCTGTCTGTGGCCATAAAAATTCTGGACATTTTTTGGCATTCATCAACCGCATGTAGAAGAATTCAGTAGCAGTTCAATTACCAACATGGCACATCTAGGAAAGAGCATGGCACTGCAGTGGCAGACAGGATGGTTGTTTAATAAACTATAACAATATGTTTGTCATCTACACAAAAAGACAGTCAGCAATGCCCCAATCAGTGCATAATGCAAAGAAAAAAGGTGCAAGATGGAATTGTCCTTGGGCCCTACCACAGACGGGAGTAATGCCGGTGTCACACCTGCCCATTTCAATTTTTGAATGGGTTGAAGAACTATTAATGAGGCAGCACACAAAACAGATGCTCTGAACAGGAAGGGGGAGAGGGATTATGATAGTCTGGTACTATACATTGCTCCATGACCTGTTTTGCCCAAGCACTTGGTAGTGTCTCCCTCACTGTGGGTGTTGTCGACAGAGGGTATTTGGGCAACCTCGTGTGGTTGTTCCTGGTCATACAAGTTCATACCCATTGGTCCAAGTTGTTTAGATTTTTTTGTCCACAAAAAATTGTGTAGGACACAACAGGTTATGACTACGGAATTAATTTTGTCCACACAAAGGTTTATAGCCGCATGAAATATCTGGAACTGACTACACGTTATTTCAAAATAACTTTCAAGGAAAAGCTAGAAGTCACACATATATATCCCATTCAATTTGTCAAAAAGTAAGAACTGTTCGTTTGGACTTATGGATATTTAAAAGTGGAACGCGCCATTGTGGTTCATTGTATATTTTTTACTTGCTACACCACTTAGCACTGGCCACACCTACATGGCACTTGCAATACCCACTTAGCACTGACCACATCCATGTGGCACACCCACACAGAGCTGGCCACACCCACATGACACTGGTCACACCCACACATCACTGGTCACACCCACATGGCACTGGCCACACCCACACATCACTGGTCATAGCTCCAGTGTTTTTATATATAGAAACCCCCCACTAAAAGTCCTGCATTTGCCACTGCGCTGCAGCAGCAATTGTGGCTGCATGGTGCCAATCCGGGTACCCTGCTAGCTAGGAGTAATGGGCTCTGGGTGGCGATGGTCCTGCCTAAGAGCCTCTGTGCGATGGCACTGGGGGCCCATAGCCAGTTATGATCCCAACTTTTTTGAGTTTAGTGACCAAGTAACCACTCCACCCTTACCACCAGGACTATGGCCCTCATTCAGAAGCAAGAAGCGAGCGCTCGTTCTGAATGAGGGCGGCCGCTTCTATCTTTTAGTGCGGCCTCCTGGTCGCTAGCTAAGCCACCCACAGCTTAGCTAGCGACCATGGTAATGGTCACGATCGTCAAGACCATCGGGGCTTGCGACGAGACCCTAAGGTTGGGTTTCGGCAACCGCAAGCCCCAGGGAGGTTCCTGCCCTGATCGAGCAGGAAGCTCCCCACTGACATCACTGCTGATGTCATTACGGCCGCCCACAAACGGCATGCATTCCTAAAGGAACGCCTCTGTTCAGCCACCCACCCGGCCCGCCGACCAAACGGGGCGAGCTGTTGATCAACACCGACAGCCGCCCCGTTGGTAGCGAGCCCCGGAGCGAGAGAATTTCTCTCTCGCTCCAGGGCTTGCGCATGCGCAGTGCAGCCGCTGCATGTGCGCAGGACCAAAACATCGACCCAGTTGCGAGCACGCAGTGCTTGCGACCGGGTCTGAATGAGATCCTATATCCTTTGTTTTCTTTTAATGCTATAGTGTGTGCTTTATCTTGATATATTTTTGTGCTGTATTTTAAATTAATTCCTTTTATTGGACAATGCAAAGAAAAACAATAAGAAAGTTCCATTCCTGGTAATTAACTAATATTCATTACAACCTGCGATTACACAGGTGGATGCTCAGATGGAATCGTTAATGATGTGATTGTTCTCAAGTGTACTCCACATAAAATAAATGTCATGTAGCGCCCGATTCAGATGTGGACGCAATGCCGATAGTTACTCAGATTGAGAGATCGTTAGCCATTGTGCATGTGTGTAAGCACCACTACACATGTGCAGCAACTGATTTTCGATTACGATTGCACAGAGAACACAATCACAGAGTGAGTGACAGTCAACCTTTGGGGGAGGTAACGGGGCAAACTTGCTATACTTCCGATTTGGTTGGGAGCCTCCTGAAAATCGGTGCTGCTCCCGGCCCTTACTGCCCCACCCCCCCGCGAGTACATGAGAATCACTGGCAGCGGGGGGACCTGTGATACGATTCATGCCGAATCGCATCACTTTGGCCCCACCCCCTGCTTCACTATGAGGGATTTTCGCCATTGTGTAGCGGGGTGGGGCTGAAATGATGTCACGTCCCCCCGTTCCACCCACAACAGGCAGTCACGCCCCCCGATTTTGCCATTCTGGCTGCCCCCTCCCGGAAGGGGCAGCCAGAATGTCGGCATCTCTGCCAGGGGGTGATTAGAAAATTGCTGGCGTGTCAGGATAGTTTACACACTGTTTTCTGGGCATCCATAAATTAGTCGCTGCATCCTTGCCCCAGCAGGAGAGCCATCTGCTTGTTGGAGACCCGCGCAAGGTCAAACCTTACTGAGAAATTGCTAAATGCATCGCACGCTATGAGGCCTCAGGCTGTGTACAGCATCGCAGTGGATAATTTATACTCGACCCTGCAACTGTGTTGAAACACACTGGCATGCCTGCGTTCGTCCAACCACCCCGTCACCACCCACAAACGGCACTTCCTGTCAATCACTCTGCAATGGGTCTGCATAGTCACTGCGATCGCAGTCCCGATTACAGTGGCCAGTTAGCGTACTGCAATGAATATGCATGCGCAGTATGCAACAATCGGCCGATTGCATGCGTATTAGCAACTATGGGCCTGATTCAGACCCACTCGCGAGCGGCTGTCCGCTCGCAAGTGGGTCGATGTTATGGACTGAGCATGCGCACGACGGAGGGAGCTCCGTCGTGCGCATGCGCCAGACGCGACGAGCGGAGGAAAGTCCTTCGCTCGTTGTGTCCGATCAAAGGGGGCGTGCTGTCAATGTTGATTGACAGCACGCCCCCTTTGGTGGGCGTGCCTCCCTGACGGGGGCGTTCCCACGGGAACGCCTCCCGTCAGAAGCCGGCCCACTGACATCACTAGTGATGTAAGTGGGAGTGATTTTGGCTCTGATAGAGCCAAAATCACTCCGGAGCTTGCGGTTGAAAACCTCAACCGCAGGCTCCGGCTCGCAAATTCGATGGTCGCGATGGTCTCGACCATCGCGATCATCACAATGCACGCTCGTATAGCCTGTGGGTGGTGACCCACAGCTATACGAGCGTCCAGGAGGACGCTCCATGAAAATGGAGGTCAGCCCTCATTCAGAGCGTGCGCTCTGCTCAGAGCGTATGGCTCTGAATGAGGGCCTATGATCCAAGCTGAATTAGGCCCAAAGTCTGTTTATAATAACATTGCTGGGAGTTTTATCTCTGCCTGCAATTAATTCCAATCCTAAGGGAATTATATTACACCTGGTGATTGCTGGCTTACACTATACAGGGACCGCATGTACTACTACTAACATGACGGAAAGCCTTGGCTTTTTGTATTCATTACAACATCCGGGAAAGTACTATACTTGTAGAAACAGAGGGCCTGATTCAGAGCCGGACGCTCTTTCAGAGCGCTCACCCTGAATCAGTGCCCTCCCTCTCTTTTTTTAGAGCGGCCTCCTGGCCGCTCACATAGCTGTGGTTGACCACAGAGCCAAAAGCACTCCCACTGACATCATTTGTGATGTCAGTGGGGCCGGCCCCAAGCGGTAGGCGTTCCCATGGGAGCGCCTCCGTCTGGGCAGCAACGCCCCTGGCACGCCCACCAAAGGGGGCGTGCTGTCACTCAACATCGACAGCACGCCCCCTTTGTAGCGAGACCCATAGCGAAGGCTTGCCCGTCGCTATGCGGGTCTCGTGCATGCGCATGATGGAGCCGGCTCCCTCGTGCGCATGCGCACTTGGCCACCATCGACCCGCTTGCGAGCACACAGCGAGCGGGTCTGAATCAGGCCCAGAGAGATGACTTCTGTTGAGATCTATTTATATCGCTTCTTTACTTGCTTGCATATGAGCATAATCACCAGTTATTCAATAACGAAATGTGTATTTATAGATCGTGTGTTATCTATAAGATATGTTCATAACCAGTAAATTCACTGTGGCGCTCTTATCCTACAAGCAGATGAGAATGAGCAGAAGTATTTGGAAGTATACATCTTTATTCTGATATTTGTTAAAGTGATTACAAATAAACATTATAATATTGTGATTGGGCAGCGCTTTCTCATTTGGTATGGAATTGTGTTACAGTTTCTAGACAATCTGGCTTCCAGTGCAAACAGTCAAAATGCGCCAAATGATGGGTATTTTCAAAATGTAGCATATTTTTCGCCACCAAGCATAAGAGAGTAAAATGGGGTGTGGTCCCACAATGACCTTTGCACTCTACACCCCCACAGATTGGCCACCACAGTACAAAAAGCACACACATTGGCCCCCAAAGGAAAAAATAAAATACTGACCCTGACAGGAAAGCAAACACATTGTACTCCACAGGGAAAATAACACACACACTGCCCCACAGTACAAACAATAACATACAATGGCGCAAGGTAGGACTGACAGTGCTGCTCCCCCCATTCCCCCGCTCTGGTGGTCAGTGCCAGCAGGGGTTGGAGCGCCCCACTTGATTGCACGGCTCATTCACCCCAAGAAACGGCCCTGTCTGCGACACTCTGCCCCCCAGTTTTCTTTGTTGTGTTTTATAAATTACTCAAGTCAAAAAGTAGTTATAGAACAAACACATCTCAATTCAACAACAACTCTGTGGTCTGTCCCTGATTATTGTGCCTGATACTGTCGCTGTTACTCTTTAAAAATATAAAAAGAAAGAAAATCACATTTTAGCTAAATACGTTATAGTAATATTTTGTGTACAATATATTTTGATTTGTTTTAAGTTTATGGATCCCAGAATCACAGTAACCAATCTATAAACTCTCATTAATGGTGAACTCTATTCTTGTTTCTATTTTTGTATGAGTTACTGAGCCTAAAACTATCTGGCTTGGTATGTAATATAATAGAGCTATTAGAGCAGTGGTTTTCTACTAAACCCTCAAGTATCCCAAACAAGTCTTGTTTTCTGGATTTCATTAATCATACTCAGGATCCCGGCAGTAAAAATCCAGACACCGGCATCCCAACTGGGTTACAATCCCAATGATTACAGGTAAATAACCCTAACCCCTAACCCTCCCTCTCTGCAGCCCAACCCTAACACACCGTCCCCGCATCCGTGCCCCCGATTGTAAACGTATCTTTTATAAGGCGCTCTCCCAATTATTCAGTATCTTTATTCCAAAAAGATGTCTCCGCAAAAATGACAGCTTTATGGAAGAGATACTTATGTACAGGAGGAATGATAAATGCCTCCCTTATTTATGTAGAACTCAATGCTAGTTCTAAATAAATTAACTTATAATATATTTTGGTTATGATGATTAGACCCATAAATACCTCATTACACTATTGAAGTGTCCTATTTCACGTAATACTGATCTTCGGTTTGGATTTGACTCAGTTCTTTTTACCAACATCATGAAAGTTTGGATCTGAAAATAACACAAAACTTCATCTTCCATGGTAAATATGATGCTCTGTATTGTTTTCAGATAAGACTCAGATAAAACCAAACCGATCTCTAATAATATTTTAATACATATCAATAAAAAGTGAGCTTTTTTATTTTAGGAAATTGTACCACATTTGTTAGACTAAAGCGCACCCCTATGCACTAATATACTGTCTTTTGATTTTTTTTGGATTATATTTTGATCTATTTTAAGTAGTTACTTGTTGCAACATTTATGTTATTATTGTGATGCAGGAATTGTCATACACACTGAAGGCAGCATGCAGGGGCTCAGTGAAGGTGGCGGAGAAGGTGTGTAAGTGTCTGATGGGGTCACACAGCTGATAGAAGGACAGACGCCCGGCCTCATAGTCCAGGTATATCCCCACTGTCTGCACACGGGAACCTGCTTGCCATTCTTTTACTTTTCTATGTATAGTGTTATGACTTATTCCAAGATGTTTCACAAAGTACAGGCTCCATGACTTGTCATTATAACCAATGTATGATGCATCACCATTTATCTTTCTCTCTATACTGTGTCCGGCCACCCCTATCAGCCATTTCTCTGCTTCACTCACATCCACTTCCCAGTAATGTTTCCCAGATGAGAAACTACAGGAGCTTAACACCTGCCGGACTATAAACCTCTCTGGTCCATCTGGTCTGTGCTGATAACGAGCAGTATAAGATACAGATCTGTGATCCCCTGATATAATAATGTGATTAGAGGCTGTCTTTATATCCAGTAATATGTCTGATTTCTCTATCACTGAGAACTGTCTCTTTATATGTAGATCCATCAGATTATCAGACAAGTGTAAAAGTCCCCTGTGTAACATCTGTGAGATTATTCCCTCCTCCAGACATCCAGCATTGCTTACATCACTGGTGACATCACAGCTCCTGTGACTGATGACATCACTTTCTGGTTCTTTCTTCAGGACAGCTAATGGATCAGTGATATTAGACATCTCCTCAATGCTGCTAATCTTCCTGGATAGCTCGTCCTTCTGTAGTTCCAGCTGTGTGATCAGATCAGAGACTGAGAGTGACATCTGCTTTTCCTGTCTGGAGATCTCACCCAGGACCCCTCTCTCCAGAGTATCTAATTTATTCCTGATGTCTCTAAACAGATCAGTGACTCTCTCAGTGACACCGGCAGCTTTTTCCTTCTCCTCTCTCCTGTGACCCTGCAGACGCTGCACTCTCAGGGTCTCAGTAACAGCTCTCAGTGTCTCTTTTTTCTTCTCAGAGGCCACATCTAGAAGCTCCACGTGGTGACCCCGATGGTCTCCAGCCACCCAGCAGGATATACAGATAGCGGCTGAGTCCTCAGAGCAGTAATATTTCACCATCTCTCTGTGCACGGAGCATTTTCTGACCACAAAGGAATCAGTGGGATCAGTTATAACATGTTCAGCAGATTTATTGTGTTTGCTCAGGTGTTTGTCACAAAATGAAGCCTCACACAGCAGACATGACTTAGTAGCTGGCACAGGAGAGTCACAGTAAGTACAGAAGATCCGGGTCTCCTCCTGCTCTAGCTCACTACATAGGAACCTTTCCACAATGTTACTCAGCTTCCTGTTCTTCTCCAGTGCTGGGCGTTCCTGATACTCTGCTCTGCATTCCGGGCAGGAATAGCCCCCAGCCCCCTCCTGTGTTTCCAGCGTACTCACAATACAGAACCGGCAGAAGTTGTGTCCACATCTCAGGGTTACAGGGTCTATATAAGTGCTCAGGCAGATGGAGCAGCTCAGCTCCTCTCTCAGGTCTGCAGACGCCATTCTAGGAAGCAGGAAGTGAAACATAAGGTTCTCATTCAGATCAGTACAGAGGGAGGGGCTGAGCAGTAATGTGCACACACAGAGATATGATGTAAGTGATAGTCTGTCTGGGAATGATTACGTGGGGAGAGAATAGAGCTATAACATGCTGCTTATGGGCCTATTAATAAAATAGAGATACAGTGGGGCCTGTTCACATTATATAATTATTACTAGTGATAATTATGTTTTAAACTTGCTGCAAGTTTAAAAAACCTTTTGCAGGCATTCATCATTTCTCAGTATCACTGCTGATATTGTGATACTCAGGGGTAAATTTACTAAGACTCGTGTTGGTCCCGATTTGCATTATCGGGTGAAAAGTTAGCTTTTTAGCAAATCGGGAATTTACTGTCAATAAAGTCGGGTGATTTCTTCCATTTTATCAGCTTGAAATCGGGTGTTTTAATGCCGCAAATTTGGCTATTTTGAGCAATAGAAATTAGTTCACCATCGGCTCTATTCGGGGGTACTTTTCTAAATCGTGAATTTACCATTATTCGTTTTGCTAAAGTCGGCCGTTTTTCACTCAAATCGGGCACTCAATAGATAACCGAGGTTCGGATTAGGGATGGGAATCATTTGATGTTTCATCTGAAACATCGGTTAAATGGTTTTGATGTTCGATGTTTAACCCTGCAATGTTTTTGATTCAATGTTTTATTACCATCGCAAGATTTCTCCCCGGATGTTTTCCCCTGCTTTTCCAATGTTTTTTTATTTTTTTTGTAACACTGTGGTGCTGTCACTGCTGTGTGGCGCTGTGTGGTGCTGTCACTGCTGTGTGGTGCTGTCACTGCTGTGTGGTGCTGTCACTGCTGTGTGGTGCTGTCACTGCTGTGTGGTGCTGTCACTGCTGTGTGGCGCTGTGTGGTGCTGTCACTGCTGTGTGGCACTGTGTGGTGCTGTCACTGCTGTGTGGTGCTGTCACTGCTGTGTGGTGCTGTGTGGTGCTGTCACTGCTGTGTGGTGCTGTCACTGCTGTGTGGTGCTGTGTGGTGCTGTCACTGCTGTGTGGCACTGTGTGGTGCTGTCACTGCTGTGTGGCACTGTGTGGTGCTGTCACTGCTGTGTGGTGCCGTCACTGCTTTGTGGCTACCAGCTGGCTCTCTCCTTGTTTTATAGTCAGTTACAACTTAAGAATAGAGTACAAACACTGACTGGGCTATGACTGCTGGGTAATGTCTAAATGCCCTTTACGGGGAGGACCCTGACGTCATCAGCCAGTGTCCAGCATCATTCCCTGGCATCCAAGTAGGCATAGAGGGGTAATAAGTAGGCATAGAGGGGTAATATAACCATGTGGCAAGCGCAGCGAGGGGACAACAAACTTGTTTAAGTGGGGACAAAGTACTTCTTTAGCTGGCTGTCATGGGCAGGAACTGCACTTCCGCCCTTACTCACGTTACTTCCAGGTCCCTAGCACTAAGGGGAAATACAGCCAACCATGGCTGCTGTGTGCATGCTGCTGCTGGGGGAGGTGGCTGACAGAGTGAAAGACACTCTGGTCAGCCAATTAGTAGCAGTACAAAGAACAGTCTCACCCCAGGCTCGCTGTCACTGGTGCTGATCTCAGTGAACAGATGGGGTGTTTGGCTGCTGCAGCTATTGGTAACTGAGCTGTCAGTCACAGTGTCACTGTCAGGCACTCACTGCATGTGCACTGTGCATGTGACAGACCCAGCGGTGCCTCATTGTCTGGCTGGTGTGAAGGTGCCCACACACATAGCGACATTTTACACGATTTGGCCGATTTCGACGAATCGTGATGACGAATCAGGTAAAAAAAGTACAAATCGTGAGTTTATACTCACGAGCACGATGCCGATGCGCGTCCCCGCTCGTCGTACATCGCATCTTTTGATCTGCCGTGCTGTAGGGCAGATTAGCCAACTATGAACACGATGGAAGCCGATCATGAGGGTTTTTTTCCTAATGATGAATCGTACAATTCATCACACAATGCGGAATTTGACTGACAGAAGCCTGGACACGCCCCATCGCCATCTTGTGCAGCATCGTGTATGGAGCAAGACAGTCACACTTTGGGAGCCTGCACACTGAAGTGTTGTTTTGTTGTATATTTGGTGAGTATTTGTACAGTTTGCAACCACACTGACCACCAATATGTTTTCCCCACTGCCCACCAATGTATGCCCCCAGGCAATAAATGCATGACCCAGCCACCACCCACCGTATTGAGGTGGGCGGTGGCTGGGTCATGCATTAAGCTCCCCCACTGCCCACCAATATGTACCCCCAGGTAATAAATGCATGGCCCAGCCACCGCCCGCCGTATTGAGGTGGGCGGTGGCTGGGTCATGCATTAAGCTCCCCCACTGCCCACCAATATGTACCCCCAGGTAATAAATGCATGGCCCAGCCACCGCCCGCCGTATTGAGGCGGGCGGTGGCTGGGTCATGCATTAAGCTCCCCCACTGCCCACCAATGTGTGTAATACCTCAAATAAATAAATAAATAAACAAGTTTTTTACAAAAAAACACCATACATTACATTTAAAAACACACATTATTTAAAACTGGGGGTCTTCTACCTTTCGGTCTCCAGCTGTTGTGGAACTACAGATCCCAGGATGACCTGCCACCCACCTTTGAAACTGTTTTTAGGGCATCCTGGGATCTGTAGTTCTACCACAACGACAGGCCCAAAGGTGGAAAACCCATACTGTCAAACAAAGAAAAACATTATATTACCAAGCAATAAACACATAACATTCCTGTAAAAGAAAACATGATTAGAATACCATAACACACCTTTAAAAACCTGTAAAAAAGAAAATATTAAAACATTAAAAATGTGAACTATAACAACATTACATTTTACAAAACTATATACACAAATATTTAAATATCCTTTTTTTTCTTACTCATAGATAATGTCCATGGATTCAGAACGTGAATTAGTTACAGGATTCATTGAAATCCTGCACTCGAAAGACTGTCTGTGGAAGATCAGTTCTCGGAAGTACCACAATAAGTTGCAGAAGTTGGCCGCACTCGAGGAACTGTTGGTGTATACCAAAAAATACATATCTGATGCAGACCTGAAAACTGTACGGCAAAAGATACAAAATCTCAGGACAGTATACATCAAAGAAAAAAAGAAGGTGGATGACTCCAAAAAATCAGGAGCGGCTACAGATGAAATATATACTCCTGCGCTGTGGTACTACCAAATGATGTAATTCATCAGTGAACAAGAGCCTAAAAGGGAATCAATCATCTTGATGTCTGAGCGTGAGGGAGAAGAGGAGGTTGCAGAAGTCTTGGTAAGTAGTGACACAGTTTAAACCAAAATCCTTAATGTTTTTGTTGTTAAATCCCAAATGTCCAATTTAGTCAGTAGTTCACAGATAGTCCTCCTGCCATGGTACAGCACCTGGTCCATTGAAATAGGTCATGTACTCCTCCCTCACTTCTTTGGCACGTGCGGTGGATGTTGTTGTAGTTGTTGGTGCAGACACAGATGTCAAATGTCCAATGTCCTCCAGGGGTCCTACATCTTCTGGTCTAGCTGGGACTGGTCCTCGTTGAGTAGATTTTCTTCGCAGAAAGTTGTGCAGCACACAGCACTCCATCACGACCCAGTATATCTTCTCCATGTGTAGATTGATGGTGGTGTGGAAAATGTGGAAGCGGTTGCTCATTATTCCAAACGCATTTTCCACAATGCGCCGTGCCCGGGATAGACGGTAGTTGTATATCCTTTTCTCTCTGGTCAGGCCCCTGTGTGCAAATGGCTTCATCACATGTTCATGTAATGCAAAAGCCTCGTCTGCAGCGAAAACGTAATTTAGGCCGTCCTTTGTCTGGTCCAGTGAGGGCAGGTTGAGGGTTTTGTTGGCGAGTCTCTGGTAGAAAGCCGTCTTTTTGAGGACCCACCATCCGAAGCACGGCCATTCTTGCCAACATCCACAAAAACAGAAATTCGTAGTTGGCATTCACCACTGCCATGAGAACGATGCTGAAGAATCCTTTGTAGTTGTAGTAATATGATCTGGTGTTTGCAGGTGGGTTGATGCGGATGTGTTTTCCATCGATGGCTCCTCCGCAGTTAGGGAAATTCCAACGTTGTTCAAAATCTTCCGCGATGCTGGTCCACTCCTCCACGGTGATAGGAAACTGCAAAAATAGAAAAAAAGATGTTAAAACATGACTATAATATTTTTTATATCTTTTTTCCCTATGTAGACTCCCACCCAAGACCCTGATTTAACATCAACACCGGACCTCAGTCTGCTCGGTGGGGACAGTGATCCGGAGAATAGCACACAAGTGGAAAGTCAAGTTCCACCTGGACCCTCATCTTCGCAACAACCCCAAAAAAAGAAAAAAAAAGGCAGAAAGGAGAATTTTACAGAACGAGAGGACCATTTTTTACAAAACGCAGAACGGCTGCTGCAGAAACCCCCAGATCCAATTGATGATTTCACAGCTCATGTGAACAGCACATTGAGAAATCTGGATGCAGATATCCAACGAAATTTTTTAAGGTTAAACTACGACCTCTTGAGTCGCTGTATGAGCAAAAATATCTCAAATTCGACATACATTGCAGATCCAATGCTATTTTCCCCTGCCCCAAATAGGTATGTCCGCCCCCCCCCTGCCCAGTTAGATATTACTCCCCCACCAAGCACCCCAAGCACCAGCACCACCTTGTATAATGCTCTGCTGGATGCAGCAGATGAGTCGCCCCAATATACACAGATGTAAATTTTTTCTATATTGTAATATCACCAAATTTTATGAATTCCTATCGGTGCTTGCTGCATGGGATAGGGTGGTGATGACGCCATTTGAACAAGGTCACTACGCACATGGCACAAGTACACATTGCTGGAAGCCGGGGCCACAATGTATACTTGTGCCATGTGTGTATTGGCCTGTTCAAACTGGCGTCTGACTCACCCTATCACATACAGCCAGCTACCTATTGGGATTCATAAAATTTGGTGATAATGTTCTTTTGTAAAGTTGTAATAAAAAAGTATTTTGCACACAGTTTAGTGCACACTTTCAGTTGCCTGCAGGTCAGTGCACATTGTACTTAATGAAGGCTATTTTTTTCTTTGTTTTAGAAAAAAATTAAAAAAAATTCTTTACACAAGAAATCAATGTGTGGTGTGTTTTTTTTTAACTTACCTTGCAATACTGGTACTGTAGCACTTTTATGATGGCTTTGCAGGTCTCCGGAATGATGATGCCCAAGGACTGAGGTGAGATGAGTGTCCCAAACTTTAGGTCTTCCAGTGACCTTCCTGTAGCCAGGTATCTCAGGGTAGCCACCAGTCTGTCTTCAGCAGGGATTGCCCTCCACCACCTTGTGTCCTGTCTCTTGATGTGGGGGGTCACCAGATGCAGCAATTCTTGGAAGCTGGCATCATCCATGCGCAGGTAGTTCCGATAGTCCTCCGGGTTGTTCTCCTTGATCTCCATCAGCAGGGACATGTGAGAGCGGGTATCCCTTTGTAGCAGCCACTCTTTGGTCCAGCATGCTCTCGTCCTTCTTCGCTGGGCCCTCTTCCTAATCTCCCGGACCCCAGCTTCAGCGACCAACACTCTATACTGATAGGGACGCATCAGTACAGAATTCAGGAACAGGATAGAATGCAGGTAGGTAGCACACACTTGCAGGTAGAATAAACGTTGTATAAGGCAAGCCAAATACAAAGAGCACAGTAGCAATGTACAGGATTCAGCAGGAATACACCTAGCCTCATCTAGTAGCAGAGCAGAATGTACACAGAGTTTAGGGTGCCTGCTTTTTTTATACTCCCAAGCTAGCCCCTCCCATTGTTATGACTATTTAAATTTTCCTCCAATAGTCAAGAGCCTGTTTTATTTTTTTTTTCAACTCACGATTTGTTATGTCCAATCTCACGATGCGTACGATCCGATAGATCGTGAGATTGTAAGACAGATTGGGTGTCTTTTTTCCAAAATCGTGATCACGACGGCAAGGGAGCTCCCATGAAAGTTCATGAGGAAATTGGCCATAAAATTGTATCGTGAGCACATCGGTATATGTGTGGGCACCTTGACATCATTGGTGAGGAGCTGAGAGAGCGAGAGGGAGGACTTGAGGAGACAGTGTGTGTTTGTCATAATATAGACAGAGACTTAAGCTGAGGGTGGAGAAGAGACAGAGAGAAAAAAAAGAGGAGGCTCTGAAAGAGTAAAATCTGTAAAAATGGACAAGAAAAATTAAATTGAGAAAGAGAAGAGAGTGAGAGGGAAGTCTGTCAGTGTTACTTGTGTGTGGAGGTGGAGGACATTAAGATACTGTACCACTATCACCAACAGGATCAGCCAGCTACACTTCCAGTGCCCTGCCAGCAGTAACACAAAACACTTCTGCTATACTGTCTGTCACTAGTAGTAGTGCCCTGCCAGCAGTAATACACACTTCTGCCATACTGTCTGTCACTAGTAGTAGTGCCCTGCCAGCAGTAATACACACTTCTGTCATACTGTCTGTCACTAGTAGTAGTGCCCTGCCAGCAGTAATACGCACTTCTGTCATACTGTCTGTCACTAGTAGTAGTTCCCTGCCAGCAGTAACACACAACACTTCTCTGTAATACTGTCTGTCACTGGTAGTGCCCTGCCAGCAGTAACACACAGCACTTCTCTGTAATACTGTCTGTCACTAGTAGTGCCCTGCCAGCAGTAACACACAACACTTCTCTGTAATACTGTCTATCACTAGTAGTGCCCTGCCAGCAGTAACACACAACACTTCTCTGTAATACTGTCTGTCACTAGTAATAGTGCCCTGCCAGCAGTAACACACAACACTTCTCTGTAATACTGTCTGTCACTAGTAGTGCCCTGCCAGCAGTAACACACAACACTTCGCTGTAATACTGTCTGTCACTAGTAGTGCCCTGCCAGCAGTATCACACAACACTTCTCTGTAATACTGTCTGTCACTAGTAGTGCCCTGCCAGCAGTAACACACAACACTTCTCTGTAATACTGTCTGTCACTAGTAGTGCCCTGCCAGCAGTAACACACAACACTTCTCTGTAATACTGTCTGTCACTAGTAATAGTGCCGTGCCAGCAGTAACACACAACACTTCTCTGTAATACTGTCTGTCACTAGTAGTACCCTGCCAGCAGTAACACACAACACTTCTCTGTAATACTGTTGTTGTAACGTAATAAAACCTCTGGTAAAATCCTTCCTATACCGTCTAAATCCTGCCTATACCTTCTAAAATTGATGCTATTTGCGTACGCAGTCATACAGTAAAATAAAAGCCTGCAGACCTTGAACATGTGTTTCCAAAGCACAAAGTATATTATTCAACATAAAACAGTAGGTTATACACTGTGATCTAAAGACAATTTAGCACAAAGAAATTATACAGACCCAAGGTATAGTTATTACTTATGCAAAAAAACAGTGATTAAACTTCAAACAATGGGCTCTATTTACTACAATCCGCATATTGAATGCGGATTGTAGTGTGATATTACCGAGTGAATTCGCATTGCGAATTCAGGCAATATCACAGGGATTTACTATAAATCCCTTGCAGGGACAGAGCTTGCGATAAAGCTCTGTCCCTGCGGATCCCATCCGCACTCTAGTCGCGGTATTTTCGGAAAAAATACCGCGACTAAGAGCCCGCGCATGCGCCGACCCACCATCACTGCTACCCCCCACCGACGCTAAGTCCCGCCCCCCGCAATCGCAGACCCCCCTCCCTTCATTACACTTACCTGCATCCTCCTGGCCTCCGGTGATCTTCTCCGGGCTTCCCGATCAGGTGATCTCCCATACTTCACTGGGGCCCGATCACCTGATGACCGGGCAGCAGTCAACTGTGGGAGACCAGCTGACCGGAGAGGAGCCATCATCGGAGGCCCGATCACCAGTCCCTGGATTCAGGTAAGTAAAAATAAAATGTTTCATTTTTTATTTTATTTTTTTTACAGCAATCACCTTGCGGTCTATTTAGACCACATAGCTGATTACTGGTACCGGCTCCTGCCTCTGCTGTCCCCGTTAGAGCAGAGTGGGAGCCCGGTAACCGGGGGAGACCCTGGATAACGCCACCTCCAGGTGGCGTTATTATCACAGGGCTTCCCCTGGTATTTTTTTACAATTTATTTTTAGTAACTATGGTCGGATCACATTTCCCATTACAATTATGGGAAATGCGATCTGCTTTACTAAAAAAAAGTGATAATTAGGGGTTGGAGTAGAATTTTACTAATTCTACTCCAATTGCTCTGTAATAACTATAGGTGATACTAAAATAATGTGAAAAGGGTGTGAAAATACCCTTTTTCACTTTATTTTAGTAAAAATAATGTTAATAAATAGAGCATAAATGAGAGAGAGGGAGAGAGAGATGTCTGCGAGAGAGAGAGAGATGTCTGCAATAGAGAGAGAGATGTCTGAGAGAGAGAGAGAGATAATACAACCATACAAAGAGAGAGGGAGAGAGAGAGAGGGGGAGAGAGAGAAAGAGATGTCTGAGAGAGAGAGAGAGAGAGAGAGATAGATGTCTGCGAGAGAGAGATAATACAACCATACAAAGAGAGAGGGAGAGAGAGAGAGATAATACAACCATACAAAAAGAGAGGGAGAGAGAGATAATACAACCATACAAAGAGAGAGGGAGAGAGAGAGATAATACAACCATACAAGAAGAGAGGGAGAGAGAGAGATAATACAACCATACAAAGAGAGAGGGAGAGAGAGAGATAATACAACCATACAACGAGAGAGGGAGAGAGAGAGATAATACAACCATACAAAGAGAGAGGGAGAGAAAGAGAGAGATAATACAACCATACAAAGAGAGGGAGAGAGAGAGATAATACAACCATACAAAGAGAGGGAGAGAGAGAGATAATACAACCATACAAAGAGAGGGAGAGAGAGAGATAATACAATCATACAAAGAGAGAGAGAGAGAGAGATAATACAACCATACAAAGAGAGAGGGAGAGAGAGAGATAATACAACCATACAAAAAGAGAGGGAGAGAGAGAGATAATACAACCATACAAAGAGAGAGGGAGAGAGAGAGATAATACAACCATACAAAGAGAGAGAGAGAGAGACCAAAATACAATGAGAGAGATATAAATGTCTGCTTAGAGCACATGTCCAAGATGGCTGGTGAGGGGGTGTGTGTGGGGGGTTGGGAATGATACATGCCCTATTGTCCAAACCGCATGGTCTCTAGACAAACTCAATTTTGAAAATAAGAAAACTCACATTAAGTTGTAACTCTGTAAATCATTATATCCATTAATGATCACAATTATAATAACTACAACAACCTATTTGACCTATATACCACCAAAACTGGGTAGAATTATAACTATAATAACAAGTCACAACTTCCATGAATCAAGCACATGTTTCAATGGGGGGGAGGGGAGTATCACATGTAATGTCACTGTCTAACCAACTTGCTGGTAGCCATCTTTAACAAAAACTGCAGTGTCTATCTTACACACGATTATTACTTGTACCATTCAAAGCTGTTATTAATTAAACTTCCATAATATAACACTGATACCAGCCTATGATTACATTCATGAGTATACAACACATACTAAGCCTATCTCTCCCAAGCAGTGCTATTGTTCAAGCACATGGGAGGCTCTAACACAGCTCACCAGAGGATCTCATACAATTATATCAACCAGCATCAATCATTACAAATATTACAAAAACTCCATAATCAATCCCTTTCCTGCATGCTGCTAATACAACCAGTATGAACAGACTATTGTACACTACAGTATAGATGATAACATTACAGACTAGATCACATTATATCATCCACTGTATGCGTCATATACACTGTATCCACTGTATATGACGAGGAAGAGTGTTAGGTCGTTTCCTAGAATTGGTAGTTTTGATAAAGATGTATTGAATAATGTCCGGGATCACATCAGTCTGGTGCGTTCTCGAGGGAAAAAAGTAAAATATTACGAGTGTTTAAAATTGTGGCAGCATGAAGCGGATACTTGGTTTAAAAATTTGCAAGCGACGCAAACTAGTGTTGCGAATGCATTACCAGAAAGTACACCCTATGGAATAAATTTCTAGATGCTCCCACTCACCTATGGAATAAATTTCTAGATGCTCCCACTCACCTATGGAATAAATTTCTAGATGCTCACACTCACCTATTATCTCTCAGTTTACAATCACAAGTTTCCAGTGTGGCTCAATTACAATGCTACAGTAACCCAACCCAATTACTAAACACTGCAATCACACTGAGAGCCGGTCCCTACAACAAAGACAACATGTACACCTGCTGATGTGTATAGAACGGTAGTTACTACCGAGCAGCTAGGCTAACTCCTGCACCTAGCCCTTAAGGATTATTCAATACCCTTAACATTTAGGACCCATGTTACACCCTAAACAAATACTCACAATCACACACTCTTTTCCTGTGCAGAAAAATACACATTAACCCAGTTATTGGCAACAATTGATAATGTAACCTCAATGGCTTTGTTTAAACACGTGGCAGCACAACCTGGAAGTATGTATACGCTATTGTGCGACTAGCCGCATACACAATAATGTGACTACTACACAACCGTATGACTTACCCTTAGCTCCGTACGCAAAAGTGCATCTCTACTGTGCACGCAAAAATGCGACTCAGCCGCATACACAATACTGCGGCACCCCTTTTTAGTGTGAACTTCTATCAACAAAGGAAAACAAACTTTTTCCTTTTTTGTCCCTGGATTCTAGTCAGCGTACAATGACTCACACGATAACGGATAGCGATCTCTCAGCATCCAGTGATTGCAGGTAAACCCTGCATGTGGCCATTCCACCCTTTGGTGAGAGATTGATAACCGTATGCTTATCGTGTGAATTGGTAAGTGACCTCACTCTGAGCCCCCATCTGTTGTAACGTGATAAAACCTCTGGTACAATCCTTTCTATACCTTCTAAACCCTGCCTATACCTTCTAAAATTGACGCTATTTGCGTACGCAGTCATACAGTAAAATAAAAGCATTCAGACCTTGAACATGTGTTTCCAAAGCACAAAGTATATTATTCAACATAAAACAGTAGGTTACATGCTGTGATCTAAAGACAATTTAGCACAAAGAACTTATACAGACCCAAGGTACAGTCATTACATATGCAAAAAAACAGTGATTAAACTTCAAACAATGAGAGATAGAGGGAGAGAGAGAGAGATGTCTGAGAGAGAGAGAGAGAGAGAGAGATGTTTGCGAGAGAGAGAGAGATAATACAACAATACAAAGAGAGAGAGAGAGGGGGAGAGAGAGAGAGATGTCAGAGAGAGAGAGATGTCTGCGAGAGAGAGATAATACAACCATACAAAGAGAGAGGGAGAGAGAGATAATACAACCATACAAAGAGAGAGGGAGAGAGAGAGAGATAATACAACCATACAAAGAGAGAGGGAGAGAGAGATAATACAACCATACAAAGAGAGAGGGAGAGAGAGAGAGAGAGATAATACAGCCATACAAAGAGAGAGGGAGAGAGAGAGATAATACAACCATACAAAGAGAGAGGGAGAGAGAGATAATACAACCATACAAAGAGAGAGGGAGAGAGAGAGAGAGATAATACAACCATACAAAGAGAGAGGGAGAGAGAGAGAGAGATAATACAACCATAAAAAGAGAGAGGGAGAGAGAGAGAGTGGAGTGTTGTGTAAGGGGTGTGGTTATTAGGAGTGTGGGTAGGTCAGCAATGTTACACTGCATCTTTGGAATCTGATCTGCAAGCTGCACAGTCACAAGGTTGTAATACTCTGGTCTTTGTTTTTGGTATTTTTCCCCCATTTTCTTCTCATACATGTCTTTCCTGCCTTCATCTTTATCTCTTATTCTGCTTATTCTGATCTATTCTTTCCTGCTTTGCTGTTTCTTTATCCTATCCATTCCTCTCTACAGTATACCTTGCCCTTGGCACGCCTGTTTTTTGTCCCTGGATGATGCTGCAGATCTGGGTTTCATAGTGCCCCCCCCTTTCCTCCTAACTGTGTGAGCTATAACTGCTTGATCTATCTTTAGGTGAGCTATAACTGCGTGGGCTATCTCTGTGTGAGCTATCTCTGTGTGAGCTATGTTTATGTGAGCTATTACAGCCCTGTACCCCTCACAGCGCAGCAAGGCATGCTTGCTGCCATGGGTTTCCCATTGCCTTCAATTGTATATAGTTCCAGTTGGTCATGCTGGTGCTGCCGCACTGGATTCTGGGTCTATTGCCAGACAGCTGGTGGCAGTGGGGGTGCTCTGACACCCCTATGGTCTTTGCAGTCTGTGGGTGTGGGGGTAAGATTTAGCACCTTGACTGCACCTGCGGCATACGTCACACAAGCTCAGCAGTTAAAAAATGTGTGCGGCCTCTCCCTCCTCCTTTTCTTTTATACAAAGCAAAAACTATTAGCAGTGCATGCATATTCAGTAATAACAGGCTGAATGATACGCACAGTGGTAAGGGCGCTATTAAGTTGGTCCTTTCGGGCATTAGGTATATGGTTATGAATGTGGTGAGTTATATATCGGTAAGCCAACAGTTTACTATGTTAAAAAATGACTGTAGGGAGAAAGCTGTATTCATATCTGGTTGCAGTCAAAAAGCAGTTCTCCAGCGCTCATGTCAGCCGCAGCTCCTGGGCTGTGGGAATATGTAATGTACAGGGCTGGGAGGTTCCCTCGCTGCTCTGTGTCAGGAGACGGCGGTCTTATGCTCGCTTGTTATTTTTGTTATTGTGAGGGCTCATTTCATACGTAACCCACGACTACAAGGCCGTGGCGTATCTCGTTTCTCAGCCATATGCCGTTTCCTCAGAAGCTCACCAGCCCACCTCCGCACATCTTCTTATTTGGTCTATTCACAGCAGCTGGTCATTGTCACCAAACCAGTTTTTATTCATCTAGTCATACAAAACAGTTTTATTAATCAATACTATTGGTAGAGCACTTATTTCATAAATATATGCAGTGCATTTTTTATACATGTTAAATGCGTTACAGCACATGTTATCATTATTACCAGTTATTATTATTACCAGTTATTTATATAGTTCACACATAGGCCCTGATTCAGACCCGGACGCAAGTGGCCAGACGCACGTACGGCGTACGAGCCGAAAAATGCAAATACAAGCGCTCGCTCGTAATTTCGTACGCAGCAATTCTTCCGCCCCATAGTCTACCAACCCCTCCTCTAGCTAACGAGCGAGCCAAATTGCGACCGTACATCTTCAATTGTGCTTGTAGGGAACGCTCGCACCAGTCCAAACCGGAAGTGGGCCTGTCAGTTTTCGATGACCTGCTCGTTCATTCTGCATACATCCTTTAATCGTATCATGCCAATCAACAGATAAATTAGCTTAATTGCTCTTCACCTTTTTTTTTACTTTTTTTTTTTCAGTTTCAATAAACTTTACTCTTGTCCGTGTTTGTTTTTTCACGCAGAATACGTACCGTTTAAACAATGGTTTCCTTTATCCAAAATACATGTTTTGGGCTTTTTTCATATTGTTTTCTGTATTTTCTCTTATGCATATTATACTTGTTTAATTTTTTGGTTTAAATTAGCTAACGCATGTCACTGCATTAAGCCAATCATAACTCTCATTATATTTTTGAGCCTGTCAAACACATGACTCATCCATTAACCAATAGAATGTTTCCTGTTAATTTTCCAAATACATTAGCCAATCAAAAATATTATCTTGTCTTTATTAAAACTGTTTTTTCATAAATCCACCATTGCCATCATGAGAGCCTCTGCGTTCACCAGGCGGGAGCTTCTTGTCCTGACGGAGGTAATGGACCAGCGGATAACCAGCCAGCCTCCCCCCATCAGCAACAGAGAAAAGCGATCCGCCTATGCGGAGGTTCGCCACCGCCTGCACTCCTTCGGCTCACGCCGACAGATTGGCCAGCTGGAGCGCAGGTGGTCTGATCTCCAACGACGGATGCCACGCTTGCTGGCATGTTTTCTCCAGCGTATAGCAGAAAGTAAGTTTTTTTTATTTCGCTTTCCATCTTTATTTTGCGGCCCTAACTGCGTGTGCATGTTTTCATTCTTGCCCTGTTTGTTTATTTACTACATATCTGCGTGTGTTTTTTTTTTTAATAAATAAATTTTTGCGGATGTTTTCAAGGTAGAAAATGAATCATAGCTTAAATTGTTATCCATCATTTAGAGGCAGAGCGCAGTCTACACCGGCAGCGACGCCGTCGGCCTCGTCCCCTATCCCCAACTCCCAGCCAATCCTCCTCTCCCCACCCTACCCCTAATTCACCCTCAAACCCAGCCGGGCCAGACCCGGACGCCCATCCCTCTCCGATACTTCCCATCCCTCAAAATTCCCCCTCCCCTCAACCCCCCTCTCTCTTTTCATCACCCTCTCCTCCAACCACCCCTCTCTTTTACACCCCCTCCCCCCCTTCAGAAATCACCCCACCTCCAACTGACCTGCATTTGCCGACCTCCGAGGAGGACGATGGTGGTGCTACAGGTCCAGGCGTCATTGGCAACGGTATGTTTCCCTTTTTTTTTTTTTTTTTTGGGGGGGGGATGTTATCCTTTGCCTGTGCATTTTTCAAATTTGCCTTATTTATAATATTTGTTCTATATATCTTGATTTTTAAATGTCTATGATGTTTGGCCCTTACACATATCACACATGTCCAAACACTCATACTTGTATCTCTTGTTTACGGTACCCACAAAAGTATTTTTTCAGCGTACTTCTCATTTTTTCCTTTTTTTTTTTTTCAGAGTCATTTTTTGGAATTTACTTTGGCCGAGAATGTTGGCTTTGAATTGTAATGTTTTGCAAAATTGACACTTTCTCTAAAGTTGTATTTCCTTTGGAAGTTGTTGGTCAAACACAATTTCGTTTTTTTGTATTAATCACCTCAATTTTTTAACACACAGAGGACCAGAGGTGGCTGACGGAGGCAGCAGCATGTGTGCAGAGGCTGAGGGGCCATGTTATAGGCATGCTGGTGGTTCTCGATCACTTGGCGGAGATCCTACGACCTTTGATTTTGCCAAATTTGGCCATGTTTTCTAAAAAATAAAAAAAAGTTTTCGTTTAAAGGCTCATTCCTTCTCTGTAAATATTATATTGTTTAAACTTACATAAGTCGACTAGTGCAGAAAGTATTTTAAAGTAATGTAACTTAGATTCTAGAAAGCTGAATTATGTAAGCTGGCACATTCAACACCTAACCATACTAATAGGTTTGTTGTTTTTTTTGTTGTTGTTTTTTTGGGGGGTAAGGTAAATATTAAATGAAACCTGTTTAGGCCGAGATTAGAAAACATACTGATTCCACATAATACCTTTGGGTGTTTGTTTTGAGCCACTAAGCATGGTAAAATACTGCAAAATTTAAAACATTACAGGATTAGCCCTTAAGCAAGTTTGCCTTTTTTGAACACGGTTACACTTGCATGTAATTTAGATAGGAATTCTTTTTTTTAACGTAACCAACATTTATTTACTCAAAATTAAGAAACACAAAGTGATTAAGGACAATAAATACACACAGTGAAAACAATCATCAAAAATCAGCCAACACACAAAATATACAAAAACAAAACAATCAAGAACTGTTTGACGAAGTAGCATGCCAACATGATTCCACAAATGAGTTGACAACATTTCTGGTCCAGAAGTTAAATCCAATGTGTCCACATGAAGTCATTTTTGACGATCAGGTAGTAGTCATGGTTTCCCCGAAGAATATTATGTAAAAAACACACAAACAAAACAAAAATTCAATTTGTTAATTACATTATTACATGTCTACATTGTGTCATCTCACTTCATTCTGGTCAATAATTACCTGAAAAAACGTGCCACAACATCATCACGTACGGCCCCCCCACATACAGACCTCCGACCAACCTCGGGGGGGCCATCCTCAGGCAAGGCATCCTCTGGCTGAATTTGGACACCACTCCTTATGGCGATGTTGTGAAATATCCCACACAGGACCACAATTTTCGAAACCATATCCGGCAAATACATGAGCTCGCCACCAGAGCGGTGGAGGCATCTGAATCGGCCTTTTAAAAGGCTGATACAGCACTCCACCACTTGCCTGGTGGCTGTAAGTGTGGAATTATACTCACTTTGTGGCCCTGGTGTGGGAGCCAAATAAGGAGTGAGCAGCCAGGGCGTGCAAGGGTAGCCACTGTCTCCTGTGAACAAGAAATTAGAACATCAGGATCACTGTGTATCAAGCTTTGCATTGCTTTCTAAAAAAGGTCTACACTTACCCAGAAGCCACGCATCACCAGCTTGTAGGTTGTTTAATTTATGCCAAATCCCTGATTGACGGATGACAAATGAGTCATGTGCACTCCCGGGTAATTTTGCATTCAGGCACAGGATCTGGAGGGAGGCATCACATACCACCATTACATTCAGTGAGTGATATTGTTTCCTGTTCTGAAAAATGGCCTCCAGCCGTGCTGGAGGCTGAAGTGGTATGTGAGTACCATCCACAACCCCTATGATGTGTGGGAAGCCAGCAATTTGGTAAAAATTGTCCTTCGCCACACTAAGGGAACCCATATCCAAAGGCATTTGAATAAAATGATGGAGGTGCTTCAAAAGGGCCTCCATCACTGCCCTCAGGATCCTTGAAAAGGAGGATTGGGAGATTCCCGCAACTATTCCCACCGTGGTTTGAAAGGATCCTAAGGCACAGAAATGTAACACCGCCATAAATTGCGTAAGTGGTGGTATTGCTGTAGGACTGTCAATTTGCCGCTCAAGATCACTCTCTATTAATGAGAGAGTGTCTATGATGATTTTGGGCGGAAGACGGAAGCACCTTAACACCTCATCATCGGGCATTCCAAAAAGGGTGACACATGTTCTATATATCTGGGGCCGAGCACGCCTACGATGCCTACGCCTGGGACGAGATTGAGGTTGGTCGGCTTCTGGCAGCATGGCCACAATAATACGACCAACATCAACCTGAAATGGTAAGAATTGTATTTAAGGTATGTTGCTCCCCAAAAAAAACAAAAAATACTTATCTTTACGATACAATCCAAAGATGCTTACATGCTGGGGTATTGTCATGATTTCAAAAACCTACATTTCAAAAGACCATAATAAGTTTATATTTTGTGGTGGCCATTCTTTTTTTTGAAAATGCTCAAAAATAAAGGGGGTAAACACACATTTCGAAAAATAGGAAACCGAGATTGAGAGAACTTCCACAATTTGCCCGAAACACAAAAAGCCAGAATTTTAACGCTAAATGGTTCGCATTTTAACAAGGAGAATCAAGCCTACAAAAGTATGTTAAATGGTTCGCATTTTTACAAGGGGAATCAAGCCTACAAAAGTGCGCAAAATGGTTCGCATTTTTAACAACCCCAAAAACCCCCCCAAAAACCGGAAAGACCACAAAATATGCGAAGAACAAGACATGAACATTTAACAAACAAGTTAAAATCAAAACTTACCAATACACGATAAAGAAGTCACAGAACAAAAAGGTCATTGGGGCACAGCCAAAAGAAACCTACAAAAAAAAAAAAAACACATAATTTTTAGGCCCAACCAAAAAAACAGGAGAACCATATTTTACAAAAGGATGAGGGGAAAAAACTTACACAGAAAAAAAACCACAAAAAAAAAAAAACACCAAAAAATGCGAACGGAAAGTAAACCAAAAAAAAGCCTCTAACACAATCCACAAATCCGCCAAACTCAGCTCCCTCCAACAAACAACTCCGAACAACGTAACCTCCAACAAACACCAACCGCCACCTCGACTCGAGGTGCCAAAAGCCATAAATAGTGTTTCTTTTCCCGCTCAAATTAAGGACGGATCATAGGAACACACAATCAATGATGCGGTCGAATAATAAGGACGCATGTATAAATACGTCACGGAAAAAAACAAACGGTCTGGTGTAGTTCTTGGTTTGGCATGAAACATGGCTACAGACCAGCCAAACAATGGGCAAGAGGCGGCCGGTAAGTATCTCTCACATTTATAATCAAGGCTGATTTGGAAACAGAATATAGTGAAAGATTGACATCTAAATTAAAATTAATTTAATGTAAATAGGTGTTGAGGATGACATGGAAGAGGCTGCTGGGCCCAGTATTCCGGCCAAAGCTGGCAAAAAGAAAAGGCAGCCACAATTCACAAGAAAGGAGATGGAGGTTTTGGTTCAGAAGTGTGTGGACATCCTGCCACAGGCAGACAGGAATATGGGTGTAAGCCAGAAGTGGAGAATGTGGGAGGAGATAGCCAGTGCTGTCAATAGGGTGGGTGATTATGTCCGTCTAGCCCGGGATGTCAAACGCCGGTAAGTAAAAACTTAAATGCAAAATTAAAAACAGGGAAAAAAAATGCAGGAATAATGTTTACTTTTTCACCCACAGATGGCAAGACTTCAAATATCGCCTTAAGCAAAAACTGGCTGACAGGGCTAGGCATGCAAGGGGGACAGGTGGGGGTCCCACCCCTATGTCATTGGAGCTGAATGATTTGGAAGAGCTGGCACAGGGGTGTGTGCAGGATGTGGAGGTGTTTGGCGTGTCCAACATGGATACGGACATGCCAGACTTTGCGGCTCCTCATGTTGTCCCAGGTAAATGTTGTGATGTAACCAACTCTGAAATGTTATTGTGACAATATGTAGTTTCTATGTGACTCTTTTCTTTTTTTTCACACAGAGACACAGGCGGATGAGTCTGCTCCAGAGGGGAGCCTTGGCCGCAGAATTTCGGCTGGCTCTGCAGGGGAGGAACCAGTACATCCGGCTGAGGACCTTGCAGAAGCCAGTCCAGGGTAATCCCCCTCGCAGGCAGTGGCACTCCTCACAGAACTCAATTTTAAATCGGATTACCATACGGAGATTCTGCAAAGGATGGACGCCAGTCTGCTACGGGTGGCTGAGGCCCTGGAGCAAAATGCTGCGGCCAACATGACCATTGGTCAGGCCCTGGCTGAAAATACCAGGGCCAACATCAGAATAGCCAATGCCCTGGAGCAGCTCGTTCGCCAGCACATGGTGGAGCCGACCTCCCTTCCTGCCGGAACCTCAGGATCCTCCACCTCGGGCACAACAACAGCCATTCCTCCAAATGTGCCTAGCCCTGTGCCTAGTCCAGAGGCCCCAACATCTGCCTCTGGACAGGCCAGCCAGAGGACATCCCGGACCCGGTCTGGCGCCCACCCTACCCCAGCCAAACGGGGAAAAAAACGATGACAGCACTGGCTACTTTTCCCACACTCCTTCTGTGCTTGCCCCATATTCCTTTCGGGCCAAAACTTCCCTCTCCTTTCTTGTGAATTGTTTTTAATGTGTTTGTTTAAGTTGGCCAAAACTGGTAATATGTTTTAAAGATTTTTTTATGTTATTATTGCCTAACACTGCCCAAAAAGTGTATTTGCAAAATGCACCCCAAAACTTGAAAAAATTGTCTCTGAAAATAAAAAAATTACAAATGATCTCCATTGTATTGTTTGAGAGTTAATCCTGGCCCACAAGCCAAAAACGTCCTTCCAAAAAAATGTGTTTTTAAAAAAAGGGTTCTTTAAGGAACACTGTAAAATTAAAAAAAGGATGCAAAATCTCCTTTCCTAAGCAAAATAGTAAAATACACACAAACATGATGACATTATTGTTACAATAGCACAAAACCAAATTCCAAAAATAAAAACATTCAAACAAATGTACGCTAATTGATTATGTAATCCTGAAATTAGCAGCTGAGATTTTCACCTGCGTACGGTTTTGTGCTAACCCAAAAAACTCTTTTCAAAACACATTACAAGCTGCTTTGCAATTCAAAGTTGATTGTTTTTCTGACAAGCCGTGATAAATCGATAAAACATCGAGGAGGCCCGGACCAGAGGACAAGGCCATCGCCATTGTGGTCGAGTAATCCACACCCCAAGCTGTGCGAGCAAATTGAACGGAAAGAGGATCAGCCAGTGACGTATGACTTGGTACGAACACATTTGCCGTACGCATCTGAAACTTTATGTACGCCCCAAAAACGCCTCGCCACGCCTGCGTTTTTCCATCTCCACCCCCGTCAAAGCCCCAAAACGGCCTTTTCTGTTAATCACATTTCACATGTCACTTCCTGTTCGCTATTTGACGAACGAGAGAAAAAAAGCTCGCAATATGTCGTACGCACATGCGCAGTGTAACACCGGCGCATGCATGGTTTAACAACATCGGAACGCAACGAGCGTACTGATGCTAACGAACGGCTCTGAATGAGGGCCATAGTCTGCATAAGTACATAATTTGGTAACAAAACTGTCAATCAACAAAGATATATAGTATCAAATTAATCGTAGAAACTATGTTGCTGCAGGGAAGGAGTTTTAACATGACAGAAAGCAATGGAGCTCACTCGTTATATTCCTATATTAGTAAACAGTACCCGAAGGTTCAATTATTTCCCATAAAGACAGTATCTGCATGTGACCTGTCAAATAAATTTGCTCCTTTTCTTTTATACAAAGCAAAAACTATTAGCAGTACATGCATATTCAGTAATAACAGGCTGAATGATACGCACAGTGGTAAGGGCGCTATTAAGTTGGTCCTTTCGGGCATTAGGTATATGGTTATGGTTATATATCGGTAAGCCAACAGTTTACTATGTTAAAAAATGACTGTATGGAGGCAGCTGTATTCATATCTAGTTGCAGTCAAAAAGCAGTTCTCCAGCGCTCATGTCAGCCGCAGCTCCTGGGCTGTGGGAATATGTAATGTACAGGGCTGGGAGGTTCCCTCGCTGCTCCGTGTCAGGAGACGGCGGTCTTATGCTCGCTTGTTATTTTTGTTATTGTGAGGGCTCATTTCATACGTAACCCACGACTACAAGGCCGTGGCGTATCTCGTTTCTCAGCCATATGCCGTTTCCTCAGACGCTCACCAGCCCACCTCCGCACATCTTCTTATTTGGTCTATTCACAGCAGCTGGTCATTGTCAACAAACCAGTTTTTATTCATCTAGTCATACAAAACAGTTTTATTAATCAATACTATTGGTAGAGCACTTATTTCATAAATATATGCAGTGCATTTTTTATACATGTTAAATGCGTTACAGCACATGTTATCATTATTACCAGTTATTATTATTACCAGTTATTTATATAGTTCACACATATTCCTCAGCGCTTTACAGAGAATATCACATCAGTCCCTGTCCCAGTGGAGCTTGCAATCTATGGGTCTCATTCAGACCCGCTCGCGAGCGCAGGACGCTCGCAAGCAGGTCGATGTTACCCCAATGCGCATGCGCACGACGGAGGGAGCTCCGTCGTGCGCATGCGCGAGACCCGGACAGCGACAGCCAAGCCATCGCTCCGGGTCTCGCACCAAAGGGGGCGTGCTGTCGATGGTGCGAGACAGCACGCCCCCTTTGGTGGGCGTGCCGGGGGCGTGGCTGCCAGACAGAGGCGTTCCCATAGGAACGCCTACCATCTGGGTCCGGCCCCACTGACATAACTAGTGATGTCAGTGGGAGTGATTTCGGCTCTGATAGAGCCAAAAGAACTCCTGGGCTTGCGGCAGCGAGACCCTACCGCAGGGTCTCGTCGCAAGCTCGATGGTCTTAACCATCGCGACCAGCATCATGGATGCTCGCTATAGCTGTGGGTGGTCACCCACAGCTATGCGAGCGGACAGGAGGCCGCTCCATTTTCAGGTAGGAGGGCCCTGATTCAGAGCGAGCGCTCTGGTCAGAGCATCCGGCTCTGAATCAGGCCCTATGTTCCCTACCACAGGCTCACACACACACACACTAGGGTTAATTTATGTTTGGAGCCAATTAACCTACCAGTATGTTTTTGGAGTGTGGGAGGAAACCGGAGTACCCGGTGGAAACCCACACAAGCACAGGGAGAATATACAAACTCCACACATGTAGGGCCGTAAGCCAGCATGTCAGAAACCACGGTGCCTTTGGCCCTTTGTTCTGTGGTTCTTCTGCACGGTTCCTTATTAGATTATTGCGTTAAGATTTTGTCATATGACCTTCATTTATTACAACAAACATTCATGTTATAGTCATGCACATGGTTGACATTCGAAAATTATTAGTCTCAGTACGCACAATGAAGTTATATTGATTTAATATTAATACAAGCAATTAATTACCTCAATCTTAATAAGACCGTATCATCCATTAAACTAATTTATTACAGCAAAACATTCATGTTTAGTCATGCACATAGATAAGAAAACAAGTGCGGCAGAGAAGTGTGGATAAGGAAAATATGTATCATGGAGTATTCTTCAGTAATCGATCACAAATGTGTTCTTGCACAATATTACTAATATCACGCTATTACATACTTTCTATTTCATAAATGTACTAAATTACATTACATGGGTATCCCTAAGTTTCATAGAGTTTGGGAGTGTCTTGGGACCCTATGACCACGTAGGGACTTGAAGCGTGTGCCGCTCTCCCTCCCACCATGCACTCAAGTTGGAGTCAGCTTGTGAATGGTATCATGGGCTCATAGTCTAAAATCAAGTATTAGGAGCCTATCATCTCCTATTCTGTTATTCTTCACTTGTTTACTCGCTTTCTCTGTTTTTTGGACCACCCTTTTGGTCATAAGCGTGCATGCATAGGAACACCACGTGTCGGTGCGTCATTTTTCTTTTGTCCATATGATTTACCCTTATACTTTCTGTAGTTGAATTGTATTAATCCCTGTACAGTAATTTATGCTCTTTACCTGTAGCCGGTGCTCGTGCATGCTACAGACCACTTCCTTCTGGGGTAATTTTTCTTTTGTCCGTATAATTTTCCCTGATACTTTCGGTAGTTGATTGCATTATATTCATGTAGGTCCTTTTCCTATAGTCGGCGCCTGCGGCTGGTTTTCTTACCCATGAGTGGGTGCTTTTCCATACCGTTTTAATTTGAGAGCTTTGTCTAATACATCATACTTACCTACCCTCCCGATTTGGTCGAGAGTCTCCCGAAAATCAGGTGCCGCTCCCGGCCCCCCGGAAAGGTAGGTAGGTCTCCCGGTCCCCGGCGAGCCATCTGACTCGACGCCGCTCCCACCGCAAATACAGTATTATCCCCGAAAGCGGGGGGCCCGATGATGCGATTCGCGTCATCATGGCCCCGCCCCCTGCTTCACACTGCCATTTATCTTGGCATTGTGAAGAGGGGGCTGGGCCGCGATGACGCGATCGCGTTGTCACGCCCATGCCCCACCCACATTGACTAGTCATAGTCTGGGTCACGCCCCCTTCTGATGGGACACGCCCCCCTGCTGAGGATGCCCGACAGCTCCCCCTCGGAAGGAGGGAGCTACTAGTCGGCAACTCTGTAATACATTGTGAGGTCATACATAAGGTACATTTATGCGATAACTCCTGGTATATTTTCAATTATCCCCTCAGTGGTCCAGTTCCTCCTCAGACTCAGTATCTGGCCTTTGGGAATATTTGTTTTATACTTTACATTTTGGTGTTGAAAATGTTTTATATGCCAAATATGGTTCGTAGGAGTTAGGCGAGCTACACATTTTTGCATGGTAGTCTCATCCCTATTCCAATTGAGACCTAATCATATATATTTATCTTATATACAGAATTCATCATTCCACCTCTCCATAAGTATCTATTCCGAAAAGCTGTTATTTTTGCGATGACAGCTTTTTGGGAAATAGATACTTTTCCCTGCTACATTTTTCCTGTTACATCTGTAAAACCAGCGCATGCGCAGCACTGCCTACAGATGCGTTAAGTTTGTGTACCCCCCCGTCCCTCCCCCACCCCCCTCCCCCCTCCACTCACCTACCCCCCCGACTTACCTGTCCGTGCAGCAGCCTCCGGCTCCGTCCTGCTGGTCTGTCATGTGGTTTCCCAGCAGCCTAGTGTCCTGGCAGCGCTTTATAGATGATATATTTCTTATTTGGAGGGGAAGTGAAGATGACCTTCAAAACTTCTGCACTGAACTAAATATTAACACCTGCTCTATTAAATTAACTTTCAGTTGTAATAAAGAAGAAGTGTCTTTCCTGGATCTTAGTATATATGTTAAAGATGGACAGGTAAACACGAAGACCTATAGGACAGAAACTGATGCAAACAGTTTCATAAACAGGGATAGTCATCATCATGCGAACTGGCTGGATGGGATTCCATTTAGCCAGTTTGTATGGATAAAGAGAAATTGCACAGAAAGGATATCTGTGAACAACAGATTAATGAAGTGGTGGATAGACTCCATGCAAAGGGTTACTCTAACCATGTGGTACAAAGAGCAAAAGAAAGGGTAAATCAGGTAGAACGGACTGAGTTGCTAAAAATTAAAACTAAGAAGGCACCTGATGTAAATACCCAATGGGCTTTTATTACTCAGTACAATACTTCCTTTAAAGAGATCGAGAGAGTATTTAGGAATAATTGGAAACTACTTAAACAGGATTCCATTATTGGGAAAGTTTTATCTGAAAGACCTTTATTTATCTATAGAAGGGCACCAGCTTTAAAAAATCAATTGGTGAAATGAAAAGTAGCCTAGATCTTGAAATCCGACAAAGTGTGAGATTGAAGGGGTTTTATCGGTGTGGGGACTGTTTGATGTGTAAAACTGTCAAATCGACTGATCGTAAAATAGTAGATTTTGAGGCAAAAGGTATTAAATACCCCATTAGGGAGTTTATAACTTGTTCGTCCAGGAATGTGATTTACATTCTTGAATGTATATGTGGGCTCATTTACGTCGGTAAGACAGGCCGCAATCTTAAAGTAAGATTAGCGGAACATATCTATAATATTCGTAAGGGCCTGGAAACACACACAATCTCCTCACATTTTAAAAATTGTCATGAAGGGAAAGAAAAATGTATTAAAAGGTTTTTAGGCATCCAACAAATCCTCCCCAAATGGAGAACACGTGATATTGAAAAACGACTCTCTCAAAATGAGATGAGATGGATATATCAATTGAATACCCTTGTCCCCAAGGGGTTAAACGGTGAATTTGAGTTGAAGTGTTTTCTTACCTGGTTGTTTGGTTTATTGATTTTAACTGAGTTAATGGGTTTTAGTTAGGGGTGTGCACCGGCCACTTTTCGTGTTTTGTGTTTTGGTTTTGGATCTGGATCTTTCTTCGTGTTTTGGATCTGGATTGGTTTTGCCAAAATCACCCTTCCATGTTTTGGGTTCTGGGTTTTGTGTTTTGGATCTGTATTTTTTTTAAAAAAAGCATAAAAACAGCTTAAATCACAGACTTTGTGGGTTTTTCTGCTCCTATGCTAATATTAACCTCAATAGCCTTCATTTCCACTCATTTCCAGTCTATTCTGAACACCTCACACCTCAAAATATTGTTTTTATGGCCAAAAGATTGCATCGAGGTAGCTGGATGACTATGCTAAGCGACACGAGTGGGCGGCACAAACACGTGGCCCATCTAGGAGTGACACTGCAGTGGCAGACAGGATGGCAGTTTGAAAAACTAGGCCCCAAACAGTACATAATGCAAAGAAAAAAAAGAGGTGCAAGATGGAATTGTCCTTGGGACCTCCCACCCACCCTTATGTTGTATAAACAGGACATGCACACTTTAACAAACCAATCATTTCAGCGCCCGGGTCTGCCACACGACTGTGGCTGAAATGATTGGTTCGTTTGGGCCCCCACAAAACAAGCTGGCAATTAATGTGTCCCTGCACAAACTGGCTCTACGGAGGCAAGATGTCGTCCTCATCCTCCTCATCCACCGATTCCTTGGATAAAACAGGAAAAAGGGATTTAGGTGTCCCTGGACTGCTTACGGTCTTAGCCAAAGTTTCTGAACTTGACAGTAACTTTTTATGAGCGCGCTGCAGGTGCCGTATAAGGGAGGATGTTCCTAGGTGGTTAACGTCCCTACCCCTACTTATTTCACCTTTACATATGGTACATATGGCAAGACAGTTGTTGTCCGGATTTGGATAGAAATATTGCCTGACCAAAGAGGTGGAATGTTTGGTCTTCTGCCCAGGCATGACCGTGATGGGCTTTTTCATCCCACGGACAACTAGTGTCTCCCCCGGAGCCTGATTTAAACAAACCACATCACCATCAGAATCCTCCTCGCCAACTTCCTCCTCTGCGCCAGCTACACCAGTATCATCATCCTGTTGTACTTCAACAGTGACATCTTCAATTTGCATATCAGCAAGTGGACTGTGGGTGCTCCTTTCAGCACTTACAGGGGGCGTACAAATGGTGGAAAGAGCCACCTCTTCCCTTCCAGTGCTGGGAAGGTCAGGCATCACAAACGCCACCACACTTGGACTCTCCTTGAGGATTTGTGATATCTTCTTAGAACGCACAGTTCTTCGCTGTGCTTTTGCCAGCTTAACTCGTTTGATTTTTTTTGCGGGAGGAGGGCTTCCATCGTCATGTGAAGCTGAACCACTAGTCATGAACATAGGGAAAGACCTTAGCCGTTCCTTGCCACTCCGTGTCGTAAATGGCATATTGGCAAGTTTATGTTTCTCTTCAGGTGATTTAAATGTTTTTTTCAAGGTAATTTTCCTGAACTTTGTCATTTGGATTATATGTGCCCTCTACTATGACATTGGGCATCGGCCTTGGCAGACTACGTTGATGGCATGTTATCGTCTATGTCATGACTTGCCACTCCGTGTCGTAAATGGCATATTGGCAAGTTTATGTTTCTCTTCAGATGATTTAAATGTTTTTTTCAAGGTCATTTTCCTGAACTTTGTCATTTGGATTATATGTGCCCTCTACTATGACATTGGGCATCGGCCTTGGCAGACTACGTTGATGGCATGTTATCGTCTATGTCATGACTAGTGGCAGCAGCTTCAGCACTAGGAGGAAGTGGTCCTTGATCTTTCCCTATTTTATTTTTATCGGAGAAAGTTTGGTTCTCCATTTATGTTATATTGATATATACATGCGGCTAAGGCGCACACAAACAGAAACACAGAAAATAATTTTTTATTTTTGTTGGAGACTAGTGCACTTTGTGGGTTACACCACCCTTTAAGAAATGAGCCAGCCGGCCCTTTACTTATGGGACACTGGGGCACGCTTGGTGCTGCTCCTTTGTTGATGCACGTGCAGCTACAGCGCACACAATTCACAAACACAGAAAATATTTTTTTAAGTTGTTTGGAGTGCCTTTTGGGGGTTACAGCACCCTTTAACGGACAAGCGAGCCGGCCTTTACTTATGGGACACAGGCGCACGCTTGGCGCTGCTCCTTTGTTGATGCACGTGCAGCCACAGTGCACACAATTCACAAACACAGAAAAAAAAAAGTATTTTGTTTGGAGCGCCCTTTGGGGGTTACAGCACCCTTTAACGGTCAAGCCAGCCGGCCCTTTACCTATGACACAGGCGCATGCTTGGCACTACTTTGTTGATGCACGTACGGCTACTGCGCACACAATTCACAAACACAAAAAAATATATTTTTTTATTTTGTTTGGAGTGCCCTTTGGGGGTTATAGCACCCTTTTGCGGTCATGCCAGCCGGCCCTTTACCTATGGGACACAGGCGCACGCTTGGCGCTGCTCCTTTGTTGATGCACGTGCAGCCACAGTGCACACAATTCACAAACACAGAAAATATATAAATTTTTTGTTTGGAGTGTACTTTGGGGGTTACAGTACCCTTTAACGGACAAGCCAGCCGACCTTTTACTTATGGGACACAGGAGCACGCTTGGCGCTGCTCCTTTGTTGATGCACGTGCAGCCACAGTGCACACAATTCACAAACACAGAAAAAAAATTGTTATTTTGTTTGGAGTGCCCTTTGGGGGTTACAGCACCCTTTAACGGACAAGCCAGCCGGCCCTTTACTAATGGGACACAGGCGCACGCTTGGCGCTGCTCCTTTGTTGATGCACGTGCAGCCACAGTGCACACAATTCAGAAACACAGAAAAAATATATATTTTTTTTGCACTTGGGGGGAGCACCCCTGATGGACAGAGCACCCCCTGGACAACACTACAGCACCCCTTTAGGACTGGGACACTGCACAGGACTTTGGAGTGGGCACAGCCCCTATGGACAACTGACTGCACAACACAGTCCAGCCAGCCCCTATGGACTTTGGAGGAGTGGACACAGCCCCTATGGACAACAGTAGCACAGCGCAGCACAGCACAACACTACACTGCACTACTCTACACAGCCCAGCCAGCCCTAACTCCCACCCTCCCTCTTCACTGTCCACAGCCAAGTGAGAAAATGGCGCCAACGCGGGTACCTTATATAGGATCCAAAACCCACGAGACCCGGAAGGCGGGATGATGACGTTTTGCCTCGATTTCAGATCCGAGTCAGGCGGGAAAATTCGAACCAGACTCGGATCGGCCTCGGATCGGGGGGGCTCGGGGGGGTTCGGATTTCAGAAATCCGAACCCGCTCACCCCTAATATGTATATACACCGAAGGGAGCGCTGAATTAATTGATAATAAATACATATATAACATTGCATATAAATACATCAATAAAATTGAGTTAAAAGATACAGTATAACCACTGATGACTGGCAAATATTAGTCGCTTGAAAAAAGTAATTCAAAGGATCCTGTGGAAATCCACGAGTGGTATAGAAACTTGATTAGCAGAGCCAGTGTGTTAGTATGATTTGCATCCATATAGTCTCACCACTCTTAGGGAAATCCTGAGCAAAGGCAAAGTCCCCAGATAGTACTGGTGGTAGGGAAATCTTCTGTGAATCACGTTCCCCGTCTGATAATCAGAATCGCCGCTTGCCAATGTGGTGACGCCAGCAGCAGTGGGAGCAACACATCAGTGCCCAGATATGAGAAGTTACGGCTCTTGCATAGAAAACGGAGGTTTTGCATCTGTAACACCGCAATGTTTAAACAGATCCACTTTTCAAGCAGCCAATATTAAGTCCACAAACTTAACATGTTCCTCCGTTATTAGACCATACAACGGTTTCCTCAGAAGATAAAATTGTGGCTCAGTCAGACCAGATATTAAACAGTCAGTGTCCAATCACAGTAGACTCATTTTGCATAACAATTAATCCCAGGTGATTATAATTGTTCAAATCACCAGCACAGCTAACAATACAATACATGCATCATAAAGAACATTTATATTCCCATAAAATGTTTTAATAAAATACAATGGCATCAGAGAAAATGACATGAGAGAGAACTCAAGATAAATCCACTGGTTCTAGAGTTAATTAGCAGTAAACATCATACTAGATCAGAACATGTCTACCTGATTATCTATCAGGGAAGGTGTCTAAATAGATGGCATATTTAAAACTAACAAAACAAAATAGCTCTGTGGCTCAACAGGCCAACAGCATAGACCAGTGACCAGACAACCAGTGTTCAAATCCCACTGGAGGTCTGTCAAATTAACAAATAGACTTTAAAAAAATACTTTTTAGTAAGAGACTTTTTTTCTTTTTTCTCCAAAAGCCATCCATTTAATGAACTTTTATAGCCTGGACATATATGTACCCCATACTGGGGACAAACAAGTGATCACACAATTTTACTTAATATTAGAGGGGAGCACTGTGACTCCTACCACATAAGGTATAGAAATAAAAGTTACTGATGTTAAAGCATAAACTGTATAAAGTTACTTAACACCTCAGACACCCTACAACCATACCACCTTCAGCGCGGACCTCCCCCCACTATTTGCAAATACGTTATTTACAGGGTCGGTTTACCCTGTCAGGTCCTTCAGCTCATATTAATATACTATAAACCCTAAAACCTAGTGTAGCATGAGTCTGCACCCTATGACTAGTACCAAGAGAGGGAAATCATTTAATGTAAACCATGCGGTTACACAGTATTCAATAAATGAATCCACTTTCTCGATGTAACAAAGCCTTGTTGAGGTCCCCCCCTCTTCGTTGTAAAGGTTCATGGTCAATCATCTTGTACTTGATTGTGGATAATCTATGTCTCAGGTCACAGAAGTGTCTAGCAACCGGTTGTTCAGATTCTTTTCCCTCTATTTGTGCACATATGGCCGACTTATGTAGTGCCATACATTCCTTAAATTGATGGGTGGTCTTGCCTATGTATAGCAAACCACACGGACATCTCATGAAGTATAGGCTTTATTTACTGGTGCAGGTAAAAGGATATTTGATCTGAAATTTGTTCCCTGAGTGAGGGTGAACAAAAGAATGCCCTGTTTCTAATGAGCTACATGTTGCACAACTAAGGCACTTGAAGTTGCCTGGTTTGCGAGACAAAAAATGCAAAGGGTTACTCTGTTTTAGAAACGAGATATCGTTATGTACGACATGGTCCTTGATATTCCTTCCTCGTCTGTATGCTGGCCTGATTAATGGTGTCCTTTAGCGCAGGTAATTGGGTATCACCAGTCACTATGGGCCACAATATTTTTGCCTCTGCAATCAAGTTCCTATTGGTTGGAGAATAATCCTGTACACATAATATTTTATTATCCTGTGTCTTTCTTGTGGTAGGTTGCAAACAGTTAGTCCTAAGCAATGCTAGAACTTTTTCCATGGCTGCTTTCAAAGTCCGTGAGTGGTATCCCCTTGCAAGGAATTTGAGGAGCATGAGATCAATCTGTTTGATTGCATCCAGAGAATCAGTACAGATTCGACACCCCATTTCAGTGCTATGGGGCAATAACTGTCCACTTGTAGTAGAGAACTTCTAAAGTATTTCTATCAATGCCCTTATTGTAGACAGATGTTCGGAATTTATTGGACTCTGTTATAGTAACAGCGATGTCCAGGAAATGTATAGCTTTCTGACTGCAGTGGAATGTAAATTTAATTCCAGTATCCTTCACATTTATGTATTCCATCATTTCAGTAAATGACACCTCAGTACCAGTCCACAAAAAGAAGATGTCATCTACAGTATGTAGCAACCATACGACGATATCCCTTTATATGCTGTGCCTGTATACTGTCAGAAAAGACCAGATCTTTCTCCACTTCCACCATAAACAGATTGGTGAAGCTCAGTGCTAGGCACAAGCCCATAGCACACCCGTCACCTTGAATTAATTTGGGGCTCAAGTTCCGGAGGGCTACACTTTGTTCCCTCGAAATGTTGGAGATGCTCTTAATATCAAGATATTTAGACTGGCCAATATACTCATTCATGCATGAGGTAAAGTATTTAATAGCCAGATTGTTATAGTAGGGCTCAAAGGAAAATGGTTTGTAGAAAGACACTTACTTCATGGACACTTATGGTCCTTTGTTTAAGACACTTACTTCAGCAGCTGTCAGAATTCTGTTTGACAGGTTGAAGTCTTCCTTTTGTATATTAATTTTCCACGTCCTTGTCCACTGGCCCTCTCTCCGGGCGTATCCTCTTTGGTGGGGTCTAGCCAGTTTCTGGTGATCACCCCTAAGGGAGGTTTTTGAGAAGTGACACTTGGTGGTCCCCCTACACATTCTGACTCACTAGAAGTGGCTGCCCCACTTGACTTGTCTGTCTCCAATGGGAACTTTTTATTGGGCCTTAGTTGTGGCCTTCTGTTTATATTGGGGCCTCTGCTATTCACCCAGCTATATACCTTATATTCAGAATATTCTCTATTAACTGTTACTAATTTTGCTTTCTTGAATATGATCAGATCAGCTCTGTGTTTCTCCACATGAGTGGTAAGTTTGCTGAACGAATTCACTGGCAGTATGCGGTCAGGACTGTAAAATCCTGGCAGAGACTAATGATAAGCATCAAAATCCCAATGCCTATCATTATCTCCCACCATGCTCGGCATACCGAACGAATGTAAGCCGGGAGGTGGGAGAGGACAACCGTGGGGGGGAGGTTTAGGTTAGGGGCTCCTGGGGGGGACTTAGGGATAGACATCCCCCCCGGGAGGGTTAGGCTAGGATAAGGGTAGGTTAGAGTTAGGCACCCCCGGGGGGAGGTTAGACACCCCCCCGGGATGGTTAGGGTTTGGGGAAGGGGGGTTAGGTTTAGGCACTTATGGGGGGAGGTTAGGGTTAGGCACTAGCGGAGGAGGTTAGGGTTAGGCACCCCTAAGGGAGGGTTAGGGGGGGAAGGTTATGAATAGCTTCAATATTTACCCCATCGGGATCTTCATCCTTCTGCCTTCTGGTGTCGGTATTACATCCGCCGGGCTTATGTCCGGCGGTTTGTCATACTGATTCCCCACTGATGTATCCATTTGGAATTTAGGTAAATTAGCTGCTTTAAAGATGTTGATCTTCCCATGAATTAACTCCAATTATCTTGCTGATTCTGTCACATCTAGCAATATTATAGCAAAGGAGCATTTATTTATGACCGCAGCCGATTTAAGGCAGAATTTAGGGTTATAACGCCCTATAGTGGGCACGTTTTTAATGCGGAACCCTCGTGGGATTTTTTTATCTCTAAAATAATCAGAGGGTTACTCAGCACAAATAAAAATCTATTTCACATTTCTTTACCGTTTATAGTTGTGAAAAAACCTGCTCCAAGGACTCTTCTGCTTTTTCTTGTAAGTTTGATTTAAACATGATTGATTCCGCATCTGTATCTGAGAAAGTCAGTATGTCTCCAAGTGGAAGAGCTATCTTCTAGATACCTCCTGTTTCTGTGATTTCAGTGGTGTTAGACATCCCTGATGCAACCTACCACCTGCAATCTCCTTTTGTGAAAAGGTAACTAGATACCACAAAAGCTGTATTAAAAATCACTGGGTGCCGCAGCTAGAACACTTGTAACACACTGTCCAGTGTGTAAGCATGTAATACCATAGAACAACAATATGCCCGGCACTCCTGTGTTCACAAACAACTGCGCCCAGTGCCTTTCCTTGTGGTAGCATGCAAATCAGATAGAATATGTGTCCTGTGTTATGTAAAATATATTTAATAAGAATTCTATACATACATAGACAGATTAACAGAACAACAAAAATAAATAAATCTCACATAATATGGAACTGCTGTTGTCACCAAATTAATTAAGCTCAAATATGGGCACTATAAAAATCATACCCAGTTTTTCCATAATATCGCTATCCATATGAGTTTTATAGTGCCTGTATTTGAGCTTAATTATTTTGGTGAGAAAACAAAAGAGAAAGTAGGGCTTGTTGCTGGGGCACTCTTAAATCAAATTCACATAAAATATAGCCTTTAATAACAATCGTTTAAAACTGAGGAGGTCCCCACACTACGTAAGATTGCTTGCACAAATTATATGGAGTCTGGTGAAATTATTTTAGAAAGGGGTATTGCTCTTCTACACTAACTATAATATAGGTCTAAGGGGCCTATTCATCATAGCTAAACTTTCTCTGGAGGTAATTAGGTTTAGAACTCGAATGGAGTTCTATCTAATTACCAGAGGAATTCATCATTCCTCCTCTCCATTACTATCTATTTCGAAAAGCTGTCATTTTTGCATTGACAGCTTTTCAGTATATAGATAGTTATCCCTATCTACACTAACTTACCGCAGCTGGAATCCGTGCTGCGCATGCACTGTTACATTCGTTAACCCAGCGCATGTGCAGCACTACCTACAGATGTGGTAATTTTGTGTGTGTCCCCCTCTGCTCACCTGCCCCCCTTCCCCCCTCCACTCACCTCCCCCCATCCCTGACTTACCTGCTCGCGCAGCAGCCTCAGGCTCGGTCTGCTATGCTGTCATGTGTTCTCCCCAGCAGAACTCAGTAGTTTAGGAAAAAAAAAAACTTTTTTTTTTTTCTAAACTTTTTTGTGTTCTGCTGGGGAGAACACATGGCAGCATAGCAGACCGAGCCAGAGGAGAGTCCAGAGCGATGGAGGAAGACTACCGGGGGACATGCCCAGCTGAAAGCAGGTAAGTGTTACCTACTATAAGCCACCTCACAGTGGCGTATAGTAACGCCATCAAATTCCGAAAATACATAATTTTCGGAGTTTGATGGATAGCATAATTTCCATATCCCCATACTCATGTACTAATGTATGGGGTGTGTGGAAATTAACGCAGGGGGACTTAGCCAGGAATTATCAGTGATATCTCCTGTGTTAAGTATCTTCATGAATACTAAAGTAACGTTAATTAAGGAAAATGTCCTTCAAAATTAAATTTTAGTGTTGATGAATAGGCCCCTAAGTAACAGGTTAATAGAAAAGTTGATCGTGTAGGAAGATGGTTACCCTGATCATCCTGATAATATAATAGAAACCCTGATAGTTGATTACCAAGTCAATATGTATGTGGAGACAATATTGTACATTTCGTTTGCTGTGTTACCATTCTGTCCCAATTCACCTCCAATACACTCCAACCTACAGCACCTGATATTCCTAGGTGGTCTCCCACCCAAGTACTAGTCAGGCCCAGGGCCGGACTGGCCATCGGGCACTTCTGGCAAATGCCAAAAGGGCCGATGGCCACAAGGGCCGGTTTGACAAAGCGCTGGCATGCCCGGCAGAACTACCTCCCGGGCAGCGCCATGCTATGAAACCGCAGCCGCGTCATTGCGTAATGACATCATGACGCAGGCGCATCATGACATTATGACGTGGCCGTAGGTCAAGCTCCACCAATGCAGCATCCACCTCCGGGAAGGTGAATAAGTCAGACGAGTCCCGCGAGCTGTCAATGTGCAGGGCTGCCTACAGTGCCTAGCAGCCCTGCTTCGGCAGCTACTATGTGCGGCCACGTCAGGATTATAGGCAGGACGGTCATCCTGGGGCCCCCAGGCTGGCTCCCACATCCCGGCTGTCCCGGCAGCATCACACTTTTAACTTTATGAAATAATGCCGTGAGTAGGGGGCGTGGCCTTATTCCACAAAGTGCCTGCCCCCTTTAGGAAAGCTGGTACCTAAGTGCTATTGAGAGAGTGTGCAGTGCACACACACACACACACACACTCCTCTCCTACCTCTCAATCTCTCTCTCTCTCTTCCTCACTCCACTTCTCTCTCTCTCTGTCCCCTACTCCTGTCCCCCCCTCCCTCTCTCTTCCTTTATTTCACTCTCTGTCTCTCTCCATCTCTCTCCCCCCTCTCTTACACTGTCTCCCTCCCTGTCCCTTTCTCCCTCTCTCTCTCTCTCCCCCCCCCTTTCCCTCTCTTAGGGGTCTATTTGATGTTAATTATCAGGGTCTAACATGTAAGGGACACTACTGTGCAGTGTAGTTTGATGAAGGAACACTACCATGTGGTGTAATGTGACTAAGACACTACTGTGTGACATAACGTGATTATGGCGCACTACTGTGTGATGTAATGTGAATAAGGGACACTACTGTGCAGTGTAGTGTGACGAAGGGACACTACCGTGTGGTGTAATGTGACTAAGGGACACTACTGTATGACATAACATGACTATGGGGCACTACTGTGTGACAGTAGCTGCTCCTAACTATCTCTTTCACACTGCACTTTTCTTACTATGGTGGTGCCCTGGGGCGGCTTAGCTGGGCTAGTTTGGGGGTGTCCTGCTCTCTGGATTTGAATCACAGTATGTTAGGGACCTACCCTACAGAGATTATCTGGATATGGTGGGTAGGCCCATAACCTTGGCCAAGATTATGCTAAAAACCTCTATTGATTGCAAAATGTTATTGCATTTATATATTATTAATAATTTGGAGTTGTGCACCTGAGATTTGTCTGTTTTTGTGCCTACAATTAGTCTCATCAGGTAGCACCTCCCATTATGTATATATATATTTAGGGTGTGCAGTCCAGAAATCCTTCCCATATACTCCATTTAATGTGCTTTATTGCACACCTGAGGGAAAGGAGACGCCCTCAGTCTGGATTAGCACCCCTACCTTATTGGTTTAAAAGCATGGAGTCTTGTAATGAATATGCACACTGGTATTAGGCACAATTCTAGGTAAGTCCTACAAGTTTTATATACTGTAGTGCAACTTTGGTTCATTTTTGGGGCGTGGGTCCCCCTGGATTGCCTTTGTTGATCTGTTTCAGGGCACCGCATTATAACACATTTTTCTTTTATAACACATTTTAACCCTTCACTGTTTGTTTATTAAATATGTAATTCACATTTTATTTTCATTCTTTATATGCAGCAGTAGCTGCTCCTAACTATCTCTTTCACACTGCACTTTTCTTACTATGGCGGTGCCCTGGGGAAGCTTAGCTGGGCTAGTTTGGGGGTGTCCTGCTCTCTGGATTTGAATCATAGTATGTTAGGGACCTACCCTACAGAGGTTACCTGGATGTGGTGGGTAGGCCCATAACCTTGGCCAAGATTATGCTAAAAACCTCTATTGATTGCAAAATTTTATTGCATTTATATATTATTAATAATTTGGAGTTGTGCACCTGAGATTTGTCTGTTTTTGTGCCTGCAATTAGTCTCATCAGGTAGCACCTCCCATTATATATATATATATTTAGGGTGTGCAGTCCAGAAATCCTTCCCATGGTCTGATCGGTAACCATTGTTTTCCGTAGATTTAAAGGGAGTATCATCAATCTCCTTAAGTGGTCTTAAATAACTAGGAGCGAGCATATTTTTTAAGGATTTATTTTTCTTAAAAATAACCACTGGTTTAACAGGTAACAAATCTCTCAGAATATTTGTGAGGAGACAAGGGAAAAGGACTTCTAGGACTTGCCTGCATGTTGAAAAGAGTTATGACCCAGTTCTGTGTTCTTAAATTGAAACCCTCAGTCTGCATGTCTCATACAGGAAGTTTGCCAGCAGCAGACAGCAAAGGTGTGTTCCTGTTACAGCCCTCCTTCCTCTCTGCAACGACTGACACCTGAGCCCACCAATGAGTGAGAGAGAGGGAAGTAGGGTGGTGCAGCAAGAGGAATTGTGGGATAGTGTGTGTGTAGAGTGTGACTCTGAAGGTTGGGGTGTTGTCCCCTCTCAGTGTCTTTAGATATATAGCAGCTCTGTGTGCCCTGTTACAGCTGTCATTGCTGGGCAGGTAGGGAAGAGATATACAGCAGCTGGAAAAGACTTTGCTGAACTCTGAGTGGACTGTAATGATATAACCCTGCTTACTGTTTGCTGAATTTCTGTGTCTCCATGAATAAAGTTCATCATTCCTTCATTATAACCTGCTCCACTGTGTGATCCCTGAACCCCAGGATACCCAGGACACCCGGTATCCTCACATTTGGCGGCAGCGGTGGGACGTCACACAGTTCCTGCAGTAATTCCAGGGGAGTGAGTAGAAGCAACGCTAATACCAGAGAATATCAGCATGGAGAGTCAGTCAGCAGTTGCAACCGGCGGCCAAATTGAAAACGTCATGAGAGAGCAGGAGAAGTTTTACCGGACAGCCCGGAAACCGCACCTGCAAGGATTTTGCAGGATGAAGGGAATTGCTTATAATGGGACTGACACCCGGGAGATTCTGGTACTACGGTTGTTGGAGTGGGATCGTGCACACCCAGAGGATCCCGACCACCTGAGTGATGATGAAGAAGGACCGACAGGCAGTGGAAGCACTTCCAGTCGGTTACCCGAGTCAACCACCGCTACTCCCGCCCTACTACAGAGCTGGCTGGGGGCATTAGGTGAAAGTGCAACTACACAAGAGAGAGCTGGAGTGATCCAAGCAATATTAGGGGTACAAATCCCTACTAGCAGCGGAACTGTGCTGTCGCCCAGAGGGGCTGAACAAGAGAACCGGCGCTTGGGATTTAAGGATGTTCCCACATTTCGAGAGAATGAAACTGACATTGACACTCACCTGCAGATCTTTGAGAATCTCATGGGAGTGCACGGGATAGAGCCAGCTGAATGGCCCAAGTACTTGGGGCCAAGTCTCACCGGTAGGGCTTTGGAAGCCTACAGGGCTCTAACTTCCCAGGAATGTGGAATCTACACCTGCATAAAGAAGGCATTGCTGGCTAAGTTTCAGATCACTGCAGAATCTTATCGTCTCAAATTCAGGACACTGAGCAAAAGTGGGACTGCTTCCTACCAAGAGTTTGCCAGTCAGCTACGGCAAGCTTGTGGAAAATGGCTTGAGGGTAGACAGGCCTCTACCGTGGAGCAGATCATCAACCTAATTGTGGTAGAACAACTAATGATTAAGATGGCACCAGAGATACAGGAGTGGGTCGCAGACCGGAAGCCCAGCACGCCTGAACAAGCTGCAGAATGGGCTGATGAATATATAGCTAACCGTCCCCAATGGAGAGTCTTCAGTGCAACAGGTGGTACAAGAACCCCACGAGCGGAGAAGCTCCCTGACAGAGAACCACGCATAAATGATAGTAGTAAAGGAGGCCCTATCAAAAACATTTCTTATCAACCACCCAGATTCAAAGTGGCTAACCCAGAACCTCGGAAGTGCTACCGCTGCAATCAACCAGGACACTTGTTGAGGGACTGTCCACGCACGCGAGGGCCATTCCCTGGGGCTAGACCGGCCCCAGTCTCTGTGGTATGTTACCCCATGGAGGATTATTGCGAGGAGGTCATCCATTCAGATGCGACCGAGATGATGGATGGGGTGTATATTGTAGACCTGGTTCTGGGGGAGGAGCAGGCAACTCCTCAGAATATGCAGGGGCACTTACAGCCTGTGTTGGTAGAGGACCAGCGGGTACAGGGCCTACGAGATTCTGGGGCCTCACTCACATTGATTGAGCCAGACCTGATTCCCACCTCCCGGGTGATTCCTGGACAGTATGTACGAATTGCCACCGCCGGGGGACAACAGACCGATATCCCCGTCGCCAAGATACATCTCTACTGGGGAGCTGATCAAGGAATCGTGGAGGTCGGAGTACTCAAGGGGCTACCAGCCAAGGTCATCCTCGGGAATGATCTGGGACAGGGACTGGTGACACACTTCGTTCAAGTGGTGACCCGGAGCCAAACCCAAAGAGCAGTGACCCAGGTGACAGATTCAGAACAGAACCAACCTACCCCGACCACAATGGTGAGTGAAGTACTGGACAAGAAACTGGAATCAGAGTTAGACTTGGGGGAGGTGGACCGGAGCGAGTTTCGACAGGCCCAACGGACAGACCCTTCCCTAAGTAAATTAAGGAGTGCAGCCGACCTGGGGTTGGAAACAGCTGATGGGAGCAAGATAGTTTGGGAAGAGGAATTGCTGTACCGAGTGGTCGTTCTTCAGTCTGGACAGGAAACAGTAATGCCTACTAAACAGTTGGTGGTACCTACACCGTACAGAGCACAATTACTAGCCCTTGCTCATGACATTCCAGCGGCCGGGCATTTTGGCACCCGTAAAACACTGGCACGATTGTTGCGGAATTTCTTCTGGCCACGAATCTCTAGAGACGTTAAGCAGTATCGAGACACCTGCAATACCTGCCAGAGGCTCGGGAAGCCCCAGCGAAAAGCTCCTCTGCACCCATTACCTATTATAGGGGAGCCCTTTGCCCGTGTTGCCATAGACCTAATTGGACCATTAGCTATTCCCAGTCATACGGGAAAGAAGTACATCCTAACACTGGTGGACTTTGCTACACGCTATCCTGAGGCTGTGGCCCTATCATCTATTGACACAGAACACGTTGCGCAAGCATTAACAGACATATTCAGTCGGCTTGGATACCCACAGGAAGTCATCACAGATCAAGGGCCCCAATTCCAAGGTGAACTAATGCAAACCCTGTGGGAAAAGTGGGGGGTTCGACCTCTTCGGACCACCTCTTACCATCCACAGACCAACGGACTCTGTGAACGTTTCAATGGAACGCTAAAAAGACTTCTACAAGCTTACGTGCTGTCCGAGGGGAGGGACTGGGAGAGAGCCCTTCAACAGCTTCTCTTCGCTTATCGGGAAGTCCCACAGGCGTCTACTGGATATTCCCCATTTGAACTTTTGTACGGCCGGAAAGTGCGGGGGCCTCTAGACCTGGTCAAAGAGAGCTGGGAGGGAACTTTCCAAGAACACCAGCAGCCCATTTTACAATATGTAGAGAATATGCGGAACCGCATGAGAAGATTGCTACAGTTAACCCAAGAGCATCTCAGGGAATCACAAGAGAGACAAAAGGAATGGTATGACGCCCATGCTCAAGACCGAGAGTTGCATCCAGGGCAAAAAGTAATGGTGCTTATCCCAGTGCGAAGAAACAAACTGCAGGCTATGTGGGAAGGACCGTATACCGTGGTAAGGCGCACCGGGCCGGTCAATTACGTGATTGCCCTGGATAAGGGAGGGAAGTACCTACGCACCTTCCATATAAATCGAATTAAGGCCTATCGTGATCGTCAAGTAGTAACAATGGCGGTATGTTGTCCTCCGATGGAGGCACCAGAAACTGATCCATTGCTTGACCTTTTGGGAGCTGCTAAAGAGAAGAAAGGAGTGGAATCAGTCCAGGTGGGACAACAGTTGAATGCAGCCCAGCAGCAAGAGATGTGGAGGATCTTAGAGGCTGAACAGGCCCAGTTTTCTTGTCTACCTGGTCGAACTCATCTGACCGCCCACCATGTGGACACTGGGAGTGCTAGGCCCATCCGACAAGTCGCTTACCGGATGACTCCAGGTGTTATGAGGCAGGTAAAGGCTGAGATCGAGGAGATGCTAGCTTTGGGGGTCATAGTGCCATCTAAAAGCCCATGGGCTGCTGGGGTTGTGTTGGTTCCCAAGAAAGATGGGACCACACGGTTTTGTGTGGACTATCGCAAATTGAACGAAGTCACCACCACTGATGCTTACCCTATGCCCCGTGTTGATGAGCTACTGGATCGGATTGGAGGGGCTGAGTTTGTCTCAACATTGGATTTGAGCAAAGGCTACTGGCAAATCCCACTTACCAAAGAGGCCCAGGAGCGTTCTGCCTTCATCACACCGGAAGGACTCTTTGAGTGGACTACAATGCCTTTCGGGATGAAGAACGCCCCTGCCACATTCCAGCGAATGGTTAATGACCTCTTGGAGGGGTGTCAAGACTTTTCCCAAGCCTACTTAGATGACATTGCCATCTTCAGCCATACCTGGGAGGAGCATTTAATTCAGGTGACAGAAGTGCTGAAGAGGATTAGACAGGCTGGACTCACCATACGCCCAGATAAGTGTCAAATGGGGATGGCTGAGGTTCAGTACCTAGGACATCGGGTCGGAGGAGGTGCTATCAGACCTGATCCGGCAAAGGTGGAGGCTATTTCCAATTGGCCCCAACCTGTCAACCAAAAACAAGTGCGGGCGTTCCTTGGAGTCGCTGGCTATTACAGGAAATTTATACCACATTACAGCACCGTGGCCAAGGCTCTGACAGACTTGACCAAAAAGAGATATGCTCGGAATATTGAATGGACTGTTGAATGTGAGCAAGCTTTCAACACCTTAAAAGACTTGCTGACTCGAGCCCCAGTGTTGGCTGCCCCTGACTACAACAGAAAGTTTATTGTGCAGACAGACGCATCAGGGTGTGGACTTGGGGCAGTGTTGAGTCAAGTGGGAGCAGATGGTAGGGAACATCCAATTGTGTATCTATCCCGTAAACTAGCTGACCGAGAGATAGCCTACGCCACTATTGAAAAAGAATGTCTAGCCATAGTCTGGGCCTTAAAGAAGCTACAACCATATCTTTATGGGAAAGAATTTACTGTTGTCACTGACCATAACCCGTTGTATTGGCTAAACAGAACCTCGGGGGAAAATGGGAGGTTGTTGAGGTGGAGTCTGGCGTTACAAAGTTTCAACTTTTCCATTTCTCACAAAAAGGGACGAGAACATCACAATGCTGATGGGCTATCCAGATGTGAGGAAACAAATATCAAGCTTCGCAGACCCTCGGGCCGAGTCGACAGTCAGGACTCCAACATTGGGACCATGTCTGTCTCCTCGATTTAAGAAGGGGGAGGTATGTGAGGAGACAAGGGAAAAGGACTTCTAGGACTTGCCTGCATGTTGAAAAGAGTTATGACCCAGTTCTGTGTTCTTAAATTGAAACCCTCAGTCTGCATGTCTCATACAGGAAGTTTGCCAGCAGCAGACAGCAAAGGTGTGTTCCTGTTACAGCCCTCCTTCCTCTCTGCAACGACTGACACCTGAGCCCACCAATGAGTGAGAGAGAGGGAAGTAGGGTGGTGCAGCAAGAGGAATTGTGGGATAGTGTGTGTGTAGAGTGTGACTCTGAAGGTTGGGGTGTTGTCCCCTCTCAGTGTCTTTAGATATATAGCAGCTCTGTGTGCCCTGTTACAGCTGTCATTGCTGGGCAGGTAGGGAAGAGATATACAGCAGCTGGAAAAGACTTTGCTGAACTCTGAGTGGACTGTAATGATATAACCCTGCTTACTGTTTGCTGAATTTCTGTGTCTCCATGAATAAAGTTCATCATTCCTTCATTATAACCTGCTCCACTGTGTGATCCCTGAACCCCAGGATACCCAGGACACCCGGTATCCTCACAATATTGTCATGTCTTAGAATATTATAATTTCTAGAGATAATCTCCTTAATTGCTCCATAATGGGTGTTATAGTTACAGATAAATGCAAAATTTCTATCCTCATTAATTTCCCTATTGTTATCACGGTTAGACTTATATTTAAGGAGACTAAATCAATCTATTGTTGAAACCTCTGTTAGAGCTTTCTGTAAAAGGGTCTCAGGATAACCTCTCCGTCTAAAGGACTCTATCATCTCATTAGCTTGATATTTGAATGTCTCCTCCTCAGAGCAGTACCTGCGAAGACGCAGGAGTTGCCCTTTCGGAATATTTTGTTTCCAAGGCTTGTAATGTGCACTATGAAAATGCAAATATGATTGTGTGCTAACTGGTTTAATAAAGTTGGAAGTGATAATTCGAGAGTCTAGTGCTTCCAGGGTCACATCTAGGAAATCAATGCATCTCTTATTATAAGAATAGGTGAATGATAAATGAAACTGGTTGTCATTAAGTGAAGAAACAAAATGTTGTGCTGAAAGGAGGTCCCCATCCCAAATAATAAAAAGATCGTCAATGTAACGACCATAGAAGACCAGAGATGCACTGAACCCGCCCCTCCACACATGGAGGTTCTCAAATTCCCCCATGTATAGGTTATCATAGCTCTTTGCGAATCTGGTCCCCATGGCCATCCCCATGACCTGAAGATAAAAGGTTAAGTGTCAAGAAAAATAAAATAATTGTGAGATAAAATAAAGGAGATACAAGATATAAGAAAATCCCGCTGTTCCTGCGCCATATCTCCATCTCTCATCAAACAGTTGGTTATATTGGTTAGGCCCAATTGGTGGGGAATATTAGTATATAATGATTGAACATCTAAAGTGAGGAAGGTATATGAATCCTTCCACACGATGGATTGTATTTGTTGTAAAAATTGGGTGCTATCATGTAGATGGGACCTAAGAGCAGGAACACGGGATTGTAAAGAAGAGTCAACATAAAAAATAAATTAGAGGTTAAAGAATTAATACCAGAAATAATAGGTTGCCCAGGAGGTGAAGTGAGGGATTTGTGAATTTTAGGAAGATGATAATATACTGGGGTAATGGGAAATGGGGTAAAAAGAAAACACCAAGTTTCCCTAGATATGACTCCTTCCGCCAATGCTAGATCCAACAAATCCTTCAATTCACTCAAAAATTGTTGGGTTGGATCTCCCTAAAAAGTTCGATAGAATAAGGGATTACCTAATTGAGATTTTGCTTCTTTTATATAATCTTCTCTATCCTGAACAACAAGACCTCCACCCTTATCTGCCTCCTTTATAATGATGGAAGTATCTTGGGTTAATAATCAGAGTGCCCTTTTCTCTGCTCTAGTGAGATTTCATATACGTTTCTGTCCTTTCTGTATTTGTGTGCACATAGATTTAAAGTCCTCTAGTGTGATCGTATAGAAGGATTCCACATTCCCAACTCTAGCTGAAAGTGGGAAGCTTATCCTGCATTGGTTCTTGCATTATTTGGACCCTCACGATGGTCACTTGTGGAATATTCCAATTGGAGTTCATTACACCACCTACTGGACCGGTTCAGGAGTTGAGCATTGTTTGGAAGGTCACTTGACCTGGGATCATTTCTTGCACAGACCTATATACAATGGTCCACAGATTCCTCGATTACAACATTTCTCCTCCATTACTGGACATTCACCGGACTAACTTTTTTACACAACAGTTCGTATTCAGACTTATGGACTAAAACTTCCTTGGGTTAGTATGGTATTTTACAATTAACTGTTTGATGACAGCAGTATACAGAGCATTGATCAGGGCACAGGACCTGCTCCAGGGTAGGCCGGTCCAAATCCAGTCCGACAATGCGACTACAGTGGCCTACCTCAATCATCAGGGAGGCACAAGAGGTCATGCAGACATGGAGGAAGTGACAACCGTTCTAATTTGGGCAGAACGTCATCTTCCGGCCATCTTGGCAATATTCATACCAGGAATGCTAAATTGGGAAGCAGACTTTCTAAGTTGCCAGGACATACACGGCGGAGAGTGGTCTCTCTATTGGGGAGTGTTTCAGCTCGTGGTAGATAAATGGGTTCTACCAGAGATAGGTCTCATGGCATCATGCCACAACCACAGGGTTCCTAAGTGCAGGTCCAAGTCTAGAACCGTGGATGCACTGGGATGGGGCATCAAACTGGCCTATCTATTTCCTCCAATTTCCCTGCTCAAAAGAGTTCTTAGGAAATTCAAGTAGGAAGGTGGAACAGTAATACTGGTGGCTCTGGCTTAGCCCAGACATCATTGGTTTACCGACATACAGAATCTGTCAGTAGACAGTCTGTATCACCTTCCACTGTGGCAGGATCTGCTTACGCAGGGGCCCTGTCAACATCTGGATTTTCCAGTTCAGTTATTCAGATGATGCTTAGGGCAAGGAAGCATGCTTCTGCCCACATCTATTACAGAGTTTGGCATTCCTTTGGTCAATGGTTTTCCCATAGGGAATATGATCATAGGGTATTCAGAATTTCAAAGATTCTGGTTTTTTTTGCAGGCAGGATTAGACAATGGTCTCTGCCTGGCTAGTTTAAGAGTGCCGTTTTCTGCACTGTCAGTATGGGTCGAGACGAAGATTGCTTCATTACCAGATGTTAGAATTTTTTTCCAAGGAGTTCTGCAAGTTCAGCCTCCTTTTTGTTCCACCGGTAGCACCGTGGTATTTGTCTTTGGTTCTTAAGGGGTTTAAAGCTTCTTCATTTGAACCTTTAGACTCTGTAGATTTAAAATGGTTGACAGCAAAGACAATTTTTGCTATATCTTCTGCTCGCAGAGTCTCTGATTTGGATGCGCTCTATTGTCGCTCCCCATTTTTTATATTTCTCCAGGATAGAGCTGTTCTTCGTACAAGTGAGGGTTACCTTCCTAAGGTAATGTCCCATTTTCATGTGAATGAAGAAATTGTGGTTCCAGCTTTTCAGGTGCCAGACCTTTCTGTAGTTGAAGCCTCCCTGGATGTAGATTGTGCTCTACGTATTTATGTGGAGCATACAAATTCTGTTAGAAAATCAGATTCTCTTTTTGTATTATATGGTCTTCACAAACTAGTATGGCCAGCTAATAAGTAGTCTCTGGTGAGATGGCTAAGCATGACTATCTCTCAGGTGTACACACAGTCAGTGGCGTAACTATAGAGGGTGCAAGAGGTGTGCTTGCTATGGGGCCCGGTGGCTTAGGGGGCCCGCCAGCCAAGCAAGCAACCCCTGCACCCTCGATAGCCAAGTACAGTGCTGCCACCGCCGATGTCTTTTACAATTAGGAGACGGTCATGAGCCAATAGGAACTCACAGACCAGCAGCCAATCAGCAGCAGCTGCTGGTCCATGAGTTCCAATTGGCTCGCAACTGGCACCTGATTAAAAATTACATCGGCGTGCCGCACTCAGGCGGTAAGTATCACGGGGCTGGGGAAGGGTTGTAAGTATCACGGGGCTGGGAGGGGGTGTATGTATTATGGGGTTGGGGGTATTACGTGGCTGAAGGGGTGTAGGTATTACAGGGCTGGAGGGGGGTCCTGAGGAAATTTTGCTTTGGGTCCCCCACACCTCTGGTTACGCCCCTGCACACAGGCTGATCTCCCTGTTCCAAACACAGTGACAGCACATTCTACTTGGTCTGTAGGGCCATTGTGGACATTCAGTCATGGTGTCTCTGCTGAACAATTATGCAAGGCTGCCACGTGGTCTTCTGTCCACACTCTTTTTAGGTTCTGTGCCTTTGATACTTTTGCCTCCCATTATGCTTCCTTTGGACGATGAGTTCTACTTTTTGCTCAGGAGCGTCCCCCACCATAGGGTGACTGCTTTAGGACATCCCCATGGTATCCCTGTGGATCCATATGGACCCTGTAGAAGAAATATAGAGTTATGGTAGACTTACCTAGATAACGCCTTTTCTTTGGAGTCCATAGGGTCCACAGGGCACCCACCCTGATGCACCTGGCTTCATTGGGTGATTTTCTTTTGGTCACAGATTCCCTCATCTTGTGTGAGAGTGTTTCTGGTGTACAATTGTTATTCCTTCTCCTCTTTCCTTCTCCTGCCTTGATGCTTGCTAACTAAACTGAAGTCCTATGGCTAGGGGTGGGTTATATATGGAGGAGGACCCAGGGCATTCTGGGAGTCAAAGCTTTAACTGTTTGGTGTCTGGTCTTCCAACCATAATATCCCCATGGTATCCCTGTGAACCCTATGGACCTCAAAGAAAGGTAGTTATCCCGGTAAGTCTACCATAACTCTATACATTTTACACTGAGAGAGGGTGCAACAGCAGTAGTGGGGGCAGCAGGGACAGAGGAGACAGGCAGCAGCAGGAGGAGCCAAGGCAGGCACAGCAAGGAGTGGAGATGAGGCAGACGGGTACCAGTTCAAGAGAGGCAGGGGAGACAGACAGCAGCAGGGGGGTGGGGCGCATGCATGAAACAATCACTGTATTTTTAAAAAAAATACATTAAACAGTGGGCCTGATTCAGCTTGGGAATAGAGTGAGAAATAGCAAGTAACTGTGAACCAGGGCAAACCATGTTGCAATGCAAGGAGTGTAAATACATACATTTTATTTTAGATGCAGGGTAAATAGTGGCTGCTTTTGCATGTAGCCCACAAATACTGCACAGCTTTATTATTATTCTACAACTAGATGTCAGGGCCTGATTCAGAGCCAGACGCTATTAGCGGACGCTCGTTCTAAAAAGGGGCCGGATATTTAAATTGAGCCCTCGCTCTTTGCGGTCTGTGGATGCCTGTATGTCTGAGCGAGCGTACGAAAAATGCGCTCGCTATTTTGTAAAGACGCCCCTTTGCCGTTCGCATCACATGTCATCTCCGGTATTTACTAGATTAATCGGGAACATCGAAAGGCATCTGAACTGCTCGCAGTGCTTGTGGTAGGATTTTCTTTCCCCTAATACTGCGAGCAGTTCAGGCTAAAAGACAACCAAGTGACGTGGTCGATGACTCTCCTTTACTAATTATGCACTCCCATTAAACGCCCTTTTGACCGTTTGGCACGCCTATGTTCGGATCTCCACTCCCCTGTTTTCAAGCACCTTCCCCTGTTACCACCCACAAACAGTACATTCTGTCAATCAAATTAGCAGCCCCTCGCTTTTTTTTACGAGCGCACAATTTCCGACCGCATTGACTGTTTTGCGCATGCGCATTACGACCCATACGCATGCACAGTTGTGCGAACATCGCTCAGAGCGAACGAGCGGCTGCTTACAAGCGGCTCTGAATCAGGCCCTCAGTTTGGACACCTCCCTCCCAAATCTAAATCTCTCTGCACATTATACATCTGCCCCACCTGCAGTGCAGCATGGTTTCACCAATATGCTCATTTACTTGCTCTATCTTACTCTATTCCCAAAGCTGAATCAGGCCCAGTGTGCAGAGGGAATTCGCAGGGACAGGGCTTTCTCACAAGCCCTGTCCTTGCCTGACAATTACGTACATAATACATTCACAATGCAAATTTAGGTGAATATTTTAATTGCATTTTAAATGTGAATTGTGGTAAATAGGGTCCTGTAAGATATAAAGTTCTGCTCACCAGGGGTGCAGTGTTACCCTTTTACAGCAGCACTGCAGCCTCCATTGCTTACTTCAGTTCTGTTCTCTGGCACTAAGGAGGCCTTTTCCAAACACAGATGATGATGATGATAATAATAATGATGTTTATGTCCCTTTCCCGAGATCTTTATGAATGAGGCTCCTACAAAAGGAGGCATCACCATCAGCACTATCTGCATGACACAGACCCTCCTTAGTAGCAGGGAACAGGCCAGAACTGATCACTGACCGCTGGAGTCTGCAGATCAGGGAAACTCTGCACCCCAGCTATAAGGAACTTTGTATGTTCTTATTATAACTTAGTCATCCTAAACGTTTTGGATGGAAATAATTGTTTGCTGAACACATACTGTATATTTATTCTGGAACAAATAGATCTCAACTGTACAATGGTCTTTGATCTGTCCTTGGTTATTGTGTTCATGATAGTTATTTACTTTAAAAGAGAAGGAAATCAAATATCCCAAGAAATACTGTACATTAGTAATATTCAGTTATTCATTTTCCACAGTAACTTAATATATTTTATGATTTTTTTTGCAAATAATTTATTTGTTAAACTATTTACTTCATTATTGTGATGCAGGAATTGTCATACACACAGAAGGCAGCATGCAGGGGCTCAGTGAAGGTGGTGGAGAAGGTGTATAAGTGTCTGATGGGGTCACACAGGTGATAGAAGGACAGACGCCCGGCCTCATAGTCCAGGTATATCCCCACTGTCTGCACAGGAGAATCTGTTTTATTTTCTATATATTTAAATATATTGTTATGACATGCTCCATATTTGTCAATACAGGACAGGCTCCATGACTTGTCATTATAACCAATGAATGATTCATTACCATTTATCTTTCTCTCTATACTGTGAGCGGCCACCCCTATTATCCATTTCTCTGCTTCACTCACATCCACTTCCCAGTAATGTTTCCCAGATGAGAAACTACAGGAGCTTAACACCTGCCGGGATATAAACCTCTCTGGTCCATCTGGTCTGTGCTGATATACAGCAGTATAAGATACAGTTCTGAGATCCTCTGATATAATAATGTAATTAGAGGCTGTCTTTATATCCAGTAATATGTCTGATTTCTCCATCACTGAGAACTGTCTCTTTGTCTTTAGATCAATCAGATTATCAGAAAAGTGTAATAGTCCCCTGTGTAACATCTGTGAGATTATTCCCTCATCCAGACATCCAGAAGCTCTTACATTACTGGTGACATCACAGCTCCTGTGACTGATGACATCACTATTGGGTTCTTTCTTCAGGACAGCTAATGGATCAGTGATATTACAGATCTCCTCAATGCTACTAATCTTCCTCGACAGCTCGTCCTTCTGTAGTTCCAGCTGTGTGATCAGATCAGAGACTGAGAGTGACATCTGCTCTTCCTGTCTGGAGATCTCACTCAGGACCTCCCTCTCCAGAGCGTCTAACTTCTCCTTGATGTCTCTAAACAGATCAGTGACTCTCTCAGTGACACCGGCAGCTTTTTCCTTCTCCTCTCTCCTGTGACCCTGCAGACTCTGCACTCTCCTCTCAGTTTCCTCTCTCTCAGACTTCAGGGCCTCAGTAACAGTTCTCAGTGTATCTTTTTTCTTCTCAGAGGCCACATCCAGAAACTCCACGTGGTGACCCTGGTGGTCTCCAGCCACCCAGCAGGATATACAGATAGTGGCTGAGTCATCAGAGCAGTAATACTTCACCATCTCTCTGTGTACTGAGCATTTTCTGTCCTCAAAGGAATCAGTGGGTTCAGTTATAACATGTTCAGCAGATTTACTGTGTTTGCTCAGGTGTTTGTCACAAAATGAAGCTTCACATAGCAGACATGATTTCGTAGCTGGCACAGGAGAATCACAGTAAGAACAGAAGATCCGGGTCTCCTCCTGATCTGGATGACTACATAGGAAACTTTCCACAATATTACTCAGCTTCCTGTTCTTCTCCAGTGCTGGGCGCTTCCTATACTCTGCTCTGCATTCCGGGCAGGAATAGTCCCCAGCCCCCTCCTGTGTATCCAGCGCACTCACAATACAGAGCCGGCAGAAGTTGTGCCCACATCTCAGAGATACAGGGTCTGTATAAATGTTCAAGCAGATGGAGCAGATCAGCTCCTCTCTCAGGTCTGCAGACGCCATTCTAGGAAACATAAAGATATAAAACTAAACTTTCTTATAATAAACATCAGTACAGAGGGTGGGGTATACTTACCTACTCTCCCAAAAGTTGCGTGAGGCTCCTGTATTTTCAGGTATCCGGCATCCTGTCCTTTTCCTAGAGAAGTGGGCAGTATATTGATATAATTGCCTGTATGGAGAGGGCAGGGCTAAATTTTTGGGAAAATGCATAATTTAGCCATGCCACTTCTCGCAGTCCTGCAATTCGTGGCAGTTTGCCTTGACGGGAGCAGGGCCTAGTGACATTGGAGCCTAGACCACGCCCCAAATTGTCTAGCTTTTTCTCCTCTCCAGGCATCTCCTGGTGAGGAGATTTTAAAACTCGGCAAGCATGGGAAGGGCTGAGCAGTAACATCCACAGCAAGAGTAATGTGATGAATGTGAATATGTCTGTGAGGATACCAGGTTTATATGTGTGTTATTTTCACCTATCGCCCTTCACCACCTTGAAAAAAGCACTCGTCATGTCAGTGGGGCCGCCCCCTCCGTCGTGCGCATGTGCTCTGGCCCACCATCGACCCAGTTGCGAGCGCATAGCGCTTGCGACCGTGCCTGAATCAGGCCCAGAGAACTCTCTTGAAAAGCCCTGTTTTCCATTCTAAAACCTCTGATTTTCCCACAATGAGGTGACACCCCTGATAATTTAATGACACAAATATGTAATATTTCTCTAAACATACTATATAGGAAACTAAATAGCCACTTGTTCAGGGCTTTTGATTTATAATAGATCTTTTACAATGTCTCCACATTGGTGTTTAACCATTTGTTTTAACAGGGTTTGTTAATATGCGGCCTGAAGAATTCAATCTACAGTATATACTGCACAGCTGGCTGCCATGTCAGACTTTCAATAGAGTCACAATGTCAGTTAATATTTGTGTAGCAGCTTCTGTAAAAGCTGTAGTTTCTCTCTGTAATCAGAGACTGCAAGGGTATTGTCACAAGTCGCCGCACTGCCAATGCTGTGCAAAGCGAATGCTGGGCCATCATTCACTGAAACTCCACTTACCTCCTGTCCATCATTCTGGGATCGATCCAGATTGGCTCCTGCGTCCATGTCCTCCTGCTGTGAACAATGCTCCAATGCCGGTGACAGCGTTTCACCTGTTTCCAGTTCTGGCATTGTCTCCTGTAATCCAGTCAAGTTTCCAGTCCTCCTATTTATCTTGTATACCTGCCGTTTGTGTCATCTGGGCGGCATGGTTCTCTACTATCTACCTGCCATTTTTGTCATCCAGGCGGCACAGGCCGCACTCCAGCATCCTTAGTACCCAAGTCAGTGTAGTTGCTCTTGTGTCAACCCGGCAGCAGCACATGTCGCACTCCAGCATCGATGGCTTGTGTCAACTTAGTGGCACTAGTCGCAATCCAGCATCTTTGTACACAGATCAGTGCACAGCCTGCAGTCTTCAGTCATCTCCAACCCTCATCTACTGGCCCAAAAGCCACAGTCAGCCAAGTCATTTCCAGCCCTCAAGGCTGCTACCGGCCCAGAGGCCACATTTCATCTGCTGGCTCACAGGCCACAGCTAGCCTAGGCATTTACAGCCCTCAAGGCTGCTACTGGCCCAAAGGCCGCATCTCATCTACTGGCCCACAGGCCACAGCCAGCCAAGTCATTTCCAGCCCTCAAGGCTGCTACTGGCCCAGAGGCTGCATCTCATCTACTGGCCCACAGGCCACAACCACTCTTTTATATCAGCTGTTCAAGTTGTTACATGGCCGCATCTAGCCAAGGTGATACCAGCCCTCAAGGTGGTTGTGGGACAATATCCTAAAAGTCATACCCCAGGCTTAACATTATCACTAGCCAGATATATTTTTGTTACGGTATTGTTGTGATCCCCAATTATGGAGCCTAGTCAGAATCCAGCTCATATTCTGGCAGCCCTGATCCAGGTTCTAACACAAAAAGTGCAGGAACTCTCCCTCCGAGTTGTGCTACTGGTCCCACTGTAGTAGAACCAAAGTTACATTTGCCAGGTCTGTTCTTCGGAAACTATAAGGATTTTTTAAACTTTAGATAGAGCTATAAGCTTTACTTTAGACTCCGACCTAGGTCCTCAGGTTCTGAGACCCAACAAGTAGGTATAATAATCTCATTATTACAGGGTGACTTACAAACCTGGGGCTTTGGTATGCCATCAACCAGTTCGGCCTTACAGACAGTATGATGACCCATATAAAGCGGGTCACTTAAGCAAGAGAACAGAGCCGTGGAAGACTATTGTATGGAGTTACGTAAATGGGCAGTCGATGAAGGCTGGAACGATCCAGCTTTATGAAGCCAATTTCGTTGGGGTTTTTCAGATGAAATAAAGGATATCCCAGTCTAGTATCCTGCTCCGAGTTCCCTGGACGAACTGATGAACCTGGCAATTTGCATTGACCGACGGCTCCAGGAACGTCGAGTAGAGAAGAAGTTACCTTCTCAACCCCCTCGATCTCCTTTATGGATGGCTCCATCTGAGCCTAAAGAACCTATGCAGCTGGGAGTGTTTCATCTTCTGACTGAAGAGAAACGTAGGATACGTTCGTTGGGTTTATGCCTTTACTGTGGCGGTAAAGGTCATGTTACCCAGCTCTGCCCTCAAAAATCGGGAAAAGGCAAGGTCTAGGTGAACTAGGGGAGGTACATCTAGGCCTTGCATCTATTTCCTCAGAAAATTCTGTCCTTATAACCACATTTGACCATCTATCCAAAAAGCAAGTCTCCGTTCCTGCATTTGTCGATAGTGGTGCAGCGGATAATTTCATGGACATGTCCTTTTTCCAAACTTTGGGTCTGACCCCACTGCCATTATCCACTCCTGTGTCGGTAACTGGACTGGAAGGGACAAGTCTTTCTGAGGCTCCAGTGCTCTTTCGGGACTCCTCCTTTTGCAGCTGTCGATTGTTGTCCTACACCGAGAGGATTTGTTGTTTCTTTTCCTGAAGTTTCCATTGACCCCAATGGTTCTGGGTTTACCCTAGCTGAACAAACATAACCCAGTGATCCAGTGTCTGACTGGTGAAATTCTAAAATGGGGTTAATCTTGCTTCTCTCAATGTCTGTCCCGAACTATTAAGGTGGCCATACACGGTGAGATTCAAAAGTTGGTCAGATCAGTTGTATGATTTCCCTTGAAAATTCTTCCCTTCAGATACAGGACGATTTGTGTTTAAAATGCAACTATTTCACATAAGACCATACGATTTGATCAATCATATCACATAATGTGTGTCAATTCCTACACGATCAATTGAGATCTCTCTGCAAAACCATCTGATCTGCGATCCAACTAGACGCCAACAGGGATGCGCATCGGGATTGCAGAAGACTCAAAATACAACTATTTTCAAATGATTGGTCTGTCCAACCTGTAGAAACTGCCCAAATCGTGTGATCAATCGTCCCGTGTATGGCCAGCATTAGTCTGGCTGCTGCTATCGTCTCATCAGTTCCGGCTCCCTATTGTGACCCAGCCAAGGTTTTTTCTAAGAAAAATGCTGATATCCTGCCACCTCACTGTCCCATCGACTGCGCTATTGATTTGTTGCCCAGTGCTAGGCTTCCCAAGGGCAGATTATATGCTTTGCCCATTCCAGAGGATAAAGCCATGCAGGATTACATTCAGGAGGCTCTGGATAAAGGCTTCATTCCTCCATCCAAATCCCCAGTGGTAGCAGGATTTTTCTTTGTCCAGAAGAAGGATGGATCCCTCCCACCCTACTTTGACTTCCGTGGACTGAACAAAATCACAGTCAAGAATGCATATCCCTTGCCACTCATGTTCGTGCTCTTTGACCAACTGTGTGAGGCGTCCATATTCTCTAAAATTGATCTCAGAGGCGCATATAACCTCATTCGCATCAAAGAAGGGGATGAGTGGAAGACGGCCTTAAACACCCATTCAGGACATTTTGAATATCTAGTTATGCCATTTGGCCTTTCCAACACCCCAGCCATGTTTCAAGATTTTATTAACAAGGTGTTAAGGGATTTCTTGGGAGTCTTTGCAGTGGTTTATTTAAATGACATCCTCATCTATTCTAAATCCATGGAGGAACATCGGAGACATGTCAGGCAGATCTTTCGAAGATTACTGGATAACAATCTATATGCCAAACTGGAGAAATGCGAGTTTGATACGAAGGAGGTGTCATTCTTGCGTCGAAGCCGGATGATTGGCTGAGACAGAATCTGTTACAATCGGAATTGACACAACGCCATCTTGCAAATGGCAGCAAGACGCCATTTTGCGACTGGTCACCCAGCACCATTTTAGTTACAACTCACGAGCTAAGTACATTTGGCGATGTTATAATTTAGCGTTGTGCGACTCAGTCGCACAACAACACTTTTAACGGTCCTTTCAGAATCCATACCCTGATATATTAAAGCCCATTCTAAGAACAATCATGCATAACACGTACCATAATAAAGTGCACAAACACGCATCCGCACAGCACTAACTAGCGTCTTTTCCCATTTTCCCAACGCTTACATTTTACACAATTACATTAAAATGGTTCCACAGTATAAAAGGTTAATATTCAAGGTTTTATTTATATTTGCAATGATGTGAAGTGCATGTTATATGATATCTATGGTTTAGTACGAGATAAACAGACCATGTTTGGTGCCAGTCTGATCCGCTGTGTATTTGCAGATCTCTGGTTCTATCGGTGGGGAAATCGTCTGCAAGTTATGGATTATATGGAATTAGGAGATAAAATATACGTTGAATGAAGTGTCCATTGACTAACTATGTGGTGGGAAAAAGTACACAAAGAGCCACTGGGAGGCTGAACTTCTCAACTACAAACGGACCAATGAACTGTATTGTAACGGAAGACCAAAGAAGAAAAACCAATGAAGTTATGCCAGCTCATGTCTATTGTATTGCCTATTTCTGTGACAGTACATAACCAGGCTCTCTGAAACCAGTTAGTTAGTCATAATCTTGTTCCTGTGACGGAGGTTTCATTTTGATGCCGGAATCTGGTTCCAGAAGTACCTGCATATGTATATCGACTGCGCCTATATTGTATGTAACCATTGCATGTATTGTCTAGATCATGTGTGTTAAGTACATTTTTCTTTATGCTGAATAATAACTTTTTGTGCATTGGAAACACATTCAATGTCTGAAGGTATTTTATTGCTGTGTGTGACTATTGATTACACTAAATAGTGTCATCTGAGGTCTAGAGGTTTTAGGCAGGATTGCTTAGAGGTTTCAGGCAGGATTGTTTAGAGGTTGTAGGCAGGATTGTATAAAGGTTTAAATAGGATACAACACTTGGGCTACAGTATTTCTTTTCAAGGTTTTCCATGGACCCTGGCAAAGTGAAGGCCATCCTGGACTGGGAGCAACCCACAACGTTGAAGGTCATCCAACGGTTTCTGGGTTTTGCGAATTATTGCTGCCGCTTCATCAAGTCCTTTTCCGCCATAGTCCCCCCTCTCGTGGAACTAACCAAAAAAGGAGTTGTCACAAATTGGTCACCTGGGGTCATTCAAGCCTTTGACACTTTGATGGCGGCTTTTGTGTCCACTTCTGTTTTCCGACATTCGAATCCAGAGCTTCCATTCATTGTTGAGGTCGACGCATCTGAGATTGGAGTGGATGCTATTCTTTATCAGAAACATGTCAAGGATTGTAAGCTGCACTCATGTGCTTTTTTCTCCAGGAAATTCGATTCAGCAGAGAAGAACTATAATGTGGGCAATTGAGAACTGTTGGCTGTTAAAAGGGCCTTTGAGAACTGGAGGCATTGGTTAGAGGGGGCTAACCATGTAGTGACAGTTCTCACTGATCACAAAAATCTGGCCTACATCGAGATGGCAAAAAGGTTGAATGCGAGGCAGGCACGGTGGGCTTTATTCTTCACCTGCTTCAATTTTGTGATTTCGTTTTGGCCTGGGTCCAGGAATATTAATGTGGACACCCTGTCTCGAAGCTTCTCTGTCAATCAACTGCCCATGGTTTTGGAAGAAACCATAATTCCAACTTCCAGGATCCATTGTGCTGTCACCAGGACTCTGGCTGATTCGCTCAAGGCTTGTCAAGCTGAAGTCCCTCTTGGTAAGCCATCAAGTGTGCTTTTTGTTCCCGAGAGACTCCGTAAAGCTGTTTTGAAGGACTTCCTTTCTTCTAAGGCAGGGGGTCATCCTGGCATTTCTAGAACTTTTGAACTTCTGTCTCTAGCCGTGTGGTGGCAGTCCATGTCTAAAGACACTCGTGAGTTCATCCTGGCCTGTGATATACTGTATGTTCTAGAAATAAGACCCTCAGGACTACTCCACAAGGTCTGTTGTGCCCTCTTCCAACACCCTCTAAACCATGGACCCATATTGCAATAGACTTTGTTGTGGACCTTCCTGTGTCTTCTCTGTGCACAGTCATCAGGACCATTGTAGACCATTTTCCCAAAATGGTGCATTGCATACCTCTTGTCAAGCCAATCAGTCCCTGGATCAGTACCTCCGCTGTTTCATCTTGAAGTGCCAAGACAACTGGGCTTCATTGTTGCCCTTTGCAGAATTTGCCTATAACAACTCCTGCCATTCTGCTTCCTCTGTCTCTCCCTTTTTCTGCAATTTTGGGATGCATCCTAGGAGCAATTCTTTTGAGCCCTCGCCAACCAGATTTCTCCATCAGTTTCTAGGCTACAATCAGTTTGGAGAAAGGTGCATCAGTCTTTCCTTCAAATATCAGGTCGGTCCAAAAGGTGGGCTGACAAACATCGGAGGCCCTGTAATTTCAAAATAGGAAATTTGGTCTGGCTGTCAAGTAATACCATTAATCTACGACAGAGGTCACAGAACTTGGGGCCCAAGTTCATTGGCCCATTTCGTATTGTTACCCAAGTGAACCCTGATTACCAAGGACTCTTAGGATCAATAATACCTTTTATTGCTCCCTCCTGAAGCCAATGTTTCTTTCCTCAAAGTTTTCTCTGAGACGTCCGGTCAGGCCTCCACCTGTGCTCGTCCAAAGGTGCCAGGAGTTTGTCGTGGAGAAGATCCTAGATTCCAGAATTTCTTGAGGATCTCTTCAGTTTCTGGTCCACTGGAGGGGGTATGGATCAGAGGAGCATTCCTGGGTGCATGCTCCTACCCTGAAGAGAAGATTCTCCCAGGACTTTCTGGACAAACCAGGGCCAAGGGATCCATTATCCCTCGTCAAGGGAAGAGTACTGTCACAAGCCACCACACTGCCAACGCTGTGCAAAGGGAATGCCGGGCCAGCATTCTCTGAAACTCTGCCTACCTCCTGTCCATCATTCTGGGATCAATCAGGATTGGCTCCTGTGTCCATGTCCTTTTACTGTGAACGCTGCTCCGATGCCAGTGCTAGCATTTTACGTGTTTCTGGTTCTGGCATTGTCTCCTGTAATACAGTCAAGTTTCCAGTCCTCCTGTTTAACTTGTATACCTGTCGTTTGTGTCATCCAGGCGGAACGGGCCGCACTCTAGCATCCTTAGTAAACAAGCCTGTGTACTCGCACTTGTGTCACTCTGGCGGCACAGACCGCAATCCAGTGTCCTCAGTGTACAAACCAGTGTGCTCGCGCTTGTGTCAACTCAGTGGCACAAGCCGCGCTCCAGCATCCTCAGTACACAAGCCAGTGTACTCGCGCTTTTGTCAACCCGGCAGCACAGGCTGCACTCCAGCATCCTCAGTACACAAGCCAGTGTACTTGCACTTGTGTTAACCCGGCGGCACAGGCTGCACTCCAGCATCCTCAGTACACAAGTCAGTATACTTGCTCTTGTGTCAACCCGGTGGCACAGGTCGCATTCCAGCACCGGCAGCTTGTGTCAACTCAGCAGCACTAGTCACAATCCAGCGTCCTTGTACACAGATCAGTGCACTGCCTGAAGTCTTCAGTCATCTGCAGCCCTCAAGGCTGCTACTGGCCCAAAGGCCACATCTCATCTACTGGCCCAAAGGCCACAGTCAGCCAAGTCATTTCCAGCCCTCAAGGCTGCTACCGGCCCAGAGGCCGCATCTTATCTACTGGCCCACAGCCCACAGTCACTTCCAGCCCTCAAGGCTGCTACCGGCCCAAAAGCCGCATCTCATCTAGTGACCCACATGCCACAACCACTCTTTTATATCAGCTGTTCAAGTTGTTACACGGCTGCATTTAGCCAAGGTGATACCAGCCCTCAAGGTGGTTGGGGGACAATATCCTACAAGTCATACCCCAGGCTTAACAGGTATAATATGGGTTCATTGTGGGTCTGGTACAGCAATCTGGAGAGGCTGTATTGTGCCGCTGTAACTGACACCTTCAAAAGTCAGAGATAGGCACAAGGGTGGGATCAGCAGTGATCAGAACTGTACAGACACAACCTTATTAAAATGGTGTCATTTCCACGAGTAATGTATTTGATTCAGGCCCTGCCTATTATGTTAACTCCTAAAGAAATTCAACAACTTCAATTCTTGTTACGGCAATTTATATGGCTGGGTAAACGGCCGCATATAGGACTTATAAAACTACAACAACCAGTTACTAATGGGGGTATTAATTTCTCCAATGTTTAGGTATATTGTCAAGCTGCCCATTTGAGATATCTAAAAGATTGGTTGCATTGTGAGGATAATTATGCAAATACTTTATTGGAAAGGGAGTTTCTTCAAGGAGAAGACCTGGTGTCTTTTCTGCATTTTTATGATCAAGAGATTTTACCTCATATTCGAGAAAATCCACTTCTCTGGTCTGTTAGAAAAGTATGGCACATGTTGCATCACAAATATAATTTAAATGCTTATAAAACATTGTATCTTCCCCTGGTTGCAAATCCTGATTTGCAGGAAGGACAAGACAGATATCCCTTTAATGTTTGGAGATTGGGTGGAGTGACAAAAATTGGTTCCATAATAGACAAAGAGCACCATTGACCTCTCACTTTCCAGGAGACATCCGAAAAAAAACAGTCGTAGTTGGACACCCAATGGCATTTCTTCTAGCCCAGCACTATGCTAGTTTAGTTATTATATGTTTCTCCCTGAATGACTGGGATAATTCACTTGATCAATTGTTACAACAACCCTTAGGTAAAGGAGCTATTTCATCAGCTTATCTGAGGCTCCAGACTCCATTAGACCACTCTAAATCTCAAATAGGCATGTCAGTATGATCATCTCAAATTCCAGGTTTACAAATTGATGACCTACTCAGTGCTCACTATAGGTAGAGCTTTTTCATCGTAATGTACACGGAGATGTTTCTCAACATACTCCATAGAACTTATCTCTCCACACAGAAGGTTTCTAATAGGTCTATCCATGTCATATCTGTGTTTTAAATGTGGAGCTCCTCAAGCAGATCTGATGCACTGTCTCTGGACTTGTCCCATAATACGCCAATTCTGGGTTCGTGTTCGTACATATTCTGTGGAACATCTGACTATCTACCCCTAACACCAGATTGGGCATTGTTTGGAATCATCTCCCAGGATTTGCGTGTTACCAAAGGGTGTCTAAAATTGTTGATGGCCATAAGTACAGCGGCGGGAAAGGCCATATTACAAACCTGGATACATCTTGATCCCCCCTCTATTAACCTTTTTAAGGCTAAGCCTTTTTATCTTTTTAGGATGGAGTGGGTAGGAACTATGCTAGAAAGGGAGACAGAGGTCAAACACTTTTTGGATGCTATGTAATTTTATAACAAAAAACTATTTTCATACAAACAGGGGGATTACCTGGGAACAGGAGAGGAGGGGTTGAGGCGTGTGAGCAAAATTCTATTCGATTTATATTTACTTTTTTGTGACAAATTTTGTCAATATAATGTGTTTCCTTTTTTGTATGTAAAATATAAAAATCTATGCAAAAGAAAAATTATTGTATTTCCAGTGTTGTCAAAAACATATGTTTATTGTTGAATATTACATGCATGACATGTATATCTTTCAGTCTGTAATTTAACATTGCTTTAATAAAAATATTATAAAAAAAAAAAAAAGAACTGTACAGACACCCCGATAACTCTGGGCCTGACTCAGACCCGCTCGCGAGCGCTGTGCGCTCGCAAGCGGGTGGATGGTGGCCCAGTACGCATGCGCGAGACCCGGATAGCGACGGGCAATCCGTCGCTCTGGGTCTCGTACCAAAGGGGGTGTGCTGTTGATGTTGAGTGACAGCACGCCCCCTTTGGTGGGCAGGCCGGGGGCTTGGCTGCCCAGACAGAGGCATTCCCATGGGAACTCCTACCATCTGTGGCCGGCCCCACTGACATCACAAGTGATGTCAGTGGGAGTGATTTCGGCTCTGTTAGAGCCGAAAGCACTCTGGGGCTTGTGGCAACGAGACCCTACCCACAAGGGTCTCATCTCGCAAGCCCGATGGTTGTGATGGTCTTGACCATCGCGACCATCTTCCTGGCCGCTCGCTATAGCTGTGGGTGGTTACCCAGAGCTATGCGAGCGGCCAGGAGGCCGCTCTAAAAAACCAGAGGGCCGGCCCTGATTCAGAGCGAGTTCTCTGTCAAAGCGTCCGGCTCTGAATCAGGCCCTCTGTGTGGTGTCTCCTTAATGTCTCCTTAATGTTAATGGTGTGCAGTATAAAGGTGGATACTGAGTGGAGTCACTTGCAGGCTGCAGTGATATCTGCGGTGCTGGATACCAGATAAATAAATCTGTGCTGGCTACACTGCCATGTATGTAGCCGATCCTCACTGGCTTCACCTGAGCTGACTTGCTCAATGCGTTTCCATGTGTAATGTATTTAATAATGTCCCTATAATACCTGTGACCTGTATAACAGCATTGTTTTTGGATCCCCTAAATTTTATGTCATCTCTGGGTCCTGCGTGTTCCGGGCCTGTGATAAGTAGGTCACTGGATGTGCTGATCAATACTTCCCAGTGTCATCATGGAAGAAGGTTGTTTGTTTCCTACCAGGGGTCCACTAGAGACTCCCTTACAAGGTGTTTGTACTCTTACAGTTACAGAAAAACAATTTGGAATATTTGATTGTAAAAAGGGGGAGTTGGTAGAGTGCAGGTTTATTGGTATTAGGCCAATAGAAGATTGGATATTGTGCTTCTTATAATGATACAGATTATATCACAAACGAATGCAAAAATAAAAAGTAATATTATACAATAACTAACAACCAGTTCTTTTGACCTCCAATATCATCTCTATGCTGATGATACTCAGATCTACCTTTCCTCCCCTGACATCTCTCCCTCTCTCCTCACCCGTATCTCCAACTGTCTCTCTGCTATCTCTTCCTGGATGTCCCGGTGCTTTCTTACACTTAATATGTGAAAGATCATCTTCCCACCCTCCCACATAACCTCACTTAGCCCAATTTCATTATCTATTGACAGCACAACCATCTCCTTGAGCCCCAAAGTGTGGTATCCTGGAGTTATCCTGGACTCCTCCCTCTCCTCTGTACCAGACACATTCAGCACCTCTTGCAGGCCTGCTGTTTCCATCTCAAAAATATTTCCAGAATTAGACCTTTTCTCGCCCAGGATGCTACTAAAACCCTCATCCACTCACTGGTCATCTCCACATTGGACTACTGTTACCTCCTTATCTGGCCTCCCTGACTCCCACCTCTCTTCACTCCAATCTGTCCTCAATGCTGCTACTCAGCTCATCTTCCTCTGCAAACATTCTACATCTGCCTCCTCTCTCCTACAAGCCCTACATTTCTGCCCTTCTCTTTCAGAACCCAATTCAAGATTCTTACACTCACTTACAAAGCCCTCACCCAATCCTCTCCCATTTATATCCCTGACCTCATCTCCCTTCGCTCAAAAAATGCCCACCACCTCTCCTGCCAACTGATTACTTCCACTCCCCTTGACAAGATTTTGCCCATGCTGCTCCCTACCTCTGGAATGCTCTCCTCCATATCATACTCTCCAAATCTTCAAATGGGCTTTCAAGACCCACTACTTCATCAAAGCCTTCCAGCTCTCATCCTAACCTGCTGCTACATGCTCCTTTCTCCCTGTCTACCCTATCTGTGTCACACCTGTCTGTCTGCCCTTCCCATTAGAAGAAGGTCCATCTTTCATGAGCTCCTCCTTACTTATACTAATGCTAATGCAGCAATGTATATAAACCTTGGGCCTGTTTCAGTACGGATCGCAGCGATTACACACGCAGTCTGTAGGCATGCTAATCACTGCGATCGCAATGCAATCTTAGCAAAACATAAGGACGCCCACTTTCCCTTACTCACATCCATAGCACTTAGCAAGACTGAAAAAGCATCGGTAACATTGGACCATCATGCACACTTGCACAAGGTCAGACCTTACTCAGAAATTGCTAAGATGGTGGCATCGCAGTGGGTAATTTATGCACGCCCCTGCAACAGAATTTAAATGCACTGACACACATGCATTTCACCAACCCCCACGTCACCACCCCCAAACTGTACTTCCTGTCAATCACTCTGCAAAGGGTCTGCATAGCAGAGGCATCACTAGGGTTGGTGTCACCCGGTGCTGTAACGCATGGTGACCCCCCCCTCCTCCTCCACCAAAAAAAAATTGGGACCAAAGTGCAGGGCAGCCATCAGAAATCGTGGGGACCAGGACTGGCAATATAGGCAGGGTCCCACACTCACCGTGTTTCTGCAACTCCAGTTCCGCAGCGTCTCCCCGGCCAGCACCCCTTCTGTCTCTAGGCAGCACTCACATACAGCCCTAACAGACCACAGACACTTACCTTCTCCTATGTTTTCTGGCTGCTCCTCTTCACGCTATGGCTGGATCCTGTCAGTGCTGCAGCGTGCGTGATATCATGACGTCTTTAGCGCCTAAGCTCAAATAAAAAAAAAAACTTTATTGTATCAGGCAGCCGCAATCCCCCACCCACACTTCTTTCTCTCTCAGTGATCCCCCCACATTCCCCTCTCTCTCAGCAATCTTCCCACATTCTACTTTGTGCCCTTTTTGTGTCACTGATTCCCCCCCACATACACAGACACATTCCCCTCTTTCTCTCTGTGATTTTCACACACATTTCTCTCTGTCAGTAAGCCCCCTTCCCCATACACACACATTCCCCTCAGTCAGTAAGCCCCCTTCCCCACACACACACATTCCCCTCAGTCAGTAAGCCCCCTTCCCCACACACACACATTCCCCTCAGTCAGTAAGCCCCCTTCCCCACACACACACACATTCCCCTCAGTCAGCAAGCCCCCTTCCCCACACACACACACACACATTCCCCTCAGTCAGTAAGCCCCCTTCCCCACACACACACATTCCCCTCAGTCAGTAAGCCCCCTTCCCCACACACACACATTCCCCTCAGTCAGTAAGCCCCCTTCCCCACACACACACATTCCTCTCAGTCATAAGCCCCCTTCCCCACACACACACATTCCCCTCAGTCAGTAAGCCCCCTTCCCCACACACACACATTCCCCTCAGTCAGTAAGCCCCATTCCCAACACACATTTCTCTCTGTCAGTAAGCCCCCTTCCCCACACACATTTCTCTCTGTCAGTAAGCCCCCTTCCCCACACACACATTCCCCTCAGTCAGTAAGCCCCCTTCCCCACACACACACACATTCCCCTCAGTCAGTAAGCCCCCTTCCCCACACACACACATTCCCCTCAGTCAGTAAGCCCCTTTCCCCACACACACACATTCCCCTCAGTCAGTAAGCCCCCTTCCCCACACACACACACATTCCCCTCAGTGAGAAAGCCCCCTTCCCCACACACACACATTCCCCTCAGTCAGTAAGCCCCCTTCCCCACACACACACATTCCCCTCAGTCAGTAAGCCCCCTTCCCCACACACACACATTCCCCTCAGTCAGTAAGCCCCCTTCCCCACACACACACATTCCCCTCAGTCAGTAAGCCCCCTTCCCCACACACACACATTCCCCTCAGTCAGTAAGCCCCTTTCCCCACACACATTTCTCTCTGTCAGTAAGCCCCCTTCACACACACACACATTTCTCTCTGTCAGTAAGCCCCCTTCCCCCACACACACATTCCCTTCAGTCAGTGAGCCCCCCTCTCCACACTCATTCCCCTCTGTCAATGAGCCCTCCTCCCCCACACACACACATTCCCCTCTGTGAGTGAGCCCCCGTCCCCACATACACAAATTCCCCTCCGTGAGTGAGCCCCCATCCCCACATATACACATTCCCCTCAGTCAATAAGCCCCCCTCCCCACACTCATTCCTCTGTCAGTGAGCCCCCCTCTCCACACACACACTTCCCTTCATGAGTAAGCCCACTTCCACACACACATTCCCCCCCTCCATGAGTGAGCCCCCCTCCCCACACACACATTCTCTTTCTGTCAATGAGCTCCCCTCCCCAGACATTCCCCCCAGTTGAGCTCCCCCACACATTCCTGTCAGTAAGCCCCCATCCCCCCACATTCCCCTCTGTGAGTGAGCTCCCCCTTGTGACGCCACTGCTGCATAGTCACTGTGGCTCATTCACCCATGTGCATTGTGATGCCTAAACATGCGCAGAGCTCAACAATCGGCCAATTGCAGTTGCGATCCAACCTGAATCAGGCCTCATGTACTTGTCCTGTACAGTAAGTCACTGGTTTCTTGTTCATTATTTATATACTGTGTAAGGTGCTGTGGACCCCTTGTGGAGCAATATAAATAAAGGATAATAATAATAATAATAATAATAATAATAATAATAATAACAACAATAGAAGATGAGCCTGCCTCCAGTGGTAAAGGGTGCCAAGGTATGAAGATAAGCCTGCACCAGTAGTAAGGGGTACCTGAATATTAGTGGTGTCCCTCCCCACGGTGTCACCTGGTGCGGGGAGGGATGCTGGCCCTGATTCAGAGACAGATGCTCTGACAGAGTGCTCGCTCTGAATCAGGGCGTTTTTTTTTTTTGTGCGGCTTCCCGGCCGCTCGCATAGCTGTGGGTGACCACCCACAGCTATTGCATGTGGCCAGGTTGATGGTCGCGATGGTCAAGACCATCGCAACCATCGGGCTTGCGACAAGACCCTTGTGGTAGGGTCTCGTGGCTGCAAGCCCCAGTGAGCTTCCGGCTCTAAATAGAGCCGGAAGCTCACCACTGACATCACTTGTGATGTCAGTGGGTCCGCCCCCAAACGGCAGGCCTTCCTTAAGGAACACCTCCGTTTGGCCAGCCACCCCCCCTGCCTGCCTGCCTACCAAACGGGGCGAGCTGTCAATCACCATCGACAGCTCGCCCCCTTTGGTGCGAGACCCGGAGCAACGGAGCGCCTATCGCTAGCCGGTTCTCGTCGTGCGCATGCCCAGTGGGCATCCATCGACCCGGTTGCGAGCGCTCATCACTTGTGACCGGGTCTGAATCAGGCCCGCTGTGCGCGTTGATCTTTGCTGTGCACCAATAAAAAGGGGACATGACCTAGTGGGAAAGGGACGGGCCTTGTGGCCCAAATCCCCATGGTTACTTAGTGTATAATTAAATGGAGACAGTGTGGAAGGGGCCAGGTGCCGGAGGTGTGGAGTGAATGCCCTGCTTGCAGTGCCGGCTCCCTCACAGTGTCAGGATCTGAGTGCTACACTTAATTATACAGTGCAGCACCTGGCTCCTGTCACTGAGGGGGAGTCTGCACCTTAGTGTCACCCCTGAGCGGGTGACTCCTGGGTGCGGCCCACACCCCCCCGCACCCTCCTTCTGATGCCACTGCTGACTATGAAGATGAGCTTGTCTCCAGTGGTAAGGGATACCTGGGTATACATATGAGCCTGCCTTCTTTGGTGAGCGGTACCTGGCTATGAAGATGAGCCTGCCTCCAGTAATAACTAAGGGGTACCTGGGTATGTGTATGCACCTATCTCCAGTGGTGAGGGGTACCTGGCTATGAACTTGAACCTGTCTCCAGTGATAAAGGTTACCTGGGAATATTCATTATCCCACCTTCAGTGGTAATAGGTACCTGGGTATGAAGATGAGCATGCCGTCTGTGGTAAGACATACCTTGGTATGTGGAGGAATCTGCCTATAGTAATGAAGGGTAGGGAAATTGAGACACACCATGGACCTGGGTGGTACAGTGGACATGGCTAATTCCGGGAGGTGTAACCACAACCCCTTACAAAAAGACTAGGTAACTACTATTTATATGCTGCACAGCACACTATGGAGGGGTATCAATCTAAAGTCACTGCCTAAAGAGTTTGCTGGGCTCCTCATGTGATGCTGGGCATGGGTACATCATACCCATTCCCCCTCTTGGCACCCCTGGCAAGGGGTACCAGGGTACAGTATGTGGATGAGGGGTATGTTGCCTCCAATAGTAAGGGGTGTCAATATATGTTGCCCCCATGGATATTTGCCTTGATACCCTCCACTCAGGGCCTAAACTGTGCAGGGCTGGTGTGGCAGTGGTGGTCAGGCTACCAGGAGTGTCCACATCATACTGTCTGCCATTAGTGTGGTGAAGTATTAACCTCACTGTGAGGGATACTTACTCACAGGGATAGATTACACCAGAGCAATTCATCATTGCTCCGGTGCAGGGAAAGCAGCTGTCCCGTCGGTTGGTATCGCAGTTACAGAAGTAGCTGCGTTACTTATCTCCTCCACATTGGTCCATTACGCATGAATGACTCGAGGTCACACATGCTCACAGCTGTAGGGAAGGTAGTGAGGAGGTGGTGGAGGGATCCTCTCAGATCCCTCTTCGTATCCTCGAAACTCCTTCCCATAGGAAGGAGCGGGGCTACGAGAGCAAGCTCCATCTGAAGATGGCAATTGTTCTCGGAAGCAAACTCTGAATACTTTCAGTGTTTGGAGTTTGCTGAATACCAGGGGGTCCTGTCGGACCCCTGATGATGAAAGGCCTGGTCAATAAAATATGCGGAAATTAACATTTCCGCATGGTTACTGGGTCATTTATTGTTTAATGAATAGACCCCTGTATCTCTTGCTTATCTTTCTCTCTCAAGCGTCCATGCTGTGCTGGGCTCTATGGCTGGAGGGAGGGAGCATGACCCCAGGATAGATATGGGCAGCAGCACCTGGTGATGCCCTGGCTGGTTCACAGAGGACACATACAAGAAAATGTAAGTATCACTGCTGGGCACCTGATACAGAGGGGTATATTTATTAAAGGTCCATTTTAATCAATTTTGAGCGATTTAACATCAATCAACATCGATGTGTTTCTGGGGCTAAATCACACATTTACTAACATTTAAAAAAACAAATAAACAATTGGCTTTTAGTAAATGTGCGATTTAGTCTCAGACACACAACATCCATGTTGATTGATGTTAAATAAATCAAAATCAATTGAAACGGACCTTTAGTAAATATTAATCCCTCTCACAGCAGCATCCATGGGGAGTATAAATGCAATACATGTACAGTAGGTGTGAGATGAGATACAGTATGTATGCCCAGTAAGGAAAGTCTGTGCAGTAGGTATATTACAGTCATCACTTACTGTAGGCCACAATAGCTCTATGATAATGTCATTGATGTATAATGGTGACACTGTGTGGGGACGGCATACAGTGATGTATAATGGTGATACTGTGTGGGGAGGTTGTACAGTGATGTATAATGGTTATACTGTGTGGGGACGTAGTACAGTGATGTATAATGGTGATACTGTGTGGGGAGGTAGTACAGTGATGTATAATGGTGATACTGTGTGGGGAGGTAGTACAGTGGTGTATAACGGTGATACTGTGTGGGGACAGCGTACAGTGATGTATAATGGTTATACTGTGTGGTGAGGTAGTACAGTGATGTATAATAGTGATACTGTGTGGGGACGTAGTACAGTGATGTATAATGGTGATACTGTGTGGGGAGGTAGTACAGTGGTGTATAACGGTGATACTGTGTGGGGACAGCGTACAGTGATGTATAATGGTTATACTGTGTGGTGAGGTAGTACAGTGATGTATAATAGTGATACTGTGTGGGGAGGTAGTACAGTGATGTATAATGGTGATTCTGTGTGGGGACGGCATACAGTGATGTATAATGGTGATACTGTGTGGGGAGGTAGTACAGTGATGTATAATGGTGATACTGTGTGGGGAGGTAGTACAGAGATGTATAAAGGTGATACTGTGTGGGGAGGTAGTACAGTGATGTATAATGGTGTTACTGTGTGGGGACGGCGTACAGTGATGTATAATGGTGAAACTGTGTGGGGAGGTTGTACAGTGATGTATAATTTTTTTACTGTGTTGGGATGTAGTACAGTGATGTATAATGGTGATACTGTGTGGGGAGGTAGTACAGTGATGTATAATGGTGATACTGTGTGGGGAGGTAGTACAGTGATGTATAATGGTGATACTGTGTGGGGATGTAGAACAGTGATGTATAATGGTGATACTGAGTGGTGAGGTAGTACAGAGATGTATAATGGTGATGCTATGTGGGGAGGTAGTACAGTGATGTATAATGGTTATACTGTGAGATATCGGAGTACAGTGATGTATAATGGTGATACTGTGTGGAGAGGTTGTACAGTGATGTACAATGGTGATACGGTGTGGGGACGACGTACAGTGATGTATAATTGTTATACTGTGTGGTGAGGTAGTACAGTGATGTATAATGGTGATACTGTGTGGGGAGGTAGTACAGTGATGTATAATGGTGATACTGTGTGGGGACGGCGTACAGTGATGTATAATGGTGATACTGTGTGGGGAGGTAGATCAGTGGTGTATAATGGTTATACTGTGAGATATCGGAGTACAGTGATGTATAATGGTGATACTGTGTGGGGAGGTAGTACAGTGATGTATAATGGTGATACTGTGTGGGGACGGCGTACAGTGATGTATAATGGTGATACTGTGTGGGGAGGTAGTACAGTGCTGTATAATGGTTATAATGTGTGGGGACATAGTACAGTGATGTATGATGGTGATACTGTGTGGGGAGGTAGTAAAGTGATGTATAATGGTGATACTGTGTGGGGAGGTAGTACAGTGTTGTATAATGGTGATTCTGTGTGGTGAGGTAGTACAGTGATGTATAATGGTGATGCTATGTGTGGAGGTAGTACAGTGATGTATTATGGTGATACTGTGAGATATCGGAGTACAGTGATGTATAATGGTGATACTGTGTGGGGAGGTAGTACAGTGATGTACAATGGTGATACGGTGTGGGGAGGTAGTACAGTGATGTATAATGGTGATACTGTGTAGGGACGCCGTACAGTGATGTATAATGGTTATACTGTGTGGTGAGGTAGTACAGTGATGTATAAAAGTGATACTGTGTGGGGAGGTAGTACAGTGATGTATAATGGTGATACTGTGTGGGGACGGCATACAGTGATGTATAGTGGTGATACTGTGTGGGGAGTACAGTGATGTATAATGGTGATACTGTGTGGGGAGGTAGTACAGTGATGTATAATGGTGATAATGTGTGGGGAGGTAGTACAGTGATGCATAATGGTGATACTGTGTGGTGAGGTAGTACAGTGATGTATAATGGTGATGCTATGTGGGGAGGTAGTACAGTGATGTATAATGGTTATACTGTGAGATATCGGAGTACAGTGATGTATAATGGTGATACTGTGTGGGGAGGTAGTACAGTGATGTACAATGGTGATACGGTGTGGGGACGGCGTGCAGTGATGTATAATGGTTATACTGTGTGGTGAGGTAGTACAGTGATGTATAATGGTGACACTGTGTGGGGAGGTAGTACAGTGATGTATAATGTTGATACTGTGTGGGGACGGCATACAGTGATGTATAATGGTGATACTGTGTGGGGAGGTTGTACAGTGATGTATAATGGTTATACTGTGTGGGGATGTAGTACAGTGATGTATAATGGTGATACTGTGTGGGGAGGTAGTACAGTGATGTATAATGGTGATACTGTGTGGGGAGGTAGTACAGTGATGTATAATGGTGATACTGTGTGGGGATGGAGTAAAGTTATGTATAATGGTGATATTGTGTGGTGAGGTAGTACAGTGATATATAATGGTGATGCTATGTGGGGAGGTAGTACAGTGATGTATAATGGTTATACTGTGAGATATTGGAGTACAGTGATGTATAATGGTGATACTGTGTGGGGAGGTAGTACAGTGATGTATAATGGTGATACGGTGTGGGGAGGTAGTACAGTGATGTATAATGGTGATACTGTGTGGGGATGTAGAACAGTGATGTATAATGGTGATACTGTGTGGGGAGGTAGATCAGTGGTATATAATGTTTATACTGTGAGATATCGGAGTACAGTGATGTATAATGGTGATACTGTGGGGAGGTAGTACAGTAATGTACCATGGTGATATGGAGTGGGGATGGCGTACAGTGAAGTATAATGGTTATACAGTGTGGTGAGGTAGTACAGTGATGTATAATGGTGATACTGTGTTGGGAGGTAGTACAGTGATGTATAATGGTGATACTGTGTGGGGACGGCGTACAGTGATGTATAATGGTTATACTGTGTGGGGAGGTAGTACAGTGCTGTATAATGGTTATAATGTGTGGGGACATAGTACAGTGATGTATGATGGTGATACTGTGTGGGGAGGTAGTAAAGTGATGTATAATGGTGATACTGTGTGGGGAGGTAGTACAGTGTTGTATAATGGTGATACTGTGTGGTGAGGTAGTACAGTGATGTATAATGGTGATGCTATGTGTGGAGGTAGTACAGTGATGTATTATGGTGATACTGTGAGATATCGGAGTACAGTGATGTATAATGGTGATACTGTGTGGGGAGGTAGTACAGTGATGTACAATGGTGATACGGTGTGGGGAGGTAGTACAGTGATGTATAATGGTGATACTGTGTAGGGACTCCGTACAGTGATGTATAATGGTTATACTGTGTGGTGAGGTAGTACAGTGATGTATAAAAGTGATACTGTGTGGGGAGGTAGTACAGTGATGTATAATGGTGATACTGTGTGGGGACGGCATACAGTGATGTATAGTGGTGATACTGTGTGGTGAGGTAGTACAGTGATGTATAATGGTGATGCTATGTGGGGAGGTAGTACAGTGATGTATAATGGCTATACTGTGACATATCGGAGTACAGTGATGTATAATGGTGATACTGTGTGGGGAGGTAGTACAGTGATGTACAATGGTGATACGGTGTGGGGACGGCGTGCAGTGATGTATAATGGTTATACTGTGTGGTGAGGTAGTTCAGTGATGTATAATGGTGACACTGTGTGGGGAGGTAGTACAGTGATGTATAATGTTGATACTGTGTGGGGACGGCATACAGTGATGTATAATGGTGATACTGTGTGGGGAGGTTGTACAGTGATGTATAATGGTTATACTGTGTGGGGACGTAGTACAGTGATGTATAATGGTGATACTGTGTGGGGAGGTAGTACAGTGATGTATAATGGTGATACTGTGTGGGGAGATAGTACAGTTATGTATAATGGTGATACTGTGTGGGGAGGTAGTACAGTGATGTATAATGGTGATGCTATGTGGGTAGGTAGTACAGTGATGTATAATGGTTGTACTGTGAGATATCGGAGTACAGTGATGTATAATGGTGATACTGTGTGGGGACGGCGTACAGTGATGTATAATGGTTATACTGTGTGGTGAGGTAGTACAGTGATGTATAATAGTGATACTGTGTGGGGAGGTAGTACAGTGATGTATAATGGTGATACTGTGTGCGGACGGCATACAGTGATGTATAATGGTGATACTGTGTGGGGAGATAGTACAGTGATGTATAATGGTGATACTGTGTGCGGACGGCATACAGTGATGTATAATGGTGATACTGTGTGGGGAGATAGTACAGTGATGTATAATGGTGATACTGTGTGGGGAGGTAGTACAGTGATGTATAATGGTGATAATGTGTGGGGAGGAAGTACAGTGATGTATAATGGTGATACTGTGTGGTGAGGTAGTACAGTGATGTATAATGGTGATGCTATGTGGGGAGGTAGTACAGGGATGTATAATTGTTATACTGTGAGATATCGGATTACAGTGATGAATAATGGTGATACTGTGTGGAGAGGTAGTACAGTGATGTACAATGGTGATATGGTGTGGGGACTGCATGCAGTGATGTATAATGGTTATACTGTGTGGTGAGGTAGTACAGTAATGTATAATGGTGATACTGTGTGGGGAGGTAGTAAAGTGATGTATAATGGTTATACTGTGAGGGGACATAGTACAGTGAAGTATAATGGTGATACTGTGTGGGGAGGAAGTACAGTGATGTATAATGGTGATACTGTGTGGAGAGGTAGTACAGTGTTGTATAATGGTGATACTGTGTGGTGAGGTAGTACAGTGATGTATAATGGTGATGCTATGTGGGGAGGTAGTACAGTGATGTATAATGGTTATACTGTGAGATATCGGAGTACAGTGATGTATAATGGTGATACTGTGTGGGGAGGTAGTACAGTGATGTACAATGGTGATACGGTGTGGGGACGGCGTACAGTGATGTATAATGGTTATACTGTGTGGTGAGGTAGTACAGTGATGTATAATGGTGACACTGTGTGGGGAGGTAGTACAGTGATGTATAATGGTGACACTGTGTGGGGACGGCATACAGTGATGTATAATGGTGATACTGTGTGGGGAGGTTGTACAGTGATGTATAATGGTTATACTGTGTGGTGACGTAGTACAGTGATGTATAATGGTGATACTGTGTGGGGAGGTAGTACAGTGATGTATAATGGCGACACTGTGTGGGGAGGTAGTACAGTGATGTATAATGGTGACACTGTGTGGGGACGGCATACAGTGATGTATAATGGTGATACTGTGTGGGGAGGTTGTACAGTGATGTATAATGGTTATACTGTGTGGTGATGTAGTACAGTGATGTATAATGGTGATACTGTGTGGGGAGGTAGTACAGTGATGTATAATGGTGATACTGTGTGGGGAGGTAGTACAGTGATGTATAATGGTGATACTGTGTGGGGACAGCGTACAGTGATGTATAATGGTTATACTGTGTGGTGAGGTAGTACAGTGATGTATAATAGTGATACTGTGTGGGGAGGTAGTACAGTGATGTATAATGTAGATTCTGTGTGGGGACGGCATACAGTGATGTATAATGGTGATACTGTGTGGGGAGGTAGTACAGTGATGTATAATGGTGATACTGTGTGGGGAGGTAGTACAGTGATGTATAATGGTTATAATGTGTGGGTAGGAAGTACAGTTATGTATAATGGTGATACTGTGTGGGGAGGTAGTACAGTGATGTATAATGGTGATACTGTGTGGGGAGGTAGTACAGAGATGTATAAAGGTGATACAGTGTGGGGAGGTAGTACAGTGATGTATAATGGTGTTACTGTGTGGGGACGGCGTACAGTGATGTATAATGGTGAAACTGTGTGGGGAGGTTGTACAGTGATGTATAATTTTTTTACTGTGTTGGGATGTAGTACAGTGATGTATAATGGTGATACTGTGTGGGGAGGTAGTACAGTGATGTATAATGGTGATACTGTGTGGGGAGGTAGTTCAGTGATGTATAATGGTGATACTGTGTGGTGAGGTAGTACAGTGATGTATAATGGTGATGCTATGTCGGGAGGTAGTACAGTGATGTATAATGGTTTAACTGTGAGATATTGGAGTACAGTGATGTATAATGGTGATACTGTGTGGGGAGGTAGTACAGTGATGTATAATGGTGATACTGTGTGGGGAGGTAGTACAGTGATGTATAATGGTGATACTGTGTGGGGATGTAGAACAGTGATGTATAATGGTGATACTGAGTGGTGAGGTAGTACAGAGATGTATAATGGTGATGCTATGTGGGGAGGTAGTACAGTGATGTATAATGGTTATACTGTGAGATATCGGAGTACAGTGATGTATAATGGTGATACTGTGTGGAGAGGTTGTACAGTGATGTACAATGGTGATACGGTGTGGGGACGACGTACAGTGATGTATAATTGTTATACTGTGTGGTGAGGTAGTACAGTGATGTATAATGGTGATACTGTGTGGGGAGGTAGTACAGTGATGTATAATGGTGATACTATGTGGGGACGGCGTACAGTGATGTATAATGGTGATACTGTGTGGGGAGGTAGATCAGTGGTGTATAATGGTTATACTGTGAGATATCGGAGTACAGTGATGTATAATGGTGATACTGTGGGGAGGTAGTACAGTAATGTACCATGGTGATACGGAGTGGGGACGGCGTACAGTGATGTATAATGGTTATACAGTGTGGTGAGGTAGTACAGTGATGTATAATGGTGATACTGTGTGGGGAGGTAGTACAGTGATGTATAATGGTGATACTGTGTGGGGACGGTGTACAGTGATGTATAATGGTGATACTGTGTGGGGAGGTAGTACAGTGCTGTATAATGGTTATAATGTGTGGGGACATAGTACAGTGATGTATGATGGTGATACGGTGTGGGGACGGCGTACAGTGATGTATAATGGTTATACTGTGTGGTGAGGTAGTACAGTGATGTATAATGGTGACACTGTGTGGGGAGGTAGTACAGTGATGTATAATGGTGACACTGTGTGGGGACGGCATACAGTGATGTATAATGGTGATACTGTGTGGGGAGGTTGTACAGTGATGTATAATGGTGATACTGTGTGGGGAGGTAGTACAGTGATGTACAATGGTGATACGGTGTGGGGACGGCGTACAGTGATGTATAATGGTTATACTGTGTGGTGAGGTAGTACAGTGATGTATAATGGTGACACTGTGTGGGGAGGTAGTACAGTGATGTATAATGGTAACTCTGTGTGGGGACGGCATACAGTGATGTATAATGGTGATACTGTGTGGGGAGGTTGTACAGTGATGTATAATGGTTATACTGTGTGGTGACGTAGTACAGTGATGTATAATGTTGATACTGTGTGGGGAGGTAGTACAGTGATGTGTAATGGTGACACTGTGTGGGGAGGTAGTACAGTGATGTATAATGGTGACACTGTGTGGGGACGGCATACAGTGATGTATAATGGTGATACTGTGTGGGGAGGTTGTACAGTGATGTATAATGGTTATACTGTGTGGTGACGTAGTACAGTGATGTATAATGGTGATACTGTGTGGGGAGGTAGTACAGTGATGTATAATGGTGATACTGTGTGGGGAGGTAGTACAGTGATGTATAATGGTGATACTGTGTGGGGACAGCGTACAGTGATGTATAATGGTTATACTGTGTGGTGAGGTAGTACAGTGATGTATAATAGTGATACTGTGTGGGGAGGTAGTACAGTGATGTATAATGGAGATTCTGTGTGGGGACGGCATACAGTGATGTATAATGGTGATACTGTGTGGGGAGGTAGTACAGTGATGTATAATGGTGATACTGTGTGGGGAGGTAGTACAGTGATGTATAATGGTTATAATGTGTGGGTAGGAAGTACAGTTATGTATAATGGTGATACTGTGTGGGGAGGTAGTACAGTGATGTATAATGGTGATACTGTGTGGGGAGGTAGTACAGAGATGTATAAAGGTGATACAGTGTGGGGAGGTAGTACAGTGATGTATAATGGTGTTACTGTGTGGGGACGGCGTACAGTGATGTATAATGGTGAAACTGTGTGGGGAGGTTGTACAGTGATGTATAATTTTTTTACTGTGTTGGGATGTAGTACAGTGATGTATAATGGTGATACTGTGTGGGGAGGTAGTACAGTGATGTATAATGGTGATACTGTGTGGGGAGGTAGTTCAGTGATGTATAATGGTGATACTGTGTGGTGAGGTAGTACAGTGATGTATAATGGTGATGCTATGTCGGGAGGTAGTACAGTGATGTATAATGGTTTAACTGTGAGATATTGGAGTACAGTGATGTATAATGGTGATACTGTGTGGGGAGGTAGTACAGTGATGTATAATGGTGATACTGTGTGGGGAGGTAGTACAGTGATGTATAATGGTGATACTGTGTGGGGATGTAGAACAGTGATGTATAATGGTGATACTGAGTGGTGAGGTAGTACAGAGATGTATAATGGTGATGCTATGTGGGGAGGTAGTACAGTGATGTATAATGGTTATACTGTGAGATATCGGAGTACAGTGATGTATAATGGTGATACTGTGTGGAGAGGTTGTACAGTGATGTACAATGGTGATACGGTGTGGGGACGACGTACAGTGATGTATAATTGTTATACTGTGTGGTGAGGTAGTACAGTGATGTATAATGGTGATACTGTGTGGGGAGGTAGTACAGTGATGTATAATGGTGATACTATGTGGGGACGGCGTACAGTGATGTATAATGGTGATACTGTGTGGGGAGGTAGATCAGTGGTGTATAATGGTTATACTGTGAGATATCGGAGTACAGTGATGTATAATGGTGATACTGTGGGGAGGTAGTACAGTAATGTACCATGGTGATACGGAGTGGGGACGGTGTACAGTGATGTATAATGGTTATACAGTGTGGTGAGGTAGTACAGTGATGTATAATGGTGATACTGTGTGGGGAGGTAGTACAGTGATGTATAATGGTGATACTGTGTGGGGACGGCGTACAGTGATGTATAATGGTGATACTGTGTGGGGAGGTAGTACAGTGCTGTATAATGGTTATAATGTGTGGGGACATAGTACAGTGATGTATGATGGTGATACTGTGTGGGGAGGTAGTAAAGTGATGTATAATGGTGATACTGTGTGGGGAGGTAGTACAGTGTTGTATAATGGTGATACTGTGTGGTGAGGTAGTACAGTGATGTATAATGGTGATGCTATGTGTGGAGGTAGTACAGTGATGTATTATGGTGATACTGTGAGATATCGGAGTACAGTGATGTATAATGGTGATACTGTGTGGGGAGGTAGTACAGTGATGTACAATGGTGATACGGTGTGGGGAGGTAGTACAGTGATGTATAATGGTGATACTGTGTAGGGACGCCGTACAGTGATGTATAATGGTTATACTGTGTGGTGAGGTAGTACAGTGATGTATAAAAGTGATACTGTGTGGGGAGGTAGTACAGTGATGTATAATGGTTATACTGTGTGGTGAGGTAGTACAGTGATGTATAATGGTGACACTGTGTGGGGAGGTAGTACAGTGATGTATAATGGTGACACTGTGTGGGGACGGCATACAGTGATGTATAATGGTGATACTGTGTGGGGAGGTTGTACAGTGATGTATAATGGTTATACTGTGTGGTGACGTTGTACAGTGATGTATAATGGTGATACTGTTTGGGGAGGTAGTACAGTGATGTATAATGGCGACACTGTGTGGGGAGGTAGTACAGTGATGTATAATGGTGACACTGTGTGGGGACGGCATACAGTGATGTATAATGGTGATACTGTGTGGGGAGGTTGTACAGTGATGTATAATGGTTATACTGTGTGGTGACGTAGTACAGTGATGTATAATGGTGATACTGTGTGGGGAGGTAGTACAGTGATGTATAATGGTGATACTGTGTGGGGAGGTAGTACAGTGATGTATAATGGTGATACTGTGTGGGGACAGCGTACAGTGATGTATAATGGTTATACTGTGTGGTGAGGTAGTACAGTGATGTATAATAGTGATACTGTGTGGGTAGGTAGTACAGTGATGTATAATGGAGATTCTGTGTGGGGACGGCATACAGTGATGTATAATGGTGATACTGTGTGGGGAGGTAGTACAGTGATGTATAATGGTGATACTGTGTGGGGAGGTAGTACAGTGATGTATAATGGTTATAATGTGTGGGTAGGAAGTACAGTTATGTATAATGGTGATACTGTGTGGGGAGGTAGTACAGTGATGTATAATGGTGATACTGTGTGGGGAGGTAGTACAGAGATGTATAAAGGTGATACAGTGTGGGGAGGTAGTACAGTGATGTATAATGGTGTTACTGTGTGGGGACGGCGTACAGTGATGTATAATGGTGAAACTGTGTGGGGAGGTTGTACAGTGATGTATAATTTTTTTACTGTGTTGGGATGTAGTACAGTGATGTATAATGGTGATACTGTGTGGGGAGGTAGTACAGTGATGTATAATGGTGATACTGTGTGGGGAGGTAGTTCAGTGATGTATAATGGTGATACTGTGTGGTGAGGTAGTACAGTGATGTATAATGGTGATGCTATGTCGGGAGGTAGTACAGTGATGTATAATGGTTTAACTGTGAGATATTGGAGTACAGTGATGTATAATGGTGATACTGTGTGGGGAGGTAGTACAGTGATGTATAATAGTGATACTGTGTGGGGAGGTAGTACAGTGATGTATAATGGTGATACTGTGTGGGGATGTAGAACAGTGATGTATAATGGTGATACTGAGTGGTGAGGTAGTACAGAGATGTATAATGGTGATGCTATGTGGGGAGGTAGTACAGTGATGTATAATGGTTATACTGTGAGATATCGGAGTACAGTGATGTATAATGGTGATACTGTGTGGGGAGGTAGTACAGTGATGTATAATGGTGATACTATGTGGGGACGGCGTACAGTGATGTATAATGGTGATACTGTGTGGGGAGGTAGATCAGTGGTGTATAATGGTTATACTGTGAGATATCGGAGTACAGTGATGTATAATGGTGATACTGTGGGGAGGTAGTACAGTAATGTACCATGGTGATACGGAGTGGGGACGGCGTACAGTGATGTATAATGGTTATACAGTGTGGTGAGGTAGTACAGTGATGTATAATGGTGATACTGTGTGGGGAGGTAGTACAGTGATGTATAATGGTGATACTGTGTGGGGACGGCGTACAGTGATGTATAATGGTGATACTGTGTGGGGAGGTAGTACAGTGCTGTATAATGGTTATAATGTGTGGGGACATAGTACAGTGATGTATGATGGTGATACGGTGTGGGGACGGCGTACAGTGATGTATAATGGTTATACTGTGTGGTGAGGTAGTACAGTGATGTATAATGGTGACACTGTGTGGGGAGGTAGTACAGTGATGTATAATGGTGACACTGTGTGGGGACGGCATACAGTGATGTATAATGGTGATACTGTGTGGGGAGGTTGTACAGTGATGTATAATGGTGATACTGTGTGGGGAGGTAGTACAGTGATGTACAATGGTGATACGGTGTGGGGACGGCGTACAGTGATGTATAATGGTTATACTGTGTGGTGAGGTAGTACAGTGATGTATAATGGTGACACTGTGTGGGGAGGTAGTACAGTGATGTATAATGGTGACACTGTGTGGGGACGGCATACAGTGATGTATAATGGTGATACTGTGTGGGGAGGTTGTACAGTGATGTATAATGGTTATACTGTGTGGTGACGTAGTACAGTGATGTATAATGGTGATACTGTGTGGGGAGGTAGTACAGTGATGTATAATGGTGACACTGTGTGGGGAGGTAGTACAGTGATGTATAATGGTGACACTGTGTGGGGACGGCATACAGTGATGTATAATGGTGATACTGTGTGGGGAGGTTGTACAGTGATGTATAATGGTTATACTGTGTGGTGACGTAGTACAGTGATGTATAATGGTGATACTGTGTGGGGAGGTAGTACAGTGATGTATAATGGTGATACTGTGTGGGGAGGTAGTACAGTGATGTATAATGGTGATACTGTGTGGGGACAGCGTACAGTGATGTATAATGGTTATACTGTGTGGTGAGGTAGTACAGTGATGTATAATAGTGATACTGTGTGGGGAGGTAGTACAGTGATGTATAATGGAGATTCTGTGTGGGGACGGCATACAGTGATGTATAATGGTGATACTGTGTGGGGAGGTAGTACAGTGATGTATAATGGTGATACTGTGTGGGGAGGTAGTACAGTGATGTATAATGGTTATAATGTGTGGGTAGGAAGTACAGTTATGTATAATGGTGATACTGTGTGGGGAGGTAGTACAGTGATGTATAATGGTGATACTGTGTGGGGAGGTAGTACAGAGATGTATAAAGGTGATACAGTGTGGGGAGGTAGTACAGTGATGTATAATGGTGTTACTGTGTGGGGACGGCGTACAGTGATGTATAATGGTGAAACTGTGTGGGGAGGTTGTACAGTGATGTATAATTTTTTTACTGTGTTGGGATGTAGTACAGTGATGTATAATGGTGATACTGTGTGGGGAGGTAGTACAGTGATGTATTATGGTGATACTGTGTGGGGAGGTAGTTCAGTGATGTATAATGGTGATACTGTGTGGTGAGGTAGTACAGTGATGTATAATGGTGATGCTATGTCGGGAGGTAGTACAGTGATGTATAATGGTTTAACTGTGAGATATTGGAGTACAGTGAAGTATAATGGTGATACTGTGTGGGGAGGTAGTACAGTGATGTATAATGGTGATACTGTGTGGGGAGGTAGTACAGTGATGTATAATGGTGATACTGTGTGGGGATGTAGAACAGTGATGTATAATGGTGATACTGAGTGGTGAGGTAGTACAGAGATGTATAATGGTGATGCTATGTGGGGAGGTAGTACAGTGATGTATAATGGTTATACTGTGAGATATCGGAGTACAGTGATGTATAATGGTGATACTGTGGGGAGGTAGTACAGTAATGTACCATGGTGATACGGAGTGGGGACGGCGTACAGTGATGTATAATGGTTATACAGTGTGGTGAGGTAGTACAGTGATGTATAATGGTGATACTGTGTGGGGAGGTAGTACAGTGATGTATAATGGTGATACTGTGTGGGGACGGCGTACAGTGATGTATAATGGTGATACTGTGTGGGGAGGTAGTACAGTGCTGTATAATGGTTATAATGTGTGGGGACATAGTACAGTGATGTATGATGGTGATACGGTGTGGGGACGGCGTACAGTGATGTATAATGGTTATACTGTGTGGTGAGGTAGTACAGTGATGTATAATGGTGACACTGTGTGGGGAGGTAGTACAGTGATGTATAATGGTGACACTGTGTGGGGACGGCATACAGTGATGTATAATGGTGATACTGTGTGGGGAGGTTGTACAGTGATGTATAATGGTGATACTGTGTGGGGAGGTAGTACAGTGATGTACAATGGTGATACGGTGTGGGGACGGCGTACAGTGATGTATAATGGTTATACTGTGTGGTGAGGTAGTACAGTGATGTATAATGGTGACACTGTGTGGGGAGGTAGTACAGTGATGTATAATGGTGACACTGTGTGGGGACGGCATACAGTGATGTATAATGGTGATACTGTGTGGGGAGGTTGTACAGTGATGTATAATGGTTATACTGTGTGGTGACGTAGTACAGTGATGTATAATGGTGATACTGTGTGGGGAGGTAGTACAGTGATGTATAATGGTGACACTGTGTGGGGAGGTAGTACAGTGATGTATAATGGTGACACTGTGGGGGGACGGCATACAGTGATGTATAATGGTGATACTGTGTGGGGAGGTTGTACAGTGATGTATAATGGTTATACTGTGTGGTGACGTAGTACAGTGATGTATAATGGTGATACTGTGTGGGGAGGTAGTACAGTGATGTATAATGGTGATACTGTGTGGGGAGGTAGTACAGTGATGTATAATGGTGATACTGTGTGGGGACAGCGTACAGTGATGTATAATGGTTATACTGTGTGGTGAGGTAGTACAGTGATGTATAATAGTGATACTGTGTGGGGAGGTAGTACAGTGATGTATAATGGATATTCTGTGTGGGGACGGCATACAGTGATGTATAATGGTGATACTGTGTGGGGAGGTAGTACAGTGATGTATAATGGTGATACTGTGTGGGGAGGTAGTACAGTGATGTATAATGGTGATACTGTGTGGGGAGGTAGTACAGAGATGTATAAAGGTGATACAGTGTGGGGAGGTAGTAGAGTGATGTATAATGGTGTTACTGTGTGGGGACGGCGTACAGTGATGTATAATGGTGAAACTGTGTGGGGAGGTTGTACAGTGATGTATAATTTTTTTACTGTGTTGGGATGTAGTACAGTGATGTATAATGGTGATACTGTGTGGGGAGGTAGTACAGTGATGTATTATGGTGATACTGTGTGGGGAGGTAGTTCAGTGATGTATAATGGTGATACTGTGTGGTGAGGTAGTACAGTGATGTATAATGGTGATGCTATGTCGGGAGGTAGTACAGTGATGTATAATGGTTTAACTGTGAGATATTGGAGTACAGTGATGTATAATGGTGATACTGTGTGGGGAGGTAGTACAGTGATGTATAATGGTGATACTGTGTGGGGAGGTAGTACAGTGATGTATAATGGTGATACTGTGTGGGGATGTAGAACAGTGATGTATAATGGTGATACTGAGTGGTGAGGTAGTACAGAGATGTATAATGGTGATGCTATGTGGGGAGGTAGTACAGTGATGTATAATGGTTATACTGTGAGATATCGGAGTACAGTGATGTATAATGGTGATACTGTGTGGAGAGGTTGTACAGTGATGTACAATGGTGATACGGTGTGGGGACGACGTACAGTGATGTATAATTGTTATACTGTGTGGTGAGGTAGTACAGTGATGTATAATGGTGATACTGTGTGGGGAGGTAGTACAGTGATGTATAATGGTGATACTATGTGGGGACGGCGTACAGTGATGTATAATGGTGATACTGTGTGGGGAGGTAGATCAGTGGTGTATAATGGTTATACTGTGAGATATCGGAGTACAGTGATGTATAATGGTGATACTGTGGGGAGGTAGTACAGTAATGTACCATGGTGATACGGAGTGGGGACGGCGTACAGTGATGTATAATGGTTATACAGTGTGGTGAGGTAGTACAGTGATGTATAATGGTGATACTGTGTGGGGAGGTAGTACAGTGATGTATAATGGTGATACTGTGTGGGGACGGCGTACAGTGATGTATAATGGTGATACTGTGTGGGGAGGTAGTACAGTGCTGTATAATGGTTATAATGTGTGGGGACATAGTACAGTGATGTATGATGGTGATACTGTGTGGGGAGGTAGTAAAGTGATGTATAATGGTGATACTGTGTGGGGAGGTTGTACAGTGTTGTATAATGGTGATACTGTGTGGTGAGGTAGTACAGTGATGTATAATGGTGATGCTATGTGTGGAGGTAGTACAGTGATGTATTATGGTGATACTGTGAGATATCGGAGTACAGTGATGTATAATGGTGATACTGTGTGGGGAGGTAGTACAGTGATGTACAATGGTGATACGGTGTGGGGAGGTAGTACAGTGATGTATAATGGTGATACTGTGTAGGGACGCCGTACAGTGATGTATAATGGTTATACTGTGTGGTGAGGTAGTACAGTGATGTATAAAAGTGATACTGTGTGGGGAGGTAGTACAGTGATGTATAATGGTGATACTGTGTGGGGACGGCATACAGTGATGTATAGTGGTGATACTGTGTGGGGAGGTAGTACAGTGATGTATAATGGTGATACTGTGTGGGGAGGTAGTACAGTGATGTATAATGGTGATAATGTGTGGGGAGGTAGTACAGTGATGCATAATGGTGATACTGTGTGGTGAGGTAGTACAGTGATGTATAATGGTGATGCTATGTGGGGAGGTAGTACAGTGATGTATAATGGTTATACTGTGAGATATCGGAGTACAGTGATGTATAATGGTGATACTGTGTGGGGAGGTAGTACAGTGATGTACAATGGTGATACGGTGTGGGGACGGCGTGCAGTGATGTATAATGGTTATACTGTGTGGTGAGGTAGTACAGTGATGTATAATGGTGACACTGTGTGGGGAGGTAGTACAGTGATGTATAATGTTGATACTGTGTGGGGACGGCATACAGTGATGTATAATGGTGATACTGTGTGGGGAGGTTGTACAGTGATGTATAATGGTTATACTGTGTGGGGACGTAGTACAGTGATGTATAATGGTGATACTGTGTGGGGAGGTAGTACAGTGATGTATAATGGTGATACTGTGTGGGGAGGTAGTACAGTGATGTATAATGGTGATACTGTGTGGGGACAGCGTACAGTGATGTATAATGGTTATACTGTGTGGTGAGGTAGTACAGTGATGTATAATAGTGATACTGTGTGGGGAGGTAGTACAGTGATGTATAATGGTGATACTGTGTGGGGACGGCATACAGTGATGTATAATGGTGATACTGTGTGGGGAGGTAGTACAGTGATGTATAATGGTGATACTGTGTGGGGAGGTAGTACAGTGATGTATAATGGTGATAATGTGTGGGGAGGAAGTACAGTTATGTATAATGGTGATACTGTGTGGGGAGGTAGTACAGTGATGTATAATGGTGATACTGTGTGGGGAGGTAGTACAGTGATGTATAATGGTGATACTGTGTGGGGAGGTAGTACAGTGATGTATAATGGTGACACTGTGTCGGGACGGTGTACAGTGATGTATAATGGTGATACTGTGTGGGGAGGTTGTACAGTGATGTATAATTTTTATACTGTGTGGTGACGTAGTACAGTGATGTATAATGGTGATACTGTGTGGGGAGGTAGTAAAGTGATGTATAATGGTGATACTGTGTGGGGATGGAGTACAGTTATGTATAATGGTGATATTGTGTGGTGAGGTAGTACAGTGATATATAATGGTGATGCTATGTGGGGAGGTAGTACAGTGATGTATAATGGTTATACTGTGAGATATTGGAGTACAGTGATGTATAATGGTGATACTGTGTGGGGAGGTAGTACAGTGATGTATAATGGTGATACGGTGTGGGGAGGTAGTACAGTGATGTATAATGGTGATACTGTGTGGGGATGTAGAACAGTGATGTATAATGGTGATACTGTGTGGGGAGGTAGATCAGTGGTATATAATGTTTATACTGTGAGATATCGGAGTACAGTGATGTATAATGGTGATACTGTGGAGAGGTAGTACAGTAATGTACCATGGTGATATGGAGTGGGGACGGCGTACAGAGAAGTATAATGGTTATACAGTGTGGTGAGGTAGTACAGTGATGTATAATGGTGATACTGTGTGGGGAGGTAGTACAGTGATGTATAATGGTGATACTGTGTGGGGACGGCGTACAGTGATGTATAATGGTTATACTGTGTGGGGAGGTAGTACAGTGCTGTATAATGGTTATAATGTGTGGGGACAGAGTACAGTGATGTATGATGGTGATACTGTGTGGGGAGGTAGTAAAGTGATGTATAATGGTGATACTGTGTGGGGAGGTAGTACAGTGTTTTATAATGGTGATACTGTGTGGTGAGGTAGTACAGTGATGTATAATGGTGATGCTATGTGTGGAGGTAGTACAGTGATGTATTATGGTGATACTGTGAGATATCGGAGTACAGTGATGTATAATGGTGATACTGTGTGGGGAGGTAGTACAGTGATGTACAATGGTGATACGGTGTGGGGAGGTAGTACAGTGATGTATAATGATGATACTGTGTAGGGACGCCGTACAGTGATGTAGAATGGTTATACTGTGTGGTGAGGTAGTACAGTGATGTATAAAAGTGATACTGTGTGGGGAGGTAGTACAGTGATGTTTAATGGTGATACTGTGTGGGGACGGCATACAGTGATGTATAGTGGTGATACTGTGTGGTGAGGTAGTACAGTGATGTATAATGGTGATGCTATGTGGGGAGGTAGTACAGTGATGTATAATGGCTATACTGTGAGATATCGGAGTACAGTGATGTATAATGGTATACTGTGTGGGGAGGTAGTACAGTGATGTACAATGGTGATACGGTGTGGGGACGGCGTGCAGTGATGTATAATGGTTATACTGTGTGGTGAGGTAGTTCAGTGATGTATAATGGTGACACTGTGTGGGGAGGTAGTACAGTGATGTATAATGTTGATACTGTGTGGGGACGGCATACAGTGATGTATAATGGTGATACTGTGTGGGGAGGTTGTACAGTGATGTATAATGGTTATACTGTGTGGGGACGTAGTACAGTGATGTATAATGGTGATACTGTGTGGGGAGGTAGTACAGTGATGTATAATGGTGATACTGTGTGGGGAGATAGTACAGTTATGTATAATGGTGATACTGTGTGGGGAGGTAGTACAGTGATGTATAATGGTGATGCTATGTGGGGAGGTAGTACAGTGATGTATAATGGTTGTACTGTGAGATATCGGAGTACAGTGATGTATAATGGTGATACTGTGTGGGGACAGCGTACAGTGATGTATAATGGTTATACTGTGTGGTGAGGTAGTACAGTGATGTATAATAGTGATACTGTGTGGGGAGGTAGTACAGTGATGTATAATGGTGATACTGTGTGCGGACGGCATACAGTGATGTATAATGGTGATACTGTGTGGGGAGATAGTACAGTGATGTATAATGGTGATACTGTGTGCGGACGGCATACAGTGATGTATAATGGTGATACTGTGTGGGGAGATAGTACAGTGATGTATAATGGTGATACTGTGTGGGGAGGTAGTACAGTGATGTATAATGGTGATAATGTGTGGGGAGGAAGTACAGTGATGTATAATGGTGATACTGTGTGGTGAGGTAGTACAGTGATGTATAATGGCGATGCTATGTGGGGAGGTAGTACAGGGATGTATAATTGTTATACTGTGAGATATTGGAGTACAGTGATGAATAATGGTGATACTGTGTGGAGAGGTAGTACAGTGATGTACAATGGTGATATGGTGTGGGGACTGCATGCAGTGATGTATAATGGTTATACTGTGTGGTGAGGTAGTACAGTAATGTATAATGGTGATACTGTGTGGGGAGGTAGTAAAGTGATGTATAATGGTTATACTGTGAGGGGACATAGTACAGTGAAGTATAATGGTGATACTGTGTGGGGAGGAAGTACAGTGATGTATAATGGTGATACTGTGTGGAGAGGTAGTACAGTGTTGTATAATGGTGATACTGTGTGGTGAGGTAATACAGTGATGTATAATGGTGATGCTATGTGGGGAGGTAGTACAGTGATGTATAATGGTTATACTGTGAGATATCGGAGTACAGTGATGTATAATGGTGATACTGTGTGGGGAGGTAGTACAGTGATGTACAATGGTGATACGGTGTGGGGACGGCGTACAGTGATGTATAATGGTTATACTGTGTGGTGAGGTAGTACAGTGATGTATAATGGTGACACTGTGTGGGGAGGTAGTACAGTGATGTATAATGGTGACACTGTGTGGGGACGGCATACAGTGATGTATAATGGTGATACTGTGTGGGGAGGTTGTACAGTGATGTATAATGGTTATACTGTGTGGTGACGTAGTACAGTGATGTATAATGGTGATACTGTGTGGGGAGGTAGTACAGTGATGTATAATGGTGACACTGTGTGGGGAGGTAGTACAGTGATGTATAATGGTGACACTGTGTGGGGACGGCATACAGTGATGTATAATGGTGATACTGTGTGGGGAGGTTGTACAGTGATGTATAATGGTTATACTGTGTGGTGACGTAGTACAGTGATGTATAATGGTGATACTGTGTGGGGAGGTAGTACAGTGATGTATAATGGTGATACTGTGTGGGGAGGTAGTACAGTGATGTATAATGGTGATACTGTGTGGGGACAGCGTACAGTGATGTATAATGGTTATACTGTGTGGTGAGGTAGTACAGTGATGTATAATAGTGATACTGTGTGGGGAGGTGGTACAGTGATGTATAATGGAGATTCTGTGTGGGGACGGCATACAAGGATTTATAATGGTGATACTGTGTGGGGAGGTAGTACAGTGATGTATAATGGTGATACTGTGTGGGGAGGTAGTACAGTGATGTATAATGGTTATAATGTGTGGGTAGGAAGTACAGTTATGTATAATGGTGATACTGTGTGGGGAGGTAGTACAGTGATGTATAATGGTGATACTGTGTGGGGAGGTAGTACAGAGATGTATAAAGGTGATACAGTGTGGGGAGGTAGTACAGTGATGTATAATGGTGTTACTGTGTGGGGACGGCGTACAGTGATGTATAATGGTGAAACTGTGTGGGGAGGTTGTACAGTGATGTATAATTTTTTTACTGTGTTGGGATGTAGTACAGTGATGTATAATGGTGATACTGTGTGGGGAGGTAGTACAGTGATGTATAATGGTGATACTGTGTGGGGAGGTAGTTCAGTGATGTATAATGGTGATACTGTGTGGTGAGGTAGTACAGTGATGTATAATGGTGATGCTATGTCGGGAGGTAGTACAGTGATGTATAATGGTTTAACTGTGAGATATTGGAGTACAGTGATGTATAATGGTGATACTGTGTGGGGAGGTAGTACAGTGATGTATAATGGTGATACTGTGTGGGGAAGTAGTACAGTGATGTATAATGGTGATACTGTGTGGGGATGTAGAACAGTGATGTATAATGGTGATACTGAGTGGTGAGGTAGTACAGAGATGTATAATGGTGATGCTATGTGGGGAGGTAGTACAGTGATGTATAATGGTTATACTGTGAGATATCGGAGTACAGTGATGTATAATGGTGATACTGTGTGGAGAGGTTGTACAGTGATGTACAATGGTGATACGGTGTGGGGACGACGTACAGTGATGTATAATTGTTTTACTGTGTGGTGAGGTAGTACAGTGATGTATAATGGTGATACTGTGTGGGGAGGTAGTACAGTGATGTATAATGGTGATACTATGTGTGGACGGCGTACAGTGATGTATAATGGTGATACTGTGTGGGGAGGTAGATCAGTGGTGTATAATGGTTATACTGTGAGATATCGGAGTACAGTGATGTATAATGGTGATACTGTGGGGAGGTAGTACAGTAATGTACCATGGTGATACGGAGTGGGGACGGCGTACAGTGATGTATAATGGTTATACAGTGTGGTGAGGTAGTACAGTGATGTATAATGGTGATACTGTGTGGGGAGGAAGTACAGTGATGTATAATGGTGATACTGTGTGGGGACGGCGTACAGTGATGTATAATGGTGATACTGTGTGGGGAGGTAGTACAGAGCTGTATAATGGTTATAATGTGTGGGGACATAGTACAGTGATGTATGATGGTGATACTGTGTGGGGAGGTAGTAAAGTGATGTATAATGGTGATACTGTGTGGGGAGGTAGTACAGTGTTGTATAATGGTGATACTGTGTGGTGAGGTAGTACAGTGATGTATAATGGTGATGCTATGTGTGGAGGTAGTACAGTGATGTATTATGGTGATACTGTGAGATATCGGAGTACAGTGATGTATAATGGTGATACTGTGTGGGGAGGTAGTACAGTGATGTATAATGGTGACACTGTGTGGGGAGGTAGTACAGTGATGTATAATGGTGACACTGTGTGGGGACGGCATACAGTGATGTATAATGGTGATACTGTGTGGGGAGGTTGTACAGTGATGTATAATGGTTATACTGTGTGGGGACGTAGTACAGTGATGTATAATGGTGATACTGTGTGGGGAGGTAGTACAGTGATGTATAATGGTGATACTGTGTGGGGAGGTAGTACAGTGATGTATAATGGTGATACTGTGTGGGGACAGCGTACAGTGATGTATAATGGTTATACTGTGTGGTGAGGTAGTACAGTGATGTATAATAGTGATACTGTGTGGGGAGGTAGTACAGTGATGTATAATGGTGATTCTGTGTGGGGACGGCATACAGTGATGTATAATGGTGATACTGTGTGGGGAGGTAGTACAGTGATGTATAATGGTGATACTGTGTGGGGAGGTAGTACAGTGATGTATAATGGTTATAATGTGTGGGTAGGAAGTACAGTTATGTATAATGGTGATACTGTTTGGGGAGGTAGTACAGTGATGTATAATGGTGATACTGTGTGGGGAGGTAGTACAGAGATGTATAAAGGTGATACAGTGTGGGGAGGTAGTACAGTGATGTATTATGGTGTTACTGTGTGGGGACGGCGTACAGTGATGTATAATGGTGAAACTGTGTGGGGAGGTTGTACAGTGATGTATAATTTTTTTACTGTGTTGGGATGTAGTACAGTGATGTATAATGGTGATACTGTGTGGGGAGGTAGTACAGTGATGTATAATGGTGATACTGTGTGGGGAGGTAGTTCAGTGATGTATAATGGTGATACTGTGTGGTGAGGTAGTACAGTGATGTATAATGGTGATGCTATGTCGGGAGGTAGTACAGTGATGTATAATGGTTATACTGTGAGATATCGGAGTACAGTGATGTATAATGGTGATACTGTGTGGGGAGGTAGTACAGTGATGTACAATGGTGATACGGTGTGGGGAGGAAGTACAGTGATGTATAATGGTGATACTGTGTGGAGAGGTAGTACAGTGTTGTATAATGGTGATACTGTGTGGTGAGGTAGTACAGTGATGTATAATGGTGATGCTATGTGGGGAGGTAGTACAGTGATGTATAATGGTTATACTGTGAGATATCGGAGTACAGTGATGTATAATGGTGATACTGTGTGGGGAGGTAGTACAGTGATGTACAATGGTGATACGGTGTGGGGACGGCGTACAGTGATGTATAATGGTTATACTGTGTGGTGAGGTAGTACAGTGATGTATAATGGTGACACTGTGTGGGGAGGTAGTACAGTGATGTATAATGGTGACACTGTGTGGGGACGGCATACAGTGATGTATAATGGTGATACTGTGTGGGGAGGTTGTACAGTGATGTATAATGGTTATACTGTGTGGTGACGTAGTACAGTGATGTATAATGGTGATACTGTGTGGGGAGGTAGTACAGTGATGTATAATGGTGACACTGTGTGGGGAGGTAGTACAGTGATGTATAATGGTGACACTGTGTGGGGACGGCATACAGTGATGTATAATGGTGATACTGTGTGGGGAGGTTGTACAGTGATGTATAATGGTTATACTGTGTGGTGACGTAGTACAGTGATGTATAATGGTGATACTGTGTGGGGAGGTAGTACAGTGATGTATAATGGTGATACTGTGTGGGGACAGCGTACAGTGATGTATAATGGTTATACTGTGTGGTGAGGTAGTACAGTGATGTATAATAGTGATACTGTGTGGGGAGGTAGTACAGTGATGTATAATGGAGATTCTGTGTGGGGACGGCAGACAAGGATTTATAATGGTGATACTGTGTGGGGAGGTAGTACAGTGATGTATAATGGTGATACTGTGTGGGGAGGTAGTACAGTGATGTATAATGGTTATAATGTGTGGGTAGGAAGTACAGTTATGTATAATGGTGATACTGTGTGGGGAGGTAGTACAGTGATGTATAATGGTGATACTGTGTGGGGAGGTAGTACAGAGATGTATAAAGGTGATACAGTGTGGGGAGGTAGTACAGTGATGTATAATGGTGTTACTGTGTGGGGACGGCGTACAGTGATGTATAATGGTGAAACTGTGTGGGGAGGTTGTACAGTGATGTATAATTTTTTTACTGTGTTGGGATGTAGTACAGTGATGTATAATGGTGATACTGTGTGGGGAGGTAGTACAGTGATGTATAATGGTGATACTGTGTGGGGAGGTAGTTCAGTGATGTATAATGGTGATACTGTGTGGTGAGGTAGTACAGTGATGTATAATGGTGATGCTATGTCGGAAGGTAGTACAGTGATGTATAATGGTTTAATTGTGAGATATTGGAGTACAGTGATGTATAATGGTGATACTGTGTGGGGAGGTAGTACAGTGATGTATAATGGTGATACTGTGTGGGGAGGTAGTACAGTGATGTATAATGGTTATACTGTGTGGGGATGTAGAACAGTGATGTATAATGGTGATACTGAGTGGTGAGGTAGTACAGAGATGTATAATGGTGATGCTATGTGGGGAGGTAGTACAGTGATGTATAATGGTTATACTGTGAGATATCGGAGTACAGTGATGTATAATGGTGATACTGTGTGGAGAGGTTGTACAGTGATGTACAATGGTGATACGGTGTGGGGACGACGTACAGTGATGTATAATTGTTATACTGTGTGGTGAGGTAGTACAGTGATGTATAATGGTGATACTGTGTGGGGAGGTAGTACAGTGATGTATAATGGTGATACTATGTGGGGACGGCGTACAGTGATGTATAATGGTGATACTGTGTGGGGAGGTAGATCAGTGGTGTATAATGGTTATACTGTGAGATATCGGAGTACAGTGATGTATAATGGTGATACTGTGGGGAGGTAGTACAGTAATGTACCATGGTGATACGGAGTGGGGACGGCGTACAGTGATGTATAATGGTTATACAGTGTGGTGAGGTAGTACAGTGATGTATAATGGTGATACTGTGTGGGGAGGTAGTACAGTGATGTATAATGGTGATACTGTGTGGGGACGGCGTACAGTGATGTATAATGGTGATACTGTGTGGGGAGGTAGTACAGAGCTGTATAATGGTTATAATGTGTGGGGACATAGTACAGTGATGTATGATGGTGATACTGTGTGGGGAGGAAGTAAAGTGATGTATAATGGTGATACTGTGTGGGGAGGTAGTACAGTGTTGTATAATGGTGATACTGTGTGGTGAGGTAGTACAGTGATGTATAATGGTGATGCTATGTGTGGAGGTAGTACAGTGATGTATTATGGTGATACTGTGAGATATCGGAGTACAGTGATGTATAATGGTGATACTGTGTGGGGAGGTAGTACAGTGATGTATAATGGTGACACTGTGTGGGGAGGTAGTACAGTGATGTATAATGGTGACACTGTGTGGGGACGGCATACAGTGATGTATAATGGTGATACTGTGTGGGGAGGTTGTACAGTGATGTATAATGGTTATACTGTGTGGGGACGTAGTACAGTGATGTATAATGGTGATACTGTGTGGGGAGGTAGTACAGTGATGTATAATGGTGATACTGTGTGGGTAGGTAGTACAGTGATGTATAATGGTGATACTGTGTGGGGACAGCGTACAGTGATGTATAATGGTTATACTGTGTGGTGAGGTAGTACAGTGATGTATAATAGTGATACTGTGTGGGGAGGTAGTACAGTGATGTATAATGGTGATTCTGTGTGGGGACGGCATACAGTGATGTATAATGGTGATACTGTGTGGGGAGGTAGTACAGTGATGTATAATGGTGATACTGTGTGGGGAGGTAGTACAGTGATGTATAATGGTTATAATGTGTGGGTAGGAAGTACAGTTATGTATAATGGTGATACTGTGTGGGGAGGTAGTACAGTGATGTATAATGGTGATACTGTGTGGGGAGGTAGTACAGAGATGTATAAAGGTGATACAGTGTGGGGAGGTAGTACAGTGATGTATAATGGTGTTACTGTGTGGGGACGGCGTACAGTGATGTATAATGGTGAAACTGTGTGGGGAGGTTGTACAGTGATGTATAATTTTTTTACTGTGTTGGGATGTAGTACAGTGATGTATAATGGTGATACTGTGTGGGGAGGTAGTACAGTGATGTATAATGGTGATACTGTGTGGGGAGGTAGTTCAGTGATGTATAATGGTGATACTGTGTGGTGAGGTAGTACAGTGATGTATAATGGTGATGCTATGTCGGGAGGTAGTACAGTGATGTATAATGGTTTAACTGTGAGATATTGGAGTACAGTGATGTATAATGGTGATACTGTGTGGGGAGGTAGTACAGTGATGTATAATGGTGATACTGTGTGGGGAGGTAGTTCAGTGATGTATAATGGTGATACTGTGTGGTGAGGTAGTACAGTGATGTATAATGGTGATGCTATGTCGGGAGGTAGTACAGTGATGTATAATGGTTTAACTGTGAGATATTGGAGTACAGTGATGTATAATGGTGATACTGAGTGGTGAGGTAGTACAGAGATGTATAATGGTGATGCTATGTGGGGAGGTAGTACAGTGATGTATAATGGTTATACTGTGAGATATCGGAGTACAGTGATGTATAATGGTGATACTGTGTGGAGAGGTTGTACAGTGATGTACAATGGTGATACGGTGTGGGGACGACGTACAGTGATGTATAATTGTTATACTGTGTGGTGAGGTAGTACAGTGATGTATAATGGTGATACTGTGTGGGGAGGTAGTACAGTGATGTATAATGGTGATACTGTGTGGGGACGGCGTACAGTGATGTAAAATGGTGATACTGTGTGGGGAGGTAGATCAGTGGTGTATAATGGTTATACTGTGAGATATCGGAGTACAGTGATGTATAATGGTGATACTGTGGGGAGGTAGTACAGTAATGTACCATGGTGATACGGAGTGGGGACGGCGTACAGTGATGTATAATGGTTATAAAGTGTGGTGAGGTAGTACAGTGATGTATATTGGTGATACTGCGTGGGGAGGTAGTACAGTGATGTATAATGGTGATACTGTGTGGGGAGGTAGTACAGTGCTGTATAATGGTTATAATGTGTGGGGACATAGTACAGTGATGTATGATGGTGATACTGTGTGTGGAGGTAGTAAAGTGATGTATAATGGTGATACTGTGTGGGGAGGTAGTACAGTGTTGTATAATGGTGATACTGTGTGGTGAGGTAGTACAGTGATGTATAATGGTGATGCTATGTGTGGAGGTAGTACAGTGATGTATTATGGTGATACTGTGAGATATCGGAGTACAGTGATGTATAATGGTGATACTGTGTGGGGAGGTAGTACAGTGATGTACAATGGTGATACGGTGTGGGGAGGTAGTACAGTGATGTATAATGGTGATACTGTGTAGGGACGCCATACAGTGATGTATAATGGTTATACTGTGTGGTGAGGTAGTACAGTGATGTATAAAAGTGATACTGTGTGGGGAGGTAGTACAGTGATGTATAATGGTGATACTGTGTGGGGACGGCATACAGTGATGTATAGTGGTGATACTGTGTGGGGAGGTAGTACAGTGATGTATAATGGTGATACTGTGTGGGGAGGAAGTACAGTGATGTATAATGGTGAAAATGTGTGGGGAGGTAGTACAGTGATGCATAATGGTGATACTGTGTGGTGAGGTAGTACAGTGATGTATAATGGTGATGCTATGTGGGGAGGTAGTACAGTGATGTATAATGGTTATACTGTGAGATATCGGAGTACAGTGATGTATAATGGTGATACTGTGTGGGGAGGTAGTACAGTGATGTACAATGGTGATACGGTGTGGGGACGGCGTGCAGTGATGTATAATGGTTATACTGTGTGGTGAGGTAGTACAGTGATGTATAATGGTGACACTGTGTGGGGAGGTAGTACAGTGATGTATAATGTTGATACTGTGTGGGGACGGCATACAGTGATGTATAATGGTGATACTGTGTGGGGAGGTTGTACAGTGATGTATAATGGTTATACTGTGTGGGGACGTAGTACAGTGATGTATAATGGTGATACTGTGTGGGGAGGTAGTACAGTGATGTATAATGGTGATACTGTGTGGGGAGGTAGTACAGTGATGTATAATGGTGATACTGTGTGGGGAGAGCGTACAGTGATGTATAATGGTTATACTGTGTGGTGAGGTAGTACAGTGATGTATAATAGTGATACTGTGTGGGGAGGTAGTACATTGATGTATAATGGTGATACTGTGTGGGGACGGCATACAGTGATGTATAATGGTGATACTGTGTGGGGAGGTAGTACAGTGATGTATAATGGTGATACTGTGTGGGGAGGTAGTACAGTGATGTATAATGGTGATAATGTGTGGGGAGGAAGTACAGTTATGTATAATGGTGATACTGTGTGGGGAGGTAGTACAGTGATGTATAATGGTGATACTGTGTGGGGAGGTAGTACAGTGATGTATAATGGTGATACTGTGTGGGGAGGTAGTACAGTGATGTATAATGGTGACACTGTGTCGGGACGGCGTACAGTGATGTATAAAGGTGATACTGTGTGGGGAGGTTGTACAGTGATGTATAATTTTTATACTGTGTGGTGACGTAGTACAGTGATGTATAATGGTGATACTGTGTGGGGAGGTAGTAAAGTGATGTATAATGGTGATACTGTGTGGGGATGGAGTACAGTTATGTATAATGGTGATATTGTGTGGTGATGTAGTACAGTGATATATAATGGTGATGCTATGTGGGGAGGTAGTACAGTGATGTATAATGGTTATACTGTGAGATATTGGAGTACAGTGATGTATAATGGTGATACTGTTTGGGGAGGTAGTACAGTGATGTATAATGGTGATACGGTGTGGGGAGGTAGTACAGTGATGTATAATGGTGATACTGTGTGGGGATGTAGAACAGTGATGTATAATGGTGATACTGTGTGGGGAGGTAGATCAGTGGTATATAATGTTTATACTGTGAGATATCGGAGTACAGTGATGTATAATGGTGATACTGTGGGGAGGTAGTACAGTAATGTACCATGGTGATATGGAGTGGGGACGGCGTACAGTGAAGTATAATGGTTATACAGTGTGGTGAGGTAGTACAGTGATGTACAATGGTAATACTGTGTGGGGAGGTAGTACTGTGATGTATAATGGTGATACTGTGTGGGGAGGTAGTACAGTGATGTATAATGGTGATACTCTGTGGGGACGGCATACAGTGATGTATAATGGTGATACTGTGTGGGGAGGTAGTACAGTGCTGTATAATGGTTATAATGTGTGGGGACATAGTACAGTGATGTATGATGGTGATACTGTGTGGGGAGGTAGTAAAGTGATGTATAATGGTGATACTGTGTGGGGAGGTAGTACAGTGTTGTATAATGGTGATACTGTGTGGTGAGGTAGTACAGTGATGTATAATGGGGATGCTATGTGTGGAGGTAGTACAGTGATGTATTATGGTGATACTGTGAGATATCGGAGTACAGTGATGTATAATGGTGATACTGTGTGGGGAGGTAGTACAGTGATGTACAATGGTGATATGGTGTGGGGAGGTAGTACAGTGATGTATAATGGTGATACTGTGTAGGGACGCCGTACAGTGATTTATAATGGTTATACTGTGTGGTGAGGTAGTACAGTGATGTATAAAAGTGATACTGTGTGGGGAGGTATTACAGTGATGTATAATGGTGATACTGTGTGGGGACGGCATACAGTGATGTATAGTGGTGATACTGTGTGGTGAGGTATTACAGTGATGTATAATGGTGATGCTATGTGGGGAGGTAGTACAGTGATGTATAATGGCTATACTGTGAGATATCGAAGTACAGTGATGTATAATGGTGATACTGTGTGGGGAGGTAGTACAGTGATGTACAATGGTGATACGGTGTGGGGACGGCGTGCAGTGATGTATAATGGTTATACTGTGTGGTGAGGTAGTTCAGTGATGTATAATGGTGACACTGTGTGGGGAGGTAGTACAGTGATGTATAATGTTGATACTGTGTGGGGACGGCATACAGTGATGTATAATGGTGATACTGTGTGGGGAGGTTGTACAGTGATGTATAATGGTTATACTGTGTGGGGACGTAGTACAGTGATGTATAATGGTGATACTGTGTGGGGAGGTAGTACAGTGATGTATAATGGTGATACTGTGTGGGGAGATAGTACAGTTATGTATAATGGTGATACTGTGTGGGGAGGTAGTACAGTGATGTATAATGGTGATGCTATGTGGGGAGGTAGTACAGTGATGTATAATGGTGATACTGTGTGGGGACGGCGTACAGTGATGTATAATGGTTATACTGTGTGGTGAGGTAGTACAGTGATGTATAATAGTGATACTGTGTGGGGAGGTAGTACAGTGATGTATAATGGTGATACTGTGTGCGGACGGCATACAGTGATGTATAATGGTGATACTGTGTGGGGAGATAGTACAGTGATGTATAATGGTGATACTGTGTGCGGACGGCATACAGTGATGTATAATGGTGATACTGTGTGGGGAGATAGTACAGTGATGTATAATGGTGATACTGTGTGGGGAGGTAGTACAGTGATGTATAATGGTGATAATGTGTGGGGAGGAAGTACAGTGATGTATAATGGTGATACTGTGTGGTGAGGTAGTACAGTGATGTATAATGGTGATGCTATGTGGGGAGGTAGTACAGGGATGTATAATTGTTATACTGTGAGATATCGGAGTACAGTGATGAATAATGGTGATACTGTGTGGAGAGGTAGTACAGTGATGTACAATGGTGATATGATGTGGGGACTGCATGCAGTGATGTATAATGGTTATACTGTGTGGTGAGGTAGTACAGTAATGTATAATGGTGATACTGTGTGGGGAGGTAGTAAAGTGATGTATAATGGTTATACTGTGAGGGGACATAGTACAGTGAAGTATAATGGTGATACTGTGTGGGGAGGAAGTACAGTGATGTATAATGGTGATACTGTGTGGAGAGGTAGTACAGTGTTGTATAATGGTGATACTGTGTGGTGAGGTAGTACAGTGATGTATAATGGTGATGCTATGTGGGGAGGTAGTACAGTGATGTATAATGGTTATACTGTGAGATATCGGAGTACAGTGATGTATAATGGTGATACTGTGTGGGGAGGTAGTACAGTGATGTACAATGGTGATACGGTGTGGGGACGGCGTACAGTGATGTATAATGGTTATACTGTGTGGTGAGGTAGTACAGTGATGTATAATGGTGACACTGTGTGGGGAGGTAGTACAGTGATGTATAATGGTGACACTGTGTGGGGACGGCATACAGTGATGTATAATGGTGATACTGTGTGGGGAGGTTGTACAGTGATGTATAATGGTTATACTGTGTGGTGACGTAGTACAGTGATGTATAATGGTGATACTGTGTGGGGAGGTAGTACAGTGATGTATAATGGTGATACTGTGTGGGGAGGTAGTACAGTGATGTATAATGGTGATACTGTGTGGGGACAGCGTACAGTGATGTATAATGGTTATACTGTGTGGTGAGGTAGTACAGTGATGTATAATAGTGATACTGTGTGGGGAGGTAGTACAGTGATGTATAATGGAGATTCTGTGTGGGGACGGCATACAGTGATGTATAATGGTGATACTGTGTGGGGAGGTAGTACAGTGAAGTATAATGGTGATACTGTGTGGGGAGGTAGTACAGTGATGTATAATGGTTATAATGTGTGGGTAGGAAGTACAGTTATGTATAATGGTGATACTGTGTGGGGAGGTAGTACAGTGATGTATAATGGTGATACTGTGTGGGGAGGTAATACAGAGATGTATAAAGGTGATACAGTGTGGGGAGGTAGTACAGTGATGTATAATGGTGTTACTGTGTGGGGACGGCGTACAGTGATGTATAATGGTGAAACTGTGTGGGGAAGTTGTACAGTGATGTATAATTTTTTTACTGTGTTGGGATGTAGTACAGTGATGTATAATGGTGATACTGTGTGGGGAGGTAGTACAGTGATGGATAATGGTGATACTGTGTGGGGAGGTAGTTCAGTGATGTATAATGGTGATACTGTGTGGTGAGGTAGTACAGTGATTTATAATGGTGATGCTATGTCGGGAGCTAGTACAGTGATGTATAATGGTTTAACTGTGAGATATTGGAGTACAGTGATGTATAATGGTGATACTGTGTGGGGAGGTAGTACAGTGATGTATAATGGTGATACTGTGTGGGGAGATAGTACAGTGATGTATAATGGTGATACTGTGTGGGGATGTAGAACAGTGATGTATAATGGTGATACTGAGTGGTGAGGTAGTACAGAGATGTATAATGGTGATGCTATGTGGGGAGGTAGTACAGTGATGTATAATGGTTATACTGTGAGATATCGGAGTACAGTGATGTATAATGGTGATACTGTGTGGAGAGGTTGTACAGTGATGTACAATGGTGATACGGTGTGGGGACGACGTACAGTGATGTATAATTGTTATACTGTGTGTTGAGGTAGTACAGTGATGTATAATGGTGATACTGTGTGGGGAGGTAGTACAGTGATGTATAATGGTGATACTATGTGGGGACGGCGTACAGTGATGTATAATGGTGATACTGTGTGGGGAGGTAGATCAGTGGTGTATAATGGTTATACTGTGAGATATCGGAGTACAGTGATGTATAATGGTGATACTGTGGGGAGGTAGTACAGTAATGTACCATGGTGATACGGAGTGGGGATGGCATACAGTGATGTATAATGGTTATACAGTGTGGTGAGGTAGTACAGTGATGTATAATGGTGATACTGTGTGGGGAGGTAGTACAGTGCTGTATAATGGTTATAATGTGTGGGGACATAGTACAGTGATGTATGATGGTGATACTGTGTGGGGAGGTAGTAAAGTGATGTATAATGGTGATACTGTGTGGGGAGGTAGTACAGTGTTGTATAATGGTGATACTGTGTGGTGAGGTAGTACAGTGATGTATAATGGTGATGCTATGTGTGGAGGTAGTACAGTGATGTATTATGGTGATACTGTGAGATATCGGAGTACAGTGATGTATAATGGTGATACTGTGTGGGGAGGTAGTACAGTGATGTACAATGGTGATACGGTGTGGGGAGGTAGTACAGTGATGTATAATGGTGATACTGTGTAGGGACGCCGTACAGTGATGTATAATGGTTATACTGTGTGGTGAGGTAGTACAGTGATGTATAAAAGTGATACTGTGTGGGGAGGTAGTACAGTGATGTATAATGGTGATACTGTGTGGGGAGATAGTACAGTGATGTATAATGGTGATACTGTGTGCGGACGGCATACAGTGATGTATAATGGTGATACTGTGTGGGGAGATAGTACAGTGATGTATAATGGTGATACTGTGTGGGGAGGTAGTACAGTGATGTATAATGGTGATAATGTGTGGGGAGGAAGTACAGTGATGTATAATGGTGATACTGTGTGGTGAGGTAGTACAGTGATGTATAATGGTGATGCTATGTGGGGAGGTAGTACAGGGATGTATAATTGTTATACTGTGAGATATCGGAGTACAGTGATGAATAATGGTGATACTGTGTGGAGAGGTAGTACAGTGATGTACAATGGTGATATGATGTGGGGACTGCATGCAGTGATGTATAATGGTTATACTGTGTGGTGAGGTAGTACAGTAATGTATAATGGTGATACTGTGTGGGGAGGTAGTAAAGTGATGTATAATGGTTATACTGTGAGGGGACATAGTACAGTGAAGTATAATGGTGATACTGTGTGGGGAGGAAGTACAGTGATGTATAATGGTGATACTGTGTGGAGAGGTAGTACAGTGTTGTATAATGGTGATACTGTGTGGTGAGGTAGTACAGTGATGTATAATGGTGATGCTATGTGGGGAGGTAGTACAGTGATGTATAATGGTTATACTGTGAGATATCGGAGTACAGTGATGTATAATGGTGATACTGTGTGGGGAGGTAGTACAGTGATGTACAATGGTGATACGGTGTGGGGACGGCGTACAGTGATGTATAATGGTTATACTGTGTGGTGAGGTAGTACAGTGATGTATAATGGTGACACTGTGTGGGGAGGTAGTACAGTGATGTATAATGGTGACACTGTGTGGGGACGGCATACAGTGATGTATAATGGTGATACTGTGTGGGGAGGTTGTACAGTGATGTATAATGGTTATACTGTGTGGTGACGTAGTACAGTGATGTATAATGGTGATACTGTGTGGGGAGGTAGTACAGTGATGTATAATGGTGATACTGTGTGGGGAGGTAGTACAGTGATGTATAATGGTGATACTGTGTGGGGACAGCGTACAGTGATGTATAATGGTTATACTGTGTGGTGAGGTAGTACAGTGATGTATAATAGTGATACTGTGTGGGGAGGTAGTACAGTGATGTATAATGGAGATTCTGTGTGGGGACGGCATACAGTGATGTATAATGGTGATACTGTGTGGGGAGGTAGTACAGTGAAGTATAATGGTGATACTGTGTGGGGAGGTAGTACAGTGATGTATAATGGTTATAATGTGTGGGTAGGAAGTACAGTTATGTATAATGGTGATACTGTGTGGGGAGGTAGTACAGTGATGTATAATGGTGATACTGTGTGGGGAGGTAATACAGAGATGTATAAAGGTGATACAGTGTGGGGAGGTAGTACAGTGATGTATAATGGTGTTACTGTGTGGGGACGGCGTACAGTGATGTATAATGGTGAAACTGTGTGGGGAAGTTGTACAGTGATGTATAATTTTTTTACTGTGTTGGGATGTAGTACAGTGATGTATAATGGTGATACTGTGTGGGGAGGTAGTACAGTGATGGATAATGGTGATACTGTGTGGGGAGGTAGTTCAGTGATGTATAATGGTGATACTGTGTGGTGAGGTAGTACAGTGATTTATAATGGTGATGCTATGTCGGGAGCTAGTACAGTGATGTATAATGGTTTAACTGTGAGATATTGGAGTACAGTGATGTATAATGGTGATACTGTGTGGGGAGGTAGTACAGTGATGTATAATGGTGATACTGTGTGGGGAGATAGTACAGTGATGTATAATGGTGATACTGTGTGGGGATGTAGAACAGTGATGTATAATGGTGATACTGAGTGGTGAGGTAGTACAGAGATGTATAATGGTGATGCTATGTGGGGAGGTAGTACAGTGATGTATAATGGTTATACTGTGAGATATCGGAGTACAGTGATGTATAATGGTGATACTGTGTGGAGAGGTTGTACAGTGATGTACAATGGTGATACGGTGTGGGGACGACGTACAGTGATGTATAATTGTTATACTGTGTGTTGAGGTAGTACAGTGATGTATAATGGTGATACTGTGTGGGGAGGTAGTACAGTGATGTATAATGGTGATACTATGTGGGGACGGCGTACAGTGATGTATAATGGTGATACTGTGTGGGGAGGTAGATCAGTGGTGTATAATGGTTATACTGTGAGATATCGGAGTACAGTGATGTATAATGGTGATACTGTGGGGAGGTAGTACAGTAATGTACCATGGTGATACGGAGTGGGGATGGCATACAGTGATGTATAATGGTTATACAGTGTGGTGAGGTAGTACAGTGATGTATAATGGTGATACTGTGTGGGGAGGTAGTACAGTGCTGTATAATGGTTATAATGTGTGGGGACATAGTACAGTGATGTATGATGGTGATACTGTGTGGGGAGGTAGTAAAGTGATGTATAATGGTGATACTGTGTGGGGAGGTAGTACAGTGTTGTATAATGGTGATACTGTGTGGTGAGGTAGTACAGTGATGTATAATGGTGATGCTATGTGTGGAGGTAGTACAGTGATGTATTATGGTGATACTGTGAGATATCGGAGTACAGTGATGTATAATGGTGATACTGTGTGGGGAGGTAGTACAGTGATGTACAATGGTGATACGGTGTGGGGAGGTAGTACAGTGATGTATAATGGTGATACTGTGTAGGGACGCCGTACAGTGATGTATAATGGTTATACTGTGTGGTGAGGTAGTACAGTGATGTATAAAAGTGATACTGTGTGGGGAGGTAGTACAGTGATGTATAATGGTGATACTGTGTGGGGACGGCATACAGTGATGTATAGTGGTGATACTGTGTGGGGAGGTAGTACAGTGATGTATAATGGTGATACTGTGTGGGGAGGTAGTACAGTGATGTATAATGGTGATAATGTGTGGGGAGGTAGTACAGTGATGCATAATGGTGATACTGTGTGGTGAGGTAGTACAGTGATGTATAATGGTGATGCTATGTGGGGAGGTAGTACAGTGATGTATAATGGTTATACTGTGAGATATCGGAGTACAGTGATGTATAATGGTGATACTGTGTGGGGAGGTAGTACAGTGATGTACAATGGTGATACGGTGTGGGGACGGCGTGCAGTGATGTATAATGGTTATACTGTGTGGTGAGGTAGTACAGTGATGTATAATGGTGACACTGTGTTGGGAGGTAGTACAGTGATGTATAATGTTGATACTGTGTGGGGACGGCATACAGTGATGTATAATGGTGATACTGTGTGGGGAGGTTGTACAGTGATGTATAATGGTTATACTGTGTGGGGACGTAGTACAGTGAAGTATAATGGTGATACTGTGTGGGGAGGTAGTACAGTGATGTATAATGGTGATACTGTGTGGGGAGGTAGTACAGTGATGTATAATGGTGATACTGTGTGGGGACAGCGTACAGTGATGTATAATGGTTATACTGTGTGGTGAGGTAGTACAGTGATGTATAATAGTGATACTGTGTGGGGAGGTAGTACAGTGATGTATAATGGTGATACTGTGTGGGGACGGCATACATTGATGTATAATGGTGATACTGTGTGGGGAGGTAGTACAGTGATGTATAATGGTGATACTGTGTGGGGAGGTAGTACAGTGATGTATAATGGTGATAATGTGTGGGGAGGAAGTACAGTTATGTATAATGGTGATACTGTGTGGGGAGGTAGTACAGTGATATATAATGGTGATACTGTGTGGGGAGGTAGTACAGTGATGTATAATGGTGATACTGTGTGGGGAGGTAGTACAGTGATGTATAATGGTGACACTGTGTCGGGACGGCGTACAGTGATGTATAATGGTGATACTGTGTGGGGAGGTAGTAAAGTGATGTATAATGGTGATACTGTGTGGGGATGGAGTACAGTTATGTATAATGGTGATATTGTGTGGTGAGGTAGTACAGTGATGTATAATGGTGATGCTATGTGGGGAGGTAGTACAGTGATGTATAATGGTTATACTGTGAGATATTGGAGTACAGTGATGTATAATGGTGATACTGTGTGGGGAGGTAGTACAGTGATGTATAATGGTGATACGGTGTGGGGAGGTAGTACAGTGATGTATAATGGTGATACTGTGTGGGGATGTAGAACAGTGATGTATAATGGTGATACTGTGTGGGGAGGTAGATCAGTGGTATATAATGTTTATACTGTGAGATATCGGAGTACAGTGATGTATAATGGTGATACTGTGGGGAGGTAGTACAGTAATGTACCATGGTGATATGGAGTGGGGACGGCGTACAGTGAAGTATAATGGTTATACAGTGTGGGGAGGTAGTACAGTGATGTATAATGGTGACACTGTGTGGGGAGGTAGTACAGTGATGTATAATGTTGATACTGTGTGGGGACGGCATACAGTGATGTATAATGGTGATACTGTGTGGGGAGGTTGTACAGTGATGTATAATGGTTATACTGTGTGGGGACGTAGTACAGTGATGTATAATGGTGATACTGTGTGGGGAGGTAGTACAGTGATGTATAATGGTGATACTGTGTGGGGAGATAGTACAGTTATTTATAATGGTGATACTGTGTGGGGAGGTAGTACAGTGATGTATAATGGTGATGCTATGTGGGGAGGTAGTACAGTGATGTATAATGGTTATACTGTGAGATATCGGAGTACAGTGATGTATAATGGTGATACTGTGTGGGGACGGCGTACAGTGATGTATAATGGTTATACTGTGTGGTGAGGTAGTACAGTGATGTAAAATAGTGATACTGTGTGGGGAGGTAGTACAGTGATGTATAATGGTGATACTGTGTGCGGATGGCATACAGTGATGTATAATGGTGATACTGTGTGGGGAGATAGTACAGTGATGTATAATGGTGATACTGTGTTTGGAGGTAGTACAGTGATGTATAATGGTGATAATGTGTGGGGAGGAAGTACAGTGATGTATAATGGTGATACTGTGTGGTGAGGTAGTACAGTGATGTATAATGGTGATGCTATGTGGGGAGGTAGTACAGGGATGTCTAATTGTTATATTGTGAGATATCGGAGTACAGTGATGAATAATGGTGATACTGTGTGGAGAGGTAGTACAGTGATGTACAATGGTGATATGGTGTGGGGACTGCATGCAGTGATGTATAATGGTTATACTGTGTGGTGAGGTAGTACAGTAATGTATAATGGTGATACTGTGAGGGGAGGTAGTAAAGTGATGTATAATGGTTATACTGTGAGGGGACATAGTACAGTGAAGTATAATGGTGATACTGTGTGGGGAGGAAGTACAGTGATGTATAATGGTGATACTGTGTGGAGAGGTAGTACAGTGTTGTATAATGGTGATACTGTGTGGTGAGGTAGTACAGTGATGTATAATGGTGATGCTATGTGGGGAGGTAGTACAGTGATGTATAATGGTTATACTGTGAGATATCGGAGTACAGTGATGTATAATGGTGATACTGTGTGGGGAGGTAGTACAGTGATGTACAATGGTGATACGGTGTGGGGACGGCGTACAGTGATGTATAATGGTTATACTGTGTGGTGAGGTAGTACAGTGATGTATAATGGTGACACTGTGTGGGGAGGTAGTACAGTGATGTATAATGGTGACACTGTGTGGGGACGGCATACAGTGATGTATAATGGTGATACTGTGTGGGGAGGTTGTACAGTGATGTATAATGGTTATACTGTGTGGTGACGTAGTACAGTGATGTATAATGGTGATACTGTGTGGGGAGGTAGTACAGTGATGTATAATGGTGACACTGTGTGGGGAGGTAGTACAGTGATGTATAATGGTGACACTGTGTGGGGACGGCATACAGTGATGTATAATGGTGATACTGTGTGGGGAGGTTGTACAGTGATGTATAATGGTTATACTGTGTGGTGACGTAGTACAGTGATGTATAATGGTGATACTGTGTGGGGAGGTAGTACAGTGATGTATAATGGTGATACTGTGTGGGGAGGTAGTACAGTGATGTATAATGGTGATACTGTGTGGGGACAGCGTACAGTGATGTATAATGGTTATACTGTGTGGTGAGGTAGTACAGTGATGTATAATAGTGATACTGTGTGGGGAGGTAGTACAGTGATGTATAATGGTGATACTGTGTGGGGAGGTAGTACAGTGATGTATAATGGTGATAATGTGTGGGGAGGAAGTACAGTTATGTATAATGGTGATACTGTGTGGGGAGGTAGTACAGTGATGTATAATGGTGATACTGTGTGGGGAGGTAGTACAGTGATGTATAATGGTGATACTGTGTGGGGAGGTAGTACAGTGATGTATAATGGTGACACTGTGTCGGGACGGCGTACAGTGATGTATAATGGTGATACTGTGTGGGGAGGTAGTAAAGTGATGTATAATGGTGATACTGTGTGGGGATGGAGTACAGTTATGTATAATGGTGATATTGTGTGGTGAGGTAGTACAGTGATGTATAATGGTGATGCTATGTGGGGAGGTAGTACAGTGATGTATAATGGTTATACTGTGAGATATTGGAGTACAGTGATGTATAATGGTGATACTGTGTGGGGAGGTAGTACAGTGATGTATAATGGTGATACGGTGTGGGGAGGTAGTACAGTGATGTATAATGGTGATACTGTGTGGGGATGTAGAACAGTGATGTATAATGGTGATACTGTGTGGGGAGGTAGATCAGTGGTATATAATGTTTATACTGTGAGATATCGGAGTACAGTGATGTATAATGGTGATACTGTGGGGAGGTAGTACAGTAATGTACCATGGTGATATGGAGTGGGGACGGCGTACAGTGAAGTATAATGGTTATACAGTGTGGGGAGGTAGTACAGTGATGTATAATGGTGACACTGTGTGGGGAGGTAGTACAGTGATGTATAATGTTGATACTGTGTGGGGACGGCATACAGTGATGTATAATGGTGATACTGTGTGGGGAGGTTGTACAGTGATGTATAATGGTTATACTGTGTGGGGACGTAGTACAGTGATGTATAATGGTGATACTGTGTGGGGAGGTAGTACAGTGATGTATAATGGTGATACTGTGTGGGGAGATAGTACAGTTATTTATAATGGTGATACTGTGTGGGGAGGTAGTACAGTGATGTATAATGGTGATGCTATGTGGGGAGGTAGTACAGTGATGTATAATGGTTATACTGTGAGATATCGGAGTACAGTGATGTATAATGGTGATACTGTGTGGGGACGGCGTACAGTGATGTATAATGGTTATACTGTGTGGTGAGGTAGTACAGTGATGTAAAATAGTGATACTGTGTGGGGAGGTAGTACAGTGATGTATAATGGTGATACTGTGTGCGGATGGCATACAGTGATGTATAATGGTGATACTGTGTGGGGAGATAGTACAGTGATGTATAATGGTGATACTGTGTTTGGAGGTAGTACAGTGATGTATAATGGTGATAATGTGTGGGGAGGAAGTACAGTGATGTATAATGGTGATACTGTGTGGTGAGGTAGTACAGTGATGTATAATTGTGATGCTATGTGGGGAGGTAGTACAGGGATGTCTAATTGTTATATTGTGAGATATCGGAGTACAGTGATGAATAATGGTGATACTGTGTGGAGAGGTAGTACAGTGATGTACAATGGTGATATGGTGTGGGGACTGCATGCAGTGATGTATAATGGTTATACTGTGTGGTGAGGTAGTACAGTAATGTATAATGGTGATACTGTGTGGGGAGGTAGTAAAGTGATGTATAATGGTTATACTGTGAGGGGACATAGTACAGTGAAGTATAATGGTGATACTGTGTGGGGAGGAAGTACAGTGATGTATAATGGTGATACTGTGTGGAGAGGTAGTACAGTGTTGTATAATGGTGATACTGTGTGGTGAGGTAGTACAGTGATGTATAATGGTGATGCTATGTGGGGAGGTAGTACAGTGATGTATAATGGTTATACTGTGAGATATCGGAGTACAGTGATGTATAATGGTGATACTGTGTGGGGAGGTAGTACAGTGATGTACAATGGTGATACGGTGTGGGGACGGCGTACAGTGATGTATAATGGTTATACTGTGTGGTGAGGTAGTACAGTGATGTATAATGGTGACACTGTGTGGGGAGGTAGTACAGTGATGTATAATGGTGACACTGTGTGGGGACGGCATACAGTGATGTATAATGGTGATACTGTGTGGGGAGTTTGTACAGTGATGTATAATGGTTATACTGTGTGGTGACGTAGTACAGTGATGTATAATGGTGATACTGTGTGGGGAGGTAGTACAGTGATGTATAATGGTGACACTGTGTGGGGAGGTAGTACAGTGATGTATAATGGTGACACTGTGTGGGGACGGCATACAGTGATGTATAATGGTGATACTGTGTGGGGAGGTTGTACAGTGATGTATAATGGTTATACTGTGTGGTGACGTAGTACAGTGATGTATAATGGTGATACTGTGTGGGGAGGTAGTACAGTGATGTATAATGGTGATACTGTGTGGGGAGGTAGTACAGTGATGTATAATGGTGATACTGTGTGGGGACAGCGTACAGTGATGTATAATGGTTATACTGTGTGGTGAGGTAGTACAGTGATGTATAATAGTGATACTGTGTGGGGAGGTAGTACAGTGATGTATAATGGTGATACTGTGTGGGGAGGTAGTACAGTGATGTATAATGGTGATAATGTGTGGGGAGGAAGTACAGTTATGTATAATGGTGATACTGTGTGGGGAGGTAGTACAGTGATGTATAATGGTGATACTGTGTGGGGAGGTAGTACAGTGATGTATAATGGTGATACTGTGTGGGGAGGTAGTACAGTGATGTATAATGGTGACACTGTGTCGGGACGGCGTACAGTGATGTATAATGGTGATACTGTGTGGGGAGGTAGTAAAGTGATGTATAATGGTGATACTGTGTGGGGATGGAGTACAGTTATGTATAATGGTGATATTGTGTGGTGAGGTAGTACAGTGATGTATAATGGTGATGCTATGTGGGGAGGTAGTACAGTGATGTATAATGGTTATACTGTGAGATATTGGAGTACAGTGATGTATAATGGTGATACTGTGTGGGGAGGTAGTACAGTGATGGATAATGGTGATACGGTGTGGGGAGGTAGTACAGTGATGTATAATGGTGATACTGTGTGGGGATGTAGAACAGTGATGTATAATGGTGATACTGTGTGGGGAGGTAGATCAGTGGTATATAATGTTTATACTGTGAGATATCGGAGTACAGTGATGTATAATGGTGATACTGTGGGGAGGTAGTACAGTAATGTACCATGGTGATATGGAGTGGGGACGGCGTACAGTGAAGTATAATGGTTATACAGTGTGGGGAGGTAGTACAGTGATGTATAATGGTGACACTGTGTGGGGAGGTAGTACAGTGATGTATAATGTTGATACTGTGTGGGGACGGCATACAGTGATGTATAATGGTGATACTGTGTGGGGAGGTTGTACAGTGATGTATAATGGTTATACTGTGTGGGGACGTAGTACAGTGATATATAATGGTGATACTGTGTGGGGAGGTAGTACAGTGATGTATAATGGTGATACTGTGTGGGGAGATAGTACAGTTATTTATAATGGTGATACTGTGTGGGGAGGTAGTACAGTGATGTATAATGGTGATGCTATGTGGGGAGGTAGTACAGTGATGTATAATGGTTATACTGTGAGATATCGGAGTACAGTGATGTATAATGGTGATACTGTGTGGGGACGGCGTACAGTGATGTATAATGGTTATACTGTGTGGTGAGGTAGTACAGTGATGTAAAATAGTGATACTGTGTGGGGAGGTAGTACAGTGATGTATAATGGTGATACTGTGTGCGGATGGCATACAGTGATGTATAATGGTGATACTGTGTGGGGAGATAGTACAGTGATGTATAATGGTGATACTGTGTTTGGAGGTAGTACAGTGATGTATAATGGTGATAATGTGTGGGGAGGAAGTACAGTGATGTATAATGGTGATACTGTGTGGTGAGGTAGTACAGTGATGTATAATGGTGATGCTATGTGGGGAGGTAGTACAGGGATGTCTAATTGTTATATTGTGAGATATCGGAGTACAGTGATGAATAATGGTGATACTGTGTGGAGAGGTAGTACAGTGATGTACAATGGTGATATGGTGTGGGGACTGCATGCAGTGATGTATAATGGTTATACTGTGTGGGGAGGTAGTACAGTAATGTATAATGGTGATACTGTGAGGGGAGGTAGTAAAGTGATGTATAATGGTTATACTGTGAGGGGACATAGTACAGTGAAGTATAATGGTGATACTGTGTGGGGAGGAAGTACAGTGATGTATAATGGTGATACTGTGTGGAGAGGTAGTACAGTGTTGTATAATGGTGATACTGTGTGGTGAGGTAGTACAGTGATGTATAATGGTGATGCTATGTGGGGAGGTAGTACAGTGATGTATAATGGTTATACTGTGAGATATCGGAGTACAGTGATGTATAATGGTGATACTGTGTGGGGAGGTAGTACAGTGATGTACAATGGTGATACGGTGTGGGGACGGCGTACAGTGATGTATAATGGTTATACTGTGTGGTGAGGTAGTACAGTGATGTATAATGGTGACACTGTGTGGGGAGGTAGTACAGTGATGTATAATGGTGACACTGTGTGGGGACGGCATACAGTGATGTATAATGGTGATACTGTGTGGGGAGGTTGTACAGTGATGTATAATGGTTATACTGTGTGGTGACGTAGTACAGTGATGTATAATGGTGATACTGTGTGGGGAGGTAGTACAGTGATGTATAATGGTGACACTGTGTGGGGAGGTAGTACAGTGATGTATAATGGTGACACTGTGTGGGGACGGCATACAGTGATGTATAATGGTGATACTGTGTGGGGAGGTTGTACAGTGATGTATAATGGTTATACTGTGTGGTGACGTAGTACAGTGATGTATAATGGTGATACTGTGTGGGGAGGTAGTACAGTGATGTATAATGGTGATACTGTGTGGGGAGGTAGTACAGTGATGTATAATGGTGATACTGTGTGGGGACAGCGTACAGTGATGTATAATGGTTATACTGTGTGGTGAGGTAGTACAGTGATGTATAATAGTGATACTGTGTGGGGAGGTAGTACAGTGATGTATAATGGTGATACTGTGTGGGGAGGTAGTACAGTGATGTATAATGGTGATAATGTGTGGGGAGGAAGTACAGTTATGTATAATGGTGATACTGTGTGGGGAGGTAGTACAGTGATGTATAATGGTGATACTGTGTGGGGAGGTAGTACAGTGATGTATAATGGTGATACTGTGTGGGGAGGTAGTACAGTGATGTATAATGGTGACACTGTGTCGGGACGGCGTACAGTGATGTATAATGGTGATACTGTGTGGGGAGGTAGTAAAGTGATGTATAATGGTGATACTGTGTGGGGATGGAGTACAGTTATGTATAATGGTGATATTGTGTGGTGAGGTAGTACAGTGATGTATAATGGTGATGCTATGTGGGGAGGTAGTACAGTGATGTATAATGGTTATACTGTGAGATATTGGAGTACAGTGATGTATAATGGTGATACTGTGTGGGGAGGTAGTACAGTGATGTATAATGGTGATACGGTGTGGGGAGGTAGTACAGTGATGTATAATGGTGATACTGTGTGGGGATGTAGAACAGTGATGTATAATGGTGATACTGTGTGGGGAGGTAGATCAGTGGTATATAATGTTTATACTGTGAGATATCGGAGTACAGTGATGTATAATGGTGATACTGTGGGGAGGTAGTACAGTAATGTACCATGGTGATATGGAGTGGGGACGGCGTACAGTGAAGTATAATGGTTATACAGTGTGGGGAGGTAGTACAGTGATGTATAATGGTGACACTGTGTGGGGAGGTAGTACAGTGATGTATAATGTTGATACTGTGTGGGGACGGCATACAGTGATGTATAATGGTGATACTGTGTGGGGAGGTTGTACAGTGATGTATAATGGTTATACTGTGTGGGGACGTAGTACAGTGATGTATAATGGTGATACTGTGTGGGGAGGTAGTACAGTGATGTATAATGGTGATACTGTGTGGGGAGATAGTACAGTTATTTATAATGGTGATACTGTGTGGGGAGGTAGTACAGTGATGTATAATGGTGATGCTATGTGGGGAGGTAGTACAGTGATGTATAATGGTTATACTGTGAGATATCGGAGTACAGTGATGTATAATGGTGATACTGTGTGGGGACGGCGTACAGTGATGTATAATGGTTATACTGTGTGGTGAGGTAGTACAGTGATGTAAAATAGTGATACTGTGTGGGGAGGTAGTACAGTGATGTATAATGGTGATACTGTGTGCGGATGGCATACAGTGATGTATAATGGTGATACTGTGTGGGGAGATAGTACAGTGATGTATAATGGTGATACTGTGTTTGGAGGTAGTACAGTGATGTATAATGGTGATAATGTGTGGGGAGGAAGTACAGTGATGTATAATGGTGATACTGTGTGGTGAGGTAGTACAGTGATGTATAATGGTGATGCTATGTGGGGAGGTAGTACAGGGATGTCTAATTGTTATATTGTGAGATATCGGAGTACAGTGATGAATAATGGTGATACTGTGTGGAGAGGTAGTACAGTGATGTACAATGGTGATATGGTGTGGGGACTGCATGCAGTGATGTATAATGGTTATACTGTGTGGTGAGGTAGTACAGTAATGTATAATGGTGATACTGTGTGGGGAGGTAGTAAAGTGATGTATAATGGTTATACTGTGAGGGGACATAGTACAGTGAAGTATAATGGTGATACTGTGTGGGGAGGAAGTACAGTGATGTATAATGGTGATACTGTGTGGAGAGGTAGTACAGTGTTGTATAATGGTGATACTGTGTGGTGAGGTAGTACAGTGATGTATAATGGTGATGCTATGTGGGGAGGTAGTACAGTGATGTATAATGGTTATACTGTGAGATATCGGAGTACAGTGATGTATAATGGTGATACTGTGTGGGGAGGTAGTACAGTGATGTACAATGGTGATACGGTGTGGGGACGGCGTACAGTGATGTATAATGGTTATACTGTGTGGTGAGGTAGTACAGTGATGTATAATGGTGACACTGTGTGGGGAGGTAGTACAGTGATGTATCATGGTGACACTGTGTGGGGACGGCATACAGTGATGTATAATGGTGATACTGTGTGGGGAGGTTGTACAGTGATGTATAATGGTTATACTGTGTGGTGACGTAGTACAGTGATGTATAATGGTGATACTGTGTGGGGAGGTAGTACAGTGATGTATAATGGTGACACTGTGTGGGGAGGTAGTACAGTGATGTATAATGGTGACACTGTGTGGGGACGGCATACAGTGATGTATAATGGTGATACTGTGTGGGGAGGTTGTACAGTGATGTATAATGGTTATACTGTGTGGTGACGTAGTACAGTGATGTATAATGGTGATACTGTGTGGGGAGGTAGTACAGTGATGTATAATGGTGATACTGTGTGGGGAGGTAGTACAGTGATGTATAATGGTGATACTGTGTGGGGACAGCGTACAGTGATGTATAATGGTTATACTGTGTGGTGAGGTAGTACAGTGATGTATAATAGTGATACTGTGTGGGGAGGTAGTACAGTGATGTATAATGGTGATACTGTGTGGGGAGGTAGTACAGTGATGTATAATGGTGATAATGTGTGGGGAGGAAGTACAGTTATGTATAATGGTGATACTGTGTGGGGAGGTAGTACAGTGATGTATAATGGTGATACTGTGTGGGGAGGTAGTACAGTGATGTATAATGGTGATACTGTGTGGGGAGGTAGTACAGTGATGTATAATGGTGACACTGTGTCGGGACGGCGTACAGTGATGTATAATGGTGATACTGTGTGGGGAGGTAGTAAAGTGATGTATAATGGTGATACTGTGTGGGGATGGAGTACAGTTATGTATAATGGTGATATTGTGTGGTGAGGTAGTACAGTGATGTATAATGGTGATGCTATGTGGGGAGGTAGTACAGTGATGTATAATGGTTATACTGTGAGATATTGGAGTACAGTGATGTATAATGGTGATACTGTGTGGGGAGGTAGTACAGTGATGTATAATGGTGATACGGTGTGGGGAGGTAGTACAGTGATGTATAATGGTGATACTGTGTGGGGATGTAGAACAGTGATGTATAATGGTGATACTGTGTGGGGAGGTAGATCAGTGGTATATAATGTTTATACTGTGAGATATCGGAGTACAGTGATGTATAATGGTGATACTGTGGGGAGGTAGTACAGTAATGTACCATGGTGATATGGAGTGGGGACGGCGTACAGTGAAGTATAATGGTTATACAGTTTGGGGAGGTAGTACAGTGATGTATAATGGTGACACTGTGTGGGGAGGTAGTACAGTGATGTATAATGTTGATACTGTGTGGGGACGGCATACAGTGATGTATAATGGTGATACTGTGTGGGGAGGTTGTACAGTGATGTATAATGGTTATACTGTGTGGGGACGTAGTACAGTGATGTATAATGGTGATACTGTGTGGGGAGGTAGTACAGTGATGTATAATGGTGATACTGTGTGGGGAGATAGTACAGTTATTTATAATGGTGATACTGTGTGGGGAGGTAGTACAGTGATGTATAATGGTGATGCTATGTGGGGAGGTAGTACAGTGATGTATAATGGTTATACTGTGAGATATCGGAGTACAGTGATGTATAATGGTGATACTGTGTGGGGACGGCGTACAGTGATGTATAATGGTTATACTGTGTGGTGAGGTAGTACAGTGATGTATAATAGTGATACTGTGTGGGGAGGTAGTACAGTGATGTATAATGGTGATACTGTGTGCGGATGGCATACAGTGATGTATAATGGTGATACTGTGTGGGGAGATAGTACAGTGATGTATAATGGTGATACTGTGTTTGGAGGTAGTACAGTGATGTATAATGGTGATAATGTGTGGGGAGGAAGTACAGTGATGTATAATGGTGATACTGTGTGGTGAGGTAGTACAGTGATGTATAATGGTGATGCTATGTGGGGAGGTAGTACAGGGATGTCTAATTGTTATATTGTGAGATATCGGAGTACAGTGATGAATAATGGTGATACTGTGTGGAGAGGTAGTACAGTGATGTACAATGGTGATATGGTGTGGGGACTGCATGCAGTGATGTATAATGGTTATACTGTGTGGTGAGGTAGTACAGTAATGTATAATGGTGATACTGTGTGGGGAGGTAGTAAAGTGATGTATAATGGTTATACTGTGAGGGGACATAGTACAGTGAAGTATAATGGTGATACTGTGTGGGGAGGAAGTACAGTGATGTATAATGGTGATACTGTGTGGAGAGGTAGTACAGTGTTGTATAATGGTGATACTGTGTGGTGAGGTAGTACAGTGATGTATAATGGTGATGCTATGTGGGGAGGTAGTACAGTGATGTATAATGGTTATACTGTGAGATATCGGAGTACAGTGATGTATAATGGTGATACTGTGTGGGGAGGTAGTACAGTGATGTACAATGGTGATACGGTGTGGGGACGGCGTACAGTGATGTATAATGGTTATACTGTGTGGTGAGGTAGTACAGTGATGTATAATGGTGACACTGTGTGGGGAGGTAGTACAGTGATGTATAATGGTGACACTGTGTGGGGACGGCATACAGTGATGTATAATGGTGATACTGTGTGGGGAGGTTGTACAGTGATGTATAATGGTTATACTGTGTGGTGACGTAGTACAGTGATGTATAATGGTGATACTGTGTGGGGAGGTAGTACAGTGATGTATAATGGTGACACTGTGTGGGGAGGTAGTACTGTGATGTATAATGGTGACACTGTGTGGGGACGGCATACAGTGATGTATAATGGTGATACTGTGTGGGGAGGTTGTACAGTGATGTATAATGGTTATACTGTGTGGTGACGTAGTACAGTGATGTATAATGGTGATACTGTGTGGGGAGGTAGTACAGTGATGTATAATGGTGATACTGTGTGGGGAGGTAGTACAGTGATGTATAATGGTGATACTGTGTGGGGACAGCGTACAGTGATGTATAATGGTTATACTGTGTGGTGAGGTAGTACAGTGCTGTATAATAGTGATACTGTGTGGGGAGGTAGTACAGTGATGTATAATGGAGATTCTGTGTGGGGACGGCATACAGTGATGTATAATGGTGATACTGTGTGGGGAGGTAGTACAGTGATGTATAATGGTGATACTGTGTGGGGAGGTAGTACAGTGATGTATAATGGTTATAATGTGTGGGGAGGAAGTACAGTTATGTATAATGGTGATACTGTGTGGGGAGGTGGTACAGTGATGTATAATGGTGATACTGTGTGGGGAGGTTGTACAGTGATGTATAAAGGTGATACTGTGTGGGGAGGTAGTACAGTGATGTATAATGGTGTTACTGTGTGGGGACGGCGTACAGTGATGTATAATAGTGATACTGTGTGGGGAGGTTGTACAGTGATGTATAATTTTTTTAATGTGTGGGGACGATGTACAGTGATGTATAATGGTGATACTGTGTGGGGAGGTAGTACAGTGATGTATAATGGTGATACTGTGTGGGGAGGTAGTACAGTGATGTATAATGGTGATACTTTGTGGTGAGGTAGTACAGTGATGTATAATGGTGATTCTATGTCGGGAGGTAGTACAGTGATGTATAATGGTTTAACTGTGAGATATTGTAGTACAGTGATGTATAATGGTGATACTGTGTGGGGAGGAAGTACAGTGATGTATAATGGTGATACTGTGTGGGGAGGTAGTACAGTGATGTATAATGGTGATACTGTGTGGGGATGTAGAACAGTGATGTATAATGGTGATACTGAGTGGTGAGGTAGTACAGTGATGTATAATGGTGATGCTATGTGGGGAGGTAGTACAGTGATGTATAATGGTTATACTCTGAGATATCGGAGTACAGTGATGTATAATGGTGATACTGTGTGGGGAGGTTGTACAGTGATGTACAATGGTGATACGGTGTGGGGACGACGTACAGTGATGTATAATGGTTATACTATGTGGTGACGTAGTACAGTGATGTATAATGGTGATACTGTGTGGGGAGGTAGTACAGTGATGTATAATGGTGATACTGTGTGGGGACGGCGTACAGTGATGTATAATGGTGATACAGTGTGGGGAGGTAGATCAGTGGTGTATAATGGTTATACTGTGAGATATCGGAGTACAGTGATGTATAATGGTGATACTGTGGGGAGGTAGTACAGTAATGTACCATGGTGATACGGAGTGGGGACGGCGTACAGTGATGTATAATGGTTATACAGTGTGGTGAGGTAGTACAGTGATGTATAATGGTGATACTGTGTGGGGAGGTAGTACAGTGATGTATAATGGTGATACTGTGTGGGGACGGCGTACAGTGATGTATAATGGTGATACTGTGTGGGGAGGTAGTACAGTGCTGTATAATGGTGATACTGTGTGGGGAGATAGTACAGTGATGTATAATGGTGATACTGTGTTTGGAGGTAGTACAGTGATGTATAATGGTGATAATGTGTGGGGAGGAAGTACAGTGATGTATAATGGTGATACTGTGTGGTGAGGTAGTACAGTGATGTATAATGGTGATGCCATGTGGGGAGGTAGTACAGGGATGTCTAATTGTTATATTGTGAGATATCGGAGTACAGTGATGAATAATGGTGATACTGTGTGGAGAGGTAGTACAGTGATGTACAATGGTGATATGGTGTGGGGACTGCATGCAGTGATGTATAATGGTTATACTGTGTGGTGAGGTAGTACAGTAATGTATAATGGTGATACTGTGTGGGGAGGTAGTAAAGTGATGTATAATGGTTATACTGTGAGGGGACATAGTACAGTGAAGTATAATGGTGATACTGTGTGGGGAGGAAGTACAGTGATGTATAATGGTGATACTGTGTGGAGAGGTAGTACAGTGTTGTATAATGGTGATACTGTGTGGTGAGGTAGTACAGTGATGTATAATGGTGATGCTATGTGGGGAGGTAGTACAGTGATGTATAATGGTTAAACTGTGAGATATCGGAGTACAGTGATGTATAATGGTGATACTGTGTGGGGAGGTAGTACAGTGATGTACAATGGTGATACGGTGTGGGGACGGCGTACAGTGATGTATAATGGTTATACTGTGTGGTGAGGTAGTACAGTGATGTATAATGGTGACACTGTGTGGGGAGGTAGTACAGTGATGTATAATGGTGACACTGTGTGGGGACGGCATACAGTGATGTATAATGGTGATACTGTGTGGGGAGGTTGTACAGTGATGTATAATGGTTATACTGTGTGGTGACGTAGTACAGTGATGTATAATGGTGATACTGTGTAGGGAGGTAGTACAGTGATGTATAATGGTGATACTGTGTGGGGAGGTAGTACAGTGATGTATAATGGTGATACTGTGTGGGGACAGCGTACAGTGATGTATAATGGTTATACTGTGTGGTGAGGTAGTACAGTGATGTATAATAGTGATACTGTGTGGGGAGGTAGTACAGTGATGTATAATGGAGATTCTGTGTGGGGACGGCATACAGTGATGTATAATGGTGATACTGTGTGGGGAGGTAGTACAGTGATGTATAATGGTGATACTGTGTGGGGAGGTAGTACAGTGATGTATAATGGTTATAATTTGTGGGGAGGAAGTACAGTTATGTATAATGGTGATACTGTGTGGGGAGGTAGTACAGTGATGTATAATGGTGATACTGTGTGGGGAGGTAGTATAGTGATGTATAAAGGTGATACTGTGTGGGGAGGTAGTACAGTGATGTATAATGGTGTTACTGTGTGGGGACAGCGTACAGTGATGTATAATGGTGATACTGTGTGGGGAGGTTGTACAGTGATGTATAATTTTTTTAATGTGTGGGGACGAAGTACAGTGATGTATAATGGTGATACTGTGTGGGGAGGTAGTACAGTGATGTATAATGGTGATACTGTGTGGGGAGGTAGTACAGTGATGTATAATGGTGATACTGTGTGGTGAAGTAGTACAGTGATGTATAATGGTGATGCTATGTCGGGAGGTAGTACAGTGATGTATAATGGTTTAACTGTGAGATATTGTAGTACAGTGATGTATAATGGTGATACTGTGTGGGGAGGAAGTACAGTGATGTATAATGGTGATACTGTGTGGGGAGGTAGTACAGTGATGTATAATGGTGATACTGTGTGGGGATGTAGAACAGTGATGTATAATGGTGATACTGAGTGGTGAGGTAGTACAGTGATATATAATGGTGATGCTATGTGGGGAGGTAGTACAGTGATGTATAATGGTTATACTCTGAGATATCGGAGTACAGTGATGTATAATGGTGATACTGTGTGGGGAGGTTGTACAGTGATGTACAATGGTGATACGGTGTGGGGACGACGTACAGTGATGTATAATGGTTATACTATGTGGTGAGGTAGTACAGTGATGTATAATGGTGATACTGTGTGGGGAGGTAGTACAGTGATGTATAATGGTGATACTGTGTGGGGACGGCGTACAGTGATGTATAATGGTGATACTGTGTGGGGAGGTAGATCAGTGGTGTATAATGGTTATACTGTGAGATATCGGAGTACAGTGATGTATAATGGTGATACTGTGGGGAGGTAGTACAGTAATGTACCATGGTGATACGGAGTGGGGAGGTAGAACAGTGATGTATAATGGTGATACTGTGTAGGGACGCCGTACAGTGATGTATAATGGTTATACTGTGTGGTGAGGTAGTACAGTGATGTATAAAAGTGATACTGTGTGGGGAGGTAGTACAGTGATGTATAATGGTGATACTGTGTGGGGACGGCATACAGTGATGTATAGTGGTGATACTGTGTGGGGAGGTAGTAGAGTGATATATAATGGTGATACTGTGTGGGGAGGTAGTACAGTGATGTATAATGGTGATAATGTGTGTGGAGGTAGTACAGTGATGCATAATGGTGATACTGTGTGGTGAGGTAGTACAGTGATGTATAATGGTGATGCTATGTGGGGAGGTAGTACAGTGATGTATAATGGTTATACTGTGAGATATTGGAGTACAGTGATGTATAATGGTGATACTGTGTGGGGAAGTAGTACAGTGATGTACAATGGTGATACGGTGTGGGGACGGCGTGCAGTGATGTATAATGGTTATACTGTGTGGTGAGGTAGTACAGTGATGTATAATGGTGACACTGTGTGGGGAGGTATTACAGTGATGTATAATGTTGATACTGTGTGGGGACGGCATACAGTGATGTATAATGGTGATACTGTGTGTGGAGGTTGTACAGTGATGTATAATGGTTATACTGTGTGGGGACGTAGTACAGTGATGTATAATGGTGATACTGTGTGGGGAGGTAGTACAGTGATGTATAATGGTGATACTGTGTGGGGAGGTAGTACAGTGATGTATAATGGTGATACTGTGTGGGGACAGCGTACAGTGATGTATAAAGGTTATACTGTGTGGTGAGGTAGTACAGTGATGTATAATAGTGATACTGTGTGGGGAGGTAGTACAGTGATGTATAATGGTGATACTGTGTGGGGACGGCATACAGTGATGTATAATGGTGATACTGTGTGGGGAGGTAGTACTGTGATGTATAATGGTGATACTGTGTGGGGAGGTAGTACAGTGATGTATAATGGTGATAATGTGTGGGGAGGAAGTACAGTTATGTATAATGGTGATACTGTGTGGGGAGGTAGTACAGTGATGTATAATGGTGATACTGTGTGGGGAGGTAGTACAGTGATGTATAATGGTGATACTGTGTGGGGAGGTAGTAGAGTGATGTATAATGGTGATACTTTGTCGGGACGGCGTACAGTGATGTATAATGGTGATACTGTATGGGGAGGTTGTACAGTGATGTTTAATTTTTATACTGTGTGGTGACGTAGTACAGTGATGTATAATGGTGATACTGTGTGGGGAGGTAGTAAAGTGATGTATAATGGTGATATTGTGTGGGGAGGTAGTACAGTGATGTATAATGGTGATACTGTGTGGTGAGGTAGTACAGTGATGTATAATGGTGATACTGTGTGGGGAGGTTGTACAGTGATGTATAATGGTTATACTGTGTGGGGACATAGTACAGTGATGTATAATGGTGATACTGTGTGGAGAGTTAGTACAGTGATGTATAATGGTGATACTGTGTGGGGAGGTAGTGCAGTGATGTATAATGGTGATACTGTGTGGTGAGGTAGTACAGTGATGTATAATGGTGATGCTATGTGGGGAGGTAGTACATTGATGTCTAATGGTTATACTGTGAGATATCGGAGTACAGTGATGTATAATGGTGATACTGTGTGGGGAGGTAGTACAGTGATGTACAATGGTGATACGGTGTGGGTACGGCGTACAATGATGTATAATGGTTATACTGTGTGGTGAGGTAGTACAGTGATGTATAATAGTGATACTGTGTGGGGAGGTAGTACAGTGATGTATAAAGGTGATACTGTGTGGGGACTGCATACAGTGATGTATAATGGTGATACTGTGCTGGGATGTAGTACAGTGGTGTATAATGGTTATACTGTGAGATATCTGAGTACAGTGATGTATAATGGTGATACTGTGTGGGGAGGTAGTACAGTGATGTACAATGGTGATACAGTGTGGGGACGGCGTACAGTGATGTATAACGGTTATACTGTGTGGTGAGGTAGTACAGTGATGTATAATGGTGATACTGTGTGGGGAGGTAGTACAGTGATGTATAAAGGTGATGCTATGTGGGGAGGTAGTACAGTGATGTGTAATGGTTATACTGTGAGATATCGGAGTACAGTGATGCATAATGGAGATACTGTGTGGGGAGGTAGTACAATGATGTACAATGGTGATACGGTGTGGGGACGGCGTACAGAAATGTATAATGGTTATACTGTGTGGTGAGGTAGTACAGTGATGTATAATGGTGATACTGTGTGGGGAGGTAGTACAGTGATGTATAATGGTTATGCTGTGTGGGGACTGCGAACAGTGATATATAATGGTGATACTGTGTTGGGAGGTAGTACAGTGGTGTATAATGGTTATACTGTGAGATATCTGAGTACAGTGATGTATAATGGTGATACTGTGTGGGTAGGTAGTACAGTGATGTATAATGGTGATACTGTGTGGTGAGGTAGTACAGTGATGTATAATGGTGATGCTCTGTGGGGAGGTAGTACAGTGATGTATAATGGTTATACTGTGAGATATCGGAGTACAGTGATGTATAATGGTGATACTGTGTGAGGAGATAGTACAGTGATGTACAATGGTGATACGGTGTGGGGACGGCGTACAGTGATGTATAATGGTTATACTGTGTGGTGAGGTAGTACAGTGGTGTATAATGGTGATACTGTGTGGGGACGGCGTACAGTGATGTATAATGGTGATACTGTGTGGGGAGGTAGTACAGTGCTGTATAATGGTTATACTGTGTGGGGACGGCATACAGTGATGTATAATGGTGATACTGTGTTGGGACATAGTACAGTGATGTATAATGGTGATACTGTGTGGGGAGGTAGTACAGTGATGTACAATGGTGATACTGTGTGGGGAGGTAGTACTGTGATGTATATTGGTGATACTGCGTGGGGAGGTAGTACAGTGATGTGTAATGGTGATACTCTGTGGGGACGACATACAGTGATGTATAATGGTGATACTGTGTGGGGAGGTAGTACAGTGCTGTATAATGGTTATACTGTGTGGGGACATAGTACAGTGATGTATAATGGTGATACTGTGTGGGGAGTTAGTACAGTGATGTATATTGGTGATACTGTGTGGTGAGGTAGTACAGTGATGAATAATGGTGATGCTATGTGGGGAGGTAGTACAGTGATCTATAATGGTTATACTGTGAGATATCGGAGTACAGTGATGTATAATGGTGATACTGTGTGAGGTGGTTGTACAGTGATGTACAATGGTGATACGGTGTGGGGACGGCGTACAGTGATGTATAATGGTTATACTGTGTGGTGAGGTAGTACAGTGATGTATAATGGTGATACTGTGTGGGGACGGTGTACAGTGAAGTATAATGGTGATACTGTGTGGGGAGGTAGTACAGTGCTGTATAATGGTTATACTGTGTGGGGACGGCGTATAGTGATGTATAATGGTGATACTGTGTGGGGAAGGCGTACAGTGATGTATAATGGTGATACTGTGTGGGGAAGTAGTACAGTGGTGTATAATGGTTATACTGCGAGATATCGGAGTACAGTGATGTATAATGGTAATACTGTGTGGTGAGGTAGTACAGTGATGTATAATGGTGATACTGTGTGGTGAGGTAGTACAGTGATGTATAATGGTGATGCTATGTGGGGAGGTAGTACAGTGATGTATAATGGTTATACTGTGAGATATCGGAGTACAGTGATGTATAATGGTGATACTGTGTGGGGAGGTAGTACAGTGATGTATGATGGTGATACTGTGTGGGGAGGTAGTACAGTGATGTATAATGGTTATTCTGAGTGGGGAGGTAGTACAGTGATGTATAATGGTGATGCTATGTGGGGATGTAGTACAATGATGTATAATGGTTATACTGTGAGATATCGGAGTACAGTGATGTATAATGGTGATACTGTGTGGGGACAGCGTACAGTGATGTATAATGGTGATACTGTGTGGTGAGGTAGTACAGTGATGTATAAAGTGATGCTATGTGGGGAGGTAGTACAGTGATGTATAATGGTTATACTGTGAGATATCGGAGTACAGTGATGTATAATGGTGATACTGTGTGGGGAGGTAGTACAGTGATGTATAATGGTGATACTGTGTGGGGAGGTAGTACAGTGCTGTATAATGGTTATTCTGAGTGGGGAGGTAGTACAGTGATGTATAATGGTGATGCTATGTGGGGAGGTATTACAATGATGTATAATGGTTATACTGTGAGATATCGGAGTACAGTGATGTATAATGGTGATACTGTGTGGGGACGTAGTACAGTGATGTACAATGGTGATACTGTGTGGGGACAGCGTACAGTGATGTACAATGGTGATACTGTGTGGGGACAGCGTACAGTGATGTATAATGGTTATACTGTGTGGTGATGTAGTACAGTGATGTATAATGGTGATACTGTGTGGGGAGGTAGTACAGTGATGTATAATGGTGATACTCTGTGGGGACGGTGTACAGTGATGTATAATGGTGATACTGTGTGGGGAAGTAGTACAGATGTATAATGGTGATACTGTGGTGTGGGGTGGTAGTACAGTGATGTATAATGGTTATACTGCATGGGGAGGTAGTACAGTGATGTATAATCGTTATACTGCATGGGGAGGTAAAGCAGTGATGTATAATGGTGATACTGAGTGGGGAGGTTGTACAGTGATGTATAATGGTGATACTGTGTGGGGAGTTAGTACAGATGTATAATGGTGATACTGTGTGGGGAGGTAGTACAGATGTATAATGGTGATACTGTGTGGGGAGGTAGTACAGATGTATAATGGTGATACTGTGTGGGGAGGTAGTACAATGATGTATAATAGTTATACAGGTTGAGTCTCCCATATCCAAATATTCCGAAATACGGAATATTCCGAAATACTGAATATTTTCAGCATGACTGAGATAATGAAACCTTTGATTTTTGATGGTTTAATGTACATAAACTTTGTCTAAGGCACAAATTATTAAAAAGATTGCATAAATTAACCTTCAGGCTGTGTACATAAGGTGTATATGAAACATAAATGAATTTCATGTATGTACACAAACTTTTTTGATGCACAAAATTATAAAAAATATTGTCTAAAATGACCTGCAGGCTGTGTGTATAAGGTGTATATAACACATAAATGCATTCTGTGTGTATATCTGGGTCCCTTTTCCAAGACATTTCATTATAATATGCAATTATTCCAAAATACAGAATATTCCGATATCCAAAATACCCCTGGTCCCAAGCATTTTGGATATGGGAGACTCAACCTGTATTGCATGGGGAGGTATTGCAGTGATGTATAGTGGTGATACCATGTGGGGAGGTAATACAGTGATGTATAATGGTGATACTGTGTGGTGAGGTAGTACAGTGATGTATAATGGTGATGCTATGTGGGGAGGTAGTACAGTGATATGTAATGGTTATACTGTGAGATATCGGAGTACAGTGATGTATAATGGTGATACTGTGTGGGGAGGTAGTACAGTGATGTACAATGGTGATACGGTGTGTGTACGGCGTACAATGATGTATAATGGTTATACTGTGTGGTGAGGTAGTACAGTGATGTATAATGGTGATACTGTGTGGGGAGGTAGTACAGTGATGTATACTGATTATACTGTGTGGGGACTGCGTACAGTGATGTATAATGGTGATACTGTGTGGGGAGGTAGTACAGTGGTGTATAATGGTTATACTGTGAGATATCTGAGTACAGTGATGTATAATGGTGATACTGTGTGGGGAGGTAGTACAGTAATGTACAATGGTGATATGGTGTGGGGACGGCGTACAGTGATGTATAATGGTGATGCTATGTGGGGAGGTAGTACAGTGATGTATAATGGTGATACTGTGTGGGGAGGTAGTACAGTGCTGTATAATGGTTATACTGTGTGGGAACGGCGTACAGTGATGTATAATGGTGATACTGTGTGGGGACGGCGTACAGTGATGTATAATGGTGATACTGTGTGGGGAGGTAGTACAGTGGTGTATAATGGTTATACTGCGAGATATCGGAGTACAGTGATGTATAATTGTAATACTGTGTGGTGAGGTTGTACAGTGATGTATAATGGTTATACTGTGAGATATCGGAGTACAGTGATATATAATGGTGATACTGTGTGGGGAGGTAGTACAGTGATGTATAATGGTGATACTGTGTGGGGAGGTAGTACAGTGATGTATAATGGTTATTCTGAGTAGGGAGGTAGTACAGTGATGTATAATGGTGATGCTATGTGGGGAGGTAGTACAATGATGTATAATGGTTATACTGTGAGATATCGGAGTACAGTGATGTATAATGGTGATACTGTGTGGGGACGTAGTACAGTGATGTACAAGGGTGATACTGTGTGGGAACAGCGTACAGTGATGTACAATGGTGATACTGTGTGGGGACAGCGTACAGTGATGTATAATGGTTATACTGTGTGGTGATGTAGTACAGTGATGTATAATGGTGATACTGTGTGGGGAGGTAGTACAGTGATGTATAATGGTGATACTCTGTGGGGATGGCGTACAGTGATGTATAATGGTGATACTGTGTGGGGAAGTAGTACAGTGATGTATAATGGTTATACTGCATGGGGAGGTAGTACAGTGATGTATAATCGTTATACTGCATGGGGAGGTAATGCAGTGATGTATAATGGTGATACTGAGTGGGGAGGTTGTACAGTGATGTATAATGGTGATACTGTGTGGGGAGTTAGTACAGATGTATAACGGTGATACTGTTTGGGGAGGTAGTACAGATGTATAATGGTGATACTGTGTGGGGAGGTAGTACAATGATGTATAATAGTTATACAGGTTGAGTCTCCCATATCCAAATATTCCGAAATACGGAATATTCCGAAATACGGAATATTTTCAGCATGACTGAGATAATGAAACCTTTGATTTTTGATGGTTTAATGTACATAAACTTTGTCTAAGGCACAAATTATTAAAAAGATTGTATAAAATAACCTTCAGGCTGTGTGCATAAGGTGTATATGAAATAGGGGTGTGCACCGGCCACTTTTCGTGTTTTGGTTTTGGATCTGGATCTTTCTTCGTGTTTTGGATCTGGATTGGTTTTGCCAAAACCACCCTTCCGTGTTTTGGGTTCTGGGTTTTGTGTTTTGGATCTGTATTTTTTTTTTAAAAAGCATAAAAACAGCTAAAATCACAGAATTTGTTGGTTTCTCTGCTCCTATGCTATTATTAACCTCAATAACCTTAATTTCCACTCATTTCCAGTCTATTCTGAACACCTCACACCTCACAATAGTGTTTTCATGTCCAAAAGGTTGCACCGAGGTAGCTGGATGACTATGCTAAGCGACACGAGTGGGCGGCACAAACACGTGACCCATCTAGGAGTGACACTGCAGTGGCAGACAGGATGGCAGTTAGAAAAACTAGGCCCCAAACTGTACATAATGCAAAGAAAAAAAAGAAGTGCAAGATGGAATTGTCCTTGGGCCCTCCCACCCACCCTTATGTTGTATAAACAGGACATGCACACTTTAACAAATCAATCATTTCAGCGCCAGGGTCTGCCACACAACTGTGGCTGAAATGATTGGTTCGTTTGGGCCCCCACAAAACAAGCTGGCAATTAATGTGTCCCTGCACAAACTGGCTCTACGGAGGCAAGATGTCATCCTCATCCTCCTCATCCACCGATTCCTCACCCTCTTCAGTGTGTACATCCTCATCCTCACAAAGTATTAACTCGTCCCCACTTGAATCCACCACCACAGGTCCCTCTGTACCTTCTGGAGGCTGGTCTCCCTGGAAGAGCTGATAATTCATTTTGATGAACATCATCTTCTCCACATTCTGTGGAAGCAACCTCCTACGCCTTTCGCTGACAAGGTTCCCGGCTGCACTAAACACTCTTTCGGAGTACACACTGGAGGGGGGGCAACTCAGGTAAAATAGAGCCAGCTTGTACAGGGGCCTCCAAATTGCCTCTTTTTCCTGCCAGTACAGGTATGGACTGTCTGACATGACTACTTGGATGCTGTCACCGATGTAATCCTCCACCATTCTGTCAATGGTGACAGTATCATATGCAGTGACAGTAGACATGTCAGAAATTGTTGCCAGGTCCTTCAGTCCGGACCAGATGTCCAAACTTGGTCCTGCCTGCCCTGCATCACCGCCAGCGGGTTGCTTAGGATACCTAAGTTTTTTCCTGGCAGCCCCAGTTGCGGGAGAAAATGAAGAAGGAGCCGTTGACGTGTCACGTTCCGCTTCAGCTGACAGTGTGTTCACCAGCAGGTCTTTGCACCTCTGCAGGCTTGTGTCGGCCGGAAAGAGAGACACCACATAGGCTTTAAACCTAGGATCAAGCACGGTGGCCAAAATGTAGTGGTCTGATTTCAACAGATTGACCACCCTGGAATCCTGGCAAAGCGAATGAAGGGCTTCATCCACAAGTCCCACATGCCGAGCGGAATCGCTCCGTCTTAGCTCCTCCTTCACTTTCTCCAGCTGCTTCTGCAAAAGCCTGATGAGGGGAATGACCTGACTCAAGCTGGCTGTGTCTGAACTGACTTCACGTGTGGCAAGTTCGAAGGGCTGGAGAACCTTGCACAACACGGAAATCATTCTCCACTGCGCTTGAGTCAGGTGCATACCCCCTCCTTTGCCTATGTCATAGGTGGATGTATAGGCTTGTATGGCCTTTTGCTGCTCCTCCATCCTCTGAAGCATATAGAGGGTTGAGTTCCACCGCGTCACAACCTCTTGCTTCAGGTGATGGCGGGGCAGGTTCAAGAGTGTTTGCTGGCGCTCCAGTCTTCGGCACGCAGTCGCTGAATGGCGAAAGTGGCCAGAAATTTTTCGGGCCACCCAAAGCGTCTCCTGCATGCCCCTGTCGCTTTTCAGAAAATTCTGCACCACCAAGTTTATTGTGTGAGCAAAACATGGGACGTGCTGGAATTTGCCCAGATGTAATGCCCGCACAATATTGGTGGCGTTGTCAGATATCACAAATCCCCAGGAGAGTCTAAGTGGGGTAAGCCACTGGGCGATGATTTCCCTCAGTTTCTCTAAGAGGTTGTCGGCGGTGTGCCTCTTACTGAAACCGGTGATACACAGCGTAGCCTGCCTTGTAACGAGCTGGCGTTTCTGAGATGCTGCTACTGGTGACGCTGCTGCTGTTGCTGCGTAAGGTGATACATCTACCCAGTGGGCTGTCACAGTCATATAGTCCTTAGTCTGCCCTGTTCCACTTGTCCACATGTCCGTGGTTAAGTGGACATTGTGTACAACGGCATTTTTCAGGACACTGAGGACACTTTTTCTGACGTTTCTGTACAGTCTCGGTATCGCCTGCCTAGTGAAGTGGAATCTAGACGGGATTTGGAACCGGGGACACACTACCTCCATCAATTGTCTAAATCCCACTGCACTAATGGCGGATACCGGACGCACGTCTAACACCAACATAGCAGTCAAGGCCTCAGTTATACGTTTTGCTTCAGGATGACTGCTGTCGTACTTCATCCTCCTCGCTAAGGACTGTTGGAGGGTCAATTGTTTAGTAAAAGTAGTGGTGTTCCTACTTCCTCTCTGGGATGATGAACGACTCCCAGCAGCAGCAACAGCAGCAGCGGCAGCAGTAGGCGTAGCAATGCAGGATCCTCCAGAGGAATCCCGGATAGGAGAGTCAGTCATGCCAGTGACATGGCCTGCAGGACTTCTTCCGATCCTGACTAAGGAGGAAATTGACGAGGAGGGAGTTGACGGTGTGGTTTGCAGGCGCTTGGATACAACAGGACAACGGGATTTAGGTGTCCCTGGACTGCTTACGGTCTTAGCCAAAGTTTCTGAACTTGACAGTAACTTTTTATGAACGCGCTGCAGGTGCCGTATAAGGGAGGATGTTCCTAGGTGGTTGACGTCCCTACCCCTACTTATTTCACCTTTACATATGGTACATATGGCAAGACAGTTGTTGTCCGGATTTGGATAGAAATATTGCCAGACCAAAGAGGTGGAATGTTTGGTCTTCTGCCCAGGCATGACCGTGATGGGCTTTTTCATCCCACGGACAACAACTGTCTCCCCCGGAGCCTGATTTAAACAAACCACATCACCATCAGAATCCTCCTCGCCAACTTCCTCCTCAGCGCCAGCTACACCAGTATCCTCATCCTGTTGTACTTCAACAGTGACATCTTCAATTTGCATATCAGCAAGTGGACTGTGGGTGCTCCTTTCAGCACTTGCAGGGGGCGTGCAAATGGTGGAAAGAGCCACCTCTTCCCGTCCAGTGCTGGGAAGGTCAGGCATCGCAACCACCACCACACTTGGACTCTCCTTGGGGATTTGTGATATCTTCTTAGAAAGCACAGTTCTTCGCTGTGCTTTTGCCAGCTTAACTCTTTTGATTTTTTTAGTGGGAGGAGGGCTTCCATCGTCATGTGAAGCTGAACCACTAGTCATGAACATACTAGGGATCGACCTTAGCCGTTCCTTGCCACTCCGTGTCGTAAATGGCATATTGGCAAGTTTACGTTTCTCTTCAGCTGATTTAAATGTCTTTTTCAAGGTCATTTTCCTGAACTTTGCCATTTGGGATTGTATGTGCCCTCTACTATGACATTGGGCATCGGCCTTGGCAGACGACGTTGATGGCATGTTATCGTCTATGTCATGACTAGTGGCAGCAGCTTCAGCACTAGGAGGAAGTGGTTCTTGATCTTTCTCTATTTTATTTTTATCGGAGAAAGTTTGGTCCTCCATTTATGTTATATCGATTTGATATATAGGTGCGGCTAAACACAGAAAATAATTTTTTTTTTGGTTTGGACTGGAGTGTACTTTGGGGGTTACAGCACCCTTTAACGGTCAAGCCAGCCAGCCCTTATGACACAGGCGCACTCTTGGCACTACTTTGTTGATGCACGTGCGGCTACAGCGCACACAATTCACAAACACAGAAAATAATTTTTTTTTTGGTTTGGACTGGAGTGTACTTTGGGGGTTACAGCACCCTTTAATTGTCAAGCCAGCCGGCCCTTTACTTATGACACAGGCGCACGCTTGGCACTACTTTGTTGATGCACATGCGGCTACTGCGCACACAATTCACAAACACAGAAAATAATTTTTTTTTTGGTTTGGACTGGAGTGTACTTTCGGGGGTTACAGCACCCTTAACGGTCAAGCCAGCCGGCCCTTTACTTATGACACAGGCGCACGCTTGGCACTACTTTGTTGATGCACGTGCGGCTACTGCGCACACAATTCACAAACACAGAAAATAATTTTTTTTTGGTTTGGACTGGAGTGTACTTTCGGGGGTTACAGCACCCTTAACGGTCAAGCCAGCCGGCCCTTTACTTATGACACAGGCGCACGCTTGGCACTACTTTGTTGATGCACGTGCGGCTACTGCGCACACAATTCACAAACACAGAAAATAATTTTTTTTTTGGTTTGGACTGGAGTGTACTTTCGGGGGTTACAGCACCCTTTAATGGTCAAGCCAGCCGGCCCTTTACTTATGACACAGGCGCACGCTTGGCACTACTTTGTTGAAGCACGTGCGGCTACTGCGCACACAATTCACAAACACAGAAAATAATTTTTTTTTTGGTTTGGACTGGAGTGTACTTTCGGGGGTTACAGCACCCTTAACGGTCAAGCCAGCCAGCCCTTTACTTATGACACAGGCGCACGCTTGGCACTACTTTGTTGATGCACGTGCGGCTACTGCGCACACAATTCACAAACACAGAAAATAATTTTTTTTTGGTTTGGACTGGAGTGTACTTTCGGGGGTTACAGCACCCTTTAACGGTCAGGCCAGCCGGCCCTTTACTTATGACACAGGCGCACGCTTGGCACTACTTTGTTGATGCACGTGCGGCTACTGCGCAGACAATTCACAAACACAGAAAATAATTTTTTTTTTGGTTTGGACTGGAGTGTACTCTCGGGGGTTACAGCACCCTTAACGGTCAAGCCAGCCGGCCCTTTACTTATGACACAGGCGCACGCTTGGCACTACTTTGTTGATGCACGTGCGGTTACTGCGCACACAATTCACAAACACAGAAAATAATTTTTTTTTGGTTTGGACTGGAGTGTACTTTCGGGGGTTACAGCACCCTTTAACGGTCAAGCCAGCCGGCCCTTTACTTATGACACAGGCGCACGCTTGGCACTACTTTGTTGATGCACGTGCGGCTACTGCGCACACAATTCACAAACACAGAAAATATTTTTTTTTTTGGTTTGGACTGGAGTGTACTTTCGGGGGTTACAGCACCCTTTAACGGTCAAGCCAGCCGGCCCTTTACTTATGACACAGGCGCACGCTTGGCACTACTTTGTTGATGCACGTGCGGCTACTGCGCACACAATTCACAAACACAGAAAATAATTTTTTTTTTGGTTTGGACTGGAGTGTACTTTCGGGGGTTACAGCACCCTTAACGGTCAAGCCAGCCGGCCCTTTACTTATGACACAGGCGCACGCTTGGCACTACTTTGTTGATGCACGTGCGGCTACTGCGCACACAATTCACAAACACAGAAAATCATTTTTTTTTTGGTTTGGACTGGAGTGTACTTTCGGGGGTTACAGCACCCTTAACGGTCAAGCCAGCCGGCCCTTTACTTATGACACAGGCGCACGCTTGGCACTACTTTGTTGATGCACGTGCGGCTACTGCGCACACAATTCACAAACACAGAAAATAATTTTTTTTTTGGTTTGGACTGGAGTGTACTTTCGGGGATACAGCACCCTTAACGGTCAAGCCAGCCGGCCCTTTACTTATGACACAGGCGCACGCTTGGCACTACTTTGTTGATGCACGTGCGGCTACTGCGCACACAATTCACAAACACAGAAAATAATTTTTTTTTTGGTTTGGACTGGAGTGTACTTTCGGGGGTTACAGCACCCTTAACGGTCAAGCCAGCAGGCCCTTTACTTATGACACAGGCGCACGCTTGGCACTACTTTGTTGATGCACGTGCGGCTACTGCGCACACAATTCACAAACACAGAAAATAATTTTTTTTTTGGTTTGGACTGGAGTGTACTTTCGGGGGTTACAGCACCCTTTAACGGTCAAGCCAGCCGGCCCTTTACTTATGACACAGGCGCACGCTTGGCACTACTTTGTTGATGCACGTGCGGCTACTGCGCACACAATTCACAAACACAGAAAATAATTTTTTTTTTGGTTTGGACTGGAGTGTACTTTCGGGGGTTACAGCACCCTTAACGGTCAAGCCAGCCGGCCCTTTACTTATGACACAGGCGCACGCTTGGCACTACTTTGTTGATGCACGTGCGGCTACTGCGCACACAATTCACAAACACAGAAAATCATTTTTTTTTTGGTTTGGACTGGAGTGTACTTTCGGGGGTTACAGCACCCTTAACGGTCAAGCCAGCCGGCCCTTTACTTATGACACAGGCGCACGCTTGGCACTACTTTGTTGATGCACGTGCGGCTACTGCGCACACAATTCACAAACACAGAAAATAATTTTTTTTTTGGTTTGGACTGGAGTGTACTTTCGGGGGTTACAGCACCCTTAATGGTCAAGCCAGCCGGCCCTTTACTTATGACACAGGCGCACGCTTGGCACTACTTTGTTGATGCACGTGCGGCTACTGCGCACACAATTCACAAACACAGAAAATAATTTTTTTTTTGGTTTGGACTGGAGTGTACTTTCGGGGGTTACAGCACCCTTAATGGTCAAGCCAGCAGGCCCTTTACTTATGACACAGGCGCACGCTTGGCACTACTTTGTTGATGCACGTGCGGCTACTGCGCACACAATTCACAAACACAGAAAATAATTTTTTTTTTGGTTTGGACTGGAGTGTACTTTCGGGGGTTACAGCACCCTTAACGGTCAAGCCAGCCGGCCCTTTACTTATGACACAGGCGCACGCTTGGCACTACTTTGTTGATGCACGTGCGGCTACTGCGCACACAATTCACAAACACAGAAAATAATTTTTTTTTTGGTTTGGACTGGAGTGTACTTTTGGGGGTTACAGCACCCTTAACGGTCAAGCCAGCCGGCCCTTTACTTATGACACAGGCGCACGCTTGGCACTACTTTGTTGATGCACGTGCGGCTACTGCGCACACAATTCACAAACACAGAAAATAATTTTTTTTTTGGTTTGGACTGGAGTGTACTTTCGGGGGTTACAGCACCCTTAACGGTCAAGCCAGCCGGCCCTTTACTTATGACACAGGCGCACGCTTGGCACTACTTTGTTGATGCACGTGCGGCTACTGCGCACACAATTCACAAACACAGAAAATAATTTTTTTTTGGGTTTGGACTGGAGTGCACTTTCGGGGGTTACAGCACCCTTAACGGTCAAGCCAGCCGGCCCTTTACTTATGACACAGGCGCACGCTTGGCACTACTTTGTTGATGCACGTGCGGGTACTGCGCACACAATTCACAAACACAGAAAATAATTTTTTTTTTGGTTTGGACTGGAGTGTACTTTCGGGGGTTACAGCACCCTTAACGGTCAAGCCAGCCGGCCCTTTACTTATGACACAGGCGCACGCTTGGCACTACTTTGTTGATGCACGTGCGGCTACTGCGCACACAATTCACAAACACAGAAAATATATTATTTTTTTAGCACTTGGGGGGAGCACCCCTGATGGACAGAGCAACCCCTGGACAACACTGCAGCACTCCTTTAGGACTGGGACACTGCACAGGACTTTGGAGTGGACAGCCCCTATGGAGAACTGACTGCACAACACAGTCCAGCCAGCCCCTATGGACTTTGAAGTAGTGGACACAGCCCCTATTAACAACAGCAGCACAGCACAACACAGCCAGCCCCTATGGACTTTGAAGTAGTGGACAACAGCAGCACTACACTACACTACACTACACAGCCCTAACTCCCACCCTCCCTCTTCACTGTCCACAGCCGAGTGAGAAAATGGCGCCGACGTGGGTACCTTATATAGGATCCAAAACCCGCGAGACTCGGAAGGCGGGATGATGACGTTTTGCCTCGATTTCAGATCCGAGTCAGGCGGGAAAAGTCGAGCCTGATTCGGATCGGACTCGGATCGGGGGGGCTCGGGGGGGTTTGGATTTCAGAAATCCGAACCCGCTCACCCCTAATATGAAACATAAATGAATTTCATGTATGTACACAAACTTTTTTTGATGCACAAAATTATAAAAAATATTGTCTAAAATGACCTGCAGGCTGTGTGTATCAGGTGTATATAACACATAAATGCATTCTGTGTGTATATCTGGGTCCCTTTTCCAAGACATTTCATTATAATATGCAATTATTCCAAAATACAGAATATTCCGATATCCAAAATACCCCTGCTCCCAAGCATTTTGGATATGGGAGACTCAACCTGTATTGCATGGGGAGGTATTGCAGTGATGTATAATGGTGATACTGTGTGGTGAGGTAGTACAGTGATGTATAATGGTGATGCTATGTGGGGAGGTAGTACAGTGATGTGTAATGGTTATACTGTGAGATATCGGAGTACAGTGATGTATAATGGTGATACTGTGTGGGGAGGTAGTACAGTGATGTACAATGGTGATACGGTGTGTGTACGGTGTACAATGATGTATAATGGTTATTCTGTGTGGTGAGGTAGTACAGTGATGTGTAATGGTTATACTGTGAGATATCGGAGTACAGTGATGTATAATGGTGATACTCTGTGGGGACGGTGTACAGTGATGTATAATGGTGATACTGTGTGGGGAAGTAGTACAGATGTATAATGGTGATACTGTGTGGGGTGGTAGTACAGTGATGTATAATGGTTATACTGCATGGGGAGGTAGTACAGTGATGTATAATCGTTATACTGCATGGGGAGGTAAAGCAGTGATGTATAATGGTGATACTGAGTGGGGAGGTTGTACAGTGATGTATAATGGTGATACTGTGTGGGGAGTTAGTACAGATGTATAATGGTGATACTGTGTGGGGAGGTAGTACAGATGTATAATGGTGATACTGTGTGGGGAGGTAGTACAGATGTATAATGGTGATACTGTGTGGGGAGGTAGTACAATGATGTATAATAGTTATACAGGTTGAGTCTCCCATATCCAAATATTCCGAAATACGGAATATTCCGAAATACGGAATATTTTCAGCATGACTGAGATAATGAAACCTTTGATTTTTGATGGTTTAATGTACATAAACTTTGTCTAAGGCACAAATTATTAAAAAGATTGCATAAAATAACCTTCAGGCTGTGTACATAAGGTGTATATGAAACATAAATGAATTTCATGTATGTACACAAACTTTTTTGATGCACAAAATTATAAAAAATATTGTCTAAAATGACCTGCAGGCTGTGTGTATAAGGTGTATATAACACATAAATGCATTCTGTGTGTATATCTGGGTCCCTTTTCCAAGACATTTCATTATAATATGCAATTATTCCAAAATACAGAATATTCCGATATCCAAAATACCCCTGGTCCCAAGCATTTTGGATTAGGGGTGTGCACCGGCCACTTTTCGTGTTTTGTGTTTTGGTTTTGGATCTGGATCTTTCTTCGTGTTTTGGATCTGGATTGGTTTTGCCAAAACCACCCTTCCGTGTTTTGGGTTCTGGGTTTTGTGTTTTGGATCTGTATTTTTTTTTTAAAAAGCATAAAAACAGCTAAAATCACAGAATTTGTTGGTTTCTCTGCTCCTATGCTATTATTAACCTCAATAACCTTAATTTCCACTCATTTCCAGTCTATTCTGAACACCTCACACCTCACAATAGTGTTTTCATGTCCAAAAGGTTGCACCGAGGTAGCTGGATGACTATGCTAAGCGACACGAGTGGGCGGCACAAACACGTGACCCATCTAGGAGTGACACTGCAGTGGCAGACAGGATGGCAGTTAGAAAAACTAGGCCCCAAACTGTACATAATGCAAAGAAAAAAAAGAAGTGCAAGATGGAATTGTCCTTGGGCCCTCCCACCCACCCTTATGTTGTATAAACAGGACATGCACACTTTAACAAATCAATCATTTCAGCGCCAGGGTCTGCCACACAACTGTGGCTGAAATGATTGGTTCGTTTGGGCCCCCACAAAACAAGCTGGAAATTAATGTGTCCCTGCACAAACTGGCTCTACGGAGGCAAGATGTCATCCTCATCCTCCTCATCCACCGATTCCTCACCCTCTTCAGTGTGTACATCCTCATCCTCACAAAGTATTAACTCGTCCCCACTTGAATCCACCACCACAGGTCCCTCTGTACCTTCTGGAGGCTGGTCTCCCTGGAAGAGCTGATAATTCATTTTGATGAACATCATCTTCTCCACATTCTGTGGAAGCAACCTCCTACGCCTTTCGCTGACAAGGTTCCCGGCTGCACTAAACACTCTTTCGGAGTACACACTGGAGGGGGGGCAACTCAGGTAAAATAGAGCCAGCTTGTACAGGGGCCTCCAAATTGCCTCTTTTTCCTGCCAGTACAGGTATGGACTGTCTGACATGCCTACTTGGATGCTGTCACCGATGTAATCCTCCACCATTCTGTCAATGGTGACAGTATCATATGCAGTGACAGTAGACATGTCAGAAATTGTTGCCAGGTCCTTCAGTCCAGACCAGATGTCCAAACTTGGTCCTGCCTGCCCTGCATCACCGCCAGCGGGTTGCTTAGGATACCTAAGTTTTTTCCTGGCAGCCCCAGTTGCGGGAGAAAATGAAGAAGGAGCCGTTGACGTGTCACGTTCCGCTTCAGCTGACAGTGTGTTCACCAGCAGGTCTTTGCACCTCTGCAGGCTTGTGTCGGCCGGAAAGAGAGACACCACATAGGCTTTAAACCTAGGATCAAGCACGGTGGCCAAAATGTAGTGGTCTGATTTCAACAGATTGACCACCCTGGAATCCTGGCAAAGCGAATGAAGGGCTTCATCCACAAGTCCCACATGCCGAGCGGAATCGCTCCGTCTTAGCTCCTCCTTCACTTTCTCCAGCTGCTTCTGCAAAAGCCTGATGAGGGGAATGACCTGACTCAAGCTGGCTGTGTCTGAACTGACTTCACGTGTGGCAAGTTCGAAGGGCTGGAGAACCTTGCACAACACGGAAATCATTCTCCACTGCGCTTGAGTCAGGTGCATACCCCCTCCTTTGCCTATGTCATAGGTGGATGTATAGGCTTGTATGGCCTTTTGCTGCTCCTCCATCCTCTGAAGCATATAGAGGGTTGAGTTCCACCGCGTCACAACCTCTTGCTTCAGGTGATGGCGGGGCAGGTTCAAGAGTGTTTGCTGGCGCTCCAGTCTTCGGCACGCAGTCGCTGAATGGCGAAAGTGGCCAGAAATTTTTCGGGCCACCCAAAGCGTCTCCTGCACGCCCCTGTCGCTTTTCAGAAAATTCTGCACCACCAAGTTTATTGTGTGAGCAAAACATGGGACGTGCTGGAATTTGCCCAGATGTAATGCCCGCACAATATTGGTGGCGTTGTCAGATATCACAAATCCCCAGGAGAGTCTAAGTGGGGTAAGCCACTGGGCGATGATTTCCCTCAGTTTCTCTAAGAGGTTGTCGGCGGTGTGCCTCTTACTGAAACCGGTGATACACAGCGTAGCCTGCCTTGTAACGAGCTGGCGTTTCTGAGATGCTGCTACTGGTGACGCTGCTGCTGTTGCTGCGTAAGGTGATACATCTACCCAGTGGGCTGTCACAGTCATATAGTCCTTAGTCTGCCCTGTTCCACTTGTCCACATGTCCGTGGTTAAGTGGACATTGTGTACAACGGCATTTTTCAGGACACTGAGGACACTTTTTCTGACGTTTCTGTACAGTCTCGGTATCGCCTGCCTAGTGAAGTGGAATCTAGACGGGATTTGGAACCGGGGACACACTACCTCCATCAATTGTCTAAATCCCACTGCACTAATGGCGGATACCGGACGCACGTCTAACACCAACATAGCAGTCAAGGCCTCAGTTATACGTTTTGCTTCAGGATGACTGCTGTCGTACTTCATCCTCCTCGCTAAGGACTGTTGGAGGGTCAATTGTTTAGTAAAAGTAGTGGTGTTCCTACTTCCTCTCTGGGATGATGAACGACTCCCAGCAGCAGCAACAGCAGCAGCGGCAGCAGTAGGCGTAGCAATGCAGGATCCTCCAGAGGAATCCCGGATAGGAGAGTCAGTCATGCCAGTGACATGGCCTGCAGGACTACTTCCGATCCTGACTAAGGAGGAAATTGACGAGGAGGGAGTTGATGGTGTGGTTTGCAGGCGCTTGGATACAACAGGACAACGGGATTTAGGTGTCCCTGGACTGCTTACGGTCTTAGCCAAAGTTTCTGAACTTGACAGTAACTTTTTATGAACGCGCTGCAGGTGCCATATAAGGGAGGATGTTCCTAGGTGGTTGACGTCCCTACCCCTACTTATTTCACCTTTACATATGGTACATATGGCAAGACAGTTGTTGTCCGGATTTGGATAGAAATATTGCCAGACCAAAGAGGTGGAATGTTTGGTCTTCTGCCCAGGCATGACCGTGATGGGCTTTTTCATCCCACGGACAACAACTGTCTCCCCCGGAGCCTGATTTAAACAAACCACATCACCATCAGAATCCTCCTCGCCAACTTCCTCCTCAGCGCCAGCTACACCAGTATCCTCATCCTGTTGTACTTCAACAGTGACATCTTCAATTTGCATATCAGCAAGTGGACTGTGGGTGCTCCTTTCAGCACTTGCAGGGGGCGTGCAAATGGTGGAAAGAGCCACCTCTTCCCGTCCAGTGCTGGGAAGGTCAGGCAGCCACCACCACACTTGGACTCTCCTTGGGGATTTGTGATATCTTCTTAGAAAGCACAGTTCTTCGCTGTGCTTTTGCCAGCTTAACTCTTTTGATTTTTTTAGTGGGAGGAGGGCTTCCATCGTCATGTGAAGCTGAACCACTAGTCATGAACATACTAGGGATCGACCTTAGCCGTTCCTTGCCACTCCGTGTCGTAAATGGCATATTGGCAAGTTTACGTTTCTCTTCAGCTGATTTAAATGTCTTTTTCAAGGTCATTTTCCTGAACTTTGCCATTTGGGATTGTATGTGCCCTCTACTTTGACATTGGGCATCGGCCTTGGCAGACGACGTTGATGGCATGTTATCGTCTATGTCATGACTAGTGGCAGCAGCTTCAGCACTAGGAGGAAGTGGTTCTTGATCTTTCTCTATTTTATTTTTATCGGAGAAAGTTTGGTCCTCCATTTATGTTATATCGATTTGATATATACGTGCGGCTAAACACAGAAAATAATTTTTTTTTTGGTTTGGACTGGAGTGTACTTTGTGGGTTACAGCACCCTTTAACGGTCAAGCCAGCCGGCCCTTTACTTATGACACAGGCGCACTCTTGGCACTACTTTGTTGATGCACGTGCGGCTACTGCGCACACAATTCACAAACACAGAAAATAATTTTTTTTTGGTTTGGACTGGAGTGTACTTTCGGGGGTTACAGCACCCTTTAACGGTCAAGCCAGCCGGCCCTTTACTTATGACACGGGCGCACGCTTGGCACTACTTTGTTGATGCACGTGCGGCTACTGCGCACACAATTCACAAACACAGAAAATAATTTTTTTTTGGTTTGGACTGGAGTGTACTTTCGGGGGTTACAGCACCCTTTAACGGTCAAGCCAGCCGGCCCTTTACTTATGACACAGGCGCACGCTTGGCACTACTTTGTTGATGCACGTGCGGCTACTGCGCACACAATTCACAAACACAGAAAATAATTTTTTTTTGGTTTGGACTGGAGTGTACTTTCGGGGGTTACAGCACCCTTTAACGGTCAAGCCAGCTGGCCCTTTACTTATGACACAGGCGCACGCTTGGCACTACTTTGTTGATGCACGTGCGGCTACTGCGCACACAATTCACAAACACAGAAAATAATTTTTTTTTGGTTTGGACTGGAGTGTACTTTCGGGGGTTACAGCACCCTTTAACGGTCAAGCCAGCCGGCCCTTTACTTATGACACAGGCGCACGCTTGGCACTACTTTGTTGATGCACGTGCGGCTACTGCGCACACAATTCACAAACACAGAAAATAATTTTTTTTGGGTTTGGACTGGAGTGTACTTTCGGGGGTTACAGCACCCTTTAACGGTCAAGCCAGCCGGCCCTTTACTTATGACACAGGCGCACGCTTGGCACTACTTTGTTGATGCACGTGCGGCTACTGCGCACACAATTCACAAACACAGAAAATAATTTTTTTTTGGTTTGGACTGGAGTGTACTTTCGGGGGTTACAGCACCCTTTAACGGTCAAGCCAGCCGGCCCTTTACTTATGACACAGGCGCACGCTTGGCACTACTTTGTTGATGCACGTGCGGCTACTGCGCACACAATTCACAAACACAGAAAATAATTTTTTTTTGGTTTGGACTGGAGTGTACTTTCGGGGGTTACAGCACCCTTTAACGGTCAAGCCAGCCGGCCCTTTACTTATGACACAGGCGCACGCTTGGCACTACTTTGTTGATGCACGTGCGGCTACTGCGCACACAATTCACAAACACAGAAAATAATTTTTTTTTGGTTTGGACTGGAGTGTACTTTCGGGGGTTACAGCACCCTTTAACGGTCAAGCCAGCCGGCCCTTTACTTATGACACAGGCGCACGCTTGGCACTACTTTGTTGATGCACGTGCGGCTACTGCGCACACAATTCACAAACACAGAAAATAATTTTTTTTTTGGTTTGGACTGGAGTGTACTTAGGGGGTTACAGCACCCTTTAACGGTCAAGCCAGCCGGCCCTTTACTTATGACACAGGCGCACGCTTGGCACTACTTTGTTGATGCACGTGCGGCTACTGCGCACACAATTCACAAACACAGAAAATAATTTTTTTTTTGGTTTGGACTGGAGTGTACTTTCGGGGGTTACAGCACCCTTAACGGTCAAGCCAGCCGGCCCTTTACTTATGACACAGGCGCACGCTTGGCACTACTTTGTTGATGCACGTGCGGCTACTGCGCACACAATTCACAAACACAGAAAATAATTTTTTTTTGGTTTGGACTGGAGTGTACTTTCGGGGGTTACAGCACCCTTTAACGGTCCAGCCAGCCGGCCCTTTATTTATGACACAGGCGCACGCTTGGCACTACTTTGTTGATGCACGTGCGGCTACTGCGCACACAATTCACAAACACAGAAAATAATTTTTTTTTTGGTTTGGACTGGAGTGTACTTTCGGGGGTTACAGCACCCTTAACGGTCAAGCCAGCCGGCCCTTTACTTATGACACAGGTGCACGCTTGGCACTACTTTGTTGATGCACGTGCGGCTACTGCGCACACAATTCACAAACACAGAAAATAATTTTTTTTTTGGTTTGGACTGGAGTGTACTTTCGGGGGTTACAGCACCCTTAACGGTCAAGCCAGCCGGCCCTTTACTTATGACACAGGCGCACGCTTGGCACTACTTTGTTGATGCACGTGCGGCTACTGCGCACACAATTCACAAACACAGAAAATAATTTTTTTTTTGGTTTGGACTGGATTGTACTTTCGGGGGTTACAGCACCCTTAACAGTCAAGCCAGCCGGCCCTTTACTTATGACACAGGCGCACGCTTGGCACTACTTTGTTGATGCACGTGCGGCTACTGCGCACACAATTCACAAACACAGAAAATAATTTTTTTTTGGTTTGGACTGGAGTGTACTTTCGGGGGTTACAGCACCCTTTAACGGTCAAGCCAGCCGGCCCTTTACTTATGACACAGGCGCACGCTTGGCACTACTTTGTTGATGCACGTGCGGCTACTGCGCACACAATTCACAAACACAGAAAATATATTATTTTTTTAGCACTTGGGGGGAGCACCCCTGATGGACAGAGCACCCCCTGGACAACACTACAGCACTCCTTTAGGACTGGGACACTGCACAGGACTTTGGAGTGGACACAGCCCCTATGGAGAACTGACTGCACAACACAGTCCAGCCAGCCCCTATGGACTTTGAAGTAGTGGACACAGCCCCTATTAACAACAGCAGCACAACACAGCCAGCCCCTATGGACTTTGAAGTAGTGGACAACAGCAGCACTACACTACACTACACTACACTACACAGCCCTAACTCCCACCCTCCCTCTTCACTGTCCACAGCCGAGTGAGAAAATGGCGCCGACGCGGGTACCTTATATAGGATCCAAAACCCGCGAGACTCGGAAGGCGGGATGATGACGTTTTGCCTCGATTTCAGATCCGAGTCAGGCGGGAAAAGTCGAGCCTGACTCGGATCGGACTCGGATCGGGGGGGCTCGGGGGGGTTCGGATTTCAGAAATCCGAACCCGCTCACCCCTATTTTGGATATGGGAGACTCAACCTGTATTGCATGGGGAGGTATTGCAGTGATGTATAGTAGTGATACCGTGTGGGGAGGTAATACAGTGATGTATAATGGTGATACTGTGTGGTGAGGTAGTACAGTGATGTATAATGGTGATGCTATGTGGGGAGGTAGTACAGTGATGTGTAATGGTTATACTGTGAGATATCGGAGTACAGTGATGTATAATGGTGATACTGTGTGGGGAGGTAGTACAGTGATGTACAATGGTGATACGGTGTGTGTACGGCGTACAATGATGTATAATGGTTATTCTGTGTGGTGAGGTAGTACAGTGATGTGTAATGGTTATACTGTGAGATATCAGAGTACAGTGATGTATAATGGTGATACTGTGTGGGGAGGTAGTACAATGATGTACAATGGTGATACGGTGTGGGGACGGCGTACAGAGATGTATAATGGTTATACTGTGTGGTGAGGTAGTACAGTGATGTATAATGGTGATACTGTGTGGGGAGGTAGTACAGTGATGTATACTGGTTATACTGTGTGGGGACTGCGTACAGTGATGTATAATGGTGATACTGTGTGGGGAGGTAGTACAGTGGTGTATAATAGTTATACTGTGAGATATCTGAGTACAGTGATGTATAATGGTGATACTGTGTGGGGAGGTAGTACAGTAATGTACAATGGTGATACGGTGTGGGGACGGCGTACAGTGATGTATAATGGTGATGCTATGTGGGGAGGTAGTACAGTGATGTATAATGGTGATACTGTGTGGGGAGGTAGTACAGTGCTGTATAATGGTGATACTGTGTGGGGACGGCGTACAGTGATGTATAATGGTGATACTGTGTGGGGAGGTAGTACAGTGGTGTATAATGGTTATACTGCGAGATATCGGAGTACAGTGATGTATAATTGTAATACTGTGTGGTGAGGTTGTACAGTGATGTATAATGGTTATACTGTGAGATATCGGAGTACAGTGATATATAATGGTGATACTGTGTGGGGAGGTAGTACAGTGATGTATAATGGTGATACTGTGTGGGGAGGTAGTACAGTGATGTATAATGGTTATTCTGAGTGGGGAGGTAGTACAGTGATGTATAATGGTGATGCTATGTGGGGAGGTAGTACAATGATGTATAATGGTTATACTGTGAGATATCGGAGTACAGTGATGTATAATGGTGATACTGTGTGGGGACGTAGTACAGTGATGTACAAGGGTGATACTGTGTGGGGACAGCGTACAGTGATGTACAATGGTGATACTGTGTGGGGACAGCGTACAGTGATGTATAATGGTTATACTGTGTGGTGATGTAGTACAGTGATGTATAATGGTGATACTGTGTGGGGAGGTAGTACAGTGATGTATAATGGTGATACTCTGTGGGGACGGCGTACAGTGATGTATAATGGTGATACTGTGTGGGGAAGTAGTACAGTGATGTATAATGGTTATACTGCATGGGGAGGTAGTACAGTGATGTATAATCGTTATACTGCATGGGGAGGTAATGCAGTGATGTATAATGGTGATACTGAGTGGGGAGGTTGTACAGTGATGTATAATGGTGATACTGTGTGGGGAGTTAGTACAGATGTATAACGGTGATACTGTTTGGGGAGGAAGTACAGTGATGTATAATGGTGATACTGTGTGGTGAGGTAGTACAGTGATGTATAATGGTGATGCTATGTGGGGAGGTAGTACAGTGATGTGTAATGGTTATACTGTGAGATATCGGAGTACAGTGATGTATAATGGTGATACTGTGTGGGGAGGTAGTACAGTGATGTACAATGGTGATACGGTGTGTGTACGGTGTACAATGATGTATAATGGTTATTCTGTGTGGTGAGGTAGTACAGTGATGTGTAATGGTTATACTGTGAGATATCGGAGTACAGTGATGTATAATGGTGATACTGTGTGGGGAGGTAGTACAATGATGTACAATGGTGATACGGTGTGGGGACGGCGTACAGAGATGTATAATGGTTATACTGTGTGGTGAGGTAGTACAGTGATGTATAATGGTGATACTGTGTGGGGAGGTAGTACAGTGATGTATACTGGTTATACTGTGTGGGGACTGCGTACAGTGATGTATAATGGTGATACTGTGTGGGGAGGAAGTACAGTGGTGTATAATGGTTATACTGTGAGATATCTGAGTACAGTGATGTATAATGGTGATACTGTGTGGGGAGGTAGTACAGTAATGTACAATGGTGAAACGGTGTGGGGACGGCGTACAGTGATGTATAATGGTTATACTGTGTGGTGAGGTAGTACAGTGCTGTATAATGGTTATACTGTGTGGGGACATAGTACAGTGATGTATAATGGTGATACTGTGTGTGGAGGTAGTACAGTGATGTACAATGGTGATACTGTGTGGTGAGGTAGTACTGTGATGTATAATGGTGATACTGTGTGGGGAGGTAGTACAGTGATGTATAATGGTGATACTCTGTGGGGACGGCATACAGTGATGTATAATGGTGATACTGTGTGGGAAGGTAGTACAGTGCTGTATAATGGTTATACTGTGTGGGGACATAGTACAGTGATGTATAATGGTGATACTGTGTGGGAAGGTAGTACAGTGATGTATAATGGTGATACTGTGTGGGGAGGTAGTACAGTGATGTATAATGGTTATACTGTGAGATATCGGAGTACAGTGATGTATAATGGTGATACTGTGTGGGGAGGTAGTACAGTGACGTACAATGGTGATACAGTGTGGGGACGGCGTACAGTGATGTATAATGGTTATACTGTGTGGTGAGGTAGTACAGTGATGTATAATGGTGATACTGTGTGTGGAGGTTGTACAGTGATGTATAATGGTGATGCTGTATGGGGAGGTAGTACAGTGCTGTATAATGGTTATACTGTGTGGGGACCGCGTACAGTGATGTATAATGGTGATACTGTGTGGGGACGGCGTACAGTGATGTATAATGGTGATACTGTGTGGGGAGGTAGTACAGTGGTGTATAATGGTTATACTGCGAGATATCGGAGTACAGTGATGTATAATGGTAATACTGTGTGGTGAGGTAGTACAGTGATGTATAATGGTGATACTGTGTGGTGAGGTAGTACAGTGATGTATAATGGTGATGCTATGTGGGGAGGTAGTACAGTGATGTATAATGGTTATACTGTGAGATATCGGAGTACAGTGATGTATAATGGTGATACTGTGTGGGGAGGTAGTACAGTGATGGATAATGGTGATACTGTGTGGGGAGGTAGTACAGTGATGTATAATGGTTATTCTGAGTGGGGAGGTAGTACAGTGATGTATAATGGTGATGCTATGTGGGGACAGCGTACAGTGATGTACAATGGTGATACTGTGTGGGGACAGCGTACAGTGATGTATAATGGTTATACTGTGTGGTGATGTAGTACAGTGATGTATAATGGTGATACTGTGTGGGGAGGTAGTACAGTGATGTATAATGGTGATACTCTGTGGGGACGGCGTACAGTGATGTATAATGGTGATACTGTGTGGGGAAGTAGTACAGATGTATAATGGTGATACTGTGTGGGGTGGTAGTACAGTGATGTATAATGGTTATACTGCATGGGGAGGTAGTACAGTGATGTATAATCGTTATACTGCATGGGGAGGTAATGCAGTGATGTATAATGGTGATACTGAGTGGGGAGGTTGTACAGTGATGTATAATGGTGATACTGTGTGGAGAGTTAGTACAGATGTATAATGGTGATACTGTGTGGGGAGGTAGTACAGATGTATAATGGTGATACTGTGTGGGGAGGTAGTACAATGATGTATAATAGTTATACAGGTTGAGTCTCCCATATCCAAATATTCCGAAATACGGAATATTCCGAAATACGGAATATTTTCAGCATGACTGAGATAATGAAACCTTTGATTTTTGATGGTTTAATGTACATAAACTTTGTCTAAGGCACAAATTATTAAAAAGATTGTATAAAATAACCTTCAGGCTGTGTGCATAAGGTGTATATGAAACATAAATGAATTTCATGTATGTACACAAACTTTTTTTGATGCACAAAATTATAAAAAATATTGTCTAAAATGACCTGCAGGCTGTGTGTATAAGGTGTATATAACACATAAATGCATTCTGTGTGTATATCTGGGTCCCTTTTCCAAGACATTTCATTATAATATGCAATTATTCCAAAATACAGAATATTCCGATATCCAAAATACCCCTGCTCCCAAGCATTTTGGATATGGGAGACTCAACCTGTATTGCATGGGGAGGTATTGCAGTGATGTATAATGGTGATACTGTGTGGTGAGGTAGTATAGTGATGTATAATGGTGATGCTATGTGGGGAGGTAGTACAGTGATGTGTAATGGTTATACTGTGAGATATCGGAGTACAGTGATGTATAATGGTGATACTGTGTGGGGAGGTAGTACAGTGATGTACAATGGTGATACGGTGTGTGTACGGTGTACAATGATGTATAATGGTTATTCTGTGTGGTGAGGTAGTACAGTGATGTGTAATGGTTATACTGTGAGATATCGGAGTACAGTGATGTATAATGGTGATACTGTGTGGGGAGGTAGTACAATGATGTACAATGGTGATACGGTGTGGGGACGGCGTACAGAGATGTATAATGGTTATACTGTGTGGTGAGGTAGTACAGTGATGTATAATGGTGATACTGTGTGGGGAGGTAGTACAGTGATGTATACTGGTTATACTGTGTGGGGACTGCGTACAGTGATGTATAATGGTGATACTGTGTGGGGAGGTAGTACAGTGGTGTATAATGGTTATACTGTGAGATATCTGAGTACAGTGATGTATAATGGTGATACTGTGTGGGGAGGTAGTACAGTAATGTACAATGGTGAAACGGTGTGGGGACGGCGTACAGTGATGTATAATGGTTATACTGTGTGGTGAGGTAGTACAGTGCTGTATAATGGTTATACTGTGTGGGGACATAGTACAGTGATGTATAATGGTGATACTGTGTGTGGAGGTAGTACAGTGATGTACAATGGTGATACTGTGTGGTGAGGTAGTACTGTGATGTATAATGGTGATACTGTGTGGGGAGGTAGTACAGTGATGTATAATGGTGATACTCTGTGGGGACGGCATACAGTGATGTATAATGGTGATACTGTGTGGGGAGGTATTACAGTGCTGTATAATGGTTATACTGTGTGGGGACATAGTACAGTGATGTATAATGGTGATACTGTGTGGGGAGGTAGTACAGTGATGTATAATGGTTATACTGTGAGATATCGGAGTACAGTGATGTATAATGGTGATACTGTGTGGGGAGGTAGTACAGTGACGTACAATGGTGATACAGTGTGGGGACGGCGTACAGTGATGTATAATGGTTATACTGTGTGGTGAGGTAGTACAGTGATGTATAATGGTGATACTGTGTGGGGAGGTTGTACAGTGATGTATAATGGTGATGCTGTGTGGGGAGGTAGTACAGTGCTGTATAATGGTTATACTGTGTGGGGACCGCGTACAGTGATGTATAATGGTGATACTGTGTGGGGACGGCGTACAGTGATGTATAATGGTGATACTGTGTGGGGAGGTAGTACAGTGGTGTATAATGGTTATACTGCGAGATATCGGAGTACAGTGATGTATAATGGTAATACTGTGTGGTGAGGTAGTACAGTGATGTATAATGGTGATACTGTGTGGTGAGGTAGTACAGTGATGTATAATGGTGATGCTATGTGGGGAGGTAGTACAGTGATGTATAATGGTTATACTGTGAGATATCGGAGTACAGTGATGTATAATGGTGATACTGTGTGGGGAGGTAGTACAGTGATGTATAATGGTGATACTGTGTGGGGACGTAGTACAGTGATGTACAATGGTGATACTGTGTGGGGAGAGCGTACAGTGATGTACAATGGTGATACTGTGTGGGGACAGCGTACAGTGATGTACAATGGTTATACTGTGTGGTGATGTAGTACAGTGATGTATAATGGTGATACTGTGTGGGGAGGTAGTACAGTGATGTATAATGGTGATACTCTGTGGGGACGGCGTACAGTGATGTATAATGGTGATACTGTGTGAGGAAGTAGTACAGATGTATAATGGTGATACTGTGTGGGGTGGTAGTACAGTGATGTATAATGGTTATACTGCATGGGGAGGTAGTACAGTGATGTATAATCGTTATACTGCATGGGGAGGTAATGCAGTGATGTATAATGGTGATACTGAGTGGGGAGGTTGTACAGTGATGTATAATGGTGATACTGTGTGGAGAGTTAGTACAGATGTATAATGGTGATACTGTGTGGGGAGGTAGTACAGATGTATAATGGTGATACTGTGTGGGGAGGTAGTACAATGATGTATAATAGTTACACAGGTTGAGTCTCCCATATCCAAATATTCCGAAATACGGAATATTCCGAAATACGGAATATTTTCAGCATGACTGAGATAATGAAACCTTTGATTTTTGATGGTTTAATGTACATAAACTTTGTCTAAGGCACAAATTATTAAAAAGATTGTATAAAATAACCTTCAGGCTGTGTGCATAAGGTGTATATGAAACATAAACGAATTTCATGTATGTACACAAACTTTTTTTGATGCACAAATTTATAAAAAATATTGTCTAAAATGACCTGCAGGCTGTGTGTATAAGGTGTATATAACACATAAATGCATTCTGTGTGTATATCTGGGTCCCTTTTCCAAGACATTTCATTATAATATGCAATTATTCCAAAATACAGAATATTCCGATATCCAAAATACCCCTGGTCCAAAGCATTTTGGATATGGGAGACTCAACCTGTATTGCATGGGGAGGTATTGCAGTGATGTATAGTGGTGATACCGTGTGGGGAGGTAATACAGTGATGTATAATGGTGATACTGTGTGGTGAGGTAGTACAGTGATGTATAATGGTGATGCTATGTGGGGAGGTAGTACAGTGATGTATAATGGTTATACTGTGAGATATCGGAGTACAGTGATGTATAATGGTGATACTGTGTGGGGAGGTAGTACAGTGATGTACAATGGTGATACGGTGTGTGTACGGCGTACAATGATGTATAATGGTTATTCTGTGTGGTGAGGTAGTACAGTGATATATAATGGTGATACTGTGTGGGGAGGTAGTACAGTGATGTACAATTGTGAAACGGTGTGGGGACAGCGTACAATGATGTATAATGGTTACACTGTGTGGTGAGGTAGTACAGTGATGTATAATGGTGATACTGTGTGGGGAAGTAGTACAGTGATGTATAATGTGATACTGTGTGGGGACGGCGTACAGTGATGTATAATGGTGACACTGTGTGGGGAGGTAGTACAGTGATGTATAATGGTTATACTGTGTGGGGACATAGTACAGTGATGTATAATGGTTATACTGTGTGGGGACATAGTACAGTGATGTATAATGGTGATACTGTGTGGGGAGGTAGTACAGTGATGTATAATGGTGATACTGTGTGGGGAGGTAGTACAGTGACGTATAATGCTGATACTGTGTGGGTAGGTAGTACAGTGATGTATAATGGTGATACTGTGTGGTGAGGTAGTACAGTGATGTATAATGGTGAAGCTATGTGGTGAGGTAGTACAGTGATGTATAATGGTGATACTGTGTGGGGAGGTAGTACAGTGATGTACAATGGTGATACGGTGTGGGTACGGCGTACAATGATGTATAATGGTTATTCTGTGTGGTGAGTTAGTACAGTGATGTATAATGGTGATACTGTGTGGGGAGGTAGTACAGTGATGTATAATGGTGATACTGTGTGGGGACTGCGTACAGTGATGTATAATGGTGATACTGTGTTGGGTGGTAGTAAAGTGGTGTATAATGGTTATACTGTGAGATATCGGAGTACAGTGATATATAATGGTGATACTGTGTGGGGAGGTAGTACAGTAATGTACAATGGAGATACGGTGTGGGGACAGCGTACAGTGATGTATAATGGTTATACTGTGTGGTGAGGTAGTACAGTGCTGTATAATGGTTATACTGTGTGGGGACATAGTACAGTGATGTATAATGGTGATACTGTGTGGGGAGGTAGTACAGTGATGTATAATGGTGATACTGTGTGGGGAGGTAGTACAGTGATGTATAATGGTGATACTGTGTGGGGAGGAAGTACAGTGATGTACAATGGTGATCCGGGTGGGGACGGCGTACAGTGATGTATAATCGTTATACTGTGTGGTGAGGTAGTACAGTGATGTATAATGGTGATACTGTGTGGGGAGGTAGTACAGTGATGTATAATGGTGACACTGTGTGGGGTCTGCGTACAGTGATGAATAATGGTGATACTGTCTGGGGAGGTAGTACAGTGGTGTATAATGGTTATACTGTGAGATATCGGAGTACAGTGATGTATAATGGTAATACTGTGTGGTGAGGTAGTACAGTGATGTATAATGGTGATACTGTGTGGTGAGGTAGTACAGTGATGTATAATGGTGATGCTATGTGGGGAGGTAGTACAGTGATGTATAATGGTTATACTGTGAGATATCGGAGTACTGTGATGTATAATGGTGACACTGTGTGGGCAGGTAGTACAGTGATGTATAATGGTGATACTGTGTGGGGAGGTAGTCCAGTGATGTATAATGCTTATACTGTGAGATATCGGAGTACAGTGATGTATAATGGTTATACTGTGTGGTGAGGTAGTACAGTGATGTACAATGGTGATACGGTGTGGGGACAGCGTACACTGATGTATAATGGTTATACTGTGTGGTGAGGTAGTACAGTGATGTATAATGGTGATACTGTGTGGGGAGGTAGTACAGTGATGTATAATGGTGATACTGTGTGGGGACGGCGTACAGTGATGTATAATGGTGACACTGTGTCGGGAGGTAGTACAGTGATGTATAATGCTTATACTGTGTGGGGACATAGTACAGTGATGTATAATGGTTATACTGTGTGGGGACATAGTACAGTGATGTATAATGGTGATACTGTGTGGGGAGGTAGTACAGTGATGTATAATGGTGATACTGTGTGGGGAGGAAGTACAGTGATGTATAATGGTGATACTGTGTGGTGAGGTAGTACAGTGATGTATAAAGGTGATGCTAGGTGGGAAGGTAGTACAGTTATGTGTAATGGTTATACTGTGAGATTTCGGAGTACAGTGATGTATAATGGTGATACTGTGTGGGGAGGTAGTACAATGATGTACAATGGTGATACGGTGTGGGGACGGCGTACAGAGATGTATAATGGTTATACTGTGTGGTGAGGTAGTAAAGTGATGTATAATGGTGATACTGTGTGGGGAGGTAGTACAGAGATGTATAATGGTTATACTGTGTGGGGACTGCATACAGTAATGTATAATGGTGATACTGTGTGGGGAGGTAGTACAGTGGTGTATAATGGTTATACTGTGAGATATCTGAGTACAGTGATGTATAATGGTGATACTGTGTGGGGAGGTAGTACAGTAATGTACAATTGTGATACGGTGTAGGGATGGCGTACAGTGATTTATAATGGTTATACTGTGTGGTGAGGTAGTATAGTGCTGTATAATGGTTATACTGTGTGGGGACATAGTACAGTGATGTATAATGGTGATACTGTGTGGGGAGGTAGTACAGTGATGTACAATGGTGATACTGTGTGGGGAGGTAGTACTGTGATGTATAATGGTGATACTGTGTGGGGAGGTAGTACAGTGATGTATAATGGTGATACTCTGTGGGGACGGCATACAGTGATGTATAATGGTGATACTGTGTGGGGAGGTAGTACAGTGCTGTATAATGGTTATACTGTGTGGGGACATAGTACAGTGATGTATAATGGTGATGCTGTGTGGGGAGGTAGTACAGTGATGTATAATGGTGATACTGTGTGGGGAGGTAGTACAGTGATGTATAATGGTGATACTGTGTGGTGAGGTAGTACAGTGATGTATAATGGTGATGCTATGTGGGGAGGTAGTACAGTGATGTATAATGGTTATACTGTGAGATATCGGAGTACAGTGATGTATAATGGTGACACTGTGTGGGGAGGTAGTACAGTGATGTACAATGGTGATACGGTGTGGGGACGGTGTACAGTGATGTATAATGGTTATACTGTGTGTGAGGTAGTACAGTGATGTATAATGGTGATACTGTGTGGGGAGGTAGTACAGTGATGTATAATGGTGATACTGTGTGGGGAGGTAGTACAGTGCTGTAAAATGGTTATACTGTGTGGGGACGGCGTACAGTGATGTATAATGGTGATACTGTGTGGGGACGGCGTACAGTGATGTATAATGGTGATACTGTGTGGGGAGGTAGTACAGTGGTGTATAATGGTTATACTGCGAGATATCGGAGTACAGTGATGTATAATGGTAATATTGTGTGGTGAGGTAGTACAGTGATGTATAATGGTGATACTGTGTGGTGAGGTAGTACAGTGATGTATAATGGTGATGCTATGTGGGGAGGTAGTACAGTGATGTATAATGGTTATACTGTGAGATATCGGAGTACAGTGATGTATAATGGTGATACTGTGTGGGGAGGTAGTACAGTGATGTATAATGGTGATACTGTGTGGGGAGGTAGTACAGTGATGTATAATGGTTATTCTGAGTGGGGAGGTAGTACAGTGATGTATAATGGTGATGCTATGTGGGGAGGTAGTACAATGATGTATAATGGTTATACTGTTAGATATCGGAGTACAGTGATGTATAATGGTGATACAGTGTGGGGACGTAGTACAGTGATGTACAATGGTGATACTGTGTGGGACAGCGTACAGTGATGTACAATGGAGATACTGTGTGGGGACAGCATACAGTGATGTATAATGGTTATACTGTGTGGTGATGTAGTTCAGTGATGTATAATGGTGATACTGTGTGGGGAGGTAGTACAGTGATGTATAATGGTGATACTCTGTGGGGACGGCGTACAGTGATGTATAATGGTGATACTGTGTGGGGAAGTAGTACAGATGTATAATGGTGATACTGTGTGGGGTGGTAGTACAGTGATGTATAATGGTTATACTGCATGGGGAGGTAGTACATTGATGTATAATCATTATACTGCATGGGGAGGTAATGCAGTGATGTATAATGGTGATACTGAGTGGGGAGGTTGTACAGTGATGTATAATGGTGATACTGTGTGGGGAGTTAGTACAGATGTATAACGGTGATACTGTTTGGGGAGATAGTACAGATGTATAATGGTGATACTGTGTGGGGAGGTAGTACAATGATGTATAATAGTTATACAGGTTGAGTCTCCCATATCCAAATATTCCGAAATACGGAATATTCCGAAATACGGAATATTTTCAGCATGACTGAGATAATGAAACCTTTGATTTTTGATGGTTTAATGTACATAAACTTTGTCTAAGGCACAAATTATTAAAAAGATTGTATAAAATAACCTTCAGGCTGTGTGCATAAGGTGTATATGAAACATAAATGAATTTCATGTATGTACACAAACTTTTTTTGATGCACAAAATTATAAAAAATATTGTCTAAAATGACCTGCAGGCTGTGTGTATAAGGTGTATATAACACATAAATGCATTCTGTGTGTATATCTGGGTTCCTTTTCCAAGACATTTCATTATAATATGCAATTATTCCAAAATACAGAATATTCGGATATCCAAAATACCCCTGGTCCCAAGCATTTTGGATATGGGAGACTCAACCTGTATTGCATGGGGAGGTATTGCAGTGATGTATAGTGGTGATACCTTGTGGGGAGGTAATACAGTGATGTATAATGGTGATACTGTGTGGTTAGGTAGTACAGTGATGTATAATGGTGATGCTATGTGGGGAGGTAGTACAGTGATGTGTAATGGTTATACTGTGAGATATCGGAGTACAGTGATGTATAATGGTGATACTGTGTGGGGAGGTAGTACAGTGATGTACAATGGTGATACGGTGTGTGTACGGCGTACAATGATGTAAAATGGTTATTCTGTGTGGTGAGGTAGTACAGTGATATATAATGGTGATACTGTGTGGGGAGGTAGTACAGTGATGTATAATGGTGATACTGTGTGGGGACTGCGTACAGTGATGTATAATGGTGATACTGTGTTGGGAGGTAGTACAGTGGTGTATAATGGTTATACTGTGAGATATCGGAGTACAGTGATGTATAATGGTGATACTGTGTGGGGAGGTAGTACAGTAATGTACAATGGTGATACGGTGTGGGGACGGCGTACAGTGATGTATAATGGTTATACTGTGTGGTGAGGTAGTACAGTGCTGTATAATGGTTATACTGTGTGGGGACATAGTTCAGTGATGTATAATGGTGATACTGTGTGGGGAGGTAGTACAGTGATTTATAATGGTGATACTGTGTGGGGAGGTAGTACAGTGATGTATAATGGTGATACTGTGTGGGGAGGTAGTACAGTGATGTACAATGGTGATACGGTGTGGGGACGGCGTACAGTGATGTATAATGGTTATACTGTGTGGTGAGGTAGTACAGTGATGTATAATGGTGATACTGTGTGGGGAGGTAGTACAGTGATGTATAATGGTGATACTGTGTAGGGACGGCGTACAGTGATGTATAATGGTGACCCTGTGTGGGGTCTGCGTACAGTGATGAATAATGGTGATACTGTCTGGGGAGGTAGTACAGTGGTGTATAATGGTTATACTGTGAGATATCGGAGTACAGTGATGTATAATGGTAATACTGTGTGGTGAGGTAGTACAGTGATGTATAATGGTGATACTGTGTGGTGAGGTAGTACAGTGATGCATAATGGTGATGCTATGTGGGGAGGTAGTACAGTGATGTATAATGGTGATACTGTGTGGGGACGGCGTACAGTGATGTATAATGGTGACACTGTGTGGGGAGGTAGTATACTGATGTATAATGGTTATACTGTGAGATATCGGAGTACAGTGATGTATAAGGTTATACTGTGTGGTGAGGTAGTACAGTGATGTACAATGGTGATACGGTGTGGGGACAGCGTACAGTGATGTATAATGGTTATACTGTGTGGTGAGGTAGTACAGTGATGTATAATGGTTATACTGTGAGATATCGGAGTACTGTGATGTATAATGGTGATACTGTGTGGGCAGGTAGTACAGTGATGTATAATGGTGATACTGTGTGGGGAGGTAGTATACTGATGTATAATGGTTATACTGTGAGATATCGGAGTACAGTGATGTATAAGGTTATACTGTGTGGTGAGGTAGTACAGTGATGTACAATGGTGATACGGTGTGGGGACAGCGTACAGTGATGTATAATGGTTATACTGTGTGGTGAGGTAGTACAGTGATGTATAATGGTGATACTGTGTGGGGAGGTAGTACAGTGATGTATAATGGTGATACTGTGTGGGGACGGCGTACAGTGATGTATAATGGTGACACTGTGTGGGGAGGTAGTACAGTGATGTATAATGGTTATACTGTGTGGGGACATAGTACAGTGATGTATAATGGTTATACTGTGTGGGGACATAGTACAGTGATGTATAATGGTGATACTGTGTGGGGAGGTAGTACAGTGATGTATAATGGTGATACTGTGTGAGGAGGTAGTACAGTGATGTATAATGGTGATACTGTGTGGGTAGGTAGTACAGTGATGTACAATGGTGATACTGTGTGGTGAGGTAGTACAGTGATGTATAATGGTGATGCTATGTGGGGAGGTAGTACAGTGATGTGTAATGGTTATACTGTGAGATATTGGAGTACAGTGATGTATAATGGTGATACTGTGTGGGGAGGTAGTACAATGATGTACAATGGTGATACGGTGTGGGGACAGCGTACAGTGATGTATAATGGTTATACTGTGTGGTGAGGTAGTACAGTGATGTATAATGGTGATACTGTGTGGGGAGGTAGTACAGTGATGTATAATGGTTATACTGTGTGGGGACTGCGCACAGTGATGTATAATGGTGATACTGTGTGGGGAGGTAGTACAGTGGTGTATAATGGTTATACTGTGAGATATCGGAGTACAGTGATGTATAATGGTGATACTGTGTGGGGAGGTAGTACAGTAATGTACAATGGTGATACGGTGTGGGACGGCGTACAGTGATGTATAATGGTTATACTGTGTGGTGAGGTAGTGCAGTGCTGTATAATGGTTATACTGTGTGGGGACATAGTACAGTGATGTATAATGGTGATACTGTGTGGGGAGGTAGTACAGTGATGTACAATGGTGATACTGTGTGGGGAGGTAGTACAGTGATGTATAATGGTGATACTGTGTGGGGAGGTAGTACAGTGCTGTATAATGGTTATACTGTGTGGGGACATAGTACAGTGATGTATAATGGTGATACTGTGTGGCGAGGTAGTACAGTGATGTATAATGGTGATACTGTGTGGGGAGGTAGTACAGTGATGTATAATGGTGATACTGTGTGGTGAGGTAGTACAGTGATGTATAATGGTGATGCTATGTGGGGAGGTAGTACAGTGATGTATAATGGTTATACTGTGAGATATCGGAGTACAGTGATGTATAATGGTGATACTGTGTGGGGAGGTAGTACTGTGATGTACAATGGTGATACGGTGTGGGGACGGCGTACAGTGATGTATAATGGTTATACTGTGTGGTGAGGTAGTACAGTGATGTATAATGGTGATACTGTGTGGGGAGGTAGTACAATGATGTATAATGGTGATACTGTGTGGGGACGGCGTACAGTGATGTATAATGGTGATACTGTGTGGGGAGGTAGTACAGTGCTGTATAATGGTTATACTGTGTGGGGACGGCGTACAGTGATGTATAATGGTGATACTGTGTGGGGAGGTAGTACAGTGTTGTGTAATGGTTATACTGCGAGATATCGGAGTACAGTGATGTGTAATGGTAATACTGTGTGGTGAGGTAGTACAGTGATGTATAATGGTGATACTGTGTGGTGAGGTAGTACAGTGATGTATAATGGTGATGCTATGTGGGGAGGTAGTACAGTGATGTATAATGGTTATACTGTGAGATATCGGAGTACAGTGATGTATAATGTTGATACTGTGTGGGGAGGTAGTACAGTGATGTATAATGGTGATACTGTGTGGGGAGGTAGTACAGTGATGTATAATGGTTATTCTGAGTGGGGAGGTAGTACAGTGATGTATAATGGTGATGCTATGTGGGGAGGTAGTACAATGATGTATAATGGTTATACTGTGAGATATTGGAGTACAGTGATGTACAATGGTGATACTGTGTGGGGACAGCGTACAGTGATGTACAATGGTGACACTGTGTGGACAGCGTACAGTGATGTATAATGGTTATACTGTGTGGTGATGTAGTACAGTGATGTATAATGGTGATACTGAGTGGGGAGGTAGTACAGTGATGTATAATGGTGATACTGTGTTGGGACGTCGTACAGTGATGTATAATGGTGATACTGTGTGGGGAAGTAGTACAGATGTATAATGGTGATACTGTGTGGGGTGGTAGTACAGTGATGTATAATGGTTATACTGCATGGGGAGGTAGTACAGTGATGTGTAATCGTTATACTGCATGGGGAGGTAATGCAGTGATGTATAATGGTGATACTGAGTGGGGAGGTTGTACAGTGATGTATAATGGTGATACTGTGTGGGGAGTTAGTACAGATGTATAATGGTGATACTGTGTGGGGAGGTAGTACAGATGTATAATGGTGATACTGTGTGGGGAGGTAGTACAGATGTATAATGGTGATACTGTGTGGGGAGGTAGTACAATGATGTATAATAGTTATACAGGTTGAGTCTCCCATATCCAAATATTCCGAAATACGGAATATTCCGAAATACGGAATATTTTCAGCATGACTGAGATAATGAAACCTTTGATTTTTGATGGTTTAATGTACATAAACTTTGTCTAAGGCACAAATTATTAAAAAGATTGTATAAAATAACCTTCAGGCTGTGTGCATAAGGTGTATATGAAACATAAATGAATTTCATGTATGTACACAAACTTTTTTTGATGCACAAAATTATAAAAAATATTGTCTAAAATGACCTGCAGGCTGTGTGTATAAGGTGTATATAACACATAAATGCATTCTGTGTGTATATCTGGGTCCCTTTTCCAAGACATTTCATTATAATATGCAATTATTCTAAAATACGGAATATTCCGATATCCAAAATACCCCTGGTCCCAAGCATTTTGGATATGGGAGACTCAACCTGTATTGCATGGGGAGGTATTGCAGTGATGTATAATGGTGATACTGTGTGGGGACGTAGTACAGTAATGTACAATTGTCATATAAGGACCTATTTGTCACAAATATCACATTTAGAAATGCAATTGTGGTGTGATATTTTCACCTAAATGCGCATTGCAAATGTATCAAAATTGTCAGGCAGGGACAGGACTTGTGAGAAAGCTCTGTCCCTGCCAATCCCCTCCGCACACTTCTCACTGTATTTTATGGAAAAAATACAGATATAGAGTCTCTCCCCCTGCTGCTGCCTCTCTCCCCCCGGCTCTGACTGGTGCCCGGCTGTCTCCTCTCCTGTGCCCGCTGTGCCTGCCCAGCCTCCTCCTGCTGCTGCCCAGCTCCTGCTTCCTTTGTACCCACTGCCTCCCATCACCGATGCTACTGAAGCCCCACCACCACCACCATCGGTGGCTTGGGAGCGCCGGAGGCCGGATTAAGTGATGTCTGCATGGGCCGTTATACCACTGCCTACAGCAACTGTGAACGCTGGCCTCTGAAATGATCAGAGCATTCCCAGTGATGCAGTGATGTGAGGAGCCTGTGTGCCTGCTGGATCCAGTTAGATCCTGATGGCGTGGAGCCAGTGGTCCAGTGTGGTAGGTTAAGTACTGCACAGGGGTGTGGGGAGCCCACTTGGAGTTATTCTGCACTGGGAGGGGGCACTGCTTTAGGGCACTGCATAAGGGGCACAACTACAGGGTCCACTGCATAAGAGGCACTACTATAGGAGGCACTACTATAGGAGCCACTGAATAAGGGGAACAACTACAGTGGGTACTGTATAAGAAGTGCTGCATAATGGCCACTAAGCTGATACACACAGAGTTTACAGGTTATAACCTATGTTCCCAATAATCTGGTTCAACATAGAAACTGTGCAACCTGTCTTGAGCTGAGGTGACAGACTGGCAGGAGTGGAGAGGAGGGTTGGTGAGGTAGATCATTCAGGGTGGGATGGAATGGGCAATAATGTGTGGTATAATGTGTAAAGGGCATTACTGTGTGGCACAATGTGCTACAAGGGGTATTACTTAGTGTGGCATGTATTATAAAGGGCATTACTGTGTGGCATAATGTGTTATAAGGGGCTTCATGGTTTGGCATAATGTGTTATAAGAGCATTATGGTGTGGCATAATGTGTAAGGGGCATTACTGTATCACGAAACCACACACCTTTCTCGGGAGTGCGCTTGTGCCAGAAACTTTTTTGGCAGGGGAGAGCAAACTTTACAGTTATGCCACTGATATAGAGAGACTAGTAATGTAGTGCAATGATCTAGTGTACGGTGGTAGTGCTGGGAATAGATGATTAGTGATGTTGTGCTGTGTATAGAGGGGCGAGTGTTGTAGTGCAGTGATATAGTGTACAGAGGTAGTGTTGGGTATAGGGCAAGATGAAAAATGGTGCTCCCCCAACATGTGCCAAAAATGTGGGCATGGCCACATGCCACAAGGATCATGGCCACTTAAAAATGGGGGGGTCTCAACATGACATACCACCATTTCTCATCATTCTGGGAACATTCCTTTCCATTCCATATGCAACTTAATGTTCCCAGTAGTAGTGCCCCTTATGCAATGCCCCCAGTAGTAGTGCCCCTTATGCAATGCCCCCAGTAGCAGTGCCCCCTGTAGAACTGCCTACTGTAGTAGTGCCCCTTATGCAATGCCCCTGTAGTAGTGCCCCTTATGCAGTTCCTTTTATGCAGTGCCCCCAGTAGTGCCCCTTATGCAATGCCCTCAGTAATGCCCCCAGTAGTGCCCTTTATGCAGTACCCCAGTACTGCCCCTTACACAGTGCCCCTTATGTAGGGCCCCTTACACAGTGCCCCCAGTAGTGCCCTTTATACAGTGCCCCCAGTAGTGCCCCTTATGCAATGCCTCCAGTAGTGCCCCTTATGCAGTGTCCCTAGTACTGCCCCTTAAACAGTGCCCCTTAGGCAGTGCCCTAGTAGTGCCCAATATACAGTGCCCTCCAGTAGTAGTGCCACTTATACAGACACACAGAACACAAAATTAAACATACAGAAATCCCCGCTCCTGCGCAAGCTGCCATGCACTCCTCCCATCCCGCTCAGCACTATGGGAGAGACATCATGTGTTGGGTATAGAGGGGTCAGTGATGTAGTGCAATGATATAGTGTACGGAGGTTGTGCTGGGTATAGATGGGTCAGTGATGCAATGCAGAGACCTATTTCAGGGTATAGCAAGGACAGGGATATATTGTAGTGGGTATATTTACTAAGAATCTTGTATGGCTGAGATTAATCATGCTGGGCATTACTGGGATATCATGTTTTCCGATGGTGTATGTAATCATGTTTTATTATGTGCGAATTCAGTTGTGTTGGGCTAAAATTAATAGATGTCCCAAAAGCATAACTAGCCCTGGACCTCTGACCCTGGTCTGGTGGGTGTAGAGGTTGTAGGTAAAATATAGCTATAAAATTGTTCTTCACAGTGCAACTATAGGTCCCAGCAAGCCTGCCCAACGGCACTTAATGGCAAGCCTGCCCAGCAGCATCTCATAACAACCTACACCATGTCACCACAACCCCCTACATCTCATAACAACCTACACCATGTCACCACAGTCCCCTGCATCTCATAACAACCTACACCATGTCACCACAGCCCCCTGCATCTCATAACCTACACCATGTCACCACAGTCCCCTGCATCTCATAACAACCTACACCATGTCACCACAGCCCCCTGCAACTCATAACAACCTACACTATGTCACCACAGCCCCCTGCATCTCATAACCTACAGTATGCCATGTCACCACAGTCCCCTGCATCTCATAACAACCTACACCATGTCACCACAGCCCCCTGCATCTCATAACAACCTACACCATGTCACCACAGTCCCCTACATCTCATAACAACCTACACCATGTCACCACAGTCCCTTTTATCTCATAACAACCTACATCATGTCACCACAGTCCCCTACATCTCATAACAACCTACACCATGTCACCACAGTCCCCTACATCTCATAACAACCTACACCATGTCACCACAGTCCCCTACATCTCATAACAACCTACACCATGTCACCACAGTCCCCTACATCTCATAACAACCTACACCATGTCACCACAGCCCCCTGCATCTCATAACAACCTACACCATGTCACCACAGTCCCCTACATCTCATAACAACCTACACCATGTCACTACAGTCCCCTGCATCTCATAACAACCTACACCATGTCACCACAGCCCCCTGCATCTCATAACAACCTACACCATGTCACCACAGTCCCCTGCATCTCATAACAACCTACACCAATTCACCACAGTCCTCTGCATCTCATAACAACCTACACCATGTCACCACAGTCCCCTGCATCTCATAACAACCTATACCATGTCACCACAGTCCCCTGCATCTCATAACACCCTACAGCATGTCAGCACAGTCCCCTGCATCTCATAACACCCTACAGCATGTCACCACAGTCCCCTGCACAGTGGCAAATGCAGGATTTCTAGAGGGGGGTTTCCAAATGCTTGATTTTAGAGTGAGTGTGGCCAGTCCATGAAGAGGGTAGAATTATCACTTATCCAGATTTAATATGCATCATACAAAGTATATTGTGTGTCATAATTCCAGCATATAGAGGACCAGCAACCACAGAAGCTATTATATGCGGCAGTAGGGCCATCCTGCCTGAGCTGAATGTATTTATTTTAGATGTGGGCACCATTCCAGAGCATGGGAGCAAGTCTGGGAGTCTGGAGGAGCAACAGAAGAACCTAGCACTGCCCTGGATATATATGTACATATTGGGCTCTATAGCAGCACATCCCTAACAGTAAATGTTTTCCAGATCTCCTAGTTGGTGCACAGGTTATTTATTATGGACTGATACATGTTAAAAGATCCACAGGTGGTGCTAATTATTTAATTTGTGATACTGTGAAGAACATGCAGCACTAGTAAAATTCTATTACATTACTATTTCTATTGTGGTCATGTTGTAGGCTCGGGAGGGGGGTTTCCAGGCAGATGGAAACCCCCCCTGCTTTTGCCTATGCTGCATCTCATAACACCCTTCAGCATGTCATCACAGTCCCCTGCATCTCATAACACCATACACCATGTCACCAAAGTCCTCTGCATCTCATAACAACCTACACCATGCCACCACATTCCCCTGCATGTCATAGCAACTTACACCATGTCACCACAGTCCCCTGCATCTCATAACCTATGCCATGTCACCACAGTCCCCTGCATCTCATAACAACCTATGTCATGTCACCACAGTCCCCTGCATCTCATAACACCCTACACCATGTTATCACAGTCCCCTGCATCTCATAACACCCTACACCATGTCATCACAGTCCCCTGCATCTCATAACACCTTACACCATGTCATCACAGTCTCCTGCATCTCATAACACCCTACACCATGTCATCACAGTCCCCTGCATCTCATAACACCCTACACCATGTCATCACAGTCCCCTGCATCTCATAACACCCTACACCATGTCATCACAGTCCCCTGCATCTCATAACACCCTACACCATGTCACCACAGTCACCTGCATCTCATAACAACCTATACCATGTCACCACAGTCCCCTACATCTCATAACAACCTACACCAAGTCACCACAGCACCCCACATCTCATAACAACCTATGCCATGTCACCACAGTCCCCTGCATCTCATAACACCCTACACCATGTCATCACAGTCCCCTGCATCTCATAACACCCTACACCATGTCATCACAGTCCCCTGCATCTCATAACACCCTACACCATGTCATCACAGTCCCCTGCATCTCATAACACCCTACACCATGTCACCACAGTCTCCTGCATCTCATAACAACCTACTCCATGTCACCACAGTCCCCTACATCTCATAACAACCTACACCATGTCACCACAGCACCCCACATCTCATAACAACCTATGCCATGTCACCACAGTCCCCTGCATCTCACCACAGCCTTCTGCTTCTTACTCCTGTCCCCTGCATCTCACAACAGGCACCTGCATCTAACTCCTGCTTCTTACCACAGCCCCCTGCCTCTGTATCTCACCACATCTCCCCACTTCTCTCTCCCGCCACTGGTTTTTGCCACAGCCCCATGCATCTCACCACAACCCGGAGCTTCTCACCACAACCCGGAGCTTCTCACTCCTGCTCTCTGCAGTTCACCAGTGTCACCACAACCCCCTCTGTTGCTGCCCTGCAGCTGGCTGGGGCCAGGCCACTGGGATGTGCTGGGAAGGGCAGGGGGATCATGGATGAGAGATTTGTATTACAGCAACCATAAGTATTATCAACAGCTTGTGCCAGGGGCTGGAGCACCTGTGCAAATTTACATTGCCTCCTATGCAAACAAGGTGATTAGCAATGTCTTTTTTGCACAATGTACCCTGTATTTCCTGGGCTTCTTGTTGAGCTTCTCACCGTGGTGCCACTGTCCGAGAACAGTGCTGTCTTCAATTGGAGGTGCCTCCTGTTTACTGAGGGCATGTGACTGAATGGGAACATCATGCTGGGGAGGGAGCACTTCATAGTGGAGGACTGGTGGCCAGCGTCCGCCTGCAGCATGGGGATGGACATCTGAATCCAATGGTTACTAACCATCAATGTTTTTTTTCCTATGGTAATGCTTTTACCATTTGACGGTAACAGTCTGATGTTTGCCACCATCAAATGGAAATCATTTTATGGTGTTCTGATGGTTTTTGTTATTAAATTCTTGCTAGCTATGCCTCCCATGGCTCCTTCCTGGCTAATGTGTCTGCATCAGGGCATCTTGATGGGTTAATTGGAGGCTGTCTCTTACTCTCTGTCTGCCTCAGATGTGACCCTGCTTAGTCCTTGACTTCCTCCCCTCTCTAGGCTGCTGCTAAGAAACAGGGTACATTGCTCTAGTTTTAGATGCTGTCATGCTGTTTCAGCACCATGGGCAGCTCCTCTGGTGGAAGATTTTTTAATGACTGCTTCGCTAAAATCATTACTCCTCATCTCCCTTTTGTCACAAATGAGTGGTTCCTAACCTAAACCTTTCTCGACCAATGCTGTATAAAATAGTGAAAACTCCATCAATATCCATCCAGTGGTTCAAGAGATTGGCCTGAACAACAGACAGAGCCCTAAACCAGAAACTTTATTTTATATATATATAGAGAGAGAGAAAGAGAGAAAGAGAGAAGTAGAGCTATATATACTGATGATATTTATACTAGAGATGTGTGCGGACCCACATGTTTTGGTTCTAATTTATCATCGTGTGTAGGTTTTGGCAAAATTAACCTTGTGGGGTAACTTTACTAAAGTGAGAGTTTTTAGAAGTGAGTTTTAAAAGTGATGTTGCCCATAGCAACCAATCAGATTCTAGCTATTATCTTCTAGAAGGTGCTAGTTAAATGTTAAGTAGAATCTGATTGGTTGCTATGGGTAACATCTCCACCTCTAAAACTCACTTCTAAAAACTCTCACTTTAGTAAATTTACCCCTAAGTGTTTTTTTTTTTCCGTTTCGGTTTTGGTTTGTTTTGGATTCCATTAAAATTGATAAAAATCAATTAAAGCAGCTAAAATCCTATAATCTGGACCTGTTTACATGCAATTCAAAACCCAAGTTTGTTTTTTAAATCCGAGTCCCAAACTGACAGCAGAACTGAACCGGGACTCTGTTCCACTTAGAACCCCAAAGTGATTCCAAGCTGGGACTCGATTTGACTTAGAAGCCCTAAGTTCGGGAGTGTTCGTATTTCAGGAAAACCAAACCGAACATCTTCATTCTAAACAGAGATGTGATCACACCATATAGAGAGGGTTTACCTGTGTTTTTTAACCTCTATACATTTCTACCTGTAACTGTAGAGATAACAGAATAATTCTCATATATTTATGATTGTTCATTTATTGCATTTCCTTATAGTGCTTTTAATAATGAGCTAAAACCACATGTTTTAAACAGCAGCACTGATGCTTTGGTGCTATGGTAAGCTGATACCTGCCTACATATTCTAAAGCAGAATTGATAAAATATAGGTTTTATTCCATCTAATTATTGAGTTTGTATTGTCTTGTAAGGACAGGTAAAAAATTTGGATTCCCAGCTACAGGAGTGTCACTGTATGGATTTTATTTGCTTTTATGTAACCTCTGGGCCATGGCCCTGATTCAGAGCCGGACGCTCTGACCAGAGCGCTCGCTCTGAATCAGGGCCCACCTCCATAAATATGGAGCGTCCTCCTGGACGCTCGTATAGCTGTGGGTCACCACCCACAGCATATACGAGCGTGCAGGATGATGGTCGCGATGGTCTTGACCATCGCGACCATCGCCACTGCGAGCAGAAGCCTGAGCCAAAATCACTCCCACTGACATCACTAGTGATGTCAGTGGGGCCGGCTTCAGACGGTAGGGGTTCCCTTGGGAACGCCTTCATCTGGCAGGCATGCCCACCAAAGGGGGCGTGCTGTCAGTCAACTTCGACAGCACGCCCCCTTTGATGAGACACTACGAGCGAAGGAAAGTCCTTCGCTCGTCGCGTCTCGCGCATGCGCACGACGGAGCTCCCTCCGTTGTGCGCTTGCGCAGTGCAGACCATTGACCCACTTGCGAGCGGACAGCCGCTCATGAGTGGGTCTGAATGAGGGCCCATGTGTGTTCTGGGTCCTGTGATAAATAAGCCTCAGAGTGTGTTGATCAGAACCTCTCACCTCGGTCTCTTGGCAGAGGGGCTCAACACGGATCTAGATTGGAGACCCCAGAGAAGTAGGTTGTTCCACAACTACCAAGGTCCTCCAAGTAAAGCCCCTTCTGATGCTCTGTATGTGCTCTCACAGATATAGGAAGACACCTTGGAACATTTACCAGTGAAGTGAAAGATGGTGTTGGCAGAATAACATCTTCGTGATGATTAAAGTTCAATCTGGTTATCAGTGAAATGGGCGATCCTGTAATGCAAAGGAAGATGGAGAACATATATGTTACTGTGACACTGCAAGATAAATGTGGTATGTGCTGCAGAAAGTGCATGAGAGCTAATTTAAGGAACAATATGTATTTAATAAGAAAGTTCTACCAGACTAAGGGGTCTGTTTATCAAGGTTTTTATGTTTTGGTTTTTAGAAAATTATGGAAAAACTGCAGTTTCTGTATAATTGTATGAATTGCTCCTATGTGCTAATAGCCTAATGCAGGAAGCTCATTAGTGCTATAGATTGCTTCAAGCCTATGGAGGCTTACTCACAGGAGAGGGATCTATTCTGAAGCCTCCATAGGGGCATATACAATCAATAGTTATAGCTGCAATACTTCAAGGGTGGTAGCCATGGACAGAGGCAGATTGGGATGGAAAACCAGCCTGTACCCACAGCACCAACACATGAGCAGCAGGATGAAGCATGTCAGACCCAATTGCCTTGCAGGCCACTGTCATATAAGCAACTGCAGTGCTTCTGGGTGGTCTATCTCCCGGCAAGAGGCATAGTGAGGAGCTGCAGCACCCCAAGTAGGCGAATGCTATGGGATCCCATCACCCAGAACAGAAATGTGTCTGGGGACTGGGCATAGCCTGCATATGATGCTGAGATGCAGTATTTGTACAGGAAGAGCAGCACTCACTGTTTTTTAATGTATCTCCTGGAGGCCAGGATGACTGGGCTGGGGGGCAGGACAAGTGATTTAAGTCCCTTGGGCTGGGGGGAAGGTATGTATGTATGCTGGGGTGGGGGTAGGGTATGAAGTGTATAGCCCTGGATCAGGAAGTTTTTCGTAGTGTATGTTCCCCGGGCAAGAGGGTGTATTGTATGTTTCCGAGGCCTGGGGTAAGAGTGGGGAATTTATATAACTGGGAGGAGGTAGGGTGGGTAGTGTATGTGCAAAAACCAAAAGAAAGTGAAGACAAAACTTCACAACGGGCGCTTGACTTAGGCAATTTTTCTACAGCAGCTGTAGTAAATGAGTTTAGTCACACTCAATATATAGTGAAAAGGATGAATGGTTACAGCACTATGAGAACTGATAATTAACCAGATGAAGTGCAATCAAGGTAAAATACAATGATTTAATAGTAGAATAGAATAAAAAATAATTAATATAAAGTTATTAGCCAATAATAAATGCTACCCCTTCAATTGCGGTATACAAATGGAAAGATTTATGTATATAATCTCTGGAACTCCTTAGGATGACAGTGGTAAGATAATCAATGTTCCAAATGGGTAAGTCTCTAACCAAACTCACGATATTAGGGATCTGCAGTATGCTAGAGCGACATCATGCTCTAATGGTGTCCCTTGGAGTGGTGAAACTTTGCAATCCAAATGGTGATTTAAATTAGGGGTGAGCGGGTTCGGATTTCTGAAATCCGAACCCCCCCGAGCCCCCCCGATCCGAGTCCGATCCGAGTCAGGCTCGACTTTTCCCGCCTGACTCGGATCTGAAATCGAGGCAAAACGTCATCATCCCGCCTTCCGAGTCTCGCGGGTTTTGGATCCTATATAAGGTACCCGCGTCGGCGCCATTTTCTCACTCGGCTGTGGACAGTGAAGAGGGAGGGTGGGAGTTAGGGCTGTGTAGTGTAGTGTAGTGTAGTGCTGCTGTTGTCCACTACTTCAAAGTCCATAGGGGCTGGCTGTGTTGTGCTGTGCTGCTGTTGTTAATAGGGGCTGTGTCCACTACTTCAAAGTCCATAGGGGCTGGCTGGACTGTGTTGTGCAGTCAGTTCTCCATAGGGGCTGTGTCCACTCCAAAGTCCTGTGCAGTGTCCCAGTCCTAAAGGGGTGCTGTAGTGTTGTCCAGGGGGTGCTCTGTCCATCAGGGGTGTTCCCCCCAAGTGCTAAAAAAATTATATATTTTCTGTGTTTGTGAATTGTGTGCGCAGTAGCCGCACGTGCATCAACAAAGTAGTGCCAAGCGTGCGCCTGTGTCATAAGTAAAGGGCCGGCTGGCTTGACCGTTAAGGGTGCTGTAACCCCCGAAAGTACACTCCAGTCCAAACCAAAAAAAAAATTATTTTCTGTGTTTGTGAATTGTGTGCGCAGTAGCCGCACGTGCATCAACAAAGTAGTGCCAAGCGTGCGCCTGTGTCATAAGTAAAGGGCCGGCTGGCTTGACCGTTAAGGGTGCTGTAACCCCCGAAAGTACACTCCAGTCCAAACCAAAAAAAAAATTATTTTCTGTGTTTGTGAATTGTGTGCGCAGTAGCCGCACGTGCATCAACAAAGTAGTGCCAAGCGTGCGCCTGTGTCATAAGTAAAGGGCCGGCTGGCTTGACCGTTAAGGGTGCTGTAACCCCCGAAAGTACACTCCAGTCCAAACCAAAAAAAAAAATATTTTCTGTGTTTGTGAATTGTGTGCGCAGTAGCCGCACATGCATCAACAAAGTAGTGCCAAGCGTGCGCCTGTGTCATAAGTAAAGGGCCGGCTGGCTTGACCGTTAAGGGTGCTATAACCCCCGAAAGTACACTCCAGTCCAAACCCAAAAAAAAATTATTTTCTGTGTTTGTGAATTGTGTGCGCAGTAGCCGCACGTGCATCAACAAAGTAGTGCCAAGCGTGCGCCTGTGTCATAAGTAAAGGGCCGGCTGGCTTGACCGTTAAAGGGTGCTGTAACCCCCAAAGTACACTCCAGTCCAAACCAAAAAAAAAATTATTTTCTGTGTTTGTGAATTGTGTGCGCAGTAGCCGCACGTGCATCAACAAAGTAGTGCCAAGCGTGCGCCTGTGTCATAAGTAAAGGGCCGGCTGGCTTGACTGTTAAAGGGTGCTATAACCCCCGAAAGTACACTCCAGTCCAAACCAAAAAAAAATTATTTTCTGTGTTTGTGAATTGTGTGCGCAGTAGCCGCACGTGCATCAACAAAGTAGTGCCAAGCGTGCGCCTGTGTCATAAGTAAAGGGCCGGCTGGCTTGACCGTTAAAGGGTGCTGTAACCCCCGAAAGTACACTCCAGTCCAAACCAAAAAAAAATTATTTTCTGTGTTTGTGAATTGTGTGCGCAGTAGCCGCACGTGCATCAACAAAGTAGTGCCAAGCGTGCGCCTGTGTCATAAGTAAAGGGCCAGCTGGCTTGACCGTTAAGGGTGCTGTAACCCCCGAAAGTACACTCCAGTCCAAACCAAAAAAAAATTATTTTCTGTGTTTAGCCGCACGTATATATCAAATCGATATAACATAAATGGAGGACCAAACTTTCTCCGATAAAAATAAAATAGAGAAAGATCAAGAACCACTTCCTCCTAGTGCTGAAGCTGCTGCCACTAGTCATGACATAGACGATAACATGCCATCAACGTCGTCTGCCAAGGCCGATGCCCAATGTCATAGTAAAGGGCACATACAATCCCAAATGGCAAAGTTCAGGAAAATGACCTTGAAAAAGACATTTAAATCAGCTGAAGAGAAACGTAAACTTTCCAATATGCCATTTACGACACGGAGTGGCAAGGAACGGCTAAGGTCGATCCCTAGTATGTTCATGACTAGTGGTTCAGCTTCACATGACGATGGAAGCCCTCCTCCCACTAAAAAAATCAAAAGAGTTAAGCTGGCAAAAGCACAGCGAAGAACTGTGCTTTCTAAGAAGATATCACAAATCCCCAAGGAGAGTCCAAGTGTGGTGGTGGTTGCGATGCCTGACCTTCCCAGCACTGGACGGGAAGAGGTGGCTCTTTCCACCATTTGCACGCCCCCTGCAAGTGCTGAAAGGAGCACCCACAGTCCACTTGCTGATATGCAAATTGAAGATGTCTCTGTTGAAGTACAACAGGATGAGGATACTGGTGTAGCTGGCGCTGAGGAGGAAGTTGGCGAGGAGGATTCTGATGGTGATGTGGTTTGTTTAAATCAGGCTCCGGGGGAGACAGTTGTTGTCCGTGGGATGAAAAAGCCCATCACGGTCATGCCTGGGCAGAAGACCAAACATTCCACCTCTTTGGTCTGGCAATATTTCTATCCAAATCCGGACAACAACTGTCTTGCCATATGTACCATATGTAAAGGTGAAATAAGTAGGGGTAGGGACGTCAACCACCTAGGAACATCCTCCCTTATACGGCACCTGCAGCGCGTTCATAAAAAGTTACTGTCAAGTTCAGAAACTTTGGCTAAGACCGTAAGCAGTCCAGGGACACCTAAATCCCGTTGTCCTGTTGTATCCAAGCGCCTGCAAACCACACCGTCAACTCCCTCCTCGTCAATTTCCTCCTTAGTCAGGATCGGAAGTAGTCCTGCAGGCCATGTCACTGGCATGACTGACTCTCCTATCCGGGATTCCTCTGGAGGATCCTGCATTGCTACGCCTACTGCTGCCGCTGCTGCTGTTGCTGCTGCTGGGAGTCATTCATCATCCCAGAGAGGAAGTAGGAACACCACTACTTTTACTAAACAATTGACCCTCCAACAGTCCTTAGCGAGGAGGATGAAGTACGACAGCAGTCATCCTGAAGCAAAACGTATAACTGAGGCCTTGACTGCTATGTTGGTGTTAGACGTGTGTCCGGTATCCGCCATTAGTGCAGTGGGATTTAGACAATTGATGGAGGTAGTGTGTCCCCGGTTCCAAATCCCGTCTAGATTCCACTTCACTAGGCAGGCGATACCGAGACTGTACAGAAACGTCAGAAAAAGTGTCCTCAGTGTCCTGAAAAATGCCGTTGTACACAATGTCCACTTAACCACGGACATGTGGACAAGTGGAACAGGGCAGACTAAGGACTATATGACTGTGACAGCCCACTGGGTAGATGTATCACCTTACGCAGCAACAGCAGCAGCGTCACCAGTAGCAGCATCTCAGAAACGCCAGCTCGTTACAAGGCAGGCTACACTGTGTATCACCGGTTTCAGTAAGAGGCACACCGCCGACAACCTCTTAGAGAAACTGAGGGAAATCATCGCCCAGTGGCTTACCCCACTTAGACTCTCCTGGGGATTTGTGATATCTGACAACGCCACCAATATTGTGCGGGCATTACATCTGGGCAAATTCCAGCACGTCCCATGTTTTGCTCACACAATAAACTTGGTGGTGCAGAATTTTCTGAAAAGCGACAGGGGCGTGCAGGAGACGCTTTGGGTGGCCCGAAAAATTTCTGGCCACTTTCGCCATTCAGCGACTGCGTGCCGAAGACTGGAGCGCCAGCAAACACTCTTGAACCTGCCCCGCCATCACCTGAAGCAAGAGGTTGTGACGCGGTGGAACTCAACCCTCTATATGCTTCAGAGGATGGAGGAGCAGCAAAAGGCCATACAAGCCTATACATCCACCTATGACATAGGCAAAGGAGGGGGTATGCACCTGACTCAAGCGCAGTGGAGAATGATTTCCGTGTTGTGCAAGGTTCTCCAGCCCTTCGAACTTGACACACGTGAAGTCAGTTCAGACACAGCCAGCTTGAGTCAGGTCATTCCCCTCATCAGGCTTTTGCAGAAGCAGCTGGAGAAAGTGAAGGAGGAGCTAAGATGGAGCGATTCCGCTCGGCATGTGGGACTTGTGGATGAAGCCCTTCATTCGCTTTGCCAGGATTCCAGGGTGGTCAATCTGTTGAAATCAGACCTCTACATTTTGGCCACCGTGCTTGATCCTAGGTTTAAAGCCTATGTGGTGTCTCTCTTTCCGGCTGACACAAGCCTGCAGAGGTGCAAAGACCTGCTGGTGAACACACTGTCAGCTGAAGCGGAACGTGACACGTCAACGGCTCCTTCTTCATTTTCTCCCGCAACTGGGGCTGCCAGGAAAAAACGTAGGTATCCTAAGCAACCCGCTGGCGGTGATGCAGGACAGGCAGGACCAAGTTTGGACATCTGGTCCGGACTGAAGGACCTGGCAACAATTTCTGACATGTCTACTGTCACTGCATATGATACTGTCACCATTGACAGAATGGTGGAGGATTACATCGGTGACAGCATCCAAGTAGGCATGTCAGACAGTCCATACCTGTACTGGTAGGAAAAAGAGGCAATTTGGAGGCCCCTGTACAAGCTGGCTCTATTTTACCTGAGTTGCCCCCCCTCCAGTGTGTACTCCGAAAGAGTGTTTAGTGCAGCCGGGAACCTTGTCAGCGAAAGGCGTAGGAGGTTGCTTCCACAGAATGTGGAGAAGATGATGTTCATCAAAATGAATTATCAGCTCTTCCAGGGAGACCAGCCTCCAGAAGGTACAGAGGGACCTGTGGTGGTGGATTCAAGTGGGGACGAGTTAATACTTTGTGAGGATGAGGATGTACACACTGAAGAGGGTGAGGAATCGGTGGATGAGGAGGATGAGGATGACATCTTGCCTCCGTAGAGCCAGTTTGTGCAGGGACACATTAATTGCCAGCTTGTTTTGTGGGGGCCCAAACGAACCAATCATTTCAGCCACAGTTGTGTGGCAGACCCTGGCGCTGAAATGATTGATTTGTTAAAGTGTGCATGTCCTGTTTATACAACATAAGGGTGGGTGGGAGGGCCCAAGGACAATTCCATCTTGCACTTCTTTTTTTTCTTTGCATTATGTACAGTTTGGGGCCTAGTTTTTCTAACTGCCATCCTGTCTGCCACTGCAGTGTCACTCCTAGATGGGTCACGTGTTTGTGCCGCCCACTCGTGTCGCTTAGCATAGTCATCCAGCTACCTCGGTGCAACCTTTTGGACATAAAAACACTATTGTGAGGTGTTCAGAATAGACTGGAAATGAGTGGAAATTAAGGTTATTGAGGTTAATAATAGCATAGGAGCAGAGAAACCAACAAATTCTGTGATTTTAGCTGTTTTTATGCTTTTTTAAAAAAAAATACAGATCCAAAACACAAAACCCAGAGCCCAAAACACGGAAGGGTGGTTTTGGCAAAACCAATCAAGATCCAAAACACTAAGAAAGATCCAGATCCAAAACCAAAACACAAAACACGAAAAGTGGCCGGTGCACACCCCTAATTTAAATGTGATGATATACGTCCATCTGTTCCTTGGAGATTGCCCAAACAAGTAAGTATGGTCCACGGAGTCTGTTCCAGGTGAGATGTCAGCAGTAGTAGCAAAACGATCCAGATGTATCCTTTTGGAATAGAGGGGTGCTAGAAGCTTTATCAAAGGTGATTAGCTGTTAAGTTGGTGGAAATATTTATACAGAGTCAAAATGGCCCCTAATTACCTACACATGTTAGTGATTGCACTTCATCATTAAAAACATATTAAGAAACAACAGATGTCCCAATGACATTAATACAATCTGCTATTGAGGCAAACCTTCCGATGAGAAAAGTGTAAAATGAAACAGATAATAAGATTAATTACCTCCGGCTCATCCGTCCATGCACCACCATGCCGATCACGTGACACCGGCAGCTCGTCATGTGATACTGGCAGATCACATGATCCTCTGTTTCCAGGGATACGGATAGCGCAAAGGACAGAGAGCCGGAAGTACCCACGCTTAATGGGATATGGAAATGGAGCGCGTTCTGGTCTGACGCGAACACCGATCAGGGAATAAGCTGCACTTAGCAACGTCACATTACGGCGTCTTCAGCTCCCAAGTCTAATGTCGCGATCTTTAAGCGTGTCATTTTGCGTAGTCACTACATTTCTCATGGCCATCTTATTAATATGGTCAATGCCCACTATAAAGATGGCGGATTTCATGTTATTGATCATATATACAAAGATGTATTATATAGAAAAAGGAGAGATCTTTATATCGGCGTGGTGGTGCACGGACGGATGGGCCGGAGGTAATTAATCTTATTATCTGTTTCATTTTACACTTTTCTCATCGGAAGGTTTGCCTCAATAGCAGATTGTATTAATGTCATTGGGACTTCTGTTGTTTCTTAATATGTTTTTAATGATGAAGTGCAATCACTAACATGTGTAGGTAATTAGGGGCCATTTTGACTCTGTATAAATATTTCCACCAACTTAACAGCTAATCACCTTTGATAAAGATGGGGGTTACCCAGCAAAATGCGTTAGATGTTCTAGCACCCCTCTATTCCAAAAGGATACATCTGGATCGTTTTGCTACTACTGCTGACATCTCTCCTGGAACAGACTCCGTGGACCATACTTACTTGTTTGGGCAATCTCCAAGGAACAGATGGACGTATATCATCACATTTAAATCACCATTTGGATTGCAAAGTTTCACCACTCCAAGGGACACCATTAGAGTATGATGTCGCTCTAGCATACTGCAGATCCCTAATATCGTGAGTTTGGTTAGAGACTTACCCATTTGGAACATTGATTATCTTACCACTGTCATCCTAAGGAGTTCCAGAGATTATATGCATAAATCTTTCCATTTGTATACCGCAATTGAAGGGGTAGCATTTATTATTGGCTAATAACTTTATATTCATTATTTTTATTCTATTTTACTATTAAATCATTGTATTTTACCTTGATTGCACTTCATCTGGTTAATTATCAGTTCTCATAGCGCTGTAACCATTCATCCTTTGGGTAGTGTATGTGCTTGGGGCCGGAGGGCAGTGTTTAGTGTATGTGCCTGAGGCTGGCCAGTAGGATGGGTAGTATATGTCCTGGGCTGGGGGCAGGGGCTGGCTGGCAACTTTTAGCCTGGGGGGCAAATGCATGCAGGCGGCCCTGGCAGAGGAGTAGCATGTAGCCAGGGTGCCTGAAGAACGTGCGTGCTATGGCGCCCCCCGCCACCCTCCCTCAAGTGTTCCAGGGAGGAGGCGGGTCCATATGGGATTAATGTAAAGTAAAAATAAATATTAGATGCAGCCATGTTGTGGTGCCCATATGCAGTGCCCCCCTGTGCCCCAGGAGAGGACCCCCTTATGCAGGCCTCCAGTAGTGCCCCCAGTAGTGATCCCCCCTATGCAGTGCCCCTTATACAGTGCCCCCAGTAGTGGTACCCCCTATGCAGTGCTCCCAGTAGCAGTCCACCCCCCATGCAGTGCCCCCTATAGTGGTAATCCTTATGCAGTGCCCCTTAAATAGTGGCCCCAGTTGTAGTCTCCCCCCTATGCAGTACCCCTAGTATTGCCCTTTTTATAGAGCCCCCAGCAGTGGTCCCTCGATGCAGTGCCCCAGTGGTAGTCCCTTCCCCCTATGTAGTGCCCCTAGTAGTAGTCCCCTCCCCCCTATGCAGTGCCCCTAGTAGTTGTCCCCTCCCCTTGTAGTAGCCCTAGTAGTAGTAGTCCCCCCTTGTGGGGCCCTTGTAGTAGTAGTCTCCCCTTGTAGTGCCCCCAGTAGTAGTCCTCCCTTGTAGTAATAGTCCCCCCTCCCTTGTAGTGCCCCCAGTAGTAGTCCACCCCCTTGAAGTGCCCCCAGTAATAATCCCCAGTAGTGGTCCCCCCTTGCAGTGCCCCCCTGTAGTCGCGCCCCCTTGTCGTGCCCCCAGTAGTGATCTCCCCCTTGTAATGCCCCCAGTAGTGGTCTCCCTCTTGTAGTGCCCCCAGTAGTAGTCCCTCCCTCTTGTAGTGCCACCAGTAGTGGTTCTCCCTTTGTAGTGCCCCCAGTAGTAGTAGTCCCCCCCTTGTAGTGCCCCCAGTAGTAGTAGACCCCCCTTGCAGTGCCTCCAGTAGTGGTTCCCCCCTTGTAGTGCCCCCAAGTAGTAGTAGTCTCCCCCCTATGCAGTACCCCTAGTATTGCCCTTTTTATAGAGCCCCCAGCAGTGGTCCCTCGATGCAGTGCCCCAGTGGTAGTCCCTTCCCCCTATGTAGTGCCCCTAGTAGTAGTCCCCTCCCCCCTATGCAGTGCCCCTAGTAGTTGTCCCCTCCCCTTGTAGTAGCCCTAGTAGTAGTAGTCCCCCCTTGTGGGGCCCTTGTAGTAGTAGTCTCCCCTTGTAGTGCCCCCAGTAGTAGTCCTCCCTTGTAGTAATAGTCCCCCCTCCCTTGTAGTGCCCCCAGTAGTAGTCCACCCCCTTGAAGTGCCCCCAGTAATAATCCCCAGTAGTGGTCCCCCCTTGCAGTGCCCCCCTGTAGTCGCGCCCCCTTGTCGTGCCCCCAGTAGTGATCTCCCCCTTGTAATGCCCCCAGTAGTGGTCTCCCTCTTGTAGTGCCCCCAGTAGTAGTCCCTCCCTCTTGTAGTGCCACCAGTAGTGGTTCTCCCTTTGTAGTGCCCCCAGTAGTAGTAGTCCCCCCCTTGTAGTGCCCCCAGTAGTAGTAGACCCCCCTTGCAGTGCCTCCAGTAGTGGTTCCCCCCTTGTAGTGCCCCCAGTAGTAGTAGTCCCCCCCCTTGTAGTGCCCCCAGTAGTAGTAGTCCTCCCTTGTATTGCCCCCAGTAGTAGTAGTCCCCCCCTTGCAGTGCCTCCAGTGGTGGTTCCCCTCTTGTAGTGCCACCAGTAGTAGTAGTCCCCTCCTTGTAGTGCCCCCAGTAGTAGTAGTCCCCCCCTTGTATTGCCCCCAGTAGTAGTAGCCCCTCCTTGTATTGCCCCCAGTAGTAGTAGTCCCCCCCTTGCAGTGCCTCCAGTAGTAGTAGTAGTCCCCCCCCTTGCAGTACCTCCAGTAGTAGTCCCCCCCTTGTTGTGCCCCCCCTCCCGCAGTAGACACACGTAATAAAAAAAAACACTTACCTGAATCCCCGCTCCCGCCGTCGCCGTCCGCTCCTCCATCTATCCTTCCCAGGCCTGCCCACTCTGCATTATGGGAGAGGCGTCATGACGTCTCTCCCATTGCCCACTGCAGGAGCCGGAAGATGGAGCGGCTCCTGCAGTGGGCGCAGCAGCAGCAGCTAATGAGAGTCTGACAGACTCTCATTGGCTGCTGATCAAAACAAACACACAGCTGCCGGAGCCGCCGGCTGTGTGTTTGTCACTTGTGTAGCGCTGACCGAACTCCGTCACAGTGACACAGACTGCCCGTGGCCTGCATGACGCTGCGGCCCGGGGGGCACATGGTACCCTGTCCCCCGGCCCAGCCTGCCACTGGCTGGGGGATATTGTATGTCTGGGGGCCAGGGGTAGAGTATGGAATATTTGAACATATGAACAACTACCATGTGAGAGATTCCCCATGGACAACAATGGATTCTTCCTTGCCATGGTGCCCCCTGTAACTCACATCACCCCTATAGTAATCCAGCCACTATGTTACAGGAGCAGATGTGGGTTTAACTCCCTGCTCCAACACAGGTGTCAGATATATAAACACATAATATCATGCAAGCAGGGAATACATATCCCTGGGGAAGAGTATGTTCCAGAGGCTGGGAAGGGCAAATTACAGGTATGTTCCAGAGGTCATGGGGTTAGGGGATGATGCTGTGTGTCCACTGCTCTTGGCTAACAGCACCTGGAAGTGCCCACTAGCTGGAGCAAAAGACAGCTTCCTGGAAGCATGGCAGCCGGCAGACTTAGGTATCAGCCCAGGCCGGCAGGCAGTGTGAGCAGGGGCATTTGAAGAGAGGAGGAGGCCCGTGCGGGGCCCCCTCCTCTCTCTCCAGTGGCCGGCAGCCGACTGACGCGGCTGGCCAGCCACCGGAGCCTTAGTAGACTTCGGACACTAGAGTGTGCCCGGAGTCTACTGCGCATGTGCAGAACGCCGGAAAATGGCCACGGTGGCCATTTTCCGTTGTTCTGAGCAGCGCAGACAACTGCCGCAGGACCACGGACAGGTAAGTCTAAAATAATATGGGTGCATTGTGTGCGGTGCGGGGCCCCCTGGACCTGCCCTGAAATAGTAGCAATCTCCCTGACTCCCTGTAAAGTCTAACAATCTCCCTGATTGCACCTTACCCCCATTGTGTAGCTGTTATATACTGCACTTTGTAAAAAACAATAATTCAGACATATATCCATTAATATGGTATAAATCAGTGCCATTTCTCTGCATTGGTTATAAGTAGGGGTGTGCACCGGCCACTTTTCGTGTTTTGTGTTTTGGTTTTGGATCTGGATCTTTCTTCGTGTTTTGGATCTGGATTGGTTTTGCCAAAACCACCCTTCCGTGTTTTGGGTTCTGGGTTTTGTGTTTTGGATCTGTATTTTTTTGAAAAAAAGCATAAAAACAGCTAAAATCACAGAATTTGTAGGTTTTTCTGCTCCTATGCTATTATTAACCTCAATAACCTTAATTTCCACTCATTTCCAGTCTATTCTGAATACCTCACACCTCACAATAGTGTTTTTATGTCCAAAAGGTTGCACCGAGGTAGCTGGATGACTATGCTAAGCGACACGAGTGGGCGGCACAAACACGTGACCCATCTAGGCGTGAAACTGCAGTGGCAGACAGGATGGCATTGAAAAACTAGGCCCCAAACTGTACATAATGCAAAGAAAAAAAAGAGGTGCAAGATGGAATTGTCCTTGGGCCCTCCACCCACCCTTATGTTGTATAAACAGGACATGCACACTTTAACAAACCAATCATTTCAGCGCCAGGGTCTGTCACACAACTGTGGCTGAAATGATTGGTTCGTTTGGGCCCCCACAAAACAAGCTGGCAATTAATCTGTCCCTGCACAAACTGGCTCTACGGAGGCAAGAAGTCGTCCTCATCCTCCTCATCCACAGATTCCTCACCCTCTTCAGTGTTATGTACATCCTCATCCTCACAGAGTATTAATTCGTCCCTGCTGGAACCACAGGTCCCTCTGTACGTTCTGGAGGCTGGTCTCCCTGGAAGAGTTGATCATTCATTTTATGAACATCATCTTCTCCACATTTTGTGGAAGCAACCTCCTACGCCTTTCGCTAACAAGGTTCCCGGCTGCACTAAACACTCTTTCGGAGTACACACTGGAGGGGGGGCAACTCAGGTAAAATAGAGCCAGTTTGTACAGGGACCTCCAAATTGCTTCTTTTTCCTGCCAGTACAGGTACGGACTGTCTGACATGCCTACTTGGATGCTGTCACCGATGTAATCCTTTAACAGACAGACGCACGCTTGTCGCTGCTGCTTTGAGGATTCAAGTGCGGCTACAGCCCACACAATTCACAAAGACAGAAAAAAAAATAGAATATTTTTATTGTTTGTGGAGCACACTTTGAGGGTTACACCACCCTCTAACAGACAGACGCACGCTTGTCGCTGCTGCTTTGAGGATGCAAGTGCGGCTACAGCCCACACAATTCACAAAGACAGAAAAAAGAAGAAGAATATTTTTATTCTTTGTGTAGCACACTTTGAGGGTGTCACCACCCTTTAACAGACAGACGCACGCTTGTCGCTGCTGCTTTAAGGATGCAGGTGCGGCTACAGCCCACACATTTCACAAAGACCGAAAAAAAAAGAACAATATTTTAATTGTTTGTGTAGCACACTTTGAGGGTGTCACCACCCTTTAACAGACAGACGCACGCTTGTCGCTGCTGCTTTAAGGATGCAGGGGCGGCTACAGCCCACACAATTCACAAAGACAGAAAAAAGAAGAATATTTTTATTGTTTGTGTAGCACACTTTGAGGGTGTCACCACCCTTTAACAGACAGACGCACGCTTGTCGCTGCTGCTTTGAGGATGCAAGTGCGGCTACATCGCACACAAGTCACAAACACATAAAAAAAATAGTTTTTTATTTTTTGGAGCACTTCGTGAGTTACACCACCCTTTAACAGACAGACGCACGCTTGTCGCTGCTGCTTTAAGGATGCAGGTGCGGCTACAGCCCACACAATTCACAAAGACAGAAAAAAGAAGAAGAATATTTTTATTGTTTGTGTAGCACACTTTGAGGGTGTCACCACCCTTTAACAGACAGACGCACGCTTGTCGCTGCTGCTTTGAGGATGCAAGTGTGGCTACATCGCACACAAGTCACAAACACATTAAAAAAATGTTTTTGATTTTTTGGAGCACTTTGAGAGTTACAACACCCTTTAACAGACAGACGCACGCTTGTCGCTGCTGCTTTGAGGATGCAAGTGCGGCTACAGCCCACACAATTCACAAAGACAGAAAAAAAAAGAACAATATTTTAATTGTTTGTGTAGCACACTTTGAGGGTGTCACCACCCTTTAACAGACAGACGCACGCTTGTCGCTGCTGCTTTAAGGATGCAGGTGCGGCTACAGCCCACACATTTCACAAAGACAGAAAAAAAAAGAACAATATTTTAATTGTTTGTGTAGCACACTTTGAGGGTGTCACCACCCTTTAACAGACAGATGCACGCTTGTCGCTGCTGCTTTGAGGATGCAGGTGGAATCTAGACGGGATTTGGAACCGAGGACACACTACCTCCATCAATTGTCTAAATCCCACTGCACTAATGTCGGATACCGGACGCACGTCTAACACCAACATAGCAGTCAAGGCCTCAGTTATACGTTTTGCTTCAGGATGACTGCTGTCGTACTTCATCCTCATCGCTAGGGACTGTTGGAGGGTCAATTGTTTAGTAAAAGTAGTGATGTTCCTACTTCCTCTCTGGGATGATGAACAACTCCCAGCAGCAGCAACAGCACTAGTAGGAAGTGGTTCTTGATCTTTCCCTATTTTATTTTTATCAGAGAAAGTTTGGTCCTCCATTTATGTTATATTGATATATATACGTGCGGCTAAAGCGCACACAAACACAGAAAATATTTTTTTATTTTTGCTGGAGAGTAGTGCACTTTGTGGGTTACACCACCCTTTAAGAAATGAGCCAGCCGGCTCTTTACTTATGGGACACAGGCGCACGCTTGGCGCTGCTCCTTTGTTGATGCACGTGCAGCCACAGTGCACACAAGTCACAAACACAGAAAATATATATTTTTTTGGTTTGGAGTGTACTTTGGGGGTTACAGAACCCTTTAACGGTCAAGCCAGCCGGCCCTTTACTTATGACACAGGCGCACGCTTGGCACTACTTTGTTGATGCACGTGCGGCTACTGCGCACACAATTCACAAACACAGAAAATAATTTTTTTTTTGGTTTGGACTGGAGTGTACTTTCGGGGGTTACAGCACCCTTTAACGGTCAAGCCAGCCGGCCCTTTACTTATGACACAGGCGCACGCTTGGCACTACTTTGTTGATGCACGTGCGGCTACTGCGCACACAATTCACAAACACAGAAAATAATTTTTTTTTTGGTTTGGACTGGAGTGTACTTTGGGGGTTACAGCACCCTTTAACGGTCAAGCCAGCCGGCCCTTTACTTATGACACAGGCGCACGCTTGGCACTACTTTGTTGATGCACGTGCGGCTACTGCGCACACAATTCACAAACACAGAAAATAATTTTTTTTTTGGTTTGGACTGGAGTGTACTTTGGGGGTTACAGCACCCTTTAACGGTCAAGCCAGCCGGCCCTTTACTTATGACACAGGCGCACGCTTGGCACTACTTTGTTGATGCACGTGCGGCTACTGCGCACACAATTCACAAACACAGAAAATAATTTTTTTTTTGGTTTGGACTGGAGTGTACTTTCGGGGGTTACAGCACCCTTTAACGGTCAAGCCAGCCGGCCCTTTACTTATGACACAGGCGCACGCTTGGCACTACTTTGTTGATGCACGTGCGGCTACTGCGCACACAATTCACAAACACAGAAAATAATTTTTTTTTTGGTTTGGACTGGAGTGTACTTTGGGGGTTACAGCACCCTTTAACGGTCAAGCCAGCCGGCCCTTTACTTATGACACAGGCGCACGCTTGGCACTACTTTGTTGATGCACGTGCGGCTACTGCGCACACAATTCACAAACACAGAAAATAATTTTTTTTTTGGTTTGGACTGGAGTGTACTTTCGGGGGTTACAGCACCCTTAACGGTCAAGCCAGCCGGCCCTTTACTTATGACACAGGCGCACGCTTGGCACTACTTTGTTGATGCACGTGCGGCTACTGCGCACACAATTCACAAACACAGAAAATAATTTTTTTTTTGGTTTGGACTGGAGTGTACTTTCGGGGGTTACAGCACCCTTAACGGTCAAGCCAGCCGGCCCTTTACTTATGACACAGGCGCACGCTTGGCACTACTTTGTTGATGCACGTGCGGCTACTGCGCACACAATTCACAAACACAGAAAATAATTTTTTTTTGGTTTGGACTGGAGTGTACTTTCGGGGGTTACAGCACCCTTTAACGGTCAAGCCAGCCGGCCCTTTACTTATGACACAGGCGCACGCTTGGCACTACTTTGTTGATGCACGTGCGGCTACTGCGCACACAATTCACAAACACAGAAAATATATTATTTTTTTAGCACTTGGGGGGAGCACCCCTGATGGACAGAGCACCCCCTGGACAACACTACAGCACTCCTTTAGGACTGGGACACTGCACAGGACTTTGGAGTGGACACAGCCCCTATGGAGAACTGACTGCACAACACAGTCCAGCCAGCCCCTATGGACTTTGAAGTAGTGGACACAGCCCCTATTAACAACAGCAGCACAGCACAACACAGCCAGCCCCTATGGACTTTGAAGTAGTGGACAACAGCAGCACTACACTACACTACACTACACTACACTACACAGCCCTAACTCCCACCCTCCCTCTTCACTGTCCACAGCCGAGTGAGAAAATGGCGCCGACGCGGGTACCTTATATAGGATCCAAAACCCGCGAGACTCGGAAGGCGGGATGATGACGTTTTGCCTCGATTTCAGATCCGAGTCAGGCGGGAAAAGTCGAGCCTGACTCGGATCGGACTCGGATCGGGGGGGCTCGGGGGGGTTCGGATTTCAGAAATCCGAACCCGCTCACCCCTAGTTATAAGGCACAATGATCCCTATGGCTACATGCATTTTCATATAAGGTTTCTCATGGCAACATACTGTATATGGAACCACTTGTAAAACACAATACATGAACATACCCTGGAAAGTATCAGTATTCATCAACAAGTAGATCTTACACTCTATGCTCATACACTAGGTGCTGCTTTCACAATCTCCCTGAAATACTTTTTCAAAAGTAGGCACGTATGGCCTGGGTACACAAAGTGTGGTATACTGATAGTGTTCCACAAGGTACACAGATGCATTAGCACTGTACAGTGCATAGCATGCAATAAGGGACAGAGAGGTGTTGGTACTGGTTAATCAGTGTGTAGAATGCTCAAAGGTATATGGAAGTGTTGTCACTGTTTAAACAGTGCATAGCATTTAACAAGATACATGCATGTGCTGGCACTGTGGGAACAGTGCATAGTGTGCAATGAGAGACACGGATGTGTTGGCACTGTGGGAGCCAGTGGTGTAACTAGAGGGGGTCGAGCAGGGCGTGTTCCCTGGGCAACATCGGACCAGAGATGCAGGGGGTCACTGCCGGCCATGGTCCAGGACACTGTGTTCAGTGTAGTGATGACCATACGGAGTTTGACCAGCAATTCATAGTAACAAACACACCGGCGCCGGCGGCTGTGTGTTTGTTTTAATTAGCTGCCAATGAGAGTCAGGCAGACACTCACTAACTGCTGCGCCCACTGCCATAACTGGGCTGGAGCACACTCGTGAGCTCCATCTTCCGGCTCCCACAGTTGGTAATAAAAGAGATGTCATGACGTCTCACCCATAATGCACAGCGGGCTGGCCCGAGAGGGCGGTGGAGCTGCCGGCAGTGGCGGAAGCAGGAGCTGGAGCGGGGATTCAGTCGAGTGTTTTCTTTTTCTTTTTTTAAGTGTATGTCTTTGTCTGCACTGCTGGGGGGGAACCACTACTGGGGGCATTACTGGGGGGGGACTACTACTTGGGGCACTGCATATGGGGGGACTACTACTGGGTGTACTATATAAGGGGCACTACTGGGGGCACTGCATAGGGAGGCCACTGCATAGGGGGGACTACATAAAGGGGCAGTATATAGGGGCTTACTACTGGGGCACTGAATAGAAAGGGCCACTACAGGGGGGACTGTATAAGGGGCACTGCATAGGGGGATCACTACTAGGGGCCTGCATAAGGGAGACCACTACTGGGGGCGCTGTATAAGTGGAACTAATGGGGGACTGCATAAGGGGGACCACTACTGGGGGTACTGTATAAGGGGCACTACTGGGGGCCTGCATAAGAGGGACCACCACTGGGGGCATTGCATACTGGGGGTACTGTATAAGGGGCACTACTGGGGGCCTGCATAAGAGGGACCACCACTGGGGGCATTGCATACTGGGGGTACTGTATAAGGGGCACTACTGGGAGCACTGCATAGGAAGGCCTGCATTTAGGTGCATATGGAATGGAAAGGAATGTTCCCAGAGTGACAAGAAAGGGGTGTGTGTCATGTTGACATGCCCCATTTTTTAGTGGCCACGCCCCATGTGACCACGCCCATTTTTCAGTGCTTTCACATAGGGAGGAGGGGGGGCTCCATTTTTTTCAATTTGCCCATGGCTTCAAATACCCTAGTTGCACCACTGGTGGGAGCAGCACATAATGCTCAATGATATACAAGGAGTATATTGCAAAAAACCTTGGAGCTCAAAACAAACAGCAATTGTATACACACACAGATGATAATTGCAGATGGAATAGGGATAACCAAATACCCTGATGCCAAGTCTAAAACCCTCACCGGACTTCACCAGGAATACCCGTAAGAGGATGTTCACTTTACTCAGTGAGGGCTCAGTTGTGGCCCAGTGTAGTTGGTTCCCACCATGAAAACAATGGAGTATTTGGTTGGTATGAGGACTCTCGGCTGGGATAGCAAATGCAGCAGGGAGTGTCATACACCACTGGCTGCATTTGCATAGTAGCAAGGACAGAATTGCAAAGCTGCCTGCATGCAAACACCATATCTATAGCCCGCGTACAGCTTTGCAATTCCTTCCAAAGCTGAATCACCCCATCTGTCAGAAAACACAACCGATGGAAATGCAGGCATGGATGTGCTGCCGTTGAGAAAACCAAACACCTGAGTTTAAACAACACTGGAGAGTATAATTGTCATGGCTACAGACTCTTGAGACTCCTGAGGAGAAACAGGCTTAACAGGTGGTACAAACTGAGGGGGTTTAAGGATGACCATAGCATCGGCACGCAATGTTAAAAGTAAACAAGATTCATTCAAAGACAAGACTGTGCTGAAAAGTTCTAGATACTTAAGCATAAAGTCTCCATAAAGCAAAGTTCAGATTATCACAACAAGCAGGTGTCAGGATAGCCACACAACAACTAAAGTTCATGTAGCACAAAGTTCATATCATACTAACTAACAGGTGCGGAGTCGAACTCCATGGAGGTGATGAAGATCCAGTATGGGGCTGAGCCCCAAGATGTGACAAAGATCCGGTATGAAGTGGTGCGGGGGTGAGCCCCGAGATGTAACTGAAAATCCAGTATGAAGCGGTGCGAGGTTGAGCCCCAGCAAGTGACTGAAATCCGGTATGGAGTTGAGCCCCAAGGTGCAAAGGAGACCCGGTATGAGGAGGTGCTGGGGTTGAGCCCCAAAATGTGACGGAGGTCCGGTTTGGAAAGGTGCAGGGTTGAGCCCTGAAGTGCAGTGAAGATCCAGTATGGGGTTGAGCCCCAAGATGTGACGGAGGTCTGGTGTGAAGAGGTGCAGGGTTGAGCCCTGAGATGAGGCAGAGGTCTGGAGTGAAGAGGTGCAGGGTTGAGCCCTGAGATGTGGCAGAGGTCCGAAGTGAAGAAACTTTTATGATGCAGTTGATAGCTGTTAGTTAAGGTAAACATGAAGAGACCATGAAACGGCAGCAAAGCTAGGCTAGTAGTACAGCGGAGACTACCAGCAGAGTTAGGTTTACTATTGCAGCAGAGAGTTCTGTAGCATCGCTGGGATCTGTAGTACCATCAAGCATCTGTAGCAGAACCGAGCAAAGAGAGTCCACAGCATATATCATGTACAGCGAGGATCTGGCAGGAGTTCAAGGAAGAACCTGAAGGTAACGTTGCACAGACAACAATTCTCGGTTAGTAACAGACTTTTATACCAGATGCATGAAATCCATTGGAAGTGTTAAAGCATGTGACCCAGACAGAACCAGGTTTAGAAAACCAAGTAATCACAGACCCCAGCAAACAGACGATGCCCAAGGAATAAAGGATCACTTTAACTCTCTGTATACTCGATGCGATACATGCCAGCAGCCCGGAAGGATACTCCAGCGACCACAACGGAACCTTGGCAAGTGTAGTTTATCTTTAAACAGGGATACAGTTCGGGTTCTGACAATAATTCTGGAGTGGGAGCACCTATTTAGAACATAATTGATACTCAGGCACTGGAGGAGTGCACTGAGCAGGTTGATGTGTGATTTGCCACATCGGTGCTCTGGTTTAGTGGTAACACCTGAGAGTGATGTTATGTCGACTTTAGTCTGAGGCTGAGCCCAGCTGGGTTCTGTTGAGGATTCTAATTGGGAAGGCCAGCAATCAGTGGCCTGCTTAGTGTTGGAGGCAGGCCAGTGGTATCCATGACTGCTGGTACTAACAGTAACCCACCCACGAATTCTATTATGGAAGAACGTCTGTAGTGCATGGATATCTGATGCCCCCACCCAGGTTCCCCTACAGTCCTACAGTTATTGCACAGTGCATCTATCTATGGACATCTAGAACCTGCTTGATTGTGTGCTTTTGTCCACTGCTGAATCTGTGGACAGTTTCCACCAAAATGCCACCAGATTGATTTGGAAGGGACTAATGTACCTAGGAGCAAGTTTCATAGAGGGTACCAGATGAATGTTCCTGTTGGGATGAGAGGAGGATTGGGAAGTCAGCGGTCGTACCCATGGAGAGAAAAGAACAATGTGGAACCTGTGCTCAAGTTGTAGTGTAGGTTGTGAGCAAATTCTGCCCTTGGTAGAAAATCTACCCAGTCCTGGTTGCCTGAGATGTACATATGCAAGAAGGTCTTGAGGTCCTGGTTCACATTACACTAAGGGTGATACACTAAGGAAAAATTTAGTTGCATGCTCTTTGCAGAACTCCCTCAAGAACCAGGATGTGAACTGGGTACCCCTGTCCGATGTGATGTCCCTGGGGCAACTGTGTAGCTGGAATATATACCGAATGCAGATTCATGATAACTCCATGACTGCGGTATGACCTTGATTGGTACAAACCTTGGTGAACTGATAAACTAGAACCCAGATGGTGTTACAACCTATAAATGTTTGCAGCTCGGTGATAAGCTCCATGGAGATGCTTGATTTGCGTGTCTGGAAACCCAGCACACATGCTTAAAATGGCGGCTGTTGCAATGAAGGGGATAACCCTAATGCCGTGGCGCCTTCTTTAAATGGTGCCATATTTAAATCTTTTACCGGTGCCGGCGGGGGGGTAATTTTTTTGTGTCAAACTGTGACCCCCTCCGGCAGCTGTGGAACTGTAGTGGTTAAAGTCCCAGCACTGGGGGTAGTCAGTAAATGGTCGGGACATGAAGCTCAACAGGAAGCCCAGGAAATATGGGGTGCATTGTGCAAAAAAGACATTGCTAATCGCCATGTTTGCACAGGAGGCAATGGAAATTTGCACAGGTGCCCCAGCCCCTGGCACATGGTGCTGATAATACTTATGGTAGCTGCAATACAAATCTCTCATCCATGATTCCCCAGCCCTTCCCAGCACATCCCAGTGGCCTGGCCCCAGCCAGTTTCAAGGCACCAGCAGTGGAAGATGTGGTGACACTGGTGAACTGCAGGGAGCAGGAGTGAGACGCAGAGGGCTGTGGTAAAAACCAGTGACGGGAGTGAGACGCAGGGAGTTGTGGTGAGATACAGAGGCATGTGGTGTGATGCAGGGGGATGTGGTAAGAAGCAGGAGTAAGAAGCAGGTGCCTGTTGTGAAATGCAGGAGGCAGGAGTAAGAAGCAGGTGCCTGTTGTGAAATGCAGGAGGCAGGAGTTAAGAAGCAGTAGGCTGTGGTGAGATGCAGGGGGCAGGAGTAAGAAGCAGTAGACTGTGGTGAGATGCAGGGGGCAGGAGTAAATACCAGTAGACTGTGGTGAGATGCAGGGGGCAGGAGTAAAAAGCAGTAGGCTGTGGTGAGATGCAGGGGGAAGGAGTAAGAAGCAGTAGGCTGTGGTGAGATGCAGGGGGCAGGAGTAAGAAGCAGTAGGCTGTGGTGAGATGCAGGAGGAAGGAATAAGAAGCAGTAGACTGTGGTGAGATGCAGGGGGCAGGAGTAAAAAGCAGTAGACTGTGGTGAGATGCAGGGGGCAGGAGTAAAAAGCAGTAGGCTGTGGTGAGATGCAGGGGGAAGGAGTAAGAAGCAGTAGACTGTGGTGAGATGCAGGGGGCAGGAGTAAAAAGCAGTAGGCTGTGGTGAGATGCAGGGGGAAGGAGTAAGAAGCAGTAGACTGTGGTGAGATGCAGGGGGCAGGAGTAAAAAGCAGTAGGCTGTGGTGAGATGCAGGGGGCAGGAGTAAGAAGCAGTAGGCTGTGGTGAGATGCAGGGGGCAGGAGTAAGAAGCAGTAGGCTGTGGTGAGATGCAGGGGGCAGGAGTAAGAAGCAGTAGGCTAGGGTGAGATGCAGGGGGCAGGAGTAAGAAGCAGTAGGCTGTGGTGAGATGCAGGAGACAGGAGTAAGAAGCAGGTGCCTGTTGTGAAATGCAGGAGGAAGGAGTTACGAAGCAGTAGGCTGTGGTGAGATGCAGGGGGCAGGAGTAAGAAGCAGTAGACTGTGATGAGATGCAGGGGGAAGGAGTAAAAAGCAGTAGACTATGGTGAGATGCAGGGGCAGGAGTAAAAAGCAGTAGGCTGTGGTGAGATGCAGGGGGCAGGAGTAAGAAGCAGTAGGCTGTGGTGAGATGCAGGGGGCAGGAGTAAGAAGCAGTAGGCTGTGGTGAGATGCAGGAGGCAGGAGTAAGAAGCAGTAGACTGTGGTGAGATGCAGGGGGCAGGAGTAAGAAGCAGTAGGCTGTGGTGAGATGCAGGGGGTAGGAGAAGAAGCAGTAGGCTGTGGTGAGATGCAGGAGGCAGGAGTAAGAAGCAGGAGGCTGTGGTGAGATGCAGGGGGCAGGAGTAAGAAGCTGTAGTCTGTGGTGAGATGCAGGGAGCAGGAGAAAGAAGCAGGAGGCTGTGGTGAGATGCAGGGGGCTGGAGTAAAAAGCAGTATGCTGTGGTGAGATGCAGTGGGCAGGAGTAAGAAGCAGTAGGCTGTGGTGAGATGCAGGGGGCAGGAGTAAGAAGCAATAGGCTGTGGTGAGATGCAGGAGGCAGAAGTAAGAAGCAGTAGGCTGTGGTGAGATGCAGGGGGCAGGAGTAAGAAGCAGTAGGCTGTGGAGAGATGCAGGGAGCAGGAGAAAGAAGCAGTAGGCTGTGGTGAGATGCATGGAGCAGGAGAAAGAAGCAGGAGGCTGTGGCGAGATGCAGGGGGCAGGAGTAAGAAGCAGTAGGCTGTGGTGAGATGCAGGGGGAAGGAGTTAGAAGCATAGGCTATGGTGAGATGCAGGGGGCTGTGGTGACATGGCATAGGTTGTTATGAGATGAAGGGGACTGTGATGACATGGTGTAGGTTGTTATGAGATGCAGGGGACTGTGGTGACATGGTGTAGGATGTATGAGATGCAGGGGGCTGTGGTGACATGGCGTAGGTTGTTATGAGATGCAGGGGACTGTGGTGACATGGTGTAGGTTGTTATGAGATGCAGGGGACTGTGGTGACATGGTGTAAGTTGTTATGAGATGCAGGGGACTGTGGTGACATGGTGTAGGTTGTTATGAGATGCAGGGGACTGTGGTGACATGGTGTAGGTTGTTATGAAATGCAGGGGACTGTGGTGACATGGCGTAGGTTGTTATGAGATGCAGGGGACTGTGGTGACATGATGCAGGGGACTGTGGTGACATGGCATAGGTTGTTATGAGATGCAGGGGACTGTGCTGACATGGCGTAGGTTGTTATGAGATGCAGGGGACTGTGGTGACATGGCATAGGTTGTTATGAGATGCATGGGGTTGTGGTGACATGGTATAGGTTGTTATGAGATACAGGGGACTGTGGTGACATGGTATAGGTTATTATGAGATGCAGGGGGCTATGGTGACATGACATAGGTTGCTATGAGATGCAGGGGACTGCGGTGACATGGTGCAGGTTGCTATGACTGGAACACCTCCGTTTGGCTGGGCACGCCCCATGCCTGCCCCAACACTGGGCTGCCTCCCCCCCTCCCCCGCACTGGTAACAATGCCTACACGGCTGCATGCTATCATGCACCCACTCCCAGCCACCACCCAGTGGGCCTGATTCAGACCCAGTTGTGAGCGCTGAGCGCTCGCAACCGGGTCGATGGTGGCCCAGAGTGCATGCACACGATGGAGCCGGCTCCATCGTGCTAATGCGCGAGACCCGGATAGGGACGGGCAATCCATTGCTCCGGGACTCGCACCAAAGTGAGCAAGCTGTCGACGTTGAGTGACAGCTCGCCCCCTTTGGTGGGTGGGACGGGGGGGTGGCTGCCCAAATGGAGGCGTACCCATGAGAATCCCTCCCGTTTGGGGGTGGCCCCACTGACATCACGAGTTATGTCAGTGGAGAGATTCCGGCTCTGTTAGAGCTGAAATCTCTCTGGGGCTTGCAGCCACGAGACCCTACCACAAGGGTCTCGTCGCAAGCCCGATGGTCGCGATGGTCTTGGCCATTGCGACCATCATCATGGCCGCTCGCTATAGCTGTGGGTCACCCACAGCTATGCGAGCGGCCAGGAGGCCGCACAAAAATAATAAAATAAAAATGCCCTGATTCAGAGCGAGCACTCTTTCAGAGCGTCTTGCTCTGAATCAGGCCTAGTGTTCATACCGGCTGCCCCCCTCCACCCCCATAACAAATATTTCACACCCCCAGGTTTTTCCCGACTGTCCCCATTTTCACAGTTAGCCCCCTGTTCCTTAGCAGTTACAGCTGCCCTGCATTCCAGCGCAGCATATACCCCCCACTACCCCCGGGCACGCCACCACCATTCCACTGTCCTGATCAGCTGAAAGAGGTCACGCCCCATGCTTCCACCTAACATGTTTTATTTCAAGTCCTCAGGTTGCATCTATGGAGTCTTCCAAAGTTCCATAGGAGGTGCCTTTGGCATTCCAGGATGTTTAGATGGTGACTCAAGCCGTGGTGGGTGCACCGTGCAGTGAGGGACAAGCATCAGCGGGCAGTCGGATGGGGCTGGGCCTTCATCCACAGGATCACGTGAGCATGTTGGACCTCATTCAGAGGCGGTCGTTAGATGCAAGCGGTCGCTCTGAATCAGGGCGGCCGCTTGCATCCTGAACGACCGCCTCCTTGTCGATCGCTAAGCTATGGGTTAACACCCACAGCTCTAGCGACCGACTTGGGTGATGGTCGCGATGGTCAAGACCATCACGACCATCGGGGCTTACGACCAGACCCTAAGGGAGTTTCCTGCTCTGATCGAGCAGGAAGCTCTCCACTGACATCACTGATGATGTTAGTGGGGCTGCCCCCAAATGGCAAGCGTTCTGACTGGAACGCCTCCGTTTGGCTGGGCACGCCCCCTTCTTGCCCACCAAATGGGGCGAGCTGTCACTCACCATCGACAGCTTGCCCCGTTTGCTGCGAGACCCCTAGCGACGGTGCACCCATTGCTAACCGGGTCTCGGAGCCGGCTCCGTCGTGCGCATGCCCAGTGGGGCAACATCGAGTCGATTGCGAGCGCTCAGCACTTGCAACCGACTCTGAATGACCCCCATTGTTCTCTTTTTGAGCAGTGTTTTATTTTTTCTCTGCTGTGTATAGGGATTCTTACAGATACAAGTAGGCCTGTTAGTATAGGGGTGTTTGCGCAAACAATTAAGCATAAAAGCCCAAAGAGATCTAGCACTATATTAGCAGCCAGGGTACTGGTTGCAGCAGGGGATGGGGTCCATTGTACAATGCAGCTCTACTCAGGTGATTTAGGGTTAAAGTTATGGCAGCCCCTGACTGTGGGGAATTTGTTATGCCACCATGTACTCTGGTTTCAGGGAGCGGCTTAGGTAAAGCAAGTTGGCAGGCATGTTTGCCAGTATGGCAGATGTTAAAGGTATGAACGGGCAGCTTGATTGGTGTATTGGTTAGCATTCCTGCCTCACAGTATAGAGGGTTCAGGTTTGAATCCCAACAAGGTCCTATCTATGTGGAGTTTGTATGCTCTCTCTGTGTTGTTTTAGACTAAGGCCTTGTTAGCATGTTGGGGTCGATTACTGTCGTTCATCCCTGATTTGGTTAGCTGGTTTGTTCGTATTCGCAGTTTCAATTCATTATCCAAGGTCGTGGAGTTTTTTGGTTGAAGGTTACTTGACGGTCCTGCATAACTATGGGTTTCGCGATGGCCTGGAGGCAATACTGTCCAGCCGGTCCAAGTACCTCAAGTGCTGGGGCAATGAAGGCTATGAATTCAATGATGCCCAATGCAACAGTTAGTCAGGCGTAGAGGCATAAATTGTGCATGCCTTGTGGTGACGGCCATCGGACAGTAATATAGCCACATAGGTGGTCGAGGGGATATCAGAATGAATAGGGAGGGGGTATTACATAGTGTTAGGTGGTTGTTAATTTGGGTTTGTGTTTGCTTTTAACACACGGTATATATGTCGTATTCCCATCGGAAACTTCAGTCCATACGCAATAACCCAAGATTGTTAGGAGTAGATTTGGTAGCGGAGATTAGATTGGGGCACATGCGTGGCCTCTTTCTTGTCTTGCACTTCGTCGTTGGGGTTTGTACCTAGGAGGGTGACAGGCAAGTTTAGATTTATTCTGCATTTTTTCTACCCAGAACGGTGATACATTAGATTTGGCAGTTTGTCACGAGGTGTATCAATCCTTCAAACAGGCACTGGAAGGGGTGCAAAGTTTTTGGAACGAGCTCATCTGACAAAGCGGATATCTTACAATTTTTGTTTAATGCCGCTTTCTCTCCGTATATTTTATGGTTCGGGAATTTTGAGTCGCTGGAGATTATTCAGTGGTTAAGTTCTTTCCAGTAGGTTGTTCTGTTTCCTTTTCTTTGTCGAATGTTGCAGGTCACTTTAGCAATGGTGCATGCCAGTACGTACACGCAGGGCAGACCAATTCTTGGTTTGCTTTATTGGTAGTGGGGGCACTTGGTGGTTTTTAGTTCGAATTACTTTTCTTTACAGGAGTTTTTTTTTTTCGATTCTAGGCGTACCAGTTTCTCGCAATGAAACTGAGGTCTCTGTTTGCACGTTTTGTCCTCTTTGGGGATAGATATCGACATTTTGCTAGGTCTTTGCCGATTGCGTTTGGTTTAAAGTTGGTGAATTGGAGAATTATTGGGAATTGTCTCTAAAGCAAATGCGATCGTTTTTAGGACAAGAGTTTTGATTGTAGAGTAATAACCATGAGCAAGAAATTGGCGGCGTTTGGACCACTCTATAGCCAGCAGTCAAAATCTCACCAGTTTCGCTTGCCTCAGGACTTGTGGAAGGATCTGCATGTTTTGGTTGGTTATGTCTCGGGAGTTCAACTGAGTTAGAATTACGGGTTCATTTGTTTAAGGCTGCGTTTAGTTCCATAGTTTTTCGGGGAGTCATCAGTGGGGTCTATGCACGAGAATTTTGCCAGATTCATGGATATGGCGGGATCTAACTGACAGCATGCCATTTTTAGGAATTTTTCTTTTCCAAACATGGTTGCAACCGAAATCCGGGCAGGATTATGTTATACAGAAATGTCTTAGGTAGTTCATGTTATCAATATTTGCTGGGCCAGAGTTCCCTATGGCTTTGAGTTTGTTTAGGCATTTTTTCACCTCTTTGTGTTTGCACAGGCGCATAGAGGTTAAGGCACAGCACCAGGGCCGGATTATAGGCGGGGCAAAAGGGGCATTCGTCCCAGGGTCCCCACACATAGAGGGCCCCCACACACTGGCACACTTCCCCCATTACATTTACAATGAAATCACTGCTGATTCCCTGCACTACATTACCTATATTCGGCTGCTCAGCTGTTTCTTACAGTGCCACCGAGGCACTTCTCCAGAGTCGGGGTCTCGAGAGATGATGTCATCATCCAGCGAGACAATGACTGTGAGTCTGTGATGCTGCTGCGACGATGTGAGTGAGAATCCCAAGGAGCTCTTTCACTCATTGTCGTTCATTCCTCGGCGGTTGTCTAGTCAGCCGCTGCCAGGCAGCTGCAAGTGACAGTGAGTTTTCACTTTGTTTGTTCCCTGCGGCCCTGCCGGTGAGAAAGAGCTAGAGAGGCAGGTAGTCATGTCACCCAATTGTATTTATATAGATCTATGTAGAGATTATATATATATATATATATATATATATATATATACTGTAGATCTATATAGATATATATTAGGGATGAGCGGGTTCGGTTCCCTGAGAACCGAACCCACCCGAACTTCGGGGATCCGGGGCGATCCGAGCCCAAGCTCGGATCTCCCTGTCTGCCCCGGATCCCTCTCCCGAGGCAAAACCTCGAGATCTGCTGTCGGATCTTGAGGTTTTGCCTCGAGCGGCCATTTAAAAAAAAATGCCTTTGCCTTTAATGGGCAAAGTGCTGATTGGCTGACAGAGCCGTCTGTCACGGCTCTCAGCCAATCAGCATTATGGTGCTCATTTGCATGTAGCACGGACTCGTGAGATCCGTGCTACATGCATCTGTGTGATTGACAGTGACACAGAGCACAGATGGGTCAGTGAGACCCATCTGTGCTGCTGTGTATTTCAATGACACAGATGCACACACGGACCAGGAGATCCGTGCTACTTGCATCTGTGTCATTGACACAGAGCACTGACGGGTCCGTGAGACCCGTCTGTGCTGCTGTGGTAAAAAAAAAAAAAAACCTGTGTAAAAAAAGAAAAAAATGGCGTGCCCCCCCCCCAAAAAGAGCAACCAGCCCCGGGCATTAGTAACCCAGTGCTGGGTGTGCTTAAATACAGGGGACAAACGACGTAGGGGTCCCCTGTACTTAAGCACAACCAGCACCGGGATAGTCAGAACCAGCGCTGGTTGCCAAAATACGGGGGACAAACGACGTAGGGGTCCCCCGTATTCTGCGCAACCAGCTCTGGGCTCTGATCCGGTCCTGGTTCTGGAAATACAGGGGAAAAAAATTAGTAGGGTTCCCCTGTATGTTCCAGAACCAGCACTGGACTTTTTCTAGCGGGGGGCTGATGCCACAGCCAGGGGAGCCCTTTCATCGGGCCCCCCAGCCGCAGCATCAGCCCTGACCGCTAGTCAGCCCAGGCCGGGGATCCCTGGAGAGCTGGGGACCCCCCCAATAAAGGGGTCACCCTCTCCAGGGCACCCCAGGCCCAGGCTGATAGCCCGGGGCTGTCCCCGCCACCCCTGGTGGCGGTGTGTGGCGGGTTGATTGTGTGGTGTGGTGTAAATAAAGAATATCAAACATTGTCTTTACAAGTAGAACTGCAAGTCCCAGCAAGCCTGCCCCGCATGCTGGTACATGGAGAACCACAAGTACCAGCATGCAGGGCATTAAAGGCCGCAAGGTTATTAAAGTTTACCCTGCGGTTCCCACCATTGACTACAATGGAGGGAGCCGTTCATTGGCTGAGAAACGGGAGATGGCCTCTCTCAGCCAATGAACGCTTAGCAACGGGGTTTCCATGGTGATACCCCGCTGCTAAGCTCTCATTCGGGAAGTACCGTTCTATAGAACGGTACTAAGTTCGTGGATCGCGTTTTCGTTTTTTTTTTTTGCCATGGCCGGGGATGCCTACTTTGGAACGAAGAGGACAGAACCTCGCATAGGAGATGGTGAGTATGTTTTTTTTCACAGGTCCCCTAGGGATACTTTACCGGACAAGTGGACCGATGTTACAGGTTACATAGGTGAGTATGTGTACATGTGTGTGTGTGTGTATGTATGTTTAATAAACTTATACTGTCACGGTGTGTGTGTCCTGTGTTTTTTTTAAACATTTTTTTACAGGTGAACTACCGGTACTAGTGGGCCCTTAATGCCCTGCATGCTGGTACTTGTGGTTCTCCAAGTACCAGCATGCGGGGCAGGCTTGCTGGGACTTGCAGTTCTACTTGTAAAGACAATGTTTGATATTCTTTATTTACACCACACCACACAATCAACCCGCCACACACCGCCACCAGGGGTGGCGGGGATAGCCCCGGGCTATCAGCCTGGGCCTGGGGTGCCCTGGAGAGGGTGACCCCTTTATTGGGGGGGTCCCCAGCTCTCCAGGGATCCCCGGCCTGGGCTGACTAGCGGTCAGGGCTGATGCTGCGGCTGGGGGGCCCGGTGAAAGGGCTCCCCTGGCTGTGGCATCAGCCCCCTGCTAGAAAAAGTTCAGTGCTGGTTCTGGAACATACAGGGGAACCCTACTAATTTTTTTCCCCTGTATTTCCAGAACCAGGACCGGATCAGAGCCCAGAGCTGGTTGCGCAGAATACGGGGGACCCCTACGTCGTTTGTCCCCCGTATTTTGGCAACCAGCGCTGGTTCTGACTAGCCCGGTGCTGGTTGTGCTTAAGTACAGGGGACCCCTATGTCATTTGTCCCCTGTATTTAAGCACACCCAGCACTGGGTTACTAATGCCCGGGGCTGGTTGCTCTTTTTAGGGGGGGTGCACGCCATTTTTTTCTTTTTTTACACAGGTTTTTTTTTTTTTTTTTTTACCACAGCAGCACAGACGGGTCTCACGGACCCGTCAGTGCTCTGTGTCAATGACACAGAAGTATGTAGCACGGATCTCCCGGGTTCGTGCTACATGCAAATGGGCACCATAACGCTGATTGGCTTCCTGTCTGCCACTGCAGTGCCACTCCTAGATGGGTCACATGTTTGTGCCGCCCACTTGTGTCGCTTAGCATAGTCATCCAGCTACCTCGGTGCAACCTTTTGGCCTAAAAACAATATTGTGAGGTGTGAGGTGTTCAGAATAGAGTGGAAATGAGTGGAAATTAATGTTATTGGGGTTATTAATAGCGTAGGAACAAAAAAAGGCCCATTTTATGTGATTTTAGCGTTTTTTTTTATTTAAGAAAAAATCCAGATCCAAAACACAAAACCCAGAACCCAAAACTCGGAAGGGTGGTTTTGGCAAAACCAATCCAGATCCAAAACACGAAGAAAGATCCAGATCCAAAACCAAAACACAAAACACGAAAAGTGGCCGGTGCACACCCCTAATATATATATACAGTCAGGTCCATAAATAGTGGGACATTGACAGAATTTTCAGATTTTGGCCTCTATTCACCACCACAATGGTTATGAAATGAAACAAACAAGATGTGCTTTAACTGCAGACTTTCAGATTTAATTTGAGGGTAATTACATCCAAATCGGGTGAACGGTGTAGGAATTACAACAGTTTCAATATGTGCCTCCCACTTTTTAAAGGGCCAAAAGTAATGGGACTATCAACTCAAAAGCTATTTCATGGACAGGTGTGGGCTATTCCCTCATTATTTCATTATCAATTAAGCAGGTAAAAGGTCTGGAGTTGATTCTAGGTGTGACATTTGCATTTGGAATCAGCTGCTGTCAACTCTCAATATGAGATCCAAAGAGCTGTCACTATCAGTGAAGCAAGCCATCATTAGGATGAAAAATGAAAACAAACCCATCAGAGAGATTGCAAAAACATTAGGTGTGGCCAAATCAACTGTTTCGAACATTCTTAAAAATAAAGAATGCTCCGGAGAGCTCAGCAACACCAAAAGACCCGGAACACCACGGAAAACAACTGTGGTGGATGACAAAAGAATTATTTCCCTGGTGAAGAAAAACCCCTTCACAACAGTTGGCCAAATCAAGAACACTCTCCAGGAGGTAGATGTATATGTGTCAAAGTCAACAATCAAGAGAAGACTTCACAAGAGTGAATATAGAGGGTTCACCACAAGATGCAAACCATTGGTGAGCCACAAAAACAGGAAGACCAGATTAGAGTTTGCCAAACAACATCTAAAAAAGCAATTACAGTTTTGGAACAAAATCCTATTGACAGATGAGATAAAGATCAACTTGTACCAGAGTGATGCGAAGAGAAGAGAAGGAAAGGAACTGCTCATGATCCAAAACATACCACCTCATCAGTGAAGCATGGTGGTGGTAGTGTCATGGTGTGGGCATGTATGGCTGCCAATAGAACTGGTTCCCTTGTATTTATTGATGATTTGACTGCTGACAAAAGCAGCAGAATGAATTCTGAAGTGTTTCAGGCAATATTATATGCTCATATTCAGTCAAATGCTTCAGAACTCATTGGACAGCGCTTCATAGTGCAGATGGACAATGACCCGAAGCATACTGCAAAAGCAACCAAAGAGTTTTTTAAGGCTAAAAAGTGGAATGTTATGCAATGGCCAAGTCAATCCCCTGACCTGAATCTGATTGAGCATGCATTTCACTTGATGAAGACAAAACTGAAGGGAAAATGCCCCAAGAACAAGCAGGAACTGAAGACATTTGCAGTAGAGGCCTGGCAGAGCATCACCAGGGATGAAACCCAGCGTCTGGTGATGTCTATGCCTTCCAGACTTCAGGCTGTAATTGCCTGCAAAGGATTTGCAACAAAGTATTAAAAAGTGAAAGTTAGATTTAGGATTGTTCAGTTTGTCCCATTACTTTTGGCCCCTTAAAAAGTGGGAAGCACATATAGAAACCGTTGTAATTCCTACACCGTTCACCTGATTTGGATGTAATTACGCTCAAATTAAATCTGAAAGTCTGCAGTTAAATTACATCTTGTTTGTTTCATTTCAAGGCCATTGTGGTGGTGAATAGAGGACAAAATATGAAAATTCTGTCAATGTCCCATTATTTATGGACCTGACTGTATATCCATATATACTGTATCTCTAAGAAGTTAAGTAGTTTGTTTTGACGTCATTGGCTTCGCATACGTTAAGGAATTAGTTGACAGCTCGTAATGTTTAGCAAAGTTTCTTGGCTTACAAGGGTAAAGGAGGTTCGCCATTACATGCATAACTTTTAGAACTGTTTGGAAATGGCACGAGCAAAGCCGCTCAGGAGCATACAAGTCGGCAGCTCGGTCTAGCGTTTTTCATGTTTTGCAAAGTTTCCTGGTATCTCGGTTGCAAACTGATGTTTTATTAGCTATTATAGAGACAGGACAGGGGTGTAGTGCCTCATTCTAAATGATTTTGTGAAGACCTATTGAGCTATCAAATTTAAAGGATCCGTTAGTTACAAGGTCAGGTATCACATAATTTTATTAAGAGGCACAACTCTTTAATTTGGCATTGTGGTTAGCTTATTTAGGGATCTGTATATTGGCGGGTTGATCTCAAATAAGATGAGTTAGACATCAATGGGTTGTTGTTTGAGAATTAAGTTTTCAGTATAACCTATTATTGTGTCGTATTCATGGATTAATAAACTGATCAGCTTGCTAAAGGGCGACAGACCTCTATCCCAGCTCAAGCACCCTCTTTCACCAATCCTAGTCGGCTTGGCCATACGTTTAATAGGTTATGGCCCACAGGAAATGCTCGCTGGCTCATCCATGCCACTCAGACAGCATTATCTAGGTTTTACACAAGGGTTTTTCACAACTGTTTGTTTGCTTTAGATTTGCTGCTAGATCAGTTTGGCACACATTTTTCAGGATTGGGGTAGCAATCTGCATGGCAGCTGCAGGTACTTCTGTTGACGCATTAAAACATGTAGGTCAATGGTAGTCGTCACCCTACAAGTAATAGTTGAAACTACAGGTAATAGTTGTGTGGCGATAAATTGCATAGTTAGCAGCGCTTCTTGCGAGTTTGTTGGGAAACCAAGGGGCCTTAAGCCTACTGCCACTAGGGAGTTTGAAGGGCTTTTCAGATTTGCCCTCAAAGAGGTTTGCTGTTTTTCACCTTCAGATGGGTCATCCAACTTTTGTTTTCCTTCCCTTGGCTAGGACATTTCTCTCTCAATTGTATTAGCCTATCCAGGCGTGATGAACCTTTCTTACAGGTTTATAGGAATGCTAAATGTCGGGTGTGGGTCGTTGGACATTTCATGTATCTATTGGACTAATGAGCATCCTTTAGCAATTCAGGCCCCGCATTTATTAGCTACTAATAAGATTTAGTGGTTCAGTTTTAGGGGCAAGCTCTGAGGTAGCCTTTATCAGCCATTTATGGACAGCGAAAGCCAGATTTGGGACACCGATTTGGGGTACATTTGGGGGAGAGGATCAGGGTACTACTTGCAGTTCTACTTGCTATTAGGAAGGACCTTTCAAATAGTATGCTAGAGATGTCCAGCAGTAGGGTAGGCTGGCAGTAATATCTAGTCCGGTCACTAACAGACAGATGGTTATATTGGCACCTTCAACTGCCTTACAAGGAGAGGTGTTTTTTTATAGACCCAATGGCATACACCGCACGTCCACAAGTATAGAGTCTTGCATTAGTAACATTGCTGTCTTCCTTGGGGGGCGATTATTTCCTGATGGGTGGCAGGGCTCAGATCTTAGAGCCAAGCTTTGGCGGTAAGCAGTGCTCCTGGACGGCCTATTATAGCGTAAGAGTGCCTGGGTAGCATTTGCCTTTTGAAAGCGGCGAGCGGTCATTTACCTTAGGGGGGACTGGGCCATAATCTTAGGGAAGGACCAATACTATGCCAATTAAGGGTGAATGGTCCTACCTCAGGACAGTTTGCGCTGGGCAGGGATCCACCTTTTATTTATTTAGTCACATATAAATGTCGGGCTGTGGCCTTTGAAGCACTGCGTTTTACTGCCACCAACTTTCTAATTACAAATTGATCAATAAATGTTGTCTGTGTCCTCTTTAATTCCACATAGGTGTCCGTGTGGTTATTTCTAGTTAGTAGTTAAGTGAGTGAATTAGCATAATGTAAGATTCAAACAATGGGTGACTTAATAGATCCGAATACTTGAATAAGTTTGAGGAGAGATAAGCACCCTTTTAGTGATGGAATATTACTAGCTCACCAGAGGTTAAAGGAAAGGAGGGGGCATAGCCAGGATTGTGCCCATCAAAACTGTAGCCTATGGCAGTAATAAGGGGCAAGGCCCCTACTATTCTTTATAAATAGTCTGGAAGAGGAGCAATCTTCCTCTTTTCCAGTATTTGAACCCCACCCACCCGTCTAAGCTGTTTTGTATTAAATGCTTGAAATGTTGTTGGATTGTGCAATTTTCAATTTCCTTCTAACAGGTGGAGGTACAGCCTGCCACTTTGTACAAGCTAAACACAACGTGGCAACGATTAAATATCGTATTATTGACCATGTTCTACCACTCACAAGGGGAGGCAATAGAGGAAAACATTGCTTCAGTTGGAAACCAAATGGATCCATAGACTGGGGACCCTGGCCCTGCGGGGATTGAATTAAACATTGAGCTTACACTGTTTTCTGTAATATGCATAGAGATTCATCTAAATTGATTGCTATGTTTCTCATATAGTTTGCTGCTTAGATAATAGAATGTTATTTATACTAGTATATTGCCATATTGCTAATTAATCTATATGTTCACCTGCAACTTTGTGCTTAACAGACAAAGTTTATTTATATATTCTGCTCTACGTGATCTTTTATATTGAATTCTTGTCACTTTTGGTATCAGACTTAAAACGCTGCCGTTTGTTTTTAATTTGCATGTTACATATACAGTATATGTTTACACATGGGTGTTTATGCTAGTTGCCTAGCAACAGGAGGCGCCAATCTCTGACGTCACCCACCACCCCCAACCGCTACTTCTGGGCTTGGCAGCGGTGATGAGTAGGAGGTTGGACACCATGAGGCATATAATGGTGAGTGTGTTTGATATTTTGTATTTGGATATATTGCGCCTGACGAAAGCACGCCCCACAGCTAATCCCACCAAGAGGAGTGAGTGCCGGTATTGGGACTGATATATATATATATATATATATATATATATTATATACATATACATATCATGTGTTTATGTGTGTGCAGATTCATAAAGAAAACCTATTATCACACACATTTTTATTCTTAGCGCTAAAAGGATGTGTGTGTTAATATAAGATAAAACATTTCTTCCTTAATATACAATAGTAGGAAGCCATGTATTATGTTGTTAATACAAAATCAATTTTAATTGTTTTCTTTCCTTTGGAACTTCCTACAGTATGTCTGTCACTTAAAACTAAGGGATGTATTCAATTAGCCGCGAAAAGTATTCCGGATTGCGACTTTTCGCCAGTCGGAAACTTATCTCCATATTCAATTACAAATACTTTTCTCGTATGCATAAAGTCACTGCCATGTAATACGCGAAAAAGATTCTCCTTTGCATAGGTGGAGAAAAGAAGTGCATTTTTTTATTTTGGGGTGCAAAGGTGGGGAAACCACTCAGAACTCTTAAGACAGCCCCCCAAAGGATAACTGTGTAAAAAAAATCCCTCAAAAAAAGTGAGAAACACCCCAAAAGAGAACTTTGAATTTGGGGGCGAAAAAATACAAAGTGGGGGGGGGGGGGGGACAAACATAAAAACTACCGAAATAGACTTTTGGAGGGTCTGCAAGTATGGGTGAGGTTTTTATTGATTGCAGTTGCTTGCTAGAGGTGCGTTTTTTAAATTTTTTAAAACTTCACTTTAGCGACTTTAAAATATGCTAGCACCCATTTTCAAGTACGCCAAATTTGACAGGACTACTTATTATCACGCTTGAGTTAACAGGCTGCAAAGGCTGTGACAGTGGATAATTTATGCATGCCCCTGCAACAGTGTGCGAACACACTGGCATGCCTGTGGTTCCATGACCACCCCCTGTCACCTCCCACAAATGGTACTTCCTGTCATTCACTCTGCTATCGGTCTGCATAGTCTCTGTGATCACAGTCCCGATCGCAATGACTGGTTCGCAAATGTGCACTTGTTACAGTTCCCTAGGATAACCTGTGTAAACCCCTAAAACCAAATAGATGAGGTCTTCCACCAATAACAGCCACCTGTTGTTATGTTAGAACTAGGGCCCTGATTCAGAGCCGGACGCTCTGACCAGAGCGCTCGCTCTGAATCAGGGCCCACCTCCAGTAATATGGAGCGTCCTCCTGGACGCTCGTATAGCTGTGGGTCACCACCCACAGCATATACGAGCGTGCAGGATGATGGTCGCGATGGTCGCGACCATCGCCACTGCAAGCAACAGCCTGCGGTTGAGGTTTTCAACCGCAAGGCCAGGAGTGATTTTGGCTCTATCAGAGCAAAAATCACTCCCACTGACATCACTAGTGATGTCAGTGGGGTCGGCTTCAGACGGTAGGCATTCCCTTGGGAACGCCTCCGTCTGGCAGGCACGCCCAACAAAGCGGGCGTGCTGTCAGTCAACATCGACAGCACGCCCCCTTTGAAGAGACACTACGAGCGAAGGAAAGTCCTTCGCTCGTCGCGTCTCGCGCATGCGCATGACGGAGCTCCCTCCATCATGCGCATGCGCAGTGCAGATCATCAACCCACTTGCGAGCGGACAGCCGCTCGCGAGTGGGTCTGAATGAGGCCCTAGGTCCATTCACCGGAACTTAGGTGGCCGTCTGGACTTAAACTCAGAGTAGTAGGGGTTTACACAGATCTCCAAGGAAGACTAGAATAAAATGTGAGACTAACGAGAACCAGTGGCAGAGATGAGGCTAGTGCAGCACTGGCGGTATTGATGCAGCTAATGTAGCCAGAGATATTAGATTTGGCTTATGAGATGGTGGTTACATGCAGCAATTCCCGATGATGGAATAATGCAGCTGGCACAGACTGTGGAATTGATGCAGCTCGTAGCTGGTAGAATTGATGTGGCTGGTATAGCCTACGGAATTGATGCAGCTAGCAGCTGGTAGAATTGATGGGGCTGGTATAGCCTGTGGAATTGATGCAGCTAGTAGCTGGTAGAATTGATGTGGCTGGTACAGCCTGTAGAATTGATGCAGCTAGTAGCTGGTAGAATTGATGTGGCTGGTATAGCCTATGGAATTGATGCAGCTAGTAGCTGGTAGAATTGATGTGGCTGGTACAGCCTATGGAATTGATGCAGCTAGTAGCTGGTAGAATTGATGGGGCTGGTACAGCCTGCGGAATTGATGCAGCTAGTAGCTGGTAGAATTGATGGGGCTGCTACAGCCTGCGGAATTGATGCAGCTAGTAGCTGGTAGAATTGAAGGGGCCGGTACAGCCTGTGGAATTGATGCAGCTCGTAGCTGGTAGAATTGATGTGGCTGGTACAGCCTATGGAATTGATGCAGCTAGTAGCTGGTAGAATTGATGTGGCTGGCACAGACTGTGGAATTGATGCAGCTCGTAGCTGGTAGAATTGATGTGGCTGGTATAGCCTACGGAATTGATGCAGCTAGCAGCTGGTAGAATTGATGGGGCTGGTATAGCCTGTGGAATTGATGCAGCTAGTAGCTGGTAGAATTGATGGGGCTGGTACAGCCTGTGGAATTGATGCAGCTAGTAGCTGGTAGAATTGATGTGGCTGGTACAGCCTGTAGAATTGATGCAGCTAGTAGCTGGTAGAATTGATGTGGCTGGTATAGCCTATGGAATTGATGCAGCTAGTAGCTGGTAGAATTGATGTGGCTGGTACAGCCTATGGAATTGATGCAGCTAGTAGCTGGTAGAATTGATGGGGCTGGTACAGCTTATGGAATTGATGCAGCTAGTAGCTGGTAGAATTGATGGGGCTGGTACAGCCTGCGGAATTGATGCAGCTAGTAGCTGGTAGAATTGATGGGGCTGGTACAGCCTGCGTAGCTGGTAGAATTGATGTGGCTGGTACAGCCTATGGAATTGATGCAGCTAGTAGCTGGTAGAATTGATGTGGCTGGTACAGCCTATGGAATTGATGCAGCTAGTAGCTGGTAGAATTGATATGGCTGGTACAGCCTATGGAATTGATGCAGCTTTAAGCAGGTAGAATTGATGGGGCTGGTATAGCCTGTGGAATTGATGCAGCTAGTAGCTGATAGAATTGATTGGGCTGGTACAGCCTATGGAATTGATGCAGCTAGTAGCTGGTAGAATTGATGTGACTGGTATAGCCTATGGAATTGATGCAGCTAGTAGCTGGTATAATTGATGTGACTGGTACAGCCTATGGAATTGATGCAGCTAGTAGCTGGTATAATTGATGTGACTGGTATAGCCTATGGAATTGATGCAGCTAGTAGCTGATAGAATTGATGTGACTGGTACAGCCTATGGAATTGATGCAGCTAGTAGCTCGTAGAATTGATGGGGCTGGTACAGCCTATGGAATTGATGCAGCTAGTAGCTGGTAGAATTGATGTGACTGGTACAGCCTATGGAATTGATGCAGCTAGTAGCTGGTATAATTGATGTGACTGGTATAGCCTATGGAATTGATGCAGCTAGTAGCTGGTATAATTGATGTGACTGGTACAGCCTGTGGAATTGACGCAGCAAGTAGCTGGTATAATTGATGTGACTGGTACAGCCTATGGAATTGATGCAGCTAGTAGCTGGTATAATTGATGTGACTGGTATAGCCTATGGAATTGATGCAGCTAGTAGCTGGTAGAATTGATGTGACTGGTACAGCCTATGGAATTGATGCAGCTAGTAGCTGGTATAATTGATGTGACTGGTATAGCCTATGGAATTGATGCAGCTAGTAGCTGGTAGAATTGATGGGGCTGGTACAGCCTGTGGAATTGATGCAGCTAGTAGCTGGTTGAATTGATTGGGCTGATACAGCCTATGGAATTGATGCAGCTAGTAGCTGGTAGAATTGATGTGACTGGAACAGCCTGTAAAATTGATGCAGCTAGTAGCTGGTAGAAGAATTGATGTGGCTGGTACAGCCTGTGGAATTGATGCAGCTAGTAGCTGATAGAATTGATGTGACTGGTACAGCCTATGGAATTGATGCAGCTAGTAGCTGGTATAATTGATGTGACTGTTAAAGCCTATGGAATTGATGCAGCTAGTAGCTGGTAGAATTGATGTGACTGGTACAGCCTATGGAATTGATGCAGCTAGTAGCTGGTATAATTGATGTGACTGGTATAGCCTAAGGAATTGATGCAGCTAGTAGCTGGTAGAATTGATGGGGCTGGTACAGCCTGTGGAATTGATGCAGCTAGTAGCTGGTAGAATTGATGGGGCTGGTATAGCCTATGGAATTGATGCAGCTAGTAGCTGGTATAATTGATGTGACTGGTATAGCCTATGGAATTGATGCAGCTAGTAGCTGGTATAATTGATGTGACTGGTACAGCCTGTGGAATTGACGCAGCAAGTAGCTGGTATAATTGATGTGACTGGTACAGCCTATGGAATTGATGCAGCTAGTAGCTGGTATAATTGATGTGACTGGTATAGCCTATGGAATTGATGCAGCTAGTAGCTGGTAGAATTGATGTGACTGGTACAGCCTATGGAAATGATGCAGCTAGTAGCTGGTATAATTGATGTGACTGGTATAGCCTATGGAATTGATGCAGCTAGTAGCTGGTAGAATTGATGGGGCTGGTACAGCCTGTGGAATTGATGCAGCTAGTAGCTGGTTGAATTGATTGGGCTGATACAGCCAATGGAATTGATGCAGCTAGTAGCTGGTAGAATTGATGTGACTGGAACAGCCTGTAGAATTGATGCAGCTAGTAGCTGGTAGAAGAATTGATGTGGCTGGTACAGCCTGCGGAATTGATGCAGCTAGTAGCTGGTAGAATTGATGGGGCTGCTACAGCCTGCGGAATTGATGCAGCTAGTAGCTGGTAGAATTGAAGGGGCCGGTACAGCCTGTGGAATTGATGCAGCTCGTAGCTGGTAGAATTGATGTGGCTGGTACAGCCTATGGAATTGATGCAGCTAGTAGCTGGTAGAATTGATGTGGCTGGCACAGACTGTGGAATTGATGCAGCTCGTAGCTGGTAGAATTGATGTGGCTGGTATAGCCTACGGAATTGATGCAGCTAGCAGCTGGTAGAATTGATGGGGCTGGTATAGCCTGTGGAATTGATGCAGCTAGTAGCTGGTAGAATTGATGGGGCTGGTACAGCCTGTGGAATTGATGCAGCTAGTAGCTGGTAGAATTGATGTGGCTGGTACAGCCTGTAGAATTGATGCAGCTAGTAGCTGGTAGAATTGATGTGGCTGGTATAGCCTATGGAATTGATGCAGCTAGTAGCTGGTAGAATTGATGTGGCTGGTACAGCCTATGGAATTGATGCAGCTAGTAGCTGGTAGAATTGATGGGGCTGGTACAGCTTATGGAATTGATGCAGCTAGTAGCTGGTAGAATTGATGGGGCTGGTACAGCCTGCGGAATTGATGCAGCTAGTAGCTGGTAGAATTGATGGGGCTGGTACAGCCTGCGTAGCTGGTAGAATTGATGTGGCTGGTACAGCCTATGGAATTGATGCAGCTAGTAGCTGGTAGAATTGATGTGGCTGGTACAGCCTATGGAATTGATGCAGCTAGTAGCTGGTAGAATTGATGTGGCTGGTACAGCCTATGGAATTGATGCAGCTAGTAGCTGGTAGAATTGATGGGGCTGGTACAGCCTGCGGAATTGATGCAGCTAGTAGCTGGTAGAATTGATGGGGCTGCTACAGCCTGCGGAATTGATGCAGCTAGTAGCTGGTAGAATTGAAGGGGCCGGTACAGCCTGTGGAATTGATGCAGCTCGTAGCTGGTAGAATTGATGTGGCTGGTACAGCCTATGGAATTGATGCAGCTAGTAGCTGGTAGAATTGATGTGGCTGGCACAGACTGTGGAATTGATGCAGCTCGTAGCTGGTAGAATTGATGTGGCTGGTATAGCCTACGGAATTGATGCAGCTAGCAGCTGGTAGAATTGATGGGGCTGGTATAGCCTGTGGAATTGATGCAGCTAGTAGCTGGTAGAATTGATGGGGCTGGTACAGCCTGTGGAATTGATGCAGCTAGTAGCTGGTAGAATTGATGTGGCTGGTACAGCCTGTAGAATTGATGCAGCTAGTAGCTGGTAGAATTGATGTGGCTGGTATAGCCTATGGAATTGATGCAGCTAGTAGCTGGTAGAATTGATGTGGCTGGTACAGCCTATGGAATTGATGCAGCTAGTAGCTGGTAGAATTGATGGGGCTGGTACAGCTTATGGAATTGATGCAGCTAGTAGCTGGTAGAATTGATGGGGCTGGTACAGCCTGCGGAATTGATGCAGCTAGTAGCTGGTAGAATTGATGGGGCTGGTACAGCCTGCGTAGCTGGTAGAATTGATGTGGCTGGTACAGCCTATGGAATTGATGCAGCTAGTAGCTGGTAGAATTGATGTGGCTGGTACAGCCTATGGAATTGATGCAGCTAGTAGCTGGTAGAATTGATATGGCTGGTACAGCCTATGGAATTGATGCAGCTTTAAGCAGGTAGAATTGATGGGGCTGGTATAGCCTGTGGAATTGATGCAGCTAGTAGCTGATAGAATTGATTGGGCTGGTACAGCCTATGGAATTGATGCAGCTAGTAGCTGGTAGAATTGATGTGACTGGTATAGCCTATGGAATTGATGCAGCTAGTAGCTGGTATAATTGATGTGACTGGTACAGCCTATGGAATTGATGCAGCTAGTAGCTGGTATAATTGATGTGACTGGTATAGCCTATGGAATTGATGCAGCTAGTAGCTGATAGAATTGATGTGACTGGTACAGCCTATGGAATTGATGCAGCTAGTAGCTCGTAGAATTGATGGGGCTGGTACAGCCTATGGAATTGATGCAGCTAGTAGCTGGTAGAATTGATGTGACTGGTACAGCCTATGGAATTGATGCAGCTAGTAGCTGGTATAATTGATGTGACTGGTATAGCCTATGGAATTGATGCAGCTAGTAGCTGGTATAATTGATGTGACTGGTACAGCCTGTGGAATTGACGCAGCAAGTAGCTGGTATAATTGATGTGACTGGTACAGCCTATGGAATTGATGCAGCTAGTAGCTGGTAGAATTGATGTGACTGGTATAGCCTATGGAATTGATGCAGCTAGTAGCTGGTAGAATTGATGTGACTGGTACAGCCTATGGAATTGATGCAGCTAGTAGCTGGTATAATTGATGTGACTGGTATAGCCTATGGAATTGATGCAGCTAGTAGCTGGTAGAATTGATGGGGCTGGTACAGCCTGTGGAATTGATGCAGCTAGTAGCTGGTTGAATTGATTGGGCTGATACAGCCTATGGAATTGATGCAGCTAGTAGCTGGTAGAATTGATGTGACTGGAACAGCCTGTAAAATTGATGCAGCTAGTAGCTGGTAGAAGAATTGATGTGGCTGGTACAGCCTGTGGAATTGATGCAGCTAGTAGCTGATAGAATTGATGTGACTGGTACAGCCTATGGAATTGATGCAGCTAGTAGCTGGTATAATTGATGTGACTGTTAAAGCCTATGGAATTGATGCAGCTAGTAGCTGGTAGAATTGATTTGACTGGTACAGCCTATGGAATTGATGCAGCTAGTAGCTGGTATAATTGATGTGACTGGTATAGCCTAAGGAATTGATGCAGCTAGTAGCTGGTAGAATTGATGGGGCTGGTACAGCCTGTGGAATTGATGCAGCTAGTAGCTGGTAGAATTGATGGGGCTGGTATAGCCTATGTAATTGATGCAGCTAGTAGCTGGTATAATTGATGTGACTGGTATAGCCTATGGAATTGATGCAGCTAGTAGCTGGTATAATTGATGTGACTGGTACAGCCTGTGGAATTGACGCAGCAAGTAGCTGGTATAATTGATGTGACTGGTACAGCCTATGGAATTGATGCAGCTAGTAGCTGGTATAATTGATGTGACTGGTATAGCCTATGGAATTGATGCAGCTAGTAGCTGGTAGAATTGATGTGACTGGTACAGCCTATGGAAATGATGCAGCTAGTAGCTGGTATAATTGATGTGACTGGTATAGCCTATGGAATTGATGCAGCTAGTAGCTGGTAGAATTGATGGGGCTGGTACAGCCTGTGGAATTGATGCAGCTAGTAGCTGGTTGAATTGATTGGGCTGATACAGCCAATGGAATTGATGCAGCTAGTAGCTGGTAGAATTGATGTGACTGGAACAGCCTGTAGAATTGATGCAGCTAGTAGCTGGTAGAAGAATTGATGTGGCTGGTACAGCCTGCGGAATTGATGCAGCTAGTAGCTGGTAGAATTGATGGGGCTGCTACAGCCTGCGGAATTGATGCAGCTAGTAGCTGGTAGAATTGAAGGGGCCGGTACAGCCTGTGGAATTGATGCAGCTCGTAGCTGGTAGAATTGATGTGGCTGGTACAGCCTATGGAATTGATGCAGCTAGTAGCTGGTAGAATTGATGTGGCTGGCACAGACTGTGGAATTGATGCAGCTCGTAGCTGGTAGAATTGATGTGGCTGGTATAGCCTACGGAATTGATGCAGCTAGCAGCTGGTAGAATTGATGGGGCTGGTATAGCCTGTGGAATTGATGCAGCTAGTAGCTGGTAGAATTGATGGGGCTGGTACAGCCTGTGGAATTGATGCAGCTAGTAGCTGGTAGAATTGATGTGGCTGGTACAGCCTGTAGAATTGATGCAGCTAGTAGCTGGTAGAATTGATGTGGCTGGTATAGCCTATGGAATTGATGCAGCTAGTAGCTGGTAGAATTGATGTGGCTGGTACAGCCTATGGAATTGATGCAGCTAGTAGCTGGTAGAATTGATGGGGCTGGTACAGCTTATGGAATTGATGCAGCTAGTAGCTGGTAGAATTGATGGGGCTGGTACAGCCTGCGGAATTGATGCAGCTAGTAGCTGGTAGAATTGATGGGGCTGGTACAGCCTGCGTAGCTGGTAGAATTGATGTGGCTGGTACAGCCTATGGAATTGATGCAGCTAGTAGCTGGTAGAATTGATGTGGCTGGTACAGCCTATGGAATTGATGCAGCTAGTAGCTGGTAGAATTGATATGGCTGGTACAGCCTATGGAATTGATGCAGCTTTAAGCAGGTTGAATTGATGGGGCTGGTATAGCCTGTGGAATTGATGCAGCTAGTAGCTGATAGAATTGATTGGGCTGGTACAGCCTATGGAATTGATGCAGCTAGTAGCTGGTAGAATTGATGTGACTGGTATAGCCTATGGAATTGATGCAGCTAGTAGCTGGTATAATTGATGTGACTGGTACAGCCTATGGAATTGATGCAGCTAGTAGCTGGTATAATTGATGTGACTGGTATAGCCTATGGAATTGATGCAGCTAGTAGCTGATAGAATTGATGTGACTGGTACAGCCTATGGAATTGATGCAGCTAGTAGCTCGTAGAATTGATGGGGCTGGTACAGCCTATGGAATTGATGCAGCTAGTAGCTGGTAGAATTGATGTGACTGGTACAGCCTATGGAATTGATGCAGCTAGTAGCTGGTATAATTGATGTGACTGGTATAGCCTATGGAATTGATGCAGCTAGTAGCTGGTATAATTGATGTGACTGGTACAGCCTGTGGAATTGACGCAGCAAGTAGCTGGTATAATTGATGTGACTGGTACAGCCTATGGAATTGATGCAGCTAGTAGCTGGTATAATTGATGTGACTGGTATAGCCTATGGAATTGATGCAGCTAGTAGCTGGTAGAATTGATGTGACTGGTACAGCCTATGGAATTGATGCAGCTAGTAGCTGGTATAATTGATGTGACTGGTATAGCCTATGGAATTGATGCAGCTAGTAGCTGGTAGAATTGATGGGGCTGGTACAGCCTGTGGAATTGATGCAGCTAGTAGCTGGTTGAATTGATTGGGCTGATACAGCCTATGGAATTGATGCAGCTAGTAGCTGGTAGAATTGATGTGACTGGAACAGCCTGTAAAATTGATGCAGCTAGTAGCTGGTAGAAGAATTGATGTGGCTGGTACAGCCTGTGGAATTGATGCAGCTAGTAGCTGATAGAATTGATGTGACTGGTACAGCCTATGGAATTGATGCAGCTAGTAGCTGGTATAATTGATGTGACTGTTAAAGCCTATGGAATTGATGCAGCTAGTAGCTGGTAGAATTGATGTGACTGGTACAGCCTATGGAATTGATGCAGCTAGTAGCTGGTATAATTGATGTGACTGGTATAGCCTAAGGAATTGATGCAGCTAGTAGCTGGTTAGAATTGATGGGGCTGGTACAGCCTGTGGAATTGATGCAGCTAGTAGCTGGTAGAATTGATGGGGCTGGTATAGCCTATGGAATTGATGCAGCTAGTAGCTGGTATAATTGATGTGACTGGTATAGCCTATGGAATTGATGCAGCTAGTAGCTGGTATAATTGATGTGACTGGTACAGCCTGTGGAATTGACGCAGCAAGTAGCTGGTATAATTGATGTGACTGGTACAGCCTATGGAATTGATGCAGCTAGTAGCTGGTATAATTGATGTGACTGGTATAGCCTATGGAATTGATGCAGCTAGTAGCTGGTAGAATTGATGTGACTGGTACAGCCTATGGAAATGATGCAGCTAGTAGCTGGTATAATTGATGTGACTGGTATAGCCTATGGAATTGATGCAGCTAGTAGCTGGTAGAATTGATGGGGCTGGTACAGCCTGTGGAATTGATGCAGCTAGTAGCTGGTTGAATTGATTGGGCTGATACAGCCAATGGAATTGATGCAGCTAGTAGCTGGTAGAATTGATGTGACTGGAACAGCCTGTAGAATTGATGCAGCTAGTAGCTGGTAGAAGAATTGATGTGGCTGGTACAGCCTGTGGAATTGATGCAGCTAGTAGCTGATAGAATTGATGTGACTGGTACAGCCTACGGAATTGATGCAGCTAGTAGCTGGTTGAATTGATGGGGCTGGTACAGCCTATGGAATTGATGCAGCTAGTAGCTGGTAGAATTGATGTGACTGGAACAGCCTATGGAATTGATGCAGCTAGTAGCTGGTAGAAGAATTGATGTGGCTGGTACAGCCTGTGGAATTGATGCAGCTAGTAGTTGATAGAATTCATGTGACTGGTATAGCCTATGGAATTGATGCAGCAAGTAGCTGGTAGAAGAATTGATGTGGCTGGTACAGCCTGTGGAATTGATGCAGCTAGTAGTTGATAGAGTTCATGTGACTGGTATAGCCTATGGAATTGATGCAGCTAGTAGCTGGTAGAATTGATGGGGCTGGTACAGCCTGTGGAATTGATGCAGCTAGTAGCTGGTATAATTGATGTAGCTGGTACAGCCTATGGAATTGATGCAGCTAGTAGCTGGTATAATTGATGTGACTGGTACAGCCTATGGAATTGATGCAGCAAGTAGCTGATAGAAGAATTGATGTGGCTGGTACAGCCTGTGGAATTGATGCAGCTAGTAGCTGATAGAATTGATGTGACTGGTACAGCCTATGGAATTGATGCAGCTAGTAGCTGGTAGAATTGATGTGACTGGTACAGCCTATGGAATTGATGCAGCTAGTAGCTGGTAGAATTGATGTGACTGGTACAGCCTATGGAATTGATGCAGCTAGTAGCTGGTAGAATTGATGTGACTGGTACAGCCTATGGAATTGATGCAGCTAGTAGCTGGTATAATTGATGTGACTGGTACAGCCTATGGAATTGATGCAGCTAGTAGCTGGTAGAATTGATGTGACTGGTATAGCCTATGGAATTGATGCAGCTAGTAGCTGGTAGAATTGATGGGGCTGGTACAGCCTGTGGAATTGATGCAGCTAGTAGCTGGTAGAATTGATGGGGCTGATAAAGCCTATGGAATTGATGCAGCTAGTAGCTGGTATAATTGATGTGACTGGTATAGCCTATGGAATTGATGCAGCAAGTAGCTGGTAGAATTGATGGGGCTGGTATAGCCTATGGAATTGATGCAGCTAGTAGCTGGTAGAATTGATGGAGCTGGTACAGCCTGTGGAATTGATGCAGCTAGTAGCTGATTGAATTGATTGGGCTGGTACAGCCTATGGAGACTGATGCAGCTAGTAGCTGGTAGAATTGATGGGGCGGGAACAGCCTGTAGAATTGATGCAGCTAGTAGCTGGTAGAATTGATGTAGCTGGTACGGCCCATGGTATTGATACAGCTGGTATTGCTGAAGTGGAATTGATGCGGCTTGCACAGGCACTTGATGCAACTGGTTTAGCTGGAGGAATTAATTAGGGCCTGTGGAGACCGAGATGTGGCTTGATTTGCCATGGAGTGGCTATTACAGCCAGAGGAATTGATGAGGCCTGGAGACCGTGGTGCGGCTTGGTTAGCCATGGAGCGGCAATTATAGCCAGAGGAATTGATGTGGCCTGGACACCGAGGTGTGGCATGATTTGTCGTGAAGCGGCTATTACAGCCGGAGAAATTGATGTAAAGTGCTGCGGGAATATGTGTGCGCTATATAAATAACTGGTAATAAATTAATAAATTGAATGACCTGGGCGTTGTTGAAGCGAGGGCTCCCCAGGTGAAGATGAAATTCATCTGAAAATATAGACAAAAGTTGAGTATACTGTGTACTTTGTATGTTAATTGTTTGTTTGTTACTTGTAAATAAAGTGTGTTTATTTGTGCTCACTCAAATGGTCACGTGTGTAACTATTCATTTTGATCAGAACGAAACCCTTCCCATGAGGCCACACCCATTTTCCGGATTCCACAAAGGGTGTAGGAGTGGGGGGCACCAGCAAAAATCTTTCCTAGGGCACTAATTTGGCTAGGGCAGGCTCTGTAGGTTTGGATATACTGTAATATAAAAGTAAATAAAGTATGTACCCACAGTGTGTTACCTTACTCTGCACCAGTTACATATATACTGCACATATGTCTACCCTCCCGGTTTTGACAGGAGGCTCAGGGTTTTTAAGGAAACCCCCCCACACCCCCGGAAAGGTAGACACTTATCCCACATTATGCCCACTTCCTAGTGAAGTGGGCAGAATGGGGAGAATTTCCAAGGTGGGCTTAATTACATGATTCTCAGAAAATTGCATCATTAAGCTCTGCCTCCTATTTAAATTTAAGCAAATCATGGCAATTTGCCGTGAATGGGGTGGGGCATAATTACGCAAACCACCAGGCCCCGCCCCCATCACAGCCAACCTGCTTCTCCTACAAAGGCTTCTCCCAGGGAGCAGAAGCCAAAGGTAGGTAACTATAATATAATGCAGTGTACAGTGTATTACATAGGATATAATATACAGTATATACAGTATTTACCCACCTTCTGTTAAATTACTCTGCACCAGTTACATTGCTACGGTAGTGTACAGTGTATTAGATAGGATATAATATACAGTATATAGAGTATGTACTCACCCATTATTATCTTACTCTGCACCAGTTACATTGCTATGGTAGTGTACAGTGTATTACATAGGATATAATATACAGTATATACCCACCCTCTATTATCTTACTCTGCACCAGTTACATTGCTATGATAGTGTACAGTGTGTTACATAGGATATAATATACAGTATATACAGTATGTACCCATCCTCTGTTATCTTACTCTGCACCAGTTACATTGCTACGGTAGTGTACAGTATATTAGATAGGATATAATATACAGTATATACAGTATGTACCCACCCTCCATTATTTTACTCTGCACCAGTAACATTGCTATGGTAGTGTACAGTATATTAGATAGGATATAATATACAGTATGGACCCACCCTCTATTAACTTAGTCCGCACCAGTGACATTGCTACGACAGTGTACAGTGTATTACATAGGATATAATATACAGTATAAACAGTTTGTATCCACTCTCTGTTATCTTACTCTGCGCACCAGTTACCTTGTTATGGTAGTGTACAGTGTATAAGATAGGATATAATATACAGTATGTACAGTATGTACCCATCCTCTATTATCTTACTCTGCACCAGTTACATTGCTTTGGCAGTATACAGTGTATTACATAGGATACAATATACATTATATACAGTATGTACCCACTCTGTTATCTTACTCTGCACCAGTTACATTGCTATGGTAGTGTACAGTGTATAAGATAGGATATAATATAGTATATACAGCATGTACCCACCCTCTGTTATTTTACTCTGCACCAGTTACATTGCTATGGCAGTGTACAGTGTATTAGATAAGATATAATATACAGTATATACAGTATGAACGCACCCTCTATTATCTTACTATACACCAGTTACATTGCTATGGCAGTGTACAGTGTATTACATAGGATACAATATACAGTATATACAACATGTACTAACCTTCTGTTATCTTACTCTGCACCAGTTACATTGCTATGGCAGTGTACAGTGTATTATATAGGATATAATATACAGCATGTACCATAGTTGCCTACCTTTCAGTTGCTCTTCCCGGGAGAAGCCCGGGTAAGAGAAGCAGCAGGGGGGGTGATGGGGGCGGGGCCTCACAAATCGCTTCATTAAGCCCCGCCCCCTCGCGGTAAAATTGCCACAATTGGTTAAAATTTGCATAGGGGCGGGGCCAAACAACGTGATTCATGTAGAATCACGTCTTAAGCCCCGCCCCCTACACGGAGACCCGCGATCGCCACCAGAATGCTCCTCATTCTGCCCACTTCACTAGGAAGTGGGCAGAATGCGGGAGAAATGCCTACCCTTCCGGGGGTGCGGGGGGTTACCCAAAAAATCGGGAGCCTCCCGCGAAAACCGGGAGGGTAGGCATGTATGGCATGTACCCACTCTGTTATCTCACTCTGCACCAGTTACATTGCTATGGCAGTGTACAGTATATTAGATAGGCTATAATATACAGTATGGACCCACCCTCTATTATCTTACTCTGCTCCAGTTACATTGCTATGGTAGTGTACAGTGTGTTACATAGGATATAATATACAGTATATACCCACCCATTATTATCTTACTCTGCACCAGTTACATTGCTATGGCAGTGTACAGTTTATTACATAGGATATAATATACAGTATGTACAGCATGTACCCACTCTGTTATCTTACTCTGCACCAGTTACATTGCTATGGTAGTGTACAGTGTATTACATAGGATATAATATACAATATATACAGTATGTACCCACCCTCTGTTATCTTACTCTGCACCAATAACATTGCTACGGTAGTGTACAGTGTATGAAATAGGATATAATGTACATTATATACAGTATGTACCCACCCTCTGTTATCTTACTCTTCACCAGTTACATTGCTATGACAGTGTACAGTGTATTAGATAGGATATAATATACAGTATGTACAGCATGTACCCACCTTCTGTTATCTTACTCTGCACCAGTTACATTGCTATGGTAGTGTACAATGTATTACATAGGATATAATATACAATATATACAGTATGTACCCACCTTCTGTTATCTCACTCTGCACCAGTTACATTGCTATGGCAGTGTACAGTGTATTACATAGGATATAATATACAGTATACACAGCATGTACCCATCTTCTGTTATCTTACTCTGCACCAGTTACATTGCTATGGCAGTGTACAGTTCATTACATAGGATATAATATACAATATATACAGTATGTAGCCACCCTCTGTTATCTTACTATACACTAGCTACATTGCTACAGTAGTGTACAGTGTATTAGATAGGATATAATATACAGTATATACAGCAAGTACCCACCTTCTGTTATCTTACTCTGCACCAGTTACATTTCTATGGCAGTGTACAGTGTATTACATAGGATATAATATACAATATATACAGTATGTACCCACCCTCTGTTATCTTACTATACATTAGCTACATTGCTACGGTAGTGTACAGTGTATTAGATAGGATATAATATACAGTATATACAGCATGTACCCACCTTCTGTTATCTTACTCTGTACCAGTTACATTTCTATGGCAGTGTACAGTGTATTACATAGGATATAATATACAGTATATACAGCATGTACCCACCTTCTGTTATCTTACTCTGCACCAGTTACATTGCTATGGTAGTGTACAGTGTATTACATAGGATATAATATACAATATATACAGTATGTACCCACCCTCTGTTATCTTACTATACACTAGCTACATTGCTACGGCAGTGTACAGTGTATTAGATAGGATATAATATACAGTATATACAGCATGTACCCACCTTCTGTTATCTTACTCTGCACCAGTTACATTTCTATGGCAGTGTACAGTGTATTACATAGGATATAATATACAGTATATACAGCATGTACCCACCCTCTGTTATCTTATTCTGCACCAGTTACATTTGCTATGGTAGTGTACAGTGTATTAGATAGGATATAATATACAGTATGTACAGCATGTACCCACCCTCTGTTATCTTACTCTGCACTAGGGGTGTGCACCGGCCACTTTTCGTGTTTTGTGTTTTGGTTTTGGATCTGGATCTTTCTTCGTGTTTTGGATCTGGATTGGTTTTGCCAAAACCACCCTTCCATGTTTTGGGTTCTGGGTTTTGTGTTTTGGATCTGTATTTTTTTGAAAAAAAGCATAAAAACAGCTAAAATCACAGAATTTGTGGGTTTTTCTGCTCCTATGCTATTATTAACCTCAATAACCTTAATTTCCACTCATTTCCAGTCTATTCTGAACACCTCACACCTCACAATAGTGTTTTTATGTCCAAAAGGTTGCACCGAGGTAGCTGGATGACTATGCTAAGAGATACGAGTGGGCGGCACAAACACGTGGTCCATCTAGGAGTGACACTGCAGTGGCAGACAGGATGGCAGTTTGAAAAACTAGGCCCCAAACTATACATAATGCAAAGAAAACAAAGAGGTGCAAGATGGAATTGTCCTTGGGCCCACCCACCCACCCTTATGTTGTATAAACAGGACATGCACACTTTAACAAACCAAACATTTGAGCGCCAGGGTCTGCCACACGACTGTGGCTGAAATGATTGGTTCGTTTGGGCCCCCACAAAACAAGCTGGCAATTAATCTGTCCCTGCACAAACTGGCTCTACGGAGGCAAGATGTCGTCCTCATCCTCCTCATCCACCGATTCCTCACCCTCTTCAGTGTTGTGTACATCCTCATCCTCACAGAGTATTAATTCGTCCCCGCTGGAATCCACAACCACAGGTCCCTCTGTACGTTCTGGAGGCTGGTCTCCCTGGAAGAGTTGATAATTCATTTTATGAACATCATCTTTTCCACATTTTGTGGAAGCAACCTCCTACGCCTTTTGCTGACAAGGTTCCCGGCTGCACTAAACACTCTTTTGGAGTACACACTGGAGGGGGGGCAACTCAGGTAAAATAGAGCCAGTTTGTACAGGGACCTCCAAATTGCTTCTTTTTCCTGCCAGTACAGGTACGGACTGTCTGACATGCCTACTTGGATGCTGTCACCGATGTAATCCTTTAACAGACAGACGCACGCTTGTCGCTGCTGCTTTGAGGATGCAAGTGCGGCTACAGCCCACACAATTCACAAAGACAGAAAAAAAAAGAAGAATATTTTTATTGTTTGTGTAGCACACTTTGAGGGTTACACCACCCTTTAACAAACAGATGCACGCTTGTCACTGCTGCTTTGAGGATGCAAGTGCGGCTACAGCCCACACAATTCACAAAGACAGAAAAAAAGAAGAAGAATATTTTAATTGTTTGTGTAGCACACTTTGAGGGTGTCACCACCCTTTAACAGACAGACGCACGCTTGTCGCTGCTTCTTTGAGGACAGTATCATATGCAGTGACAGTAGACTTGTCAGAAACTGTTGGCACGTCCTTCAGTCCGGACCAGATGTCCAAACCAGCCCTTGACTTATGACACAGGCGCACGCTTGGCGTGGCTACTGTGTTGATGCACGTGCGGCTACATCGCACACAAGTCACAAACACATTCAAAAAATAGTTTTTTATTTTTTGGAGCACTTTGAGGGTTACACCACCCTTTAACAGACAGACGCACGCTTGTCGCTGCTGCTTTGAGGATGCAAGTGCTGCTACAGCCCACACAATTCACAAAGACAGAAAAAAAAAGAAGAATATTTTTATTGTTTGTGGAGCGCACTTTGAGGGTTACACCACCCTTTAACAGACAGACGCATGCTTGTAGCTGCTGCTTTGAGGATGCAGGTGGAATCTAGACGGGATTTGGAACCGGGGACACACTACCTCCATCAATTGTCTAAATCCCACTGCACTAATGGCGGATACCAGACGCACGTCTAACACCAACATAGCAGTCAAGGCCTCAGTTATACATTTTGCTTCAGGATGACTGCTGTCGTACTTCATCCTCATCGCTAGGGACTGTTGGAGGGTCAATTGTTTAGTAAAAGTAGTGATGTTCCTACATCCTCTCTGGGATGATGAACAACTCCCAGCAGTAGCAACAGCACTAGGAGGAAGTGGTTCTTGATCTTTCCCTATTTTATTTTTATCGGAGAAAGTTTGGTCCTCCATTTATGTTATATTGATATATACGTGCGGCTAAGGCGCACACAAACACAGAAAATATTTTTTTATTTTTGCTGGGGAGTAGTGCACTTTGTGGGTTACACCACCCTTTAAGAAATGAGCCAGCCGACTCTTTACTTATGGGACACAGGCGCACGCTTGGCGCTGCTCCTTTGTTGATGCATGTGCAGCCACAGTGCACACAATTCACAAACACAAAAAATATTTTTTATTTGGTTTGGAGTGTACTTTGGGGGTTACAGCACCCTTTAACGGTCAAGCCAGCCGGCCCTTTACTTATGACACAGGCGCATGCTTGGCACTACTTTGTTGATGCACGTGCGGCTACTGCACACACAATTCACAAACACAGAAAATATATATTTTTTTTGTTTGGACTGGAGTGTTCTTTGGGGGTTACAGCACCCTTTAACGGTCAAGCCAGCCGGCCCTTTACTTATGACACAGGCGCACGCTTGGCACTACTTTGTTGATGCACGTGCGGCTACTGCGCACACAATTCACAAACACAGAAAAATATAATTTTTTTAGCACTTGGGGGGAGTACCCCTGATGGACAGAGCACCCCCTGGACAACACTACAGCACCCCTTTAGGACTGGGACACTGCACAGGACTTTGGAGTGGACACAGCCCCTATGGAGAACTGACTGCACAACACAGTCCAGCCAGCCCCTATGGACTTTGAAGTAATGGACACAGCCCCTATTAACAACAGCAGCACAGCACAACACAGCCAGCCCCTATGGACTTTGAAGTAGTGGACACAGGCCCTATGGACAACAGCAGCGCAGCACAGCACAGCACAACACTACTCTGCACTACACTACACAGCCCAGCCAGCCCTAACTCCCACCCTCCCTCTTCACTGTCCACAGCCGAGTGAGAAAATGGCGCCGAAGCGGGTACCTTATATAGGATCCAAAACCCGCGAGACCCGGAAGGCGGGATGATGATGTTTTGCCTCGATTTCAGATCCGAGTCAGGCGGGAAAAGTCGAGCCTGACTCGGATGGGCCTCGGATCGGTGGGGGCTCGGGGGGGTTCGGATTTCAGAAATCCGAACCCGCTCACCCCTACTCTGCACCAGTTACATTTGCTATGGTAGTGTACAGTGTATTACATAGGATATAATATACAATATATACAGTATGTCCCCACCTTCTGTTATCTTACCCTGCACCAGTTACATTGCTACGGCAGTGTACAGTGTATTACATAGGATATAATATACAGTATATACAGCATGTACCCACCTTCTGTTATCTTACTCTGCACCAGTTACATTGCTATGGCAGTGTACAGTTCATTACATAGGATATAATATACAGTATGTACAGCATGTACCCACCCTCTGTTATCTTACTCTGCACCAGTTACATTTGCTATGGCAGTGTACAGTTTATTACATAGGATATAATATACAGTATGTACAGCATGTACCCCCTCTGTTATCTTACTCTGTACCAGTTACATTGCTACGGCAGTGTACAGTGTAATAGATAGGATATAATATACAGTATATACAGCATGTAGACACCCTTTAGTGGAAAGCCATGCTGGGATCAAGTGTTTGATCCCAGCACAGCAAGCAGAGATGTGTCCCCTATGGGACACATCGGTGGCCGGTGCTGGGATGCTGTGCCTGCTGCCAGCACCAGGTAAGCAGCAGCGGCTGTTACCTGGTGAAGGCACCAGTGGCAGAAGAAAGAAGCTGAGGACCAGAGAAGTGCTGCAGTGGTGGAAAGCAAAAGAACTAATGACGCTCCCCACTGCAGCCTCTCCCAATATACCGGTAGGTGGCCTTGGCCACCAGTATTAACCCCTTCTTAGACCACCAGGATGGTGAGGCGCTAGGCTCGTAGGGCAAATCAGGCAATAGGCCTGTAAGTATATAGCCAGACGCTAGGCCCAAGCGCTGTAAATGGGCATTAGGCCCTATAGAGATTATTTGTCCCTATTAGGTGCAAGTGACCTGGGTATTAGACCCAGGTCACTAATCAAGTAAGTAGGCGGTCACTAGGCCCTTGGCCATCAGCCAGGCCTAAGACCTGTGCATATACAGGAGGGCACTACATCCAACTAAGTAAGCACCCCAGCTAGGCAGGTCCATAGGCCTGAGCCCCAAGTAGATTGCTCTGGGCATTAGGCCCAGACCACTCCATTTGCTTTAAAGTCAGGCAGGCCCATAGGTATAATCCTCATAAAAATAAAAGGTAATTTTGGCCAGCAGGCCCAAGTCCATTCTGTGCCCTCTAGTAGGCAGGCATAAAGCCTAAGCCACTGGTGAGTTGCTGTATGGTGCTCACCCTCACTGGAACCGATGTGAAGAGCGGTCAGGCTCCCGCTATGAATACCGGTAATTTTCCCAGTCACCTAGAAGAGGAGCTGGATAGGCAGGATTAAAAGAGACAGTACTCTGGTTATTAATCCATGGTCACTTTTGTATCCACTAACTGTCTTTGAATTGTTTTGTGTGTTGCCATGCAGAGTAGATTTATGTAGGCCTATTACCAGAGGCAGGCTGGCCCGGGGGGTGCGATGTGCCCCCCGAGACGCAGCGTCATGCGGGCCGCGGGCGGTCTGTGTCTGTGACACAGGCTGCACCACGCGTGCAGCGCTGACCGGACGGAGTTCGGTCAGCAGTACACAGTGCCAAACACACAGCCACCGGTGCCGGCAGCTGTGTGTTTGTTTTGATTAGCAGCCAATGAGAGTCTGTCAGACTCTCATCGGCTGCTGCACCCACTACAGGAGCCGCTCCATCTTCCAGCTCCTGCAGTGGGTAATGGGAGAGACATCATGACATCTCTCCCATAATGCAGAGCGGCCCAGCCTGGGAGAACAGATGGAGGAGCGGATGGTGGCGACGGGAGAGGGGATTCAGGTAAGTGTTTTTTTTTTTTTTTTAATTACTTGTGTCTACTGGCGGCCCTACAAGGGGGAGACCACTAGTGGGGGCATAATAACAGGGAGAAAACTACTGGGGGCACTATAATGGGGAGACCACTACTGGGGGCACTACAAGGGGGGGGCACTACTGGGGAGTACTACTGGGGGCACTTCAATAATGGGACTACTACTAGGGGCACTAGAAGGGGGGGACTACTACTACTGGGGGCACTACAAGGGGGGACTACTACTACTACTGGGGGCACTACAGGGGGGGACTAATACTACTGGGGGCACTACAGGGGGGGACTACTACTACTGGGGGCACTACAGGGGGGGACTACTACTACTGGGGGGACTACTACTGCTGGGGGCACTATAAGGGGGGATTACTACTAGGAGCACTACAAGGGGAGGGGACTACAAGGGGAGGGGACTACTACTAGGGGCACTACAAGGGGGGAGGGGACTACTACTAGAGGCACTGCATAGGGGGGAGGGGACTACTACTGGGGGCACTGCATCGGGGGACAACTGCTGGGGGCTCTATATAAAGGGCAATACGGGAGTACTGCATAGGGGGAGACTACAACTGGGGCCACTATTTAAGGGGCACTGCATAAGGGTTACCACTATTGGGGGCACTGCATGGGGGTGAACTGCTACTGGGGGCACTACAAAAGGGGCACTGCATAGACTGTACCACTACTGGGGGCACTGCATAGGGGGTACCACTACTGGGGGCACTATATAAGGGGATTACTACTGGGGGCACAAGGGGCACTGCACAGGGGGTACTACTACTGGGTGCACTGTATATGGGGCACTGCATAGGGGGGATCACTACTGGGGGCACTACTAGAGGCCTGCATAAGGGGGTCCTCTCCTGGGGCACAGGGGGCACCTCATATGGGCACCACTACAGGGGGCTGCCCCTAAACTTTATTTTTACTTTACATTAATCCCAGATGGACCTGCCTCCTCCATGGAACACTTGAGGGGGGCACCACAGAACGCACGTGCTCCGTGGCACCCAGGCTACACGCTACTCCTCTGCCAGGGCCGCCTGCATGCATTTGCCCCCCAGGCTAAAAGTTGCCAGCCAGCCCATGCCTATTACCAACTATTGCATTTGCAAATACTGTTACACCACACTCATAGTTTGTTAGGCCAGTGAGTTAGGGACAATATTAATGTAGATAGGTGTATTAGTGTGACACACTGTTAGAGCAGAAAAAGCCCTGCACGGTGTATTATTCTCTCCCTTACAGGGACCTGTGTGTGGATTCAAGCGGGACTAAGAACAAGAGTACTTCCGGTGAGAACCTATGTGTCCGTCTTTTACTGTCTGTTTGTCTCTCAAAAAGAATATACTGTGCTCCAATACTAAAGTGGGGACATCTATATAGCACAAAATCAGGTATTAAACAGACATAAATTTTAATCAAATAAATAAAAAACAACAAAAAGTGGTGATAAAAAAGTATAAAATAAATAATTAAAATAATTGAATCACATTACATATATTATATCAATTTACACCTACTGACATTAAGATAGCATGAATGAAAAGATGTATATAATTGTTAAACTGCAAAAAAAGAGAGTTGATCAGACTCTCAATAAGACAGAATATGTAACAATCAATCTCAGAGAGACCACAATGTTACTGTTGCCAGTAACTAATACAGGTAATGGTCGTTTGTATCCAAATATTGGTACTGGTATAATTGAGTCTCTCAATAATGGGAATGATATACCGGAGATACTTTCTGACAAAAAAATCTAATAATAGTTCTTTTATAGTTGTTAGAGAGTAGTAGCCACATCCATTATAAATAAATCGTAAAGTATGGTATTAATAATGTTTAGATAGTAAAGAAAAGTGGACTCAGTCAATGCTTCTTCAAAATGTACTGATATAGGTTATGGTGTTGTAAGTATGCATACCAGTCAGTGGGATGACTCCAACAGCGATAACCGGTGGCTTGCACTTGGTGCCATGTCCAAAAGGTAGCCCAAACACTGCCGCAAGTAACAAGCAGTTTCTGTCTCCGAGTAACAGCTGGCAGCATGGGTAATGAGGATTCATAATCAACAAGATCTCTCCACCAGCAATGTCCGGTGGCTTGCACTCAGTGCCGTATCCAGGAGGTAGCCCAGACACTACCGCAGGATGCTAGTAGCTCCTGTCTCCGGAATGCAGGTGGCGGTATGGGAAGTACAGTAGATACAAGCCTCCTGGCCGTGACCACGTGTGCCGGCACTTAGTCGTGTATCACTCTCCTCCAGCTGCTGCTTGATGGTTAGGATACACGGCAGGGATTCAGCATGTATCAATAGTGGTCTCCGGTTGCTGGGTACTTAATCGGCAGCACTATAGTGCAGGTGAATCTCTGGTATTCAGGGTAGGTGAGCAGCAACACGTTTTGGCTACACCTGTAGCCTTTTTCAAGCTAAAATGCTCACTATGTCCATTGCCCAGTTTAAATAGCACCAGAACAGGATTGATTGATTAATTAATTAATCTGGTTTAACCAGCAGTTATCCATCTCAGTATTCTGCTGGAGCTTTCTTAAGCAGCTTCAATTAACTTGAAGATGGAATACTTGGCTAGTTTAAATCCGATATATAGATTATATCTCATAAGCATACTATTATATACATTATGGAAAAAAGCACATATATATATATACATTGCAATCCACTTTATAATAGATATATGAATAAATAAGCAAATAATTAATGCAAATTAAGCTAATGTCCCAACAAAAATATGACATGGCATTATCAAGGAGTAGTTTTATTATAGAGTAACTTTATTTAATTTTATTTAATTTAATTTTTTTTGATTGTAGGCTATTAGAGAGGAATATAAAATAACTAAATAAATAAATGATTAAGTATACAAACATATACAGGCATATATATATATATATTTATATATTTATATACACAGTATATATACACACACATGCACATATACGTGCATGCACACATACATATACAAAAAATACATATACATGCACAAGTGGTAGCATGCACATGCACACATATGTACACACAAACATACATACATATAACTGAATAGCAATACTGAGACATAAAAATTATATTATATTGGACTCTTGGTAGACTAACCACTAGGAAAGTTAAATAAAAATAGTAATACTAATAATAATATGGATAGTAAATATTAATAATAGTAATAATTTTAATATTAATAATATTAACAATGTTAATAACAATGGCAATAGTAGTAATAGTATTACTAATAATATTACCAACAGCATTGATAGAATGAATACAATTTTTTAAATGATATTGATATTAAATTATAATTAATAATAATCTAAATATATATGATAAGACAGAAACCAGGTAATTAGAAATAAACTAAAAAATACCAGAAATATGAAATACTGAGGTTAGTAAAAAAATATAGATTACAAGGAGCAGAGCAAAGGGAATAAAGCAGGGTATAGGGGGAGGGCTATGATTGCTCCATTGACCAGACAGTACATATGGAGCAATGACAACCCGGCCCGCATCCACAACCTCAATTCACTAATAAAATTCAAGTGCTTCATTAAGACCATCTGGAGATAGTGTTTGAAGCCTAAAAATCCATTTGGATTCAGCTTCACATAATCTTTTATATCTATTGCCACCTCTTTTGATTTTATTATTATTTTCTATCCCCATGACCTTTAAGCATGCAGGATTACTCTGATGGAACTCAGCGAAGTGTCTAGAAATGCTGTGGGTTTCTAAGCCCTTAAGGAAAACCTATGTTCTCGAAAACGTTCTTTCAGTGTCTTTGTTGTGCGGCCCACATATTGTGTTGGACAATCACAACTTAATACATACACAATGTAAGTTGTTTCACAGTTAATACAACTGTTAATATCAAAGATGGTATTAGTTTTTACCAATGATATTTGTTTACCTTTATTTATAATGTGTCTGCAAGTTAGACACCTTGTATGGTTACATGAGTAACATCCCTTAGGTTTATTTGGAAGCCAAGTTACAGTTGTAGTTGCATCATTTTTATTATTACTATTAAAGGTACTTGGAGCTAGAAAACTTCTCAAGTTTCTACTCTTTTTAAAGACTATATTTGGTTTAGGGGTGATAACGTTTGAAAGCACTGGGTTGCATTGTAGAATCTTATAATTTTTGTCAATAATATATATAATCTTTTTTGATTCATTGTTAAATTGGGAGATATACTGTAGAGAAGTATCATTCTTTGTAGACTTTTCTGTTATTAACATAGGTTTGTTTAACTAAGTATCCTTTGTAGAATCTATAGTTCCAGCCAGATCGGTATTAGTCCTAGCACCGAACACCTTACCCTCAGAATTAGATTTATATTTTATTTCAGCATAAGTTTTTGCTTCCTATATTAATCCTATAGGATACCCTGTTTTCAAAAAATTATCTTTCAATTTGTCAGTATGTAGATGAAAATCTCATTTCTCGTGCAGTTACACCTAACCCTGACCATTTGACTCTTTGGGATATTATCAATCCAAGGACGGTGATGTCCACTATTGTAGTGGAGATATGAACTGCAATCCACGTATTTTGTGTAAAGGGTTGAGATAATTTTGTCATTTACAACTGACAAAGTGATATCTAAGAAATCAATAGAAACGTGACTAAAGTGCGAGGTGAATTTTGAATTCATAGTGTTCAAATTCAAAAAATCTGTGAATTTAGTGGCAGAAAGAATATCCCCATCCCAAATGAAAAATAAGTAATCTATATACTGGCCATAGAACACCAGACTCGCTCCAGCTGGCCCATCCCATATATATGAATCTTCAAGTGAGTCCATGTAGATATTGGCAAATCTAGGAGCGATTCTGGTGCCCATGGCCATTCCATGAATTTGTAAATAGTGGGTGGAGTCAAAAATTAAATTATGTGTAAAAATAAACCAAATACACTTAAGCAAAAAGTCATGTTGGTCCTCAGAGGTATTAGTATCTCTATCTAATAACCTTTTAACCTCCATAATACCGGCCTCATGTGGAATATTGGTGTAAAGTGCCTGGGCATCCATGGTAAAAAAAACCATATCCTGGGCGCCAGGTGATGGTTTTCAATTTTTCTAAAATGTCCATAGTATCACGTATATGAGACCCCTGAGTGACAACATAACCTCACAAAAAGTGATCAACAAAACAAGACAAGTGAGAAGTGAGTGAATCTTTCCCTGAAATAATAGGACATTCCAATAGTGAAATTAAAGACTTGTGGATCTTAGGTAAATAATAAAACACTGGTGAGATGGGGTGACATATAAACAGAAAGTGAAATTCATCTTTATTGATAATATCAATATCTAGTGCATCATCCAATAGAGATTTGAGTTCCTTCTGGTATATCAGTGTAGGATCGTTAACCAGAGTCTGGTAAAAGGAGGAAACCTGAAGTTGGTTCAGTGCCTCTTAAAATAGTCCATTTTATTCAGGATGACAACTCCACCACCCTTGTCTGCAGGCTTAATAATGATGGAGTCATCATCCTGAAGACTCCTAAAAGCCATCCTCTCTCCATGTGACAAATTTATTTTACCAAGGTCTCTATTTGGATTGGCATTGCACAAAGTTTGAAACTCTTTCAGTGTGTTTTTGTAAAATAATAGAATACTTGGACTTTTATGACTAAGAGGATAAAAATTAGACTTCTTTTTAAATAAAGTTCTGTCTACATGAAGAGGAGAGCCCTGTACATCGAATACCTTAGTTTCCTCCTCCATCATCCTCCCTTCCACTTGTAATGCTTCCAATATGGAGAGACACTCTAAGTCATTAACATCCAAAATTCTTGGATCATCTCCCTTCTCTAGTTTATCATTTTTAGTTTTGGAAAATAAATATTGTTGTCTACATAGAGACCTCACATAGCAATTAAGTTCTGAAATATTTTTTAATAGATTTGGATTTGAACTCGGGGCAAAGTTAAGGCCCTTGGAGAGTAATTGTGATTCAGTCTCATTTAGAGCTCTGTTAGATTAAAAATACCTGATTTAGTTAATGGAATTTTGGATGTCTGAGGTCTCCTCCCTGTCCACTCTTTCCCCTAGTTCTCTTATCCTTTTTGGTGTTCTCTCTTGGAGGGGTTGGTACCAGTGGTAATGTGAGAGTGTCCTCCAGTCCTTCTCTCGATTGGGAAAATCCCATTTATAAATCTTTTCTGTTCTATTTTTGGGTCTTGCTCCTAAATTATATTTTGGGGATATATTAGGGTCCCTGTAATTTCTATATATATAGCTAGATTATTTTATTGGTCCAGATTTACCCGTTATCCTAGTGAATCTGGATCTTTCTATGGGTGCTTGTGGTGAATTGAATCTCTGATGATGGGGTAGTCTATACTGAGAAACAAACTTTTTTGAATTTTTATCACCCTGTGTATAGGGTCTACTCCTTGTAGTCCATATTTTTTTACTAACCTTATTATTTGATATTTCTGGTATTTTTTAGTTTATTTCTAATTATCTGGATTCTGTCTTATCATATATATTTAGATCAGTATTATTATCAATATAATTTAAAATTTGTATTCATTAATATCAATGCTGTTGGTAATATTATTAATAATATTATTACTACTATTGCCATTATTATTAACATTGTTAATATTATTAATATTACAATTATTATTCATATTAAAATTATTATTATCAATAATATATACTATCCATATTATTATTAGTATTATTATTTTTATTTAAATTTCCTATTGGTTAGTCTACCAAGAGTCCAAAATAATATATTTTTTATTTCTCATTATTGCTATTCAGTTATATGTAGGTATGTTTGTGTGTGCATATGTGTGCATGTGCATACTACCACTTGTGCATGTATATGTATTTTTTGTATATGTACTGTACATGTGCATGCATGCATATGTGCATGTGTGTGTGTATATATATATATATATATATATATATGTCTCTGTATATGTTTATACAATTAATCATTTATTTATTTAGTTACTTTATATTCCTTTCTAATAGCCTACAATCAAATAAAATAAATAAATAATTTTTTGTTGGGACATTAGATTAATTAGCATTAATTATTTGCTTATTTATTCATATATCTATTATAAAGTGGATTCCAATGTATATATATATATGTGCTTTTTTCCATAATGTATATAATATTATGCTTATGAGATATAATCTATATATTGGATTTAAACTAGCCAAGTATTCCATCTCTAGGTTAATTGAAACTGCTTCAGAAAGCAGAGTACTGAGAGGGATAACTGCTGGTTAAATCAGATTAATTAATTAATCAATCAATCCTGTTCTGGTGCTATTTAAACTGGGCAATGGACATAGTGAGCATTTTAGCTTGAAAAAGGCTACAGGTGTAGCCAAAACGTGTTGCTGCTCACCTACCCTGAATACCAGAGATTCACCTGCACTATAGTGCTGCCGATTAAGTACCCAGCAACCGGAGACCACTATTGATAAATGCTGGATCCCTGCCATGTATCCTAACCATCAAGCAGCAGCTGGAGGAGAGTGATACACGACTAAGTGCCGGCACACGTGGTCACGGCCGGGAGGACTGTATCTGCTGTACTTCCCGTACCACCACCTGCATTCCGGAGACAGGAGCTGCTAGCATCCTGAGGTAGTGTCTGGGCTACCTCCTAGATACGGCACTGAGTGCAAGCCACCGGACATTGCTGGTGGAGAGATCTTGTTGATTGTGAATCCTCATTACCCATGCTGCTGAGTGTTATTCAGAGACGGAAACTGCTTGTCTCTTGCGGCAGTGTTTGGGCTACCTCTTGGACATGGCACCAAGTGCAAGCCACCGGTTATCGCTGTTGGAGAGATCCCACTGACTGGTATGCATACTTAAAACACCATAACCTATATCAGTTCATTTTGAAGAAGCATTGACTGAGTCCACTTTTCATTACCATCTAAACATTATTAATACCATACTTTATGATTTAATTATAATGGATGTGGCTGCTATTCTCTAACAACTATAAAATAACTATTATAAGATTTTTTGTCAGAAAGAATCTCCGGTATATCATTCCCATTATTGAGAGACTCAATTATACCAGTACCAATATTTGGATACAAACGACCATTACCTGTATTAGTTACTGGCAACAGTAACATTGTGGTCTCTCTGAGATTGATTGTTACATATTCTGTCTTATTGAGAGTCTGATCAACTCTCTTTTTTTGCAGTTTAACAATTATATATATCTTTTCATTCATGCTATCTATCTGTAGCTGTAAATTGATATAATATATGTAATGTGATTCAATTATTTTAATTATTTATTATACACTTTTCCTTTTGCCACTTTTTATTGTTTTTTATTTATTTGATTAAAATTTGTCTGTTTAATACTTGATTTTGTGCTATATTGATGTCCCCACTTTAGTATTAGAGTGCAGTATATTCTTGTTGTTTGGCTTTTCTAGTGAGGTTGAGAATTACCTCCTTTTTATACTGCTGCATTTATACTTGATCATCCTTCTTGACTAGCGCTGGGTATAATTTTTTGTCTGTTTGTTTCTCCCTATCCTCCTCCCTTCAAGGCGTACAGTGGACCTTGCACTCCAGTGTGAGGTTGAGTCTTCACCTGGTGCACGAGCACCTATAGGTGAAACTCGGGATCTCAGGCCAAACGTGCCAGTCATGATTCTCACTTAAAACCTGATTATTTTGTGTGGTCTTCAGTCTGGTAGGGCATATCGGTCGGTATTGAGGAAGGATGGTTCTCACGTCATCTCCTTCATCCTAGGTAGTCGTGTCCGTGTCCAGTTTTGAATTCCAGGACCGTCTGATCAACATACGGCCTGAAGGCAAGACGGTGCAACGCAAGTTACGGAAGTACAGCTGCACAGCAGCAGGCACCGCACCCCTCTGACACTCTATTATCTTACTCTGCACCAGTTACATTGCTATGGCAGTGTACAGTGTATTAGATAGGATATAATTTACAGTATATACTAGGGGTGTGCACCGGCCACTTTTCGTGTTTTGTGTTTTGGTTTTGGATCTGGATCTTTCTTCGTGTTTTGGATCTGGATTGGTTTTGCCAAAACCACCCTTCCGTGTTTTGGGTTCTGGGTTTTGTGTTTTGGATCTGTATTTTTTTTTAAAAAAGCATAAAAACAGCTAAAATCACAGAATTTGTTGGTTTCTCTGCTCCTATGCTATTATTAACCTCAATAACCTTAATTTCCACTCATTTCCAGTCTATTCTGAACACCTCACACCTCACAATAGTGTTTTCATGTCCAAAAGGTTGCACCGAGGTAGCTGGATGACTATGCTAAGCGACACGAGTGGGCGGCACAAACACGTGACCCATCTAGGAGTGACACTGCAGTGGCAGACAGGATGGCAGTTAGAAAAACTAGGCCCCAAACTGTACATAATGCAAAGAAAAAAAGAAGTGCAAGATGGAATTGTCCTTGGGCCCTCCCACCCACCCTTATGTTGTATAAACAGGACATGCACACTTTAACAAATCAATCATTTCAGCGCCAGGGTCTGCCACACAACTGTGGCTGAAATGATTGGTTCGTTTGGGCCCCCACAAAACAAGCTGGCAATTAATGTGTCCCTGCACAAACTGGCTCTACGGAGGCAAGATGTCATCCTCATCCTCCTCATCCACCGATTCCTCACCCTCTTCAGTGTGTACATCCTCATCCTCACAGAGTATTAATTCGTCCCTGCTGGAACCACAGGTCCCTCTGTACGTTCTGGAGGCTGGTCTCCCTGGAAGAGTTGATAATTCATTTTATGAACATCATCTTCTCCACATTTTGTGGAAGCAACCTCCTACGCCTTTCGCTGACAAGGTTCCCGGCTGCACTAAACACTCTTTCGGAGTACACACTGGAGGGGGGGCAACTCAGGTAAAATAGAGCCAGTTTGTACAGGGACCTCCAAATTGCTTCTTTTTCCTGCCAGTACAGGTACGGACTGTCTGACATGCCTACTTGGATGCTGTCACCGATGTAATCCTTTAACAGACAGACGCACGCTTGTCGCTGCTGCTTTGAGGATTCAAGTGCGGCTACAGCCCACACAATTCACAAAGACAGAAAAAAAAAAAGAATATTTTTATTGTTTGTGGAGCACACTTTGAGGGTTACACCACCCTTTAACAGACAGACGCACGCTTGTCGCTGCTGCTTTGAGGATGCAAGTGCGGCTACAGCCCACACAATTCACAAAGACAGAAAAAAGAAGAAGAATATTTTAATTGTTTGTGTAGAACACTTTGAGGTGTCACCACCCTTTAACAGACAGACGCACGCTTGTCGCTGCTGCTTTAAGGATGCAGGTGCGGCTACAGCCCACACATTTCACAAAGACCGAAAAAAAAAAGAACAATATTTTAATTGTTTGTGTAGAACACTTTGAGGTGTCATCACCCTTTAACAGACAGACGCACGCTTGTCGCTGCTGCTTTAAGGATGCAGGTGTGGCTACAGCCCACACATTTCACAAAGACCGAAAAAAAAGAACAATATTTTAATTGTTTGTGTAGAACACTTTGAGGGTGTCACCACCCTTTAACAGACAGACGCACGCTTGTCGCTGCTGCTTTAAGGATGCAGGTGCGGCTACAGCCCACACATTTCACAAAGACCAAAAAAAAAAGAACAATATTTTAATTGTTTGTGTAGCACACTTTGAGGGTGTCACCACCCTTTAACAGACAGACGCACGCTTGTCGCTGCTGCTTTAAGGATGCAGGTGCGGCTACAGCCCACACAATTCACAAAGACAGAAAAAAGAACAATATTTTAATTGTTTGTGTAGCACACTTTGAGGGTGTCACCACCCTTTAACAGACAGACGCACGCTTGTCGCTGCTGCTTTAAGGATGCAGGTGCGGCTACAGCCCACACAATTCACAAAGACAGAAAAAAGAACAATATTTTAATTGTTTGTGTAGCACACTTTGAGGGTGTCACCACCCTTTAACAGACAGACGCACGCTTGTCGCTGCTGCTTTAAGGATGCAGGTGTGGCTACAGCCCACACATTTCACAAAGACCAAAAAAAAAAGAACAATATTTTAATTGTTTGTGTAGCACACTTTGAGGGTGTCACCACCCTTTAACAGACAGACGCACGCTTGTCGCTGCTGCTTTGAGGATGCAAGTGTGGCTACATCGCACACAAGTCACAAACACATTAAAAAAATAGTTTTTTATTTTTTGGAACACTTTGAGAGTTACACCACCCTTTAACAGACAGACGCACGCTTGTCGCTGCTGCTTTAAGGATGCAGGTGCGGCTACAGCCCACACATTTCACAAAGACCGAAAAAAAAAGAACAATATTTTAATTGTTTGTGTAGAACACTTTGAGGGTGTCACCACCCTTTAACAGACAGACGCACGCTTGTCGCTGCTGCTTTAAGGATGCAGGTGCGGCTACAGCCCACACATTTCACAAAGACCAAAAAAAAAAGAACAATATTTTAATTGTTTGTGTAGCACACTTTGAGGGTGTCACCACCCTTTAACAGACAGACGCACGCTTGTCGCTGCTGCTTTAAGGATGCAGGTGCGGCTACAGCCCACACAATTCACAAAGACAGAAAAAAGAACAATATTTTAATTGTTTGTGTAGCACACTTTGAGGGTGTCACCACCCTTTAACAGACAGACGCACGCTTGTCGCTGCTGCTTTAAGGATGCAGGTGCGGCTACAGCCCACACAATTCACAAAGACAGAAAAAAGAACAATATTTTAATTGTTTGTGTAGCACACTTTGAGGGTGTCACCACCCTTTAACAGACAGACGCACGCTTGTCGCTGCTGCTTTAAGGATGCAGGTGCGGCTACAGCCCACACAATTCACAAAGACAGAAAAAAAAAGAACAATATTTTAATTGTTTGTGTAGCACACTTTGAGGGTGTCACCACCCTTTAACAGACAGACGCACGCTTGTCGCTGCTGCTTTAAGGATGCAGGTGCGGCTACAGCCCACACAATTCACAAAGACAGAAAAAAGAACAATATTTTAATTGTTTGTGTAGCACACTTTGAGGGTGTCACCACCCTTTAACAGACAGACGCACGCTTGTCGCTGCTGCTTTAAGGATGCAGGTGCGGCTACAGCCCACACAATTCACAAAGACAGAAAAAAAAAGAACAATATTTTAATTGTTTGTGTAGCACACCTTGAGGGTGTCACCACCCTTTAACAGACAGACGCACACTTGTCGCTGCTGCTTTGAGGATGCAGGTGGAATCTAGACGGGATTTGGAACCGAGGACACACTACCTCCATCAATTGTCTAAATCCCACTGCACTAATGTCGGATACCGGACGCACGTCTAACACCAACATAGCAGTCAAGGCCTCAGTTATACGTTTTGCTTCAGGATGACTGCTGTCGTACTTCATCCTCATCGCTAGGGACTGTTGGAGGGTCAATTGTTTAGTAAAAGTAGTGATGTTCCTACTTCCTCTCTGGGATGATGAACAACTCCCAGCAGCAGCAACAGCACTAGGAGGAAGAGGTTCTTGATCTTTCCCTATTTTATTTTTATCGGAGAAAGTTTGGTCCTCCATTTATGTTATATTGATATATATACGTGCGGCTAAACGCACACAAACACAGAAAATATTATTTTATTTTGGCTGGAGAGTAGTGCACTTTGTGGGTTACACCACCCTTTAAGAAATGAGCCAGCCGGCTCTTTACTTATGGGACACAGGCGCACGCTTGGCGCTGCTCCTTTGTTGATGCACGTGCAGCCACAGTGCACACAATTCACAAACACAGAAAATAATTTTTTTTTTGGTTTGGACTGGAGTGTACTTTCGGGGGTTACAGCACCCTTAACGGTCAAGCCAGCCGGCCCTTTACTTATGACACAGGCGCACGCTTGGCACTACTTTGTTGATGCACGTGCGGCTACTGCGCACACAATTCACAAACACAGAAAATATTTTTTTTTTAGGTTTGGACTGGAGTGTACTTTCGGGGGTTACAGCACCCTTAACGGTCAAGCCAGCCGGCCCTTTACTTATGACACAGGCGCACGCTTGGCACTACTTTGTTGATGCACGTGCGGCTACTGCGCACACAATTCACAAACACAGAAAATAATTTTTTTTTGGTTTGGACTGGAGTGTACTTTCGGGGGTTACAGCACCCTTTAACGGTCAAGCCAGCCGGCCCTTTACTTATAACACAGGCGCACGCTTGGCACTACTTTGTTGATGCACGTGCGGCTACTGCGCACACAATTCACAAACACAGAAAATAATTTTTTTTTAGGTTTGGACTGGAGTGTACTTTCGGGGGTTACAGCACCCTTAACGGTCAAGCCAGCCGGCCCTTTACTTATGACACAGGCGCACGCTTGGCACTACTTTGTTGATGCACGTGCGGCTACTGCGCACACAATTCACAAACACAGAAAATAATTTTTTTTTTGGTTTGGACTGGAGTGTACTTTGGGGGTTACAGCACCCTTTAACGGTCAAGCCAGCCGGCCCTTTACTTATGACACAGGCGCACGCTTGGCACTACTTTGTTGATGCACGTGCGGCTACTGCGCACACAATTCACAAACACAGAAAATAATTTTTTTTTTGGTTTGGACTGGAGTGTACTTTCGGGGGTTACAGCACCCTTAACGGTCAAGCCAGCCGGCCCTTTACTTATGACACAGGCGCACGCTTGGCACTACTTTGTTGATGCACGTGCGGCTACTGCGCACACAATTCACAAACACAGAAAATAATTTTTTTTTTGGTTTGGACTGGAGTGTACTTTCGGGGGTTACAGCACCCTTAACGGTCAAGCCAGCCGGCCCTTTACTTATGACACAGGCGCACGCTTGGCACTACTTTGTTGATGCACGTGCGGCTACTGCGCACACAATTCACAAACACAGAAAATAATTTTTTTTTTGGTTTGGACTGGAGTGTACTTTCGGGGGTTACAGCACCCTTAACGGTCAAGCCAGCCGGCCCTTTACTTATGACACAGGCGCACGCTTGGCACTACTTTGTTGATGCACGTGCGGCTACTGCGCACACAATTCACAAACACAGAAAATAATTTTTTTTTTGGTTTGGACTGGAGTGTACTTTCGGGGGTTACAGCACCCTTAACGGTCAAGCCAGCCGGCCCTTTACTTATGACACAGGCGCACGCTTGGCACTACTTTGTTGATGCACGTGCGGCTACTGCGCACACAATTCACAAACACAGAAAATAATATTTTTTTGGTTTGGACTGGAGTGTACTTTCGGGGGTTACAGCACCCTTTAACGGTCAAGCCAGCCGGCCCTTTACTTATGACACAGGCGCACGCTTGGCACTACTTTGTTGATGCACGTGCGGCTACTGCGCACACAATTCACAAACACAGAAAATATATTATTTTTTTAGCACTTGGGGGGAGCACCCCTGATGGACAGAGCACCCCCTGGACAACACTACAGCACTCCTTTAGGACTGGGACACTGCACAGGACTTTGGAGTGGACACAGCCCCTATGGAGAACTGACTGCACAACACAGTCCAGCCAGCCCCTATGGACTTTGAAGTAGTGGACACAGCCCCTATTAACAACAGCAGCACAGCACAACACAGCCAGCCCCTATGGACTTTGAAGTAGTGGACAACAGCAGCACTACACTACACTACACTACACAGCCCTAACTCCCACCCTCCCTCTTCACTGTCCACAGCCGAGTGAGAAAATGGCGCCGACGCGGGTACCTTATATAGGATCCAAAACCCGCGAGACTCGGAAGGCGGGATGATGACGTTTTGCCTCGATTTCATATCCGAGTCAGGCGGGAAAAGTCGAGCCTGATTCGGATCGGACTCGGATCGGGGGGGCTCGGGGGGGTTCGGATTTCAGAAATCCGAACCCGCTCACCCCTAGTATATACAGTATGTACCCACCCTCTATTATCTTACTCTACACCAGTTACATTGCTACGGCAGTGTATAGTGTATTACATAGGATATAATATACAGTATGTACACACCCTCTATTATCTTACTCTATACCAGTTACATTGCTACGGCAGTGTACAGTGTATTAGATAGGATATAATATACAGTATATACCACATGTACCCACCCTCTATTATCTTACTCTAAACCAGTTACATTGCTATGGCAGTGTACAGTGTATTAGATAGGATATAATATACAGTATATACCACATGTACCCACCCTCTATTATCTTACTCTACACCAGTTACATTTCTACGGTAGTGTACAGTGTATTAGATAGGATATAATATACAGTATATACAGTATGTACCCACTCTGTTATCTTACTCTACACCAGTTACATTTCTACGGCAGTGTACAGTGTATTAGATAGGATATAATATACAGTATATACAGTATGTACCCACTCTGTTATCTTACTCTACACCAGTTACATTTCTATGGCAGTGTACACAGTATTAGATGGAATATTATATACAGTATATACAGCATGTACCCACCCTCTGTTATCTTACTCTGCACCAATAACATTGCTACAGCAGTGTACAGTGTATTAGATAGGATATATGTAATGTATTAGATAGGATATTAGATAGAATATATTAGATTAGATAGGATATGTATATACTATAGAGTATATACAGTATGTACCCACCCTTTGTTATCTTACTCTGTACCAGTTACATTGCTATGGAAGTGTACAGTGTATTAGATAGGATATATGTAATGTATTAGATAGGATATTAGATAGAATATATTAGATTAGATAGGATATGTATATACTATAGAGTATATACAGTATGTACCCACCCTCTGTTATCTTACTCTGCACCAGTTACATTGCTACGGCAGTGTACAGTGTATTAGATAGGATATAATATACAATATATACAGTATTTTCCCACCCTCTGTTATCTTACTCTGCACCAATAACATTGCTATGGTAGTGTACAGGGTATTACATAGGATATATTATACAGTATATACAGTATGTTCCCACCCTCTGTTATCTTACTCTGCACCAATAACATTGCTACGGCAGTGTATAGTGTATTAGATAGGATATATGTAATGTATTAGATAGGATATTAGATAGAATATATTAGATTAGATAGGATATGTATATACTATAGAGTATATACAGTATGTACCCACCCTTTGTTATCTTACTCTGTACCAGTTACATTGCTATGGAAGTGTACAGTGTATTAGATAGGATATATGTAATGTATTAGATAGGATATTAGATAGAATATATTAGATTAGATAGGATATGTATATACTATAGAGTATATACAGTATGTACCCACCCTCTGTTATCTTACTCTGCACCAGTTACATTGCTACGGCAGTGTACAGTGTATTAGATAGGATATAATATACAATATATACAGTATTTTCCCACCCTCTGTTATCTTACTCTGCACCAATAACATTGCTATGGTAGTGTACAGGGTATTACATAGGATATATTATACAGTATATACAGTATGTTCCCACCCTCTGTTATCTTACTCTGCACCAATAACATTGCTACGGCAGTGTACAGTGTATTAGATAGGATATAATATACAGTATGTACCCACCCTCCATAGCCAAACGCAGGGGGGTTTCCATCTGCCTGGAAACCCCCCTCCCCAGCCCACACCATGACCACAATAGAAATAGTAATATAATAGATTGTTATTAGTGCTGCATGTTCCTCTCAGTATCACAAATGAAATAATTAGCACCACCTATTGATCTTTTAACATCTATCAGCCAGTAATAAATAACCTGTGCACCAACTAGAAGATCTGGAAAACATGCACTGTTAAGGTGCCCACACACATACCGATCTGCACACGATCCCACGATGTGTGCGATTTCCCCTGAACTCTCCCCCGGCAGCTCCTACACATTATTTGGAGTAAAAAGCAGTAAGATCTATCGTGCATCTTAACTTTTTATTTTTTTTTCCCAGTGCATTTTGTCCCAGATTGTCAGATCTGCCCTACTGCACGGCAGATCTGACGATGCGATGTGCGACCAGCGGGGACGCGCATCGCATTGTGATCGTGAGTTAGGACTCACGATTTCCTCACGATTTGGCCACATTTTACACGATCTGTCGTCACGATTCGTCAAAATCGGCCAAATCGTGTAAAATATCGCTATGTGTGTGGGCACCTTTAGAGATGCACTGCTATAGAGCCCAATATGTACATATACAGTATATCCAGGGCAGTGCTAGGTTCTTCTGCTGCTCCTCCAGGCTCCCGGACTTACTCCAATAGTCTGGAATGGTGCCCACATCTAAAATAAATACGTTCAGCTCAGGCAGGATGGCGCTACTGCTGCATTTAATGGCTTACTGTGATTGCTGGTCCTCTATATGCTGGAATTAATACACACAATACACTTTGTATGACGCTTATTAAAGCTGGATAAGTACTAATTCTGCCCTCTTCATTGATTGGCCACACTCAGTCTAAAATTAAGCATTTGGAATCCCCCCTCTGGAAATCCTGCGTTTGCCACTGCCCTCTGTTATCTTTCTCTTCACCAGTTACATTGCTATGGCAGTGTACAGTGTATTAGATAGGATATAACATACAGTATACTGTATACAGCATGTACCCTCCCTCTGTGATCTTACTCTGCACCATTTACATTGCTACGGCAGTGTACAGTGTATTACATAGGATATAATATATAGTACATACAATATGTACCTTGTGGGGTACAGAGGCTTTCTACCCCTATACCAAAGTATGCAAAACTCTGCTCCTGTATTATTCAGCTGGCTGTGGAGATAAGTAAACCCAGCACACACTTTGTGACGAATTCAACTCAGCTCTGAGGAACTTCCTCTAAGCTGCCTTTATATAGGTTCAAAACTGCTGTGTTACCAGCATTTGCCAAAAATGGTTATACAGTAAAGCGTAAGTTTCATTGGTTAACAGCTCATAGGATGTGTCAGGGGGTCCTCATTCTGTCTTTCTCTTCACTGTGTCCAAACTTAGTGTTCTATTTTGGGCATTGTCAGCTGTTCCTATGTGTCAGCTGCTGGTTCAATCTCATGAGTTTTGTGTAAAGGAAAATAGATCTTTTTTTTTTTTTTAAATACTGATACTTATATTTTAATAAATACCCTACAAATTGTTATAAACCCTCACAATCCCCTAAATTTATATTAAAATATAATATCCCTGCCTTACTGGAGTCATGGCAATCCCATTGTAACTATATTCCATAGTCACCCTAATGATGGTATTTAAGTAGATGCAAGCATCATTCATTACTAGAATCCCCAAGAATCCTGGCACATCTTTCCCTAGCTAGAGGGGTTTCTTCCAACGTCAGTACTACAGAAAACACATTTCTTCTGAGGTGTGATCAATGTCATTCTTTCACATGCTAAACACTTACACTTTTGTTCGTTAGGAGGATTGCCACCTAGCAACAGCTGGTGAGTGGATGAGCAAGCCCCCCGAATACCGATAGGACAAGATAAAGTGAAAAAATGTCACTTACTTAGCCTGTCCTTACACAGGAGGGTGGGGCTAAGCAGCTGCTCTCTGACCTAATGGTCATGTGACCACTTGAGTCCGCCTTCAGGCAGATTTTTCTACAGCACACATAGTTGCCAAGTCCACTTATAACAAGCGGAATTGGGCTTGTTGTTTTTGCAAGTTGCTTGTTGCTTGTGTTTGGGCTTGTTTTTTTAAGGTTGCTAGTTTTTGAGCTTGTTTTTATTGTGTGCATTGCCGAGGCACCCCTGGAGGTAAGTAAATGTGTGTGTGTGGTGAGGGAGGGGGGAGAAGGTTGTGTCTGGGGAATAGAGGGCAGTAGCCAGTGGGCAGGGTGAAGTTGGAGGGGGCAGGCAAGAATGAGAGGTAAACTAGATGGTAGAAATGAGACAGGTACATGGGGGCGAGTTAAAATTACTGAGGCTGTTAAAAAGAGGGGATAATGGAATTAGACAGGTGACAGAAATGAAGGAGGTAAAGAAGAGGGGTGAGAGGAATGCGGAGAAGAAGAGTCAGGTAAAGGAAAGGTGGGTACACACTAGATGATATGTCGCCTGATCCTGCTGATTGAGGTGACATTGTCCAAATTGGCCAGTGTGTACCCACTATGCGTGACCCTGCGCACTCCTGCAGGTTGTCCATCGGGGTCATTCTGTCGGCCTGCATGTAGGATTGATGGAATGACCCAGATGCTGACGCTGGAATAGTGGATGGAGCCGGTCCCCGACAAATCGGACGTTTGGACACCACATCTTGCAGTATGTATTGACTGCCTGATATATATTGCATGGTTGGGCATTGCATCGCTGGGTACACACATATCAGCAAGTGTGTACTCAGCTGAAGACTGTCAAGGGAATGAGGTATGAAAGAGGGAAGAGGTAAAACTATGCTGATGTAGAGGGAGAAAGCAATATAGGCAGATAAGGCTGTGCATACACTAACATATTTAGGTTAGAGAAGAGGGGAATAAAGGAAGTTAGGCAGATAAAATCTGAGGACAAAGAGACACCCAATAAATTGGGCTTTTTATTGGGCTTTTTAGGATTGGAACGGGCTTGTTTTGGGCTTGTTTTTTACTTACAGGTTGCTTGTTTTCCATTTCAGAGTTGGCAACACTGTTGGCAACACTGAGCGCAGACATGGAAGTAAGCTGGGTCTGTTTCTCTGACAGAATACTACCAGCTGTCCTCCCTTGTCCTGCCATAATGTGACAGGAGAGCCACTAAGCAGTGCTGGTAGTGATTATTTATCATTTACACTGTTATTTATATATTCAGGTGAGTGTGATGTTTGTTCTTCCACCTCAGAGTCTGAGGTAAAGTCACTGCCAACAGAAATCTCTCTCTTCTGTTCAAGAGATAGAGATAAAGTGGCTCTTCCTGCTGGCAGTGATTCTCTCTCATTTAAGCTGTCAATTATGATGAAAAATATATTTTTTTTCTACCTCAGAGTGTGAGGTACAAATCACTGCCAGAGACACCTCTCCCTCCAGAGATTACTCAGGGATGCTGGCTCAGACAGAAATGTAGCAGCCCCCAAAATTGCCAAAGGTGGCAAAACATAAGGTGCAAAAGTGAATATGGAGGAAGATTCACACAGGGATGCCTGTTCAGGCACAAATGGATAATTCCCTGAAATTGCCCCATGGCAGCAAAATATAAGGTGCAAAAGTGAATGTGGAGATAAATTCACACAGGGATGCACTATTTGTCCTAAATTTGACTCATCTTTATGTTCACATGGGGGTGATCGGTCCCAAAGCGACCCAATGCACCAAATGTTAAGGCAAATTCAGTTTAAAAATAATTGGTGCTGCTGGTCCCTTATGTTCTGTTCAAAAAGATTGATTCTGCCATACCTAGGAAGCTAAGCAGTGTGAGCCCTGCAGTGCTCTGGATGGGAGACCAGGAGTTGTTGGCTTTTTCTGCATAATAAAGTCTCTAGTAGCTTTTAAGTATATCTTACTCAAGATAATAAGTAGAGCCACCCTCATTATTGGCAACTTGTCATGCCCATTCTGGTAAATGCAGAACTCTTGGCAAGATTTCATAGGTGAGGTCAGGGTTTACATTCAAGACCCACAGGTCATGCTCAGACAGACAGCTCCTAAAAATACTTTTAAGCAGTCAGAGTATCCTCATTTACTCTTCTTTCTAAGATAAGCTCAAGGAGTTGCAGCCCTTTGCTAGACAAAGTCTTGTCTATAGCTGAGCAGCTCCTTGTCTAAACAGTATAGCTTAGTAGTAGGGCCTCCAAAGTCTACACGATTAATTTCCCATAGAGGTGAAATGTGTCATTCAATGACAACTAGAGCTAAATGTGAAAGCACTGTTTACATATATCAAAAAGTGAGGGTTTTGAATAAAAGGACTAACATATATCCCCTTTTTATTATGGCCACTAATTGGGTTTGCCTCAAATTATACCTATAGGAGGTTTTCCATTTGGTCTCAGTCTACCGCAACCATTGGAATCTTTGCCATTTTCTAATAAAGAGACCGCCTGCTTCAGTGGACTGTAATGGTGGTTGGACTCTCAATAGCACCTTACACCTGCACACGTTTAATGAAAGCAGAGGTTCCATACTATGTTATTGTCACCTTCATCTAAAAGGAATCCACTACATATTAGCCTGGGACATATTAATCAGTCACCAAGGTCTAACTCTGTCTACCCTGGCCAAGCTCGGATTATCTATAAATTAGATAAATTATTTTATGACTCCATGCCATAGGAAATATCCCTTCTTTATCTCTGGTGTTTCTTCCAGAAAAGTGCCCAGAATTAAGTTCAATGATAGTTCAAAGTCAGAATATACATTTAAAGGACTAAGTTCCCTTACACTGTAAACAATTACAAAACCTATTTAGATTTGAATTTCTAACAGTTGGGGAGCATTCACTCAGAACCAGGCAGTGAAAGGCAAATGGTACACAATGGAGCAGTAGGTTTATATCAATCTGCTCAAGTTAAGGCCAGCCATGTTAGTCCTTAGAGATTTAAATCCCAGTCACCTACAGGAATTTGTAGTTTAAATTTGTCTGGTTAACAACTGTGGTATCTTACCTGAACAGGATGGCACGCTCTTGTTCTCTGTCACAAAAACCCTAGGGATTAGGAAATGGGCCATTCAAAGGCTATTCATCTAACAACAATTGCATTCTGGGAAACTAATGAAACTAATGAACTGGACAATTCTCCATCAATATCTGATTTTGGGCAATGAGGTCTTAAATATTCCAAACAATAGTTTGAACCTCCAGGGGCTCCTTGAAAAGATCATTTTGCAACTCTTTTCTGAAGCTCAGGTTCCCACCTTTGTGTCCAGAGTGTGGAAACATGGATCATTAAGGGAGGATGTAATGTCTTGACCAGGGTCAGACCTTCTCCTATATGTTCTCCCACCACCTGCTTTTTACTGAAGATACTGCACAAAATGAAAGCAAACCAGGTATCCCATTTAATACTAGTTTATCCTCTCTCGCCATATAGGGTATTGTTTCCTCTAATCAATTAGTTGTGCAAAGGGCCCAAAATTCTTCTGCAACTCTCCAAAGACTGCTTCCAGGTTCTTCAGATCTCCTGGACAAGTTGCCACCGTGCATATTGAGAATTACATGAATGGGTTACTAAAAAGACTCAAGATTGTAATTTTCTACAGTAGTCCTTATCATAGCCTCACTGAGGCCATTCAAGGACCAGATATTCTACCATGGTTAGAAAAGTTAATGTATGGTATAGTACTACTAATACAGCTAGAACAGCTTCTCACCTTCCTGGACTTCTGGCTGCCAAATATGATGCAGGCCTTGCATCAGCCACCATCTGCTGTTATGGTTCAGCTCTTGCCTTTTTATCACCACGGCTAACTGAAGACATTTTACTTACTCAGAGGAGTTCTTTCCTACCCAGCACGTTTAAACCACAGTGCTCTAGTACTTTGAATATAGAATATATGTTCTAACCCTCTAAGCTGCCTTAGACACAAGTTCAGAGAGTATACTTTTATTAATAACATTTGCTTTATTACTAGATTTAGCCTTAGAGGCCAGGTGTGCTGGGCTAATCTTAAATTATATTACCAATCCAAAACACCCTCCTTTAAAAATCGTATAAATCCAATTATTTGTTTGGTAATTAATCTCATAATTGAAACTTACTGCTCCATTAAAAGGTGAATCTTCAAGGTTATGTATCACTTGCCATTAACCCCTTTAAGGGACGCTTACTTCAGTCCTATTCCCAAGAACAAAAAAAGTTTGCAGGTTATAGATTCCTGCAAACTACTGTTTTCCACTCGGAGGCACTCTTCTTATGTGTGACAAAGGGAGTCCCTACCAGTTCAGATGCCTTATTTACCATTTTCCGAAAACTATCAGATAGATAGCAATTTCACAGAATGGGCAAAATTAATACCATAATTATAACTATTACTAGGTGAATGAGACCACTAAACATCCTTTTGACTGAAGGTGAGTTACCTGTGAACACATCCCACCAATGGTGCTGTAAATTATCTTTTAATTGTGCGGCTACTTCCACCAATTTCTCTGCTTCTGCAACTGTCTGCATTTATGTTTAGTTTACTTTCTGCAAGTGGTGAGCAAGTTTTTCTGTATTATTAATGGCATTAATGATACCTTGGAGATTAACTGTAAGGTTATTGGGAGGTATCTTAGTCACCTGAAATTCAACGTTAAATAAGCATCCGGAAAAAGGATTTGGTAAATTATAGAGGGCAGTGGTATTCATATCATATGTGACTAGGCATTCAACCTGAGGCTCTACCTCTAAAAACATATCCACCTCTTTATCATGTAATTCCTAGGTACATACACTGGTTGGGTGTTCTAACTTACAAGGCTCATATAGCTGTGTTTGTTAAGGACATACTAATCCATCATCAGTATCAGTACAATAGGGATAAGTCATTTGTGCTATTACTGGTGTTTATGTGTGTACCTCTCATCTGGGGAATCTATAACTGAGTGCCTCCAGTAGTTGTCCACAAGGGGACTGGTAAGATTAAATACTTACACATCACCTGTCTCTGTGTGACATTATACATATGAATGTCACCCGTGCAAAAGTCATCAGCACACAACATTTTCTTACTCTGAATTTGTAACCATAATAAGAAAGATATATTAAACATCCTTCTATATACTTGTTCATTACCTGTCATTAACTGTGTTTGTGCTTTGCCCTTTTGCATATGTTGATGCATGGTTCTAAGAGAACATTCAGTCCATATGAACAGTTTAGAAGCATTTGTTGACAGGTAAAGTGTGTTAAACAATGTGCTATTGAACACCTGTAAATATTCACTATTCCAAGATATACTGTACTGGCCTATAATGGGGTAAATACTGTAGGCATCCATGTAGCTTGTATTGTAACTAATTTTCCCATATCTTCTCCTGCATTACTAATTTTTCTGGCTAAAGTTTCTATATCTACACGTAACCCTATACCTGTACCTGATGCTCCTAGCAATGTATCATACCATTCTTTCTTCTGCCTGCTATAGCATTTTGGGTCTGGGGGGAAAGAAATAGTGACTCTTAATATAGTGGTTTGTCTTTGGGTACCCACCTTTACACAAGTGGAGGGAACTTTAACTAGTGAGTCTTTCCTAATATTGGGCTTATTATTTAGGACGTACATCCTCACCATCATTACTGAATTATCTGGTAATTGTGTGGCATTAGTGTAAACTAGCACTACACCACTTTCTATAGTTGTTGGGCTTCCTATGGGTATACCAAGGTCTGTACTATTGACACTAAATACCCTGTGCCCACATAAATCCTTTATAGCCCATAAACTTATCAGTACAACACTTAATTTTTATTCCACTTATGATAGTAATATTATCCTATTCCCTCGGCACCCAGTAGAAATGCCTCACATTATATTGTGATAAACTTTTTATATATATTGAACCACCAGACCAGGTTACATTCAATATTCTACAGGGGACATCTGTTGACAGGGAGCAGGTATTGTTTTTCGATTTGTATATCCGGTAAATCTGGTTACTATAGGCTACCCTAGAGTACTCCATTTGTCCTCCTGGTTTAACCTGGTGTGTGTGCCATACCCCTAGACTAAGTATAACCAATATTATTACACAAAAAGGATTCATGATGGTGGGTCAGTCTTGACTGTCAACTTCTTGCAGTGTGAGACGCGTGCTTTTTCCTCCAATTTTCATCTGCAAATTACTTCACTTACACATTTCTTGGCTGTTGTTTTTGCAGTTGCTTTGGCAACTGGCCAAGCCTCTGGCCAATTAGAGAAGAGGTCTGTACAGACAAGGGCATACTCATATATCTGCACCTTAGGCAACTGAATATAGTCTATCTGCAGTCTCTGAAATGGGTATAATGGCTTTGGTTTATGCCTTTGTGGTACATTCACTGTGTCCTGGATTGTGTTTCCAACACACCTGGCACACTGCTACGTATGCTGTAGCAGCTCGTTTGAATTATGCAGTGGACTGTGGGCCATCTGGGTCATCAGGGGATATATAGCCCTTGTGAGCCACCACCTGGTGGCCTTTGCCCAATGCATATTAACACATGTGGCTCCCTCCTACTCTGAGCCTTTCTTTTCTCCTTCTATAGCTTGTTTTTGAAACTAGTGTAATGTCTGTATGTCCATGGGGTCTTTCTTTGTGTCTATTTCTATATCACAGAGGACTGGGATAGATAACAGTACAGCTTGCTTAGCCGCAGCATCTGCTGTGGCATTCTCCTTGGCCTTAGCTGTTTTCTACTTGGTGTGTACTTGCACCTTTAAAATGGCTACTTGGAAGCTTTAAGGCCACAAACAACAATCTAATGAGCTCAGCATGCTTAATGGGACCAGCCAAGCCCATAAAATACCTACTGTTCTAAATAGGCCCGAACTCGTGGGCCACACCCCAGACATACCTGGAGTCAGTATAAATGTTTGCTGTCTGATTTTCAGCCATTATACATGCCTCAGTGAGTGCACTCAGCTCTGCTTCCTGTGCTGAGCAGGAAGGTGGGAGTGGTTGCTGAATCAATATCTCCTCTAAGGTGGTGACTGCATACTCTGTTCTTTGGGACCCTTCATGATAATATCTAGAGCCGTCTACAAACAATTCCCAGTCTGGATTAGATAAGGGAACATCTAGCACATTCTATAGTTCCTTCATTTCCATTTTCATAAGTTCAAGACAATTATATTCAGAAAATGTTTAATTTGTGGTTTTATCTGACTGTATTTGCAGTATATTATCCCCCATATCATTGTCATTGTTCTGTTCCTTATTGCTATTACCTAATATGTTGTCAACATGTGTATGTATGCAGTAGCGGATTTAGCGCTAGGCAACATAAGCGCCCGCTTAGGGCCCGGCGGCTCGCAGGGGGCACGCTCACAGGGCTGTATGGAGGCTTGTTATATAGTTTCATGCGGCCTCGGCAGACTGTCAGCAGCATCTCATGATCGATTGGACAGCTGCCGCCGGGTGCCGCTCTGTCTGTTTTACTCATTCACTCTCCTCTCCGAGCCCTCCCCCCTGCACTGTACTGCTTGTTATGTCACACACTCAAAGAGAGGAGCCAATGGAGAAGCTGAGCCGAGGTGCCGTGCTGCTGCCTTCCAAGCTCCAGAGATAGGGTACAAGAAGAAACAGATGGTGAGTGTAAGCAATTTTGGGTGGTGGATTGGGGTACCTTAGTATAGCTGCAGCAGCAGTGGGGGGGAGAGGGTCAGCCGCAGAAGGGGGGGCTGGCCGTAGGGGGGTTGTCTGCGGAGTTGGTTGTTTCTGGCTGGGAGTCAGCCTACTGTTGGGTATTAGATGGCAGTGTGATTAAGCAGCACTCACCAGCTCTAGTAGATATTGGGGGGGAGGGGGGGTGTCAGCTGAGGGTGGTTCCATCCACGTGGGGGGGGGCTGCGAAGTTGGTTGTTTCTTTTTGGCTGTAGTTTATCAGACTGGGCTAGACCATGTTATACATATTAAATATGCGCATTATTATTTCCTATATTATGTCATTCTCCAGACCCTTGATAAAAATATAGAATACAATAAACAAATGAACCGTATATGATAAATTAGTGCTCTTCTAATAAAGTACATTTTGCAACACAAAAGGCTGTACTGTACTTCTCATGCTGAGTTATATAATGCTGGCCCCAATGCAGGAGTCTCAGTGTTTCTTCAGACGATTGTTGCATACTGTGCATGTGTATGCATCGCAGTACATGCGAACCGGAAAGCGAATGCAGAGTGATACGCAGACCCATGGTACACTGACTGGGGTGGTCGGGTGAACTCATGCGTGCCAGTGCGTTTCAACGGCGTTGCAGGGGTGTGCATAAATTAGCCACTATGATACCATATGCAGCTTGAGGCCTCATAGAGTAAGCTGAAATATGCAATTCCTGAGTGAGGTCTGACCTGCCGTATATGGATCCGATGTTACTCAATGTTACCGATTGTTTTGCTATGTTGAAAAGTATACAGATGTGAGTAAGGGGAAGTGGCTGTCCTTATGTTAGGCTGCGATCGCAATGCCAATGCAAACATATACATATAACCGCTGATATTAGCAACTGCATTGCGGGCGTATAAGCAGATTTGCGATCTGTAGTGAATTAGGCCCTGTAGCTTCATTGCTGCAGTGGAATAACATGAGACAACCCTTTTAAAAACACAGCACCATTATATACAGTATGTTATATGTTACCGTGTGGCATAATATGTAAATGGAATTACTGTGTGGCATAATGTGTAAGGGACATTACAATATAAGTAGGAAAAATAGGGAATAAATCAGGAATGAAAATATAGTGTTATGGATTGTTTGAAGAAAGGGGGCCCCAAATCGGTATCTTGCTTAGGGTCCCATTAGGTCTAAATCTGCCTCTGTATGTATGTCTCCCCCACTATTGCCCTCTTTTGAATTCTGCGTTGGAAGCAATGTAGCAGGATTCAACACTGTGCACCTCTTAATGGTCACATTGATAGGGCTTAGTAGGGTTACCTCATACTTGGTTAACCTGGCTGCAGAAACATGCTTAGTTTTGGCCTGGTTAAGTATTTTTGTTACTGAGTGGGGAATCTGTATTATCAATGCGTGTCCAGCACTAAATCTGCTGCCTTGTCTTTAAGCAGAGCTGCAGCTGCAACTGCTCTTATGCAAGAGGGTGCTCCTTTGATTATACTATCAAGCTGCACTGAATAGTATGCCAGGGGCCTTTGTTTATCACCATGTTTCTGCACTAATACCCCTTGAGCATGTCCCTGTGTTTCATGACAGAATAGCATAAAAGGCCTGTCATATCTGGGTAATCCTAGTGCTGGTGCTTGTGTAACTGCAGTTTTTATCTGACTAAAAGCTTCCTTCTGTTCTGATGTTAATGTTACTGTTTTGTCTTTTGTATCGGTCAACACATCATAGAGGGGCTGCATTATGAGGGTTGCGTTTGGAATCCATTCCCTGCAATACCCTGTTAATGCCAGAAATGCTCTGAGTTGCCTGGTGGTAGTGGGTTCTGGCACTTTCTGTATAGCTGATACTCTATCTGTGTCAAATGTCTTGTACATTGAGAAATACAATGTCCTAAAAAGGTAACTTGTGCTTGAGCTGTTTGCAGTTTTTCTTTTGATACTCTGCAATTTTGTTCACACAGAGAAATAAGTAATGACTTGGTTTCACTTTAACACTGTCCCTCTGTATCTGCACACAGGAGCAAATCATCCACATACTGCAACAACTGGGTGGTCTCAAACTGTGGTCTACACCCTTGCAGCACAATGGACATAGGGCCTGATTAAGTGCCAGCTGCTAAGGCGCGATTGCTTGCAGCTGCTACGAGTGACTAAATGCAAAACAAGCAATCGCTCGCAATGCACATCGCAAGCGGGTAAACACCCATCCCAAGTAAAACACACACCCCGGACCATGTAACAGTACGAGTGACCGCTACATATGCAGTAGTCTGATGGACGCAGCCGTCACCCTGCTCGTCCATCACAATTACTTGCCAGAGTCATGTGTTCTCATCTGATCTTTCGTTTCCATTTTTAATTGCTTATGATGTGATTGCAATCATTGTATAACTGCACCTTTGTTCTGTTTCCTGATTATTTTGTTTACTGATATAGGAAATGCCTACTTTTTTAAACACACACGCACACACTTTATATGTATAAGTACATAATATCCATATATATATATATATATATATATATATATATATATATATATATATGTGTGTGTGTGCATATATATAATATGTATATGTTAAATTAAAATGTACATATAGACAGATACAAAGATAGATAGACAGGTAGATAGATAGTTTTTTATTATAATTTCAAATTAACTAATGGAATATGTTAACATATAATAAAAACACAACACGTTTTTATCTTTTTTGTTTTTTATTTTAAAAATGTAACAACTATTTAAATGTCCCTTTGTATCCAGGTGATGGCCTCCAAAATTAATTGCACAGCTGTACCTATTACAGTGAGCTCCCTCTGGAGCACATCCTGCCATGTGTCCTCTTGTTCCACTGAAATGTAAATAAAATAAAAAATGTTGTTATTGATGTATTTGTTAGTCAATCGTAACAGTTTAAAGCATCACCCATCCACCATAGCCATGAATGTTTTGGGTGTATCCCTTCACTGGCTAATAGTGCACAGTGTAGCACTAGCACATACAGACACCTGTGTCATCCTTGTTTAATAAATGCAGAAACACTTTGGAAACTAAAACCTGACATTGAAATAGTGATGCATCTTCTAAATAAAAACACATCTAAAAAATTCCATGAGGAATTAAAAAACACACACACACACACCTAATGTCTGCAACAGTTAAGCTACTTTTGAAATCAAGAAGTTTATTTTGTAAAATCAAAATGGTAATAGCCCTTTTGAAAAAACAAAATGGCTGCAGACCTTAATATGAAATAAACAAATAGGCCATTAAAAGCAATACATGTTTTTAACACAAACAACAAACCATAGATCCATACACATACATACAGACCAGGGCTTGCTCTAGGTGTGTTTGACCAGTGCGGTCGCACAGGGGCGCCACCCATAGAGGGTTGCACCCCTCCACAGCATCCTGATTTCAGCGGGACAGTACTGTCCCGCTGTTCCACTCGTGAGCCGAAATGGCCCATGGGTGGTCAAATCGGGAGGTTGGGGATCCCCACCACTGCAGCTGTGCAGCGGTGCCAGACCCCCGGAGTGTGAATGGATACCCCCAGCCTGACATGAAGGAATGCTTCAAAATAACATCACACAGGGGGCATGGCCTATGGTAATTAGGCCACGCCCCCAAATTCAGCTTTGCCGCGCACGATGTTAGGGCGCCTTCTCAAGGGCCAGCACAGGGTGCTCAGAACCCTGGAGCCAGCCCTGTTACAGACAAATACACACACACAGAAAGGCATACACAACACAAAGCATACACCACGCAAAGCATGGAAATGGAAATGCAGATGCAAACGGTATAGTGCCCACGAGGGAAGTAGTAATGCATTGTCCTTGGACAAGAGCAGAACTAAATTCCATCATAAATTATTTCCCTGATCCCAAAATGGAATTAGCCAAATGTCAAACATTTTTGAGAAATTTGGGTAGTTCACATGAACCCACTAATAAAGATTGGCGTGTGGTGTTAAGGGCCCATCTGCCACGCAATACCGACGTGTCAAAATTTATCACGGATTGTGCATTGGATGGTGACGTCCCCTTAACAGATCAAGTAAACCAAGGTAACATTTCCCGCATTGTAACTCAATTGGGTGTATATTTTCCAGTAGTAGTTAACTGGAACAAAATTTTCACAATTAAGCAAAAGGAGAGTGAAACTGCAGAAGACTATTGTGACCGGGCTCTGCAGGCTATCACCCAGTACACTGGGATAGAAGATATTAAAGATAGCACTCACCACAGGGGAATGATAGTCACAGTACTCATGGACGGTCTGAAAGACGATTTAAAGATTCGGGTTCAGACCTCACAACCTGGCTGGAGGGGACTCACAATAGATAACCTCATAGAGTCTGCCATAGAACATGATAAGATAATCACAAAGAAGAGAGAGACCCAGAGCGAAAAACTAATGGCTGTCAGTATACAAGCTCTGGAAGGAATGACAATAAAAACACAGCCAACCGACACACCTGCACCCACACACACCTGCACCTGAACAATTACACGTCCTCACCAATCCTACACCACAGCAAACACATCCTTACCCCACATATCATACACAACCACAGGCCTCATACTACCCACAAACTTCATACCTCCCACAATTCCCTTATCCTTCACATCCTTACCCTTCCTATCCTTACCCATACCCACCATCTGTCCCTCTTGCTCAAATCCCACAACAATCTTTTCATCCACCCAGTTCAAAATTATGTTTTAACTGTCACCAAGTGGGACACATAAGTAAGTACTGTAAAATGAAGAACACCACACAGGAACACGAGTTTCCCATGGGTTCATAGGTAACCCCAGTATCTTCTCCAAGGCCTTATATGACTGTTTATAATCTTTTCAACCTATCAATGGATCTGTTCTAATGTAAAATGTGGATGATTTATTGTTGTATTTTAGGTCATGTTTAAATTATATTAAACTGTTGTGCTTTATCTCCCACTCATAGGACACAAGGTTGCTAAGGATAAATGGCAGCCATGCCAGGCTGAGGTCGACTACTCGGAATACTATCCAACCCAGTGGCACAGGCATTATTTAGAGCAGTAGCTATTAATAACAAGATTTAATTGGAGGAATCTGTATGCAGATACTATATCCCTAGAATTATTAAAAATTATAGGGGGACTTATTTTACAGGTGACGTTTCCAAGAACATGTGTAAGATGATGGGTAACAACACTAAGATTATCCCAGACTGTCTTTTCCTTTATTTGCCCCCACCCTTGAGATACTGTTCAAGCAGGCAGCCTCATGTGAAAAATTGATAATGAGGTTACTGTGCAGGGTCTCACGAAGATGAATGAGAATAACCGAAATTGAAAGTGTTATTAACTAACATGTCTAATGCAAACTGTCATGATGTCAAATCTGGAAGAATTTGTTATGATCCAAATTTTTTTCAGCTCAGGTTGTTTGACTGATCAGTGGAAAGGTCCGTATCTGACGATACAGCATCCTCAAAGGGTGGCCATGGAAGATACGTGGGTCCATTCCACTCACTATAGGGAGGTTAACCAACCGGTGGAGATACAAGGCAGAGACAAGGCCGATAACGTGGACCTGTTGATTGCGAGCTTGTGCCGGAAGGATTAAAAAGGTGACGGTGAGATATCTGAGTTAAAGAAATGTGTAGATCAGTACTTCCAGCAATGGAGTGGTCTGCTGTGGTCATCCTAGTTCTTTTTCTTTCCAGAGTTTTATTTTTTGTCATGATGATCTGTTTGGGGATACTCAGTGTCTGTGATGGGGGACCGATAAAGGAGATGTGAGCTGATGGCGGAGCTGATGGAGTGGAGTCAGGAGGAGGCGTGCTATACAAAATCAGGGGAATGCCGGTCCAATTTCAGTACAGTAAATTGTTGTGAAAATGTGAATAACAATAATAAGGAAGAACTGTATTACAATCCTGAGTTATGATGTAGTGTATAACAATGTAGCCTGAGTTTGAGTGGTCGTGCATGGATATAACGTTTATGTTGTTTTAAGTCATCTTAGGTAATGCAGTCCCAACCCCTTCCAAGGCTCTCCTTATAGGATAGGTGCATCCCCACATCTTTCCCATGATCCCTTAAGGATCCACAGTGTGCGTATAAGGGCAGTTTTATGTCCCTCCCGGAGACGCATTATCTGAATGGTTCAAATGACCATACTGTGTTATACAATAATAACATTGAACGGTATATTCTCATGCATGGCTAAACAGATTCAGAATAGGTTGTGATAGCTCTTGATTGGCTATCAAAGGGTGGACTGTCGAAACCGAATAATTGGGTAGGACAGAATCTGTTTGCCAATCAGGAAAACCTGCACGACGCCATCTTGTGAATGGCAGCAAGACTCCATTTTAGAAAGGAAAGCTTACACAAGCGCCATTTTGTCAAAAATACATAGTACACAATCCACAGTGCAAAATTGATAAAAGTAGCAATTTTGCTACTCACAACGCAAAGTTGCTAAAAAGTAGCACAAACAGCTTTTTCACAATCTTCCCCAAACACCTACCGACGGTGTTTAGCAAACATAAAATAACTTTCCAACACATTAAAATCACCACAGACTTATATTTGAGCAGTAGCAAAGTTGCTAAAAAGTAGCACGAACAGCTTTTTAACAATCTTCCCCTAACACCTACCGACGGTGTTTAGCAGACATAAAATAACTTTGCAACACATTAAAATCACCACAAACATATTTGAGCAGTAGCAAAGTAGTGGTGTTTTCCCCTGCATTCACATTAACACATACGCGATGTAGCAAAAAGTAGCAAATTACTGGTGTTTTCCCTGCACTTCATGTTAAACATAGGACAACGCAAAATAGCTATTTAGATGCACAGCCAGCTTTTTAGTGACCTTTCCCAAACCCATACTGGCATGCTCACACACATACACAGAAGCCTTTCCAACTTAGTGCTGGTCGCTAAGTGCCCCACAGACACTCAAACACACAACACAATTTAGTGTCATTTCTCCCCGCATACACATTTAAAAGCAATGGTCCCGCAGCGTGAAAGGAATGATTATTACATGGTTTAAATTGCAATGTCAGCATATAAAGAAATGAATGTTTTTTGTAACTATGGCTTAGTGAATGACAATTGGACTGTTTTTGGTGCCGTACTGTTCTACTCGGTTCCCTCAGCATTCCGGTGGCATCGGTGAGAAGATCAGAACATGCGGCTATGAAATATGAATGTTAGAGACAATAACTTCTTGAAATGTTGTATGCCATAGTTTAGACTAGATTTATTATGCAGCGGGAAAGTGGACACAATCAGGCTGTTAGAGGCTGGGTTGAGTCTTTTCACTGACCTATGAATTGTACCGTATCGGAAGAAGCAAGAAAAGGAACCAATGAGAACCTGCCAACGTATTCCATTGTATTGCTTATCCCAGTATGGGTATATATGTGAGTGCTCTGAAATGGGATGCCAGTCTGCGGTGTTCTTGTTATGCTGTTTTGACGAAGGTTTCATTACTGATGCCGGTACCTGGTCCCAGAGCACACGCATATGTATTGACTGTACATTATGACCTAATAACTGTACAATTTATTTTGCGCTCATTGTTAGCTCATAGCGTGGTAACATCTGTACTTTTACCTGAATAATAATCTTTAGCATGTTGAACCGCTATTCAACTGTCTGAGAGTTTCATTAATGGTATAATTAAACACAACGCTAATTAGCGACATCATGTGGTTTTAGAAGGTATAGGCAGGTTTAGAGGTTCTAGGCAGGTGAATCTTAGAGGTTTATAGGCAGGAATGTACTAAAGATTTATTTACGATTCAACAATATAAACACAACACCTATCATACAGCATGTGACTCACCTAATCCCACAGCTAGCACATGCCTGTGGGACTTGTCATACACTCCCAACACTCCGCAGCTTCTCTTGAAAGTGAGTTGAACTTGGAGGGGCAGTTTTATAGGGTGTGTTGGTTACTTGTGCATTGCGTAGGGCACTGCATGGGAGTGGCGCACAGTAGTAGCGGTGTACGACATGGCTATAAATAGCAATGTCTGGCTTTTTGGATTTTGCAGTCATGGATTATGAGGAGGCCAGTATACTTGACTGCATGAATGACATACATGATTTTCTGGACAAATATGGATTGGGACCAGCATCAGAAAATGTAGATGTGGACACACTTGCAGATGTGGGTGTGACAAGTGTGTCTGTGCTGCCACCAGATGTTCCTCCTCCACTTCCTATAAACACATCACCTCCAAATGTGGCTGGCCCATCAGATGGCAGGATACAATGTCAAGATATTCCTTGTAGGGTTACGGATACCCTCATCCAGGAGGTACTAGCCAGATTCTCTTTTAACCATAACATTCCAGTACAACATCGTAATGGAATATGGGTGGAAATATCCAAGATCATCAATCAGAAGCTCTCCACTATTGTTGATGCTTATTTACTCAGAAAAAAGTAAGTAATTTATATATTTTACAAACAAATGAAATTTTTTTTGATAATGTTGTTGTTTTTTCATGATTAAAATAAACAAAGTCTATTTTGTAGTCCCAATGTTGTAAGCCCAATGTTCAATATATAATTTGTGACATAGCAAGATGTTTTTTTCTAAATATTGAAGCTATAAATCTTATTAGGTGGGGTGACCTTTGCAGCCGACTCAAGATAAAGCTCAATTTATGGATCAAACACCTTAATGGACCAGGGGGTCCCCTCCCTGACCGCTTGGCTTTGACCCAAAGGCAGCAACAGATGTTGGGGTCCTTAGATTGGAGGTTTGTCTCGGAGGCCCATTTAGATCATCTGGAGCCTCCACAAGATGGCCAACATGCTGTGTCTGCTAATTATTTGCTTACATCTGTCTCTGTATCTGTCTATTTATGTGTAAAGTATAAATACTAATTTTTACTTCTTCAATTTTAAAGGACCTTGCTTGGATGAAGGCTGCAGTCAGGTGGGGAGACAGTACAACCTCCATCAACTGTCCCTTCCCCATCCACCACTGCCACCTTTGCCCAAGTCATCGATGGCCTTAGGGTGGCAGTGGAACGTCAAACTGCAGCCATTGAGGCAGTCCAGGCCAGCATGGTGGAGCAAACCTCGATTCTAAGGACAATAAGCCAAGATGTCAGGGAGATGAAACAACAACTCACTGGCCCAAGAGAAGATGAGGTGGACCAGTGCCCTGAGTTCCCAGCAGGGTACACAACAGTCCACCAGGATCAGTAAATTGAGCTATTCGGAGTCGGCTGCAAAGTAAAAGAAAAAGATTGATGATCTTGGATAATTTCCACCCAGATTTCAAAACGAACTTTATGGATGTTTATGGCCAAAAATTTAATCTGGTTAGTGCCCCTGGAAACCAATACGAGGAATAATTTGACATTGTATCTTGCCATCATATGTGCCATACATATTTGGAGGTGATTTTTTATTTGTAGGATGTGAAGAAGGGACATTTGGTGATGGCACAAAAGGCACAACCCACATCTGCAAGTGTGTCCCTATTCCAAATTCATCCAGAAAATCGTGTATGTTTTTTTTTATAATATTTTTAAATTTAAAATATGTATTTTATTTTATAAATCACAAATGTATTTATTTCAAGCACAAATTGTTTGGATTCCGAAATAATAAATCATTTTGAACATGTCCAAAAAAGTCAGTCATTTGTCTTTTTAGATGCTTGTTGATCCTTCTAAAACTACAATAAAAAATCAATATAGCTACTATGGAACTACGAATCCAAGCCTGGCCTGGCACAGTATAGCTATTAAGGCATGTATTTACTCTGGAATGGTATGCTGGGATGACGCCCTCTACCTCGGTCTACCAGTAAAAGAATTACACCGCTTGCAGATGGTACAAAACGCAGCTGCCAGGCTATTAACCAACCAGCCCCGTTCCAGCCACATAAAACCCACTCTCTATTCCCTTCACTGGCTGCCTGTCAGATGGCGAATTGCTTTCAAAGCCCTTCATGACCATGGCCCAGGGTAACTGAAGCAGTTTCTGATTCCTTACTGTCCCACTCGACAAAGGACTATTAACAGTACCTAGAATCTCACAGAATTTGTCTGGGGGTTGAGCTTTCAGTTTTGTGGCTCCAACCTTTTGGAACTCACTTCCCCGCACAGCTCGAGAGGCCTCCACTCTAGAATCCTTCAAAAATAGACTCAAGACTCACCTATTCACCCAAGCATTTCACTAATGTCCCTTGTTTAAGCTTATTTTGTATTTTGTACTGTAAATGTAAAGCACTTTGAGTCCTTTAGGAGAAAAGCGCTATATAAATAAAATTATTATTATTATTATTACTATTACACTTTAACTACACAAAATGAACAAATTTTAAAGATTTTGAAAATGAAAAAATATAGGGACAATAGTTAGAGAAATGCAATTTATTTGGTATTGGTATCTGTAAAGACATCACAAACAATCAAAAGGAGCAACTTGAAAAAATAAAAAAATATGTTAACTAATGCATCTACTTATACAATGCAATGAGTAGCACCTGCTACTACCTGTCTGATTACCTGACTGCAACCATCGGCTGCGTAAAGAACCATCGACTGCTCACGCAGTGCTTGTGGTAGACCCTGGGCTCCTGCAAACACTGCGAGTGCTTCAGTCAAAATAGATGCGAGGTGACATCTACAATGATGCTGTCTTTTAATTATGGATGCCCATAAAATGCAGTTTTTATGGTCAGACACGCCTGCGTTTGCTCCAGCACTCCCCCCGGTCATAAGCACCTTCCCCTGTTACCACCCACAAATGGCACTATCTGTCACTCAAAGTAGCGCTACGAGCACACGAATCCCCATCGCAGTGACTGGCTTATGAATGCGCACTGCATTTTGTATGCATGCGCGCTGTGCAACAATCGCCCGGCAGGGAGCGATTGCGCCTTAGTGACCGGCTCTGAAGGCCATTTTCAGAAGCCCATAGCCTCTGAAAATGTAGATGGAGAGGTTGCTCCTCCTTGGGGTAATCTAGTCCAGCAATACTGTTTGCCCATATTTGTAAAAGCTAAATAGAGCTGACACTTTGGTGTAAGAGATACAGAAATATGCATTAGCTAAGCCAATTACTGTGAAATTAGTTGCTATTGCTGGTATTTGGTTTAGCAAATTGTGTGGATTAGGCACTATAGGTACATCCAACACCAACCGTTTGTTTACCTCTCTTAGATCATGCACCATCCGGTATTCCTGTTTACCATCTGCCCCACCTTCTTTTTCACCAGAAATAGAGGAGTGCACCATGGGGACCTGAATTCTCTTATAACCCCTGGCCTTTTCCTGATCTCTGGTCAGTGGGTATTGTTTAATCTTTTCTGGCACTATACCTGGTTTTAGGGTGAGTGTAACCAGTTGTACATCTAGTAATCCCACATCTGTTTTACCCTTAGACCAGGGGTCTTCAAACTTGGCCCTCCAGCTGCTGTGGAACTACACATCCCAGCATGCACTGCCATAGTTTTAGCATGCTGTTATATAAAAAAGGTGGCAGTGCATGCTGGGATGTATAGTTCCACAGCAGCTGGAGGACCAAGTTTGAAGACCCCTGCCTTAGACCATAACTTTTCAGGGACCCCTGACAGTGAGTCAGGGACCATCACTTCTATCTTTGTCTGGTGTTGCAGCAAACATATTGCTGCTGCTAGCTGACATTGAAGATCCTGCCCTGTACTTCCTTTCAGTATTATATTACCATCCCTGTACTCAATGGTAGCTTGTAATACATTAAGGATAGCTGCTCTTAACAAATTAACTGGACAGGATGTGGAGGTCAGGAATTCTACAGGGACTTTAATTTCTTCTGACCCCACTGCAACTTTTATGGGCTTACTAACATGTAAGGATACGCTATGTCCTGTTAGTCCTGTTCCAGGAATTGTCTGATTTGTTACATATTTCTTGGGAACATCTTCTACTCTTAAAACAGTGCGGCTTGTGCCAGTGTCTATTATACAGTCAATTTATTTCCCCCACAGGTAGTGTCAATTCAGGGCCGTAGCTAGGGTAGTGCGGCTGGTGCCATCGTACAGGGCACCACAGGTCAGGGGGTGCTGTTTGGGCCTGTCAAATTTCTGTTTATTATCATTCTCACTTGCAGCTTCCTCTTATTTCATCCCCAGCATCTCCTGGCCTCCCCTATCTCTTCCCAGGCCCTTCCCCATTAGGCCATTCCCCTTTTTTTGGGTGCATTATGTCCCTTTGAAAAATGAGAGGGGGCGCCAATGCTCTTTCTGGCACAGGGCACCAAAAAGTCTAGTTACGGTTCTGTGTCAATTGTACTATTCCCTTGGGACCTGAGGTATTAATAGTGGATTGTGGGGAACCTAAGTTATTAGTAGTGGTTTGTGGGGGACCTGACCCTGGACGGCCTATTCCCTATGGGCTATGCACTGTTTGAATCCCTACTCCAAATTGCTCTGTTTTCTCTGCCCATTCCTTAATTTCTGACAATCCCTTTTCATGTGACCTGCTTTATGACAGAAGAAACATAACCCTCTCCTTTTTGCTTCTTCTGGTGATACTTTCCTATAATCTCTGGTCTGTCTAGGCCAGGGGTTCCCAACCATGGTCCTCAAGGCACACTAACAGTCCAGGTTTTAGGGATAGCCATACTTGAGCACAAGTGACTTAACTAGTACCTCAGTTATATTGATTTAACCATCTGTGCACAATCATGGATATAACTAAAACCAGGACTGTTAGTGTGCCTTGAGGACCGAGGTTGGGAATCACTGGACTAGGCTTTGGTTCCTTATAGGGACCATCCTGCATCAAATAAACTGTTACTCTCGGAACCTGACCTCTCTCTCTTACAGTACGTTCTTTTTCCTTTCTTGATTTTGATCTTCTATTGCTCTTGACACATCCAGTACAGCTGGGAGTGTCTAAGGGGTAAATTTAAGAGTCGAGTTTGTGTGAGTTTTGGCGAGATTGCATGCTCACGTGAGTTTTGGCATTTTTTTCATCTTGCAAATTTTACTAAAGACAAACTCGAGTGAGTTTAGAAGTGAGTTCTCCCTTTTCACTGTTTAAACTCATGTGAGATTGCAAACTTGAATAAACTCACCATTGGCCAAATTAGGAAGTACTTTAGATGAAAAAGATGCAACTCACAAATTTACTAAGAATCGAGTTTCCAATCTCGTGTGAGATTGTAGCAAACTGAAGTTTTAAACACTCACCTCCTAAGCTGTGAGTTTGGCTGAAACATACACAAATCATTGTGATTTGTGTATGTTTTTTTTTTTTTTACTTGTTTAAATAGGGTTATTTTTGTTAAAAAAAATGACGTGAGGTCCCCCCCCCAAAGACTAACCAGCCCCGGTCTTGCCAGCCAGTCCTGGTTCTTAAAATTACAGGGAAAAATATGTGTAGGGTTCACCTATAATTTAAGAACCAGCACTAGGCAGCAGGGACAGAGCTGGTTTTGAATATAGGGAGGGAAAAAAATGGCGTGAGGTTCTCCCTATTTCCAGCACTGGACCCTTTCTAGTGGGGGGCTAATGCCACAGCCAGGGGAGCCCTTTCACCAGGCCCCCCAGCCACAGCATCAGCCCTGTCTGCTAGTCAGCTCAGGCCAGGGATCCCTGGGGAATTAGGGACCCCTCCAATAAAGGGGTCCCCCTCTCCAGGGCACCCCTGGCCTAGGCTGATAGCCCAGGGCTATCCCCGCCACCCCTGGGTGGTTGGTTATTTGTGTTTAACCTTGTGGTTACATCAGATACAATGTACCATTTCTCAGCATAGACTTCAATGGCGATTTCTCTCCATTGAAGTCTATCGGGAGACACGCTGACCGCATACAGCCAATCAGCGAGCTGCTTCGATGGAGATGCCCGCTGATTGGCTGGTGGCTCCTTCAATGATGGGACACACATGTGCCCCGGTCATTTGCGCAGAGTAAAGGTATGTGTAAACACACATACCTTTACTCAGTCCGCTTGGATTCGGGTACACGCGTGTTTTTATTTTAACCCTTTGGATGCCGACTTGGAGAAGAGGACGTGAACTACGCATAGGAGAGGTGAGTATGAATTTTTATTACAGGTACCCCGGTGGATTACTTCGGATACTAGGTGAGTATGTGTGATAGTGAGTGTGAGTGTGCATGTATGTTATAATAAAAGTTTACTTTCAAGATGTATGTTGTGTTTATTATGTATTGCTTTGGTTGTGGAACTACAAGTTCCAGCAGGCCCTTAATGCTGGTATTTGTGGTTCTACAAATACAAGCATGTGGGGGAGGCTTGTTGGTATGTGTAGTTCCACAACTAAAGACAATATTTAACCATTTATTTTAGGGATGTGCAGGCTCGGATAGGTTCGAGTTTGCACGTGGAGTTCGGATTTTTCCCTCCAAAAAAACGGCACTCAGAAAGAGGCAAAACGTCATCTTACATGGACGAACATCATCATTCCTGGACAAAAGTCCGAACTCCACGTGCAAACTCGAACCTATCCGAGCCTGCACATCCCTAATTTATTTTACACTACACAATAACACTATCAACCCACCATCCACCGCCCAGTGGTAGAGGGGATAGCCCCGGGCTATTAGCCTAGGCCAGGGGTGCCCTGGAGAGGGGGATCCCCTTATTGGAGGGGTCCGCAACTCCCCAGAGATCCCTTGCCTGGGCTAACTAGTGGTCATGGCTGATGCTGTGGCTGGTGAAAGGGCTCCCCTGGCTGTGGCATCAGCCCCCTGCTAGAAAGGGCTGGTTTTAATTATAGCAGAACCCCTATGCAAATTTTTTCCCCCTATAATTAAAACCAGGACTGGCCCTGCAGCCAGATGCTGGTACCTTATTTACAGTGGAACCCTACTCATTTTGTTCCCCATAATTGTAGGTACCAAGACAGGCAGGCAAGTCGGGGGCTGGTTATGCTTTAGGGGGGGACCCTATGTAATTTTTTTAAATATTATTAAACCATTTTTTACAGGTCTTAACAAACAATCAGCTTACACATATCTCACTGATATGTGCAGGCTGCTTGCTCAGGTGAGTTTGGAAGAGAGAACACACTGCAATCTCGGGTGAGCAATCTCATCTAAACTCTCCTCTAAACTCGCAATTTGGAGGAAAAAAATTGATCTGCTTCACCATCTAAAAACTCACTTTCACCTAAACTCACTTCTTGTAAATTTGCGAGGAAAAACTCACCCGACTTTTTGTGAAGCAAAGTGAGTTTAAAAACTAAAAAACTAGACCAAACTTGATTCTTAGTAAATTTACCCCATAGTGTCTGTTTCTGGTCTCTTTTGATATAGTGCCACTCTCAAATTTTTAAGTAAGCCTCCCAAGAAAGCAGTTCTAAGCAACCACTCATGGGTAGAATTATTATGTTGGAATCCCCTAAGTGTGACTGGTGTGTTTGATGATAATAATCCTTTACTGACTGTCCCATTCTCTGCCTGCCTTCAGGTACAGCAGGCATATGCTGCTGTTGCTACTCACACTACCTCCTTAACCTAGTAACAAAGAGTGTTCCTGACTCAGGAGTTTTTCTGTTATCTGCACCTGGAACTACCACTACTCCTTCTTCACCTATTGGCAGAGCTAGTATTTCTGTCAGGCTGCCTGTTCCCACTGTCATCCTACATATTTCCTCCACATCTGCCCAAGTAGCTCCCCAAATAGTTACTAATCTCTCCACATATCTGTGGAGGGCCATTGGATTCTTTCTGGTGTCTGGGGCTTTATTTACAATATCATTCATCTCTGCTGCCGTCCAGGGTCTATACTGATTTTGGGTTCTTAACCTTCTCATAACATCTGTATTCTGGGGATCTGGTTCATACTCCTCATTTGTAGTTACAGGATAAGCCTCTACAGATGTGTTTGGTATGGGGGTGGACCTGTCCCTATCTAAATATATATCTGTTCACCACCACAGTGTTCACTGCTACAAGATTCATCATTATTGCCTGTGACTTGCTTCTTGCACACCCGTGTCCTGTGTCTGTTTTTATTAACCATCCAAGACATTAAGGTACCTGCCCACCCTTGTATGGGAATAGGGCTGAAAATTCCTCCTGCGTAAGGCAGTGGAGGAGCTGGTGGTGTAACGGGTGATAAGTGTGGAGGTGATGGATAATGAGGTGATCTGGTTAAGCCTTGTTGATCACAGGGTTCACCTGTTCGGGGCACCTGATTCCCACAATATGGGCAATTAATGTTAGCATTAGGTACACATTTACCAAATACTGGGCATTTCCTGCCATCACTTACTGGTGTGGTAAATGGAGCCAAACTTGGGTACTTTGGGCTTAAATCAGGGGCTGTTAGTGATGCCTATTGATTTACCATAGGGGTCACTGAGACAGGCCTCACAGTATTTGGACCACAATTTTCCATAAACCGTGTCTTGTGTTACCTCCTGTTGTTTATATATTTCTTTGGCTACCTTTAACCAAGCCTGTACCTGCTTGCCTACTTTCTTACACTCTATCCAAGCCTTGTTTTCTTTTGCAAAGGTTTCCCATCTTACAGGATCTAGGGAACCCACACTGGGCATCCCTGCTTTCTGTAGTATCTTTTGAATATCTTTAAGTGCACTTTTACCCTCCTTGGATTCGACTAGATCCACAGGAGCACATAGTAATTCTTCTGCCATGTCTTTACTGCCCTGAGCCCTCATTGTGGGTTACCGGCTCCTAGTCTTTCCTTAATCCTCTAAGAAATCTTTATTTTATTCAAAGAACACTCACTTATCCCCTAATCCTGCATTCCTTCTGGGTAACCATACAACAAAACGTATCAGCTATAAATGCCTGTCAGCTGGCTACCCCCTAATAACTGGACAAGCTGCTACTGAACTATCCCTGCATAAATTCCTGGGTAGATAATTTATTAGTCCAGCCCAATCCTCACCTATTGTCACGGCCAGGGTTTCTCGGCATGGTGGTCACCAGGTATTACCTGTGAGTTATTGTGGTGAGGGGTCTCTGGCAGCGGTGCTTGGGATTGGCGAGGGGCATTGGCTGCACGTGGTTCTGTGCGGGCACATTGTCACTGAGGCCTGGTGGTGTTTTCATTCCGTTTGGCAAGGGCGCTGCCATCTTGCCTCAGGTAATGTGATTCAAGTTGTCCATTCCTGGTGGATTATGTGCTCTTTCCAGCCAGTCACAATGCGGCACCTGGTGTTTAGGAAGGTCCAGAGCCTTCATTCATTGCCAGTGCAACATGTTTCTCAGCTGCGGCTGAGAGAGAGTACCTGTGCCTTACCTGTCTGCCTGGAAGCGCTACTAGCCTGTTACCTTGCCTGCTCCAAACCTGCTGGACTCACCCTGCACCCTCCATTTACCCTTCCCCTGCCTGAGTACCTGAACCTGCTGTTTCCCTGCACCTTGCCTCACACTCTAACTCCCAGCTGGACTTCATTTCCACTGCCTGCACTTCATTACAGCTCACCAAACCTGCATACTGGACATTTCCTGCCTGTCACTATCTCCCATTTGCTTCACCACAGTTATCAAGTGCACTTTAGTGCTAAACCTGGACTTTTTCTTTTGCCATTCCCATGTCTGCTAAATCATTTATTAAAAACTCCACCTTTTTATTTAAATCTGCTTCTGTGTCTGCTCCTGTCACCACCCCGGGTCCACAACAAACCCAGACCTTCACACCTATCTTTGTAGCTAAATATGTTGGGTCCAAATGACACCTTATGAGGCAAGTATGTCCCTTCTCCTGTTTAAAATATATACCACAGAGATCCTCTTATTACAGAAAACCAGATCATTTATAAGTTCTGATGTAACAGCTGTAGTAAATATCACTACACAAGTACACCCCTCACACTTTAGTTGTATGTGGTTCATATATCAGACTCTGGAGACCTGTTATCCCTGTCCTTAATATTCATAGATAATACAGTATTCCCAATGTCACTATAACACCCCCACAGATAATGACCCACTGTTCTAACCCTTCTGGTATGATAAACAGATGAATAACATGTACAACCCTCCGGCCTCAGGTGCCCCTAGGCACTAAGGATTACATGACTGACAGCCCACTGGGTAGGTGTATTGCCTACAACAGCAACAGCAGCAGCAACATCTACCAAAAGACAGCTGATACAGAGGCAGGATACTCTTTGTATAACTGGTTTCACTAAGAGGCATACCGCTGAGAACCTCTTAGAAAACCTTACCCCAATTAGACTCTCCTCTGGATTTGTGATTTCGGACAATGTCACCAATATTGTGAGAGCATTACATGTGAGCAAATTCCAACACATCCCATGTTTTGCTCACACAATTAATTTGGTGGTGCAACATTTTTTAAAAAATGACTAGGGCGTGCAGGAGATGCTCTCCGTGGCCTGCAAAATATCCGGACATTTTAGACATTTGGCAACCGCTTGTCGAAGATTGCATAACCAACAGGTACTGTTAAATTTGCCTGCCATCAGCTGAAGCAAGAGGTAGTAACTCAGTGGAATTCTACCCTCTATATGCTTCAGCGGATAGAGGAGCAGCAAAAGGCCATCCAGGGCTATACAATGGCCTATGACATAGGCTGTGGAGAAGGAATGCACCTTACTCAAGTGCAGTGGAGAATAATTTCTATGTTGTGCAAGGTTCTCAAACCCTTTGAACTTGCCGCACATGAATTTAGTTCAGACACTGCAGGCTTGAGTCAGGTCATTCCCCTCATCAGACTTTTGCAAAACAGCTAGAGCAACTGAAAGAGAAGCTGAAATGGAGTGATTGTGCAAGGTATGTTGGATTGGTGGATCAAGCCCTTGATTCACTTCACCAGGATCCAAGAGTCGTCAATCTATTGAAATCTGAAAAATATATTTTGGCGACCATTCTAGATCCTAGGTTTAAGTCTTACCTTCTGAGTTTTTTTCCAACAGACCAAAATCTAAAACTATGCAAAGAGCTGTTGGGAAAAAAATTGTCAGCTGCAACGCCATCATCTCCTCCTTCAGTTTCTGCAGCTGCCAGGAAAAAACTAAATTTTCCTTACAGAATGCCTGCTAGTCATGGAGATTGTTCACCAAAAAATGACATCTGGATGGGCCTAAGAGAACTGCCTACTAGTGACATGTCTACCGTGACTATGTGTGATACGGTCTCCATTCATAGAATGGTGGAGGACTATTTCAGAGATAACATCCTAATAGGCATGTCAGACAGTCCCTTTCAGTACTGGCAGAAAAAAGAGGCAATTTGGAGTCCCATACACAAACTGGCTTTGCATTACTTAAGTTGCACACCCTCCAGTGTGTACTCCGAAAGAGTTTTTAGTGCAGCTGGCAACCTTGTCAGTGATCGGCATAGGAGGTTACTTCCTCAAAATGTGTAAAAGATGATGTTCATTAAAATGAATTACAAATTCCACGAGGAAGACCTCTACCAACAATTACATCAAAAAATTACAGAGGCGCCTATGGTGGATTCCAGCGGGGACTAATTAATATTGTGTGAAGAAGAGGATGTACACACTGATGGGGATGATGAGGATGACAACAACTTGTAATGTAAAGCCAGTTTGTGTATGGGATCATTTTCATTTCCATGTCCAATGCACATTGGCAGCTTGTTTTATTGGGGTCCAAACAAACCAATCATTTCAGCCACAATTGGCAGTCCTTGTTGCTGAAGCGATTTGTTTGTTAAACTGTGAATGTCCTGTTTCGTATACAACATAAGGGTGGGTGGGAGGGCCCAAGAACTATTCCATCTTGCACCTTTTTCCCTTTCCATTATGTGCTGGTTGGGGCATTGCTGTCTGACATTTTAAATTAATGTTATGGTTGGTTTAGGAACCAATGATTTGTTTTTAAATTAATTTATTATCAATTTTACAGCCAGGGGCTGCATCAATTAATTTATTTTTATTAATTATTCAGCCAGGGGCTGCACCCAATGAATTGTTTTTTACTTTTTTAATTCAATTTTTATTCATTATTCAGCCCGGGGCTGGACCAATGAATTGTTTTTTAATGTATTTATTTTACAGCCAGGGGCTGCACCAATGAATTTATTTTTATTATTAACTATTCAGCCCATGGCTACACCAATGAATTGTTTTTCAATTTATTTATTATCAAATTTACAGCCAGGGGCTGCACCAACTATCAACTATCAATTCTTCAATCCTCAAGGATATCCCAACCATCATCTTTGCATAGTCCTCAACTCTATTAATAATTATATTAATCAGTTTTGAGCCAGCAAGCTGGATGAAACCTTTTGGTCCTTTACCTAGATGAAAAAAATCAATATTGTGAGCTGTGAGGTGGTCAAAATTGACTGGAACCGAGTGGAAATAAATGTTATTGAGGTTATTAATACTATAGGAGCAAACAAAGGCCAATTTTAGGTAATTTTAGCTGGTTTTTTTATTTTTTAAGCAAAAAACTGATTCAAAACCCGAAAACAAAACACGGAGGTGAGGTTTTAGCAAAACCAATCCCGATCCAAAATTAGATATAAAGTATGTACCCACCCTCTGTTATCTTACTCTGAGAAAGTCATCATCTCACGAGGCTCTCATCACCAGAAGGCAGCGCGGCTCCATGCGGCAGGGGTGGGCGGAGCCTGAGGGGATTACAAAATACTAGGTGTGAGCGGGTTCGGATTTCTGAAATCCAAACCCCACCGAGCCCCCCCGATCCGAGGCAGATCCGAGTCAGGCTCGACTTTTCCCACCTGACTCGGATCTGTAATTGAGGCAAAACGTCATCATCCCGCCTTCCGGGTCTCGAGGGTTTTGGATCCTATATAAGGTACCCGCGTCAGTGCCATTTTCTCACTCGGCTGTGGACAGTGAAGAGAGAGGGTGGGAGTTAGGGCTGGCTGGGCTGTGTAGTGTAGTGTAGTGTAGTGTTGTGCTATGCTGCGCTGTGCTGCTGTTGTCCATAGGGGCTGTGTCCACTGCTCCAAAGTCCATAGGGGCTGGCTGTGTTGTGCTGTGCTGCTGTTGTCAATAGGGGCTGTGTCCACTCCTCCAAAGTCCATAGGGGCTGGCTGTGTTGTGCTGTGCTGCAGTTGTCCATAGGGGCTGTGTCCACTCCAAAGTCCTGTGCAGAGTCCCAGTCCTAAAGGGGTGCTGTAGCGTTGTCCAGGGGGTGCTCTGTCCATCAGGGGTGCTCCCCCCAAGTGCAAAAAAAATAAATATTTTCTGTGTTTGTGAAATGTGTGCGCAGTAGACGCACGTGCATCAACAAAGTAGTGCCAAGCGTGCGCCTGTGTCATAAGTAAAGGGCCGGCTGGCTTGACCATTACAGCACCCTTTAACCCCCAAAGTACACTCCAAACAAAATAAAAAATATGTTTTCTGTGTTTGTGAATTGTGTGCGCAGTAGCAGCACGTGCATCAACAAAGTAGTGCCAAGCGTGTGCCTGTGTCATAAGTAAAGGGCCGGCTGGCTTGACCGTTAAAGGGTGCTGTAACCCCCAAAGTACACTCCAAACAAAATAAAAAAATATTTTCTGTGTTTGTGAATTGTGTGCGTAGTAGCCGCACGTGCATCAACAAAGTAGTGCCAAGCGTGCGCCTGTGTCATAAGTAAAGGGCCGGCTGGCTTGTCCGTTAAAGGGTGCTGTAACCCCCAAAGGGCACTAGTCTCCAACAAAAATAAAAAAATATTTTCTGTGTTTGTGAATTGTGTGCACTGTGGCTGCACGTGCATCAACAAAGGAGCAGCGCCAAGCGTGCTCTGTGTCCCATAGGTAAAGGGCCGGCTGGCTTGACTGCTAAAGGGTGCTGTAACCCTCAAAGGGCACTCCAAACAAAATAAAAAAATATATTTTTTTGTGTTTGTGAATTGTGTGCGCAGTAGCCACACGTGCATCAACAAAGTAGTGCCAAGCGTGCACCTGTGTCCCATAAATAAAGGGCCGGCTGGCTTGTCCATTAAAGGCTGCTGTAACCCCCAAAGTACACTCCAAACAAAATAAAAAAATATTTTCTGTGTTTGTGAATTGTGTGCACTGTGGCTGCACGTGCATCAACAAAGGAGCAGCGCCAAGCGTGCACCTGTGTCCCATAAGTAAAGGGCCGGCTGGCTTGTCCATTAAAGGGTGCTATAACCCCCAAAGTACACTCCAAACAAAATAAAAAAATATTTTCTGTGTTTGTGAATTGTGTGCACTGTGGCTGCACGTGCATCAACAAAGAAATATCAAGAACCACTTCCTCCTAGTGCTGTTGCTGCTGCTGGGAGTTGTTCATCATCCCAGAGAGGAAGTAGGAACACCACTACTATTACTAAACAATTGACCCTCCAACAGTCCCTAGCGAGGAGGATGAAGTACGACAGCAGTCATCCTGAAGCAAAACGTATAACTGAGGCCTTGACTGCTATGTTGGTGTTAGACGTGAGTCCGGTATCCGCCATTAGTGCAGTGCGATTTAGACAATTGATGGAGGTAGTGTGTCCCCGGGTCCAAATCCCATCTAGATTCCACCTGCATCCTTAAAGCAGCAGCAACAAGCATGCGTCTGTCTGTTAAAGGGTGGTGTAACCTCAAAGTGCGCTCCACAAACAGTAAAAAAAAATATTTTTTTTCTGTCTTTGTGAATTGTGTGGGCTGTAGCCGCACCTGCATCCTCAAAGCGGCAGCGACAAGCGTGCTTCTGTCTGTTAAAGGGTGGTGTAACCCTCAAAGTGCTCCAAAAAATAAAAACCTATTTTTTTTATGTGTTTGTGTCTTGTGTGCGATGTAGCCGCACGTGCATCAACACAGTAGCATCGCCAAGCGTGCACCTGTGTCATAAGTCAAGGGCCGGTTTGGACATCTGGTCCATACTGAAGGATGTGCCGACAATTTCTGACAAGTCTACTGTCACTGCATATGATACTGTCCTCAAAGCAGCAGCGACAAGCGTGCGTCTGTCTGTTAAAGGCTGGTGTAACCCTCAAAGTGCGCTCCACAAAGAATAAAAAAATTATTTTCTTTGCTGTCTTTGTGAAATGTGTGGGCTGTAGCCGCACCTGCATCTTTAAAGCAGCAGCGACAAGCGTGCGTCTGTCTGTTAAAGGGTGGTGTAACCCTCAAAGTGCGCTCCACAAACAATAAAAAAATTCTTCTTTTTTGTCTGTCTTTGTGAAATGTGTGGGCTGTAGCCGCACCTGCATCCTTAAAGCATCAGCGACAAGCGTGCGTCTGTCTGTTAAAGGGTGGTGTAACCCTCAAAGTGCGCTCCACAAACAATAAAAAAATTCTTTTTTTTCTGTCTTTGTGAATTGTGTGGGCTGTAGCCACATCTGCATCCTCAAAGCAGCAGCGACAAGCGTGCGTCTGTCTGTTAAAGGATTACATCGGTGACAGCATCCAAGTAGGCATGTCAGACAGTCCGTACCTGTACTGGCAGGAAAAAGAGGCTATTTGGAGGCCCCTGTACAAACTGGCTCTATTTTACCTGAGTTGCCCCCCCTCTCCAGTGTGTACTCTGAAAGAGTGTTTAGTGCAGCCGGGAACCTTGTCAGCGAAAGGCGTAGGAGGTTGCTTCCACAAAATGTGGAGAAGATGATGTTCATAAAATGAATTATCAACTCTTCCAGGGAGACCAGCCTCCAGAACGTACAGAGGGACCTGTGGTTGTGGATTCCAGCGGGGACGAATTAATACTCTGTGAGGATGATGATGTACACAACACTGAAGAGGGTGAGGAATCGGTGGATGACGAGGATGAGGACAACATCTTGTCTCCGTAGAGCCAGTTTGTGCAGGGACAGATTAATTGCCAGCTTGTTTTGTGGGGGCCCAAACAAACCAATAATTTCAGCCACAGTTGTGTGGCAGACCCTGGCGCTGAAATGATTGGTTTGTTAAAGTGTGCATGTCCTATTTATACAACATAAGGGTGGGTGGGAGGGCCCAAGGACAATTACATCTTGCACCTCTTTTTTTTCTTTGCATTATGTACAGTTTGGGGCCTAGTTTTTTAAGCTGCCATCCTGTCTGCCACTGCAGTATCACTCCTAGATGGGTCACGTGTTTGTGCCGCCCACTCGTATCTCTTAGCATAGTCATCCAGCTACCTCGGTGCAACCTTTTGGACATAAAAACACTATTGTGAGGTGTGAGGTGTTCAGAATAGACTGGAAATGAGTGGAAATTAAGATTATTGAGGTTAATAATAGCATAGGAGCAGAAAAACCCACAAATTCTGTGATTTTAGCTGTTTTTATGCTTTTTTTCAAAAAAATACAGATCCAAAACCCAGAACCCAAAACACGGAAGGGTGGTTTTGGCAAAACCAATCCAGATCCAAAACACGAAGAAAGATCCAGATCCAAAACCAGAACACAAAACACGAAAAGTGGCCGGTGCACACCCCTACAAAATACGCAGTCAGAAGAGGTGAGCGTGGGGTGCAGCACGGGCATCCATGTTTGTGTGGCGCAGGAAGCACTCAGCTGACAAGGGAGAGGGTGACTGGTGTGAGACTGGATGCACTGAAGGGAAGAGCCTGAGCGCTCCATTGACTGTCTCTGCTCTGCTGTGAGCCTTTGTGTGAGTCTCAGAGTCACTGTCTGTGACTGTAATATATATATATATATATATATACATATACATACACACACACACACACACACACATATATATATATATATATTTTTTTTTTATTATTTTTTTTATATATATATATATATATATATATATATATAAATTAGGGGTGTGCACCGGCCACTTTTCGTGTTTTGTGTTTTGGTTTTGGATCTGGATCTTTCTTCGTGTTTTGGATCTGGATTGGTTTTGCCAAAACCACCCTTCCGTGTTTTGGGTTCTGGGTTTTGTGTTTTGGATCTGTATTTTTTTTAAAAAAAGCATAAAAACAGCTAAAATCACAGAATTTGTTGGTTTCTCTGCTCCTATGCTATTATTAACCTCAATAACCTTAATTTCCACTCATTTCCAGTCTATTCTGAACACCTCACAATAGTGTTTTCATGTCCAAAAGGTTGCACCGAGGTAGCTGGATGACTATGCTAAGCGACACGAGTGGGCGGCACAAACACGTGACCCATCTAGGAGTGACACTGCAGTGGCAGACAGGATGGCTGTTAGAAAAACTAGGCCCCAAACTGTACATAATGCAAAGAAAAAAAAGAAGTGCAAGATGGAATTGTCCTGGGCCCTCCCACCCACCCTTATGTTGTATAAACAGGACATGCACACTTTAACAAATCAATCATTTCAGCGCCAGGGTCTGCCACACAACTGTGGCTGAAATGATTGGTTCGTTTGGGCCCCCACAAAACAAGCTGGCAATTAATGTGTCCCTGCACAAACTGGCTCTACGGAGGCAAGATGTCATCCTCATCCTCCTCATCCACCGATTCCTCACCCTCTTCAGTGTGTACATCCTCATCCTCACAAAGTATTAACTCGTCCCCACTTGAATCCACCACCACAGGTCCCTCTGTACCTTCTGGAGGCTGGTCTCCCTGGAAGAGCTGATAATTCATTTTGATGAACATCATCTTCTCCACATTCTGTGGAAGCAACCTCCTACGCCTTTCGCTGACAAGGTTCCCGGCTGCACTAAACACTCTTTCGGAGTACACACTGGAGGGGGGGCAACTCAGGTAAAATAGAGCCAGCTTGTACAGGGGCCTCCAAATTGCCTCTTTTTCCTGCCAGTACAGGTATGGACTGTCTGACATGCCTACTTGGATGCTGTCACCGATGTAATCCTCCCCCATTCTGTCAATGGTGACAGTATCATATGCAGTGACAGTAGACATGTCAGAAATTGTTGCCAGGTCCTTCAGTCCGGACCAGATGTCCAAACTTGGTCCTGCCTGCCCTGCATCACCGCCAGCGGGTTGCTTAGGATACCTAAGTTTTTTCCTGGCAGCCCCAGTTGCGGGAGAAAATGAAGAAGGAGCCGTTGACGTGTCACGTTCCGCTTCAGCTGACAGTGTGTTCACCAGCAGGTCTTTGCACCTCTGCAGGCTTGTGTCGGCTGGAAAGAGAGACACCACATAGGCTTTAAACCTAGGATCAAGCACGGTGGCCAAAATGTAGTGGTCTGATTTCAACAGATTGACCACCCTGGAATCCTGGCAAAGCGAATGAAGGGCTTCATCCACAAGTCCCACATGCCGAGCGGAATCGCTCCATCTTAGCTCCTCCTTCACTTTCTCCAGCTGCTTCTGCAAAAGCCTGATGAGGGGAATGACCTGACTCAAGCTGGCTGTGTCTGAACTGACTTCACGTGTGGCAAGTTCGAAGGGCTGGAGAACCTTGCACAACACGGAAATCATTCTCCACTGCGCTTGAGTCAGGTGCATACCCCCTCCTTTGCCTATGTCATAGGTGGATGTATAGGCTTGTATGGCCTTTTGCTGCTCCTCCATCCTCTGAAGCATATAGAGGGTTGAGTTCCACCGCGTCACAACCTCTTGCTTCAGGTGATGGCGGGGCAGGTTCAAGAGTGTTTGCTGGCGCTCCAGTCTTCGGCACACAGTCGCTGAATGGCGAAAGTGGCCAGAAATTTTTCGGGCCACCCAAAGCGTCTCCTGCACGCCCCTGTTGCTTTTCAGAAAATTCTGCACCACCAAGTTTATTGTGTGAGCAAAACATGGGACATGCTGGAATTTGCCCAGATGTAATGCCCGCACAATATTGGTGGCGTTGTCAGATATCACAAATCCCCAGGAGAGTCTAAGTGGGGTAAGCCACTGGGCGATGATTTCCCTCAGTTTCTCTAAGAGGTTGTCGGCGGTGTGCCTCTTACTGAAACCGGTGATACACAGCGTAGCCTGCCTTGTAACGAGCTGGCGTTTCTGAGATGCTGCTACTGGTGACGCTGCTGCTGTTGCTGCGTAAGGTGATACATCTACCCAGTGGGCTGTCACAGTCATATAGTCCTTAGTCTGCCCTGTTCCACTTGTCCACATGTCCGTGGTTAAGTGGACATTGTGTACAACGGCATTTTTCAGGACACTGAGGACACTTTTTCTGACGTTTCTGTACAGTCTCGGTATCGCCTGCCTAGTGAAGTGGAATCTAGACGGGATTTGGAACCGGGGACACACTACCTCCATCAATTGTCTAAATCCCACTGCACTAATGGCGGATACCGGACGCACGTCTAACACCAACATAGCAGTCAAGGCCTCAGTTATACGTTTTGCTTCAGGATGACTGCTGTCGTACTTCATCCTCCTCGCTAAGGACTGTTGGAGGGTCAATTGTTTAGTAAAAGTAGTGGTGTTCCTACTTCCTCTCTGGGATGATGAACGACTCCCAGCAGCAGCAACAGCAGCAGCGGCAGCAGTAGGCGTAGCAATGCAGGATCCTCCAGAGGAATCCCAGATAGGAGAGTCAGTCATGCCAGTGACATGGCCTGCAGGACTACTTCCGATCCTGACTAAGGAGGAAATTGACGAGGAGGGAGTTGACGGTGTGGTTTGCAGGCGCTTGGATACAACAGGACAACGGGATTTAGGTGTCCCTGGACTGCTTACGGTCTTAGCCAAAGTTTCTGAACTTGACAGTAACTTTTTATGAACGCGCTGCAGGTGCCGTATAAGGGAGGATGTTCCTAGGTGGTTGACGTCCCTACCCCTACTTATTTCACCTTTACATATGGTACATATGGCAAGACAGTTGTTGTCCGGATTTGGATAGAAATATTGCCAGACCAAAGAGGTGGAATGTTTGGTCTTCTGCCCAGGCATGACCGTGATGGGCTTTTTCATCCCACGGACAACAACTGTCTCCCCCGGAGCCTGATTTAAACAAACCACATCACCATCAGAATCCTCCTCGCCAACTTCCTCCTCAGCGCCAGCTACACCAGTATCCTCATCCTGTTGTACTTCAACAGTGACATCTTCAATTTGCATATCAGCAAGTGGACTGTGGGTGCTCCTTTCAGCACTTGCAGGGGGCGTGCAAATGGTGGAAAGAGCCACCTCTTCCCGTCCAGTGCTGGGAAGGTCAGGCATCGCAACCACCACCACACTTGGACTCTCCTTGGGGATTTGTGATATCTTCTTAGAAAGCACAGTTCTTCGCTGTGCTTTTGCCAGCTTAACTCTTTTGATTTTTTGAGTGGGAGGAGGGCTTCCATCGTCATGTGAAGCTGAACCACTAGTCATGAACATACTAGGGATCGACCTTAGCCGTTCCTTGCCACTCCGTGTCGTAAATGGCATATTGGCAAGTTTACGTTTCTCTTCAGCTGATTTAAATGTCTTTTTCAAGGTCATTTTCCTGAACTTTGCCATTTGGGATTGTATGTGCCCTCTACTATGACATTGGGCATCGGCCTTGGCAGACGACGTTGATGGCATGTTATCGTCTATGTCATGACTAGTGGCAGCAGCTTCAGCACTAGGAGGAAGTGGTTCTTGATCTTTCTCTATTTTATTTTTATCGGAGAAAGTTTGGTCCTCCATTTATGTTATATCGATTTGATATATACGTGCGGCTAAACACAGAAAATAATTTTTTGGGGGGTTTGGACTGGAGTGTACTTTGGGGGTTACAGCACCCTTTAACGGTCAAGCCAGCCGGCCCTTTACTTATGACACAGGCGCACTCTTGGCACTACTTTGTTGATGCACGTGCGGCTACTGCGCACACAATTCACAAACACAGAAAATAATTTTTTTTTTGGTTTGGACTGGAGTGTACTTTCGGGGGTTACAGCACCCTTAACGGTCAAGCCAGCTGGCCCTTTACTTATGACACAGGCGCACGCTTGGCACTACTTTGTTGATGCACGTGCGGCTACTGCGCACACAATTCACAAACACAGAAAATAATTTTTTTTTTGGTTTGGACTGGAGTGTACTCTCGGGGGTTACAGCACCCTTAACGGTCAAGCCAGCCGGCCCTTTACTTATGACACAGGCGCACGCTTGGCACTACTTTGTTGATGCACGTGCGGCTACTGCGCACACAATTCACAAACACAGAAAATAATTTTTTTTTTGGTTTGGACTGGAGTGTACTTTCGGGGGTTACAGCACCCTTAACGGTCAAGCCAGCCGGCCCTTTACTTATGACACAGGCGCACGCTTGGCACTACTTTGTTGATGCACGTGCGGCTACTGCGCACACAATTCACAAACACAGAAAATAATTTTTTTTTTGGTTTGGACTGGAGTGTACTTTCGGGGGTTACAGCACCCTTAATGGTCAAGCCAGCCGGCCCTTTACTTATGACACAGGCGCACGCTTGCCACTACTTTGTTGATGCACGTGCGGCTACTGCGCACACAATTCACAAACACAGAAAATAATTTTTTTTTGGTTTGGACTGGAGTGTACTTTGGGGGTTACAGCACCCTTTAACGGTCAAGCCAGCCGGCCCTTTACTTATGACACAGGCGCACGCTTGGCACTACTTTGTTGATGCACGTGCGGCTACTGCGCACACAATTCACAAACACAGAAAATAATTTTTTTTTGGTTTGGACTGGAGTGTACTTTCGGGGGTTACAGCACCCTTTAACGGTCAAGCCAGCCGGCCCTTTACTTATGACACAGGCGCACGCTTGGCACTACTTTGTTGATGCACGTGCGGCTACTGCGCACACAATTCACAAACACAGAAAATAATTTATTTTTTGGTTTGGACTGGAGTGTACTTTCGGGGGTTACAGCACCCTTAACGGTCAAGCCAGCCGGCCCTTTACTTATGACACAGGCGCACGCTTGGCACTACTTTGTTGATGCACGTGCGGCTACTGCGCACACAATTCACAAACACAGAAAATAAATTTTTTTTTGGTTTGGACTGGAGTGTACTTTCGGGGGTTACAGCACCCTTAACGGTCAAGCCAGCCGGCCCTTTACTTATGACACAGGCGCACGCTTGGCACTACTTTGTTGATGCACGTGCGGCTACTGCGCACACAATTCACAAACACAGAAAATAATTTTTTTTTTGGTTTGGACTGGAGTGTACTTTCGGGGGTTACAGCACCCTTAACGGTCAAGCCAGCTGGCCCTTTACTTATGACACAGGCGCACGCTTGCCACTACTTTGTTGATGCACGTGCGGCTACTGCGCACACAATTCACAAACACAGAAAATAATTTATTTTTTGGTTTGGACTGGAGTGTACTTTCGGGGGTTACAGCACCCTTAACGGTCAAGCCAGCCGGCCCTTTACTTATGACACAGGCGCACGCTTGGCACTACTTTGTTGATGCACGTGCGGCTACTGCGCACACAATTCACAAACACAGAAAATAATTTTTTTTTTGGTTTGGACTGGAGTGTACTTTCGTGGGTTACAGCACCCTTAACGGTCAAGCCAGCCGGCCCTTTACTTATGACACAGGCGCACGCTTGGCACTACTTTGTTGATGCACGTGCGGCTACTGCGCACACAATTCACAAACACAGAAAATAATTTTTTTTTTGGTTTGGACTGGAGTGTACTTTCGGGGGTTACAGCACCCTTTAACGGTCAAGCCAGCCGGCCCTTTACTTATGACACAGGCGCACGCTTGGCACTACTTTGTTGATGCACGTGCGGCTACTGCGCACACAATTCACAAACACAGAAAATAATTTTTTTTTTGGTTTGGACTGGAGTGTACTTTCGGGGGTTACAGCACCCTTAACGGTCAAGCCAGCCGGCCCTTTACTTATGACACAGGCGCACGCTTGGCACTACTTTGTTGATGCACGTGCGGCTATTGCGCACACAATTCACAAACACAGAAAATAATTTTTTTTTTGGTTTGGACTGGAGTGTACTTTCGGGGGTTACAGCACCCTTAACGGTCAAGCCAGCCGGCCCTTTACTTATGACACAGGCGCACGCTTGGCACTACTTTGTTGATGCACGTGCGGCTACTGCGCACACAATTCACAAACACAGAAAATATATTATTTTTTTAGCACTTGGGGGGAGCACCCCTGATGGACAGAGCACCCCCTGGACAACACTACAGCACCTCTTCAGGACTGGGACACTGCACAGGACTTTGGAGTGGACACAGCCCCTATGGAGAACTGACTGCACAACACAGTCCAGCCAGCCCCTATGGACTTTGAAGTAGTGGACACAGCCCCTATTAACAACAGCAGCACAGCACAACACAGCCAGCCCCTATGGACTTTGAAGTAGTGGACAACAGCAGCACTACACTACACTACACTACACAGCCCTAACTCCCACCCTCCCTCTTCACTGTCCACAGCCGAGTGAGAAAATGGCGCCGACGTGGCTACCTTATATAGGATCCAAAACCCGCGAGACTCGGAAGGCGGGATGATGACGTTTTGCCTCGATTTCAGATCCGAGTCAGGCGGGAAAAGTCGAGCCTGATTCGGATCGGACTCGGATCGGGGGGGCTCGGGGGGGTTCGGATTTCAGAAATCCGAACCCGCTCACCCCTAATATAAATTAAATATATATATATATTTTACACACATATATTACATATATACTTATATAAATTATATATATTATTTATACTTATTATATAAATATATATATCACATATACATATCTAGAATATATCACTTTTATATAATAAGTATGTGTCTAAACGTGTGTAAAATATGTGTATAATATATATTACACATATATATTTTGTAACACGACCGGATTAGGGGTCCCTCTCCTGGGGTAGATGGACTCCCTCTTCACACACACACAGCAGCCGGAAAAATAGTACACCAGTCTGGGGTCTCGTACTAGCTGGTCGGTACCAGTCTTTATTGTGCAATGTAAAAGGAAAACAAAACATAAAAATAAATGCTAGCCCATCTGGGCGCTAACTAGACAAGAGGTTCCCTCTCTAAAGAAATAGTGGGGCCTACTGCCTCCACCATCAACACAAGTATATGCACAAGACTTACAGGTAGTTTTCACCAAGTGTCTCTCAGCCAGCCAGTCTGCTTGCTCTCCCAGGTATGAGGCACTAGTTTGAAATCACACACAGCCTATATCAGCCAGTTCCAGGTACAGACCCTAGTGAGCCTGCTAACAGGCCTGTGGATGGAGCCCACCCTCTCCTCACATCCACATCCCCAAGACCAAACCGGCTTTTCAAAAAACCAACACTCAAATATGCTTCACTGCAGACTTTTCTACTGGGGGTTTTAGAACACATAGGTCAAAAACCTAGGACAAATGCATCTACCACTGACCACTTTACCAGTGTTCCTATCATAATATATATATGCAAGGTCCAGAGCATGCTGCTCAAATAGTTAAACACAGTGGGATGGTGGCACAGATTAGTAATGCTGTTTCTCATAAAGGCACAATAACGGTCTGAAACATCTTGTAATGTTGCAATGAGTCTATTTCTAATCTGGAGTGCCGCCATCCTACTGTATTGAGATATATATATATATATATATATATATATATATACACACACACACATACAAAATATTGGGGTCCTGGGGGATCCGCTCTGCAACCAATGGTTGAGATTCAGTTCAGCACAAAGCCTCGAGGAGGCTATTCAATCAGCGCACTAAGTCAGAGAATGCAGTTTCTTGCGACTGAACCTGGGAGTTAGTCATGAGAACTGACATTCTCCGACTAAAGTGCTGTCTACGAGCTGTCAGCAGCCGCGCTAAACCGGCAAACTGTCGTGTCGCCAGCACTTTCGTTGGTTTTTTCCTCACATCCCCAGGGGGGTGCAAGAAGAAATCTTTTAGTCGGACCAAACATTGCGCTGAATTGATAGCTCCGGGAGCTCCCTCCCAGGGCTATTCATCATCACTTTGCATTGAATCGTGGCCAATGACAGCTGAGACGCACTGTAGACAATATAGCATCAAGCTGCCATGCACTGCTTGCAAATAAATCCTGTCCTGTCTCCCTCTCCAATAGCCAGTGAAATGCAGTGCGCTCATATGGCTGCCAGAGAATCGTCTCACAGTGGGATCAGCCACTAGAAAACTGCAGCCAGAGACTGCTGATCTGAGAAAGAGGAGAAACAAAGAATAAGCCCCCCCCAATTCCAGCTGCATGCTTCCAGCAGCCTCCTATGTTTTCCCATGCTGGGTCAGTGGCTGCCTCTTTATGTAGCGTGCTGCTGCTGCCACCTGTGTATGTGTGTCCAAGTACACACATGAAATATATATTTATACTGCAGAATATGTGTGCGCTATATAAATAACTGGTAGTAATAATATATTGCACCACTGCAGTGGTTATTAACAGTCTGTATTGCGAGGGATATTTTCAGTTTGAGTGAAAATGTCCCCACTATGTACTAAGGGCCTTATTCAGAGCCGGACGCTCTGAACAAGCGCCCGCTCTGAATCAGGGCATGGTTTTTTTTTTGCGAACCGGCCTTTTGGACGCTCGCATAGCTATGGGTTACCACCCACAGCTTATGCGAGAGTCCATGATGATGGTCGCTCAGTGACCGCAAGCCCTGGAGTGATTTTGGCTCTATCAGAGCCAAAATCACTCCCACTGACATCACTAATGATGTCAGTGGGGCCGGACCCAGACGGTAGGCGTTCCCATGGGAACGCCTCCGTCTGGGCAGCCACGCCGCCAGCATGCCCACCGAAGGGGGCATGCTGTCACTCACCATTGACAGCACGCCCCCTTTGGTGCGAGACCCATAACGACGGCTACCCCGTCGTTATTCGAGGTCTCGCGCATGCGCACGATGGAGGTGCCTCCGTCATGCGCATGCGCATTTGGGCAACATCGACCCACTTGCGAGTGTACAGCGCTCACGAGCGGGTCTGAATGAAACCCTAAGTGTGGGACAACTATAGCGATAACTGCAAATTACATCCATGGCATATCTGAGGAGTCTTTCACAAAGACAACACTAGGGAATCTGATACTGCGCAAGGGAACAGTTTTAGATTCTGGAGTGGTTTACCATGATAATTAGTCTTCTGCAGGAGATTTCAGGGAAATCTACTTTAGGATGTTAGGCCTTAGGTAACTGAATATTTAATATAATTTTATTTAGTTATGTTCTGTCTGCACTACTACTAAAACGTGTATATGTGAAGGTATGTGCTTGTACATCTAATTATAAATGTATATAGAGGTTAAAAGGTACAAGCCCAATTTAAGTATTGTATAGCACTGACATGAATCTAGGGCCTGATTTAGAGATGGATGCTAATGTGACCGCAGCTGTGATTTCATATGCAACACAGCAGTAAAATATGCTAATGGGGGGGGCTGGGAAGTTACTGTACCGAGGCCCAGGATTTCTCTTGGCAGCCCTGGGTTCAATGTTACATTTATTTTACACAGCACACATAAAGTCATGTAATTACAGCAACTACAAACTATATATAATATATACAGAATTGCCAGAAGTAGCAGCTAAACTTTGAGGACCCCACTATGTCCCTAAAACAGAGGGCCCTTTATTATTAGAAATGGAAACAGTTACTCCATTGAGCTTACCCGCCTGACCTGGGGAAAGCTACGCCTGAGAGAGGCTGCTGTGTGACTCCGGGCTTCTCAGGAAAATGGGTTCTCCACCCTTGAGTTGCTGATCTCGGCTCCTTGGCCTGTTTACTCGCAAACAGCAGGGTGCGCTGACCAGTCACCTGGCTCCAGCCAGCACACCAGTCACACACCTGCGACAGCTCTTGAGGGAGCATAATAGACATTAGCTGCGTATCCTTCTCCGTACAGCAAGGTCCATGGACTACAGCTAATAATCACATTAGTGGTGCACTCTGGGTTTCTAAATGCAACTATTTTGTAGTGATAATCTCTAGATAGTGCGCTCTTTAATTGATTGCAATGTCTCAAAAAGTACTCCTATCCCTGAACGGTGCTCAGAACAAGCACAGATGATCCACAAAACATATTTAAGAGGGAACACAGAGAGACGTAGGCACCTTGAAAAAGTCCATTATAACTGGATGAACCGCGTTGGGCCACGCCCCTTTTTTGTATTAACAACGAACTTGATATTAATACATGCATTATTGCACATATTGGGACTTTTACTATATGTCCATTTTTGCTGTACTAGACTCTGGTGAGTCTTATGTTATTTTTTACAAATAAAACCCATTAATTACACTGGAGTACACATCACCCCATTTTCCACCAAACTTCCTCTGAGCATCGGGACGAGGGATACCAGCAGGAACTGACTTCATGCTTGGTAAGTACATCCATCACTTACCTACCTGCATGATCGTGTATACCCTGTTCCTGATACTGTGCATATGCATTACATTTTGAGGTGGAGAGGAGATAGTAGAGGTTACGTTCAATACCGAACACCCATCCTACAGAACTAAGGAAAGCATTATATAAAGAACATCCATCCCACTGATTTGCATAAGACATTTCTTTAAGACACTTATATTTCAAGACCCACAAGAGTTTATTGGACATTGTGGATACGTTTAAAGACATTTCCCGTTCAGGGATAGGAGTACTTTTTGAGACATTGCAATCAATTAAAGACCGCACTATCTAGAGATTATCACTACAAAATAGTTGCATTTAGAAACCCAGAGCGCACCACTAATGTGATTATTAGCTGTGTTTGTGTAGAGGTGGGATACCTCTTTTTAGTGGAGCTGCTAGGGTCTTTACAAACGAGAGATCGAGAGCGCTGTTAATCCCCCTTTTTTCCACGGACTACAGGCTGGCAGGACCTCCCAACTCCGGTACCCAGCTCTGCATATGTCCTGCTACTCAAGCTAGGAACTCCACTCAGAACTCTCTGAAAAGCCCTGGGTTTGTCATTCTAATGAGGTAACATCCCTAAGCCCTGGTATTGAGTGATTTGAATGCTATGTACAGTTAGTGGGTAAGTTTTCCTTCCAGAGGAAGACCACTCCATCACATTGAAAAGGGGATTTAGCAGATCAGGGCAATAAAACCAGTCATTGTTAACCCTTTATAGTAATTTGTGATGTCACATGTCATTTAGCTGACTTTGGTTTCTTGTGGGGGATATTAGCAATCACACACAGTTACCTGGCTTCATGTACATTCCAGTGGGAGGGACCCTAGGTTACCGCAAGCACTGAGACCACCGCAGCTAAGTGTATGCTGACGATGTGTCTTAATTATGCACGCTCTTTAAATGGTGTTAAAATGCACTAACAAGCCTGCATTCGCACATCCACACCCCCATTTCCTTTGTCCTTCACCCTGTCAACACCCACAAATGGCCTGTTCTGCCATTCAAACTAGCGAGCTGGCTCTATGCTATAAGCAATCGACTCCCGATCGCAGTGACTGGTTCATGCACGCACACTGGAATGCATGCGCAGTTTGCAACAATCGGTCAGCTGCGTGAGAATGCAGGATAGTGACCAGGTCTGAATCACCCCCTAAGTTCCACTCGCACACTAAGGGGTACATTTACTAAAGTGCAGGTTTTTAGAAGTGGAGATGATGCCTATAGCAACCAATCAGATTCTAGCTATTATCTTCTAGAACCTTGGTGGCTAACCTTGACACTCCAGATGTTGTGGAACTACATATCCCAGCATGCACTGCTACCATTTTGCTATTAGGGCATGCTAAAACTGTGGCAAGGCATGCTGGGATATGTAGTTCCACAACATCTGGAGTGTCAAGGTTAGCCACCACTGTTCTAGAAGGTGCTAGATACATGTTAAGTAGAATCTGATTGGTTGCTTTAGGCAACATCTCTACTTCTAAAAACCCACACTTCAGTAAATGTACAAGAGTGTGCTGCATCAGCTGGGCACTCTCCTGGTTATCTGTCCTAGAGCCGTAACGATACATTTTGGATGCCCTGTGCGAGAAAGAGCATTGGTGTCCCACCCCCACCCCACTAAATGCCTATATAAAAAAAAAATCACTAGCAAAAACACGCACAATCACAAGTAAAGGGGATAAGCCACTTGGCACATTTATTACAACAAAGTCCAGATAACTTTTGGATTAATACCTGGTTAGCAGTGGGTACTGTCTGTAAAAAAAAAATTCCACAATGGAAAGGGTGAAAATGTGACTATTTAAATATTTATCAATATAATTTAAAATAGCAACATCATAATAATAATAATAATAACAATGCAATTGCAAAACCTATACAAAAATATGCTTTAATAACAAAATCACACATGCTAAACAATTCAATTATCCGTTTGCACCTTTAGAAGAATAGAAAACTTTATAGAGGTGCCCTCTGAGCCTTTATACTTGCCAGCTCATCTAGCACAGCATTAAAGTGAATGGAATTTGTAATTTTGTGTTCAATGGAAAGAATGGCCAAACTTGAAAGCAGTTATTGTCCAATTGAAGACCACAAAGTAGTTCTTCACTTATTTTAGCTTACTGAAGCTCTGTTCACAAGATGTTACTGTCACAGGAATACTCAGGAAGATTCTTAGAGCTATTTCGATATTAGGGTAGGCCAAACTCACTGTAGTTTCCAGACATGTATAAGGTTCCAAAAAGCTTGAAGTTGTATGGACACAGTGACAGCTTGTGTATGGATGGACACACTATGACAGCTTGTGGATGGAGGGACACAGTGAAAGTAAACACAACTTGTGGTTGGATGGACATAGTGACAGGACAACATAGCTTGTGGTTGGATGGACACAGTATGACAGCTTGTGGGTAGATGGACGTTGTGGCAACTGTGGATGGATGCACACATTGACAGCTTGTGGATGCATGGACATTGTGACAGCTTGTGGATGGATGGACACTGTGACAGCTTGTGTATGGATGGACACAGTGACAGGACAGCATAGCTTGTGGATGGATGGACACAGGGACAGCACAGCACAGCTTGTGGATGGGTTGACACTGTGACAGCTTGTGTATGGATGGACACAGGGACAGCACAGCATAGCTTGTGGTTGGATGGACACTGTCACAGCTTTTGGTTGGATGGACATAGTGACAGGACAACACATCTTGTCGTTGGATGGACACAGTATGACAACTTTTGGATGGATGGACACAGTGACAGGATAGCATAACTTGTGGTTGGATGGACACTGTGACAGGTTGTGGATGGACGGACACAGTGACAGGACAGCAAAGATTGTGGATGGATGGAAACAGTGACAAGACAAAACAGCTTGTGGTTGGATGGACATAGTGACAGGACAGCATAGCTTGTGGTTGTATGGACACTGACAGCTTGTGGATGGATGGACACAGTGGCAGGACAAAACAGCTTGTGGTTGGATGGACATATTGACAGCACAGCACAGCACAGCATGTGGATGGATGGACACTGTGACAGCTTGTGGATGTATGGACACAGGGACAGGTCATCATTGCATTTGGATGAATGGACTCTGTGACAGCTTTTGTATGGATGGATACTGTGACAATTTGTGTATGGATGGACACAGGGACTTGACGGCACAGCTTGTGGATGGATGGACACATTGACAGGACAGCACAGCTTATGGTTAGATGGACACAGTATGACAGCTTGTGGATGGATGGACATTGTGACAGCTTGTGGATGGATGGACATAGTGACAGGACAGCATAGCTTGTGGATGGATGGACATTGTTACAGCTTGTGGATGGATGGACATAGTGACAGGACAGCAGAGCTTGTGGATGAATGGACACTGTGACAGCTTTTGTATGGATGGATACTGTGACAATTTGTGTATGGATGGACACAGGGACTTGACGGCACAGCTTATGGTTAGATGGACACAGTATGACAGCTTGTGGATGGATGGATACTGTGACAATTTGTGTATGGATGGACACAGGGACCTGACGGCACAGCTTGTGGATGGATGAACACAATGACAGGACAGCATAGCTTGTGGATGGATGGTCACTGTGACATCTTGTGGATGGATGGATTCAGTGACAGGACAGCATAGCTTGTGGATGGACGGACATTGTGGCAGCTGTGGATGGATTGACACAGTGATAGAACAGAGCTTGTGGATGGATGGACATAGTGACAGGACAGCACAGCTTATGGTTAGATGGACACAGTATGACAGCTTGACAGGAAAGCACAGTTTATGGTTAGATGGACACAGTATGACAGCTTGTGGATGGATGGACATAGTGACAGGACAGCATAGCTTGTGGATGGATGGTCACTGTGACATCTTGTGGATGGATGGATTCAGTGACAGGACAGCATAGCTTGTGGATGGACGGACATTGTGGCAGCTGTGGATGGATTGACACAGTGATAGAACAGAGCTTGTGGATGGATGGACATAGTGACAGGACAGCACAGCTTATGGTTAGATGGACACAGTATGACAGCTTGACAGGAAAGCACAGTTTATGGTTAGATGGACACAGTATGACAGCTTGTGGATGGATGGACATTGTGACAGCTTGTGGATGGATGGACATAGTGACAGGACAGCATAGCTTGTGGATGGATGGTCACTGTGACATCTTGTGGATGGATGGATTCAGTGACAAGACAGCATAGATTGTGGATGGATGGACATTGTGGCAGCTTCTGGATGGATGGATACAGAAACAAGACAACACATCATGTGGTTGGATGGACATAGTGACAGGACAGCATATCTTGTGGATGGATGGACACAGTGACAGCCTTGTCATTGGATGGACACAGTATGACAGCTTGTGGACGGATGTACAAAGTGATAGGACAGCAAAACTTGTGGTTGGATGGACACAGTGACAGGACAGCATAGCTTGTTGGATGGACACTCTTTTAGCTTGTGGATGGATGGACACAGAATGACAGCTTGTAGATGGATGGACATTGTGGCAGCTTGTGGAAGGATGGACACAATGACAGAAAACACAGCTTGTGGTTGGATGGACAGTGACAGGAAAGCATAGCTTGTGGTTGGATGGACACAGTATGACAGCTTGTGGATGGATGGACACTGTGACAGCTTGTCAATGGATGGACACAGTGATAGGACAGCACAGCTTGTGGATGGATGGACACTGTGACAGCTTGTGGATGGATGGACATTGTGATGTATGGACACAGGGACAGGATAGCATAGCTTGTGTATGGATGGACACTAACAGCTTGTGTATGGATGGACACAGGGAAAGGAAAGCACAGCTTGTGGATGGATGGACACAGTATGACAGCTTGTGGATGGATGGACATTGTGACAGTTTGTGGATGGACACAGTGACAGGATAGCACAGCTTGTGGTTGGATGGACACAGTATGACAGCTTGTGGATGGATGGACATTGTAACAGATTGTGGATGGATGGATACAGTGACAGGACAACACATCTTGTCATTGGATGGACACCATATGACACCTTGTGGATGGATGAACATTGTGGAAGCTTGTGGATGGATGGACTCAGTGACAGTACAAAACATATTGTGGTTGGATGGACACAGTATGACACCTTCTGGATGGATGGACACAGTGACAGGACAGCTTAGCTTGTGGTTGGATGGACACTGTGACAGCTTGTGGATGGTTGACACACTGACAGTACAGGATAGCTTGTGGTTGGATGGACACTGTTACAGCTTGTGGATGGATGGACACTGACAGCTTGTGGATGGATGGACACTGTGACAGCTTGTGGATGGATGGACACAGTGACAGGACAGCATATCTTGTGGTTGTATGGACACTGACAGCTTGTGGATGGATCGACACAGTGACAAGACAAAACAGCTTGTGGTTGGATGGACATAGTGACAGGACAGCATAGCTTGTGGTTGGATGGACACTGACAGCTTGTGGATGGATGGATACAGTGGCAGGACAAAACAGCTTGTGGTTGGATGGACATATTGACAGCACAGCACAGCTTGTGGATGGATGGACACTGTGACAGCTTGTGGATGGATGGACACAGGGACAGGACATCATTGCTTGTGGATGAATGGACACTGTGACAGCTTTTGTATGGATGGACACAGGGACAGGACTATACAGCTTGTGGATGGATGGATACAGTGACAATTTGTGTATAGATGGATACAGGGACTGGACGGCACAGCTTGTGGATGGATGGACACATTGACAGGACAGCACAGCTTATGGTTAGATGGACACAGTATGACAGCTTGTGGATGGATGGACATTGTGACAGCTTGTGGATGGATGGACATAGTGACAGGACAGCATAGCTTGTGGATGGATGGACACTGTGACATCTTGTTGATGGATGGACTCAATGACAGGACAGCATAACTTGTGGATGGATGGACATTGTGGCAGCTGTGGATGGATTGACACAGTGATAGGACAACACAGCTTGTGGTTGGATGGACACTGTGACAAGACAGCATAGACTGAGGATGGATGTACATGGTGACAGCTTGTGGATGCATGGACATTGTGACAGCTTGTGGATGGATGGACACTGTGACAGCTTGTGGATGGATGGACACAGTGACAGGACAGCACAGCTTGTGGATGGTTGGACACTGTGACAGCTTGTGGATGGATGGACACTGTGACAGCTTGTGGATGTATGGACACAGGGACAGGACAGCACAGTTTATGTATGGATGGACATTGACAGCTTGTGTATGGATGGACACAGGGAAAGGAAAGCACAGCTTGTGGATGGATGGACACAGTGACAGGATGCACAGCTTGTGGTTGGTTGGACACAGTATGACAGCTTGTGGATGGATGGACATTGTGACAGCTTGTGGATGGATGGACATAGTGACAGGACAACATAGCTTGTGGATGGATGGACACTGTGACATCTTGTGGATGGATGGACTCAGTGGCAGGACAGCATAACTTGTGGATGGATGGACATTGTGGCAGCTGTGGATGGATTGACACAGTGATAGGACAACACAGCTTGTGGTTGGATGGACACTGTGACAGCTTGTGGATGGATGGACACAGTGACAAGACAGCATAGACTGTGGATGGATGTACATTGTGACAGCTTGTGGATGCATGGACATTGTGACAGCTTGTGGATGGATGGACACTGTGACAGCTTGTGGATGGATGGACACAGTGACAGGACAGCACAGCTTGTGGATGGATGGACACTGTGACAGCTTGTGTATGTATGGACACAGGGACAGGACAGCACAGTTTATGTATGGATGGACATTGACAGCTTGTGTATGGATGGACACAGGGAAAGGAAAGCACAGCTTGTGGATGGATGGACACAGTGACAGGATGCACAGCTTGTGGTTGGTTGGACACAGTATGACAGCTTGTGGATGGATGGACATTGTGACAGCTTGTGGATGGATGGACATAGTGACAGGACAACATAACTTGTGGATGGATGGACACTGTGACATCTTGTGGATGGATGGACTCAGTGGCAGGACAGCATAACTTGTGGATGGATGGACATTGTGGCAGCTGTGGATGGATTGACACAGTGATAGGACAACACAGCTTGTGGTTGGATGGACACTGTGACAGCTTGTGGATGGATGGACACAGTGACAAGACAGCATAGATTGTGGATGGATGGACTTTGTGGCAGCTTCTGGATGGATGGATGGATGGATGGATACAGTAACAAGACAACACATCATGTGGTTGGATGGACATAGTGACAGGACAGAATATCTTTTGGTTGGATGGACTTAGTGACAGGACAGCATTGCTTATGGTTGGATGGACACTGTGACAGCCTTGTTGTTGGATGGACACAGTATGACAGCTTGTGGATGGATGTACAAAGTGACAGGACAGCAAAACTTGTAGTTGGATGGACACAGTGACAGGACAGCATAGCTTGTTGGATGGACACTGTTTCAGCTTGTGGTTGGATAGACACAGTGTGACAGCTTGTAGATGGATGGATATTGTGGCAGCTTTTGGATGGATGGACACAATGACAGGAAACAAAGCTTGTGGTTGGATGGACACAGTGACAGGAAAGCATAGCTTGTGGTTGGATGGACATTGTGACAGCTTGTGGTTGGATGGACGATGTGAAAGGACAGCATAGCTTGTGGTTGGATGGACATAGTATGACAGATTGTGGATGGATGATGGATGGACCCAGTGACAGGACAACTCAGCTTGTGCTTGGATGGACACAGTATGACAGCTTGTGGATGGATGGACACTGTGACAGCTTGTGGATGGATAGACCCAGTGACAGGACAGCATAGCTTGTGGATGGATGGACATTGTGGCAGCTGTGGATGGATGGACCCAGTGACAGGACAACACAGCTTATGCTTGGATGGACACAGTATGATGACAGCTTGTGGATGGATGGACACTGACAGCTTGTGGATGGATGGACACAGTGACAGGACAACACAGCTTGTGGATGGATGGACACTGTGACAGCTTGTGGATGGATGGACACTGTGACAGCTTGTGGATGGATGGACACAGGGACAGGACAGCACAGTTTGTGTATGGATGGACACTGACAGCTTGTGTATGGATGGACACAGGGAAAGGAAAGCACAGCTTGTGGATGGATGGACACAGTATGTCAGCTTGTGGATGGATGGACATTGTGACAGATTGTGGATGGACACAGTGACAGGATGCACAGCTTGTGGTTGGTTGGACACAGTATGACAGCTTTTGGATGGATGGACATTGTTACAGTTTGTGGATGGCTGTATACAGTGACAGGACAACACATTTTGTCATTGGATGGACTGGATGGACACCATATGACACCTTGTGGATGGATGAACATTGGGGAAGCTTGTGGATGATTGGACACAGTGACAGGACAGCATAGCTTGTGGATTGATGGACACAGTGACAGGACAGCTTAGCTTGTGGTTGGATGGACACAGTGACAGGACAGCATAGCTTGTGATTGGATGGACACTGTGACAGCTTGTGGATGGATGGACACAGTGACAGGACAGCATAGCTTGTGGTTGGATGGAACATGTGACAGCTTGTGGATGGTTAGACATTGTGACAGCATGTGGATGGATGGACACAGGGACAGGACAGCATAACATGTGGTTGGATGGACATAGTGACAGGACAGCATAGCTTGTGGTTGATGGACAATGTGACAGGTCAGCATAGCTTGTGGTTGGATGGACACAGTATGACAGCTTGTGGATGAATGGACATTGTGGCAGCTGTGGATGGATGGACACAGTGACAGGACAGCATATCTTGTGGATGGATGGACATTGTGACAGCTTGTGGTTGGATGGACCCAGTGACAGCATAGCATATCTTGTGTTTTGGATGGACACTGACAGCTTGTGGATGGATGGACATTGTGACAGCTTGTGTATGGTTGGACAAAGTGACAGAAAATACAGCTTGTGGATGGATGGACACAGTGATAAGACAGCATAGCTTGTGGATGGACATTGTGGCAGCTTGTGTACGGATGGACACAGTGACAGAAAACACAGCTTGTGGTTGGATGGACACTGTGACAGGACAGCATAGCTTGTGGTTGGATGGTCATTGTGACAGCTTGTGGTTGGATGGACACAGTGACAGGACAGCATAGCTTGTGCTTGGATTGACACTGTGATAGCTTGTGGATAGATGGACACAGTGACATGACAGCACAGCTTGTGGTTGTACCGACACAGTATGACAACTAGTGGATGGAAGGACATTGTGAGAGCTTGTGGTTGGATGGACACAGTATGACAGCTTGTGGATGGATGGACATTGTGGCAGCTGTGGATGGATGGACACAGTGACATAAAACACAGCTTGTGGATGGATGGAAACAGGGACAGCTTGTGGTAGGATGGACACTGTGACAGGACAGCACAGCTTGTAGATAGAAATACACTGTGACAGCTTGTGGTAGGATGGACACTGTGACAGCTTGTGTATTGATGGACACAAGGACTGGACAGCACAGCTTGCGGATGGATGGACACTGTGACAGCCTTGTGGTTGGATGGTCACAGTATGACACCTTGTGGATGGATGTAATCAGTGACAGGACAGCATAGCTTGTGGTTGGATGGACACTGTGACAGCTTGTGGATGGATGGAAACAGGGACAGCTTGTGGATGGATGGACACAGTGACAGGACAGCACAGCTTGTAGATAGAAATACACTGTGACAGCTTGTGGTAGGATGGACACTGTGACAGCTTGTGTATTGATGGACACAAGGACTGGACAGCACAGCTTGCGGATGGATGGACACTGTGACAGCTTGTGTATGGACACAGTGACAGGACAGCATAGCTTGTGGATGGATGGACACTGTGACAGCCTTGTGGTTGGATGGTCACAGTATGACACCTTGTGGATGGATGTAATCAGTGACAGGACAGCATAGCTTGTGGTTGGATGGACACTGTGACAGCTTGTGGATGGATGGAAACAGGGACAGCTTGTGGATGGATGGACACAGTGACAGGACAGCACAGCTTGTAGATAGAAATACACTGTGACAGCTTGTGGTAGGATGGACACTGTGACAGCTTGTGTATTGATGGACACAAGGACTGGACAGCACAGCTTGCGGATGGATGGACACTGTGACAGCTTGTGTATGGACACAGTGACAGGACAGCATAGCTTGTGGTTGGATGGACACTGTGACAGCTTGTGGATGGATGGACACAGTGACAGGACAGCATAGCTTGTGGATGGAAAGACACTGTGACAGCTTGTGGTAGGATGGACACAGTGACAGGACAGCACAGCTTGTGGTTGGATGGACACTGTGACAGCTTGTGGAAGGATGGACACTGTGACAGCTTGTGGATGGATGGACACTGTGACAGGACAGCACAGCTTGTGGTTGGATGGACACTATGACAGGACAGCACAGCTTGTGGTTGGATGGACACCTATCTATCATAGCCAAAAGCACTCCCACTGACATCACTAGTGATGTCAGTGAGGCCAGACCCAGACGATAGAACGCCTCCTTCTGTGCAGCCATGCCCCAGCACGCCCACCAAAGGGGGCGTGCTGTCACTCACCATCGACAGCACGCCCCCTTTGGTGCGAGACCCCGAGCGACGGCTTCTCCGTCGCTCGCCCGGTCTCGCGCATGCGCACGACGGAGCATTTGGGTACCATCGACCTGCTTGCGAGCGTCCTGCGCTCGCGAGCGGGTCTGAATGAGACCCTCTGTGCAAAAGGCAGTGATTAGTACACACACCTTTTTTGTTCTGTGTGTGGGCTTATCCCTCCAGCCCCACACTGACTCAGCTGCTCACCAGCGCCCTCTCTGGTGATACTGCCACACGTGATTAATACTTAGTAAATATTTATTTCTGTAATTGATAGGAAATGGTTCTTTCTAACTGGACCAGATTAACCAGGGCCAGATTAAGGCTTGTGGGGGCCACAGGGCAACTAAAGTGTGGGGGCCCCGGGACCCACCCGGCAATGGTGGCCTCACATTTCAGTCAGCAGTACTCTGCATGTGCAGAAGCCCCGGCAGCACTCCAGGCACATCGCAGGGATGGATCCCCTGTCCCTGCGTGTGCTGGTTGTTATTCTACAGGTATGATTGCATCTTGCAGTGCAATCATGTGCGGTAATGTCATGCCCAGATCGTATTGCAAATGCAATAATTAATAAATTGGCCCCCGCTGCCAGGGGCAAACGCAGAATTTTGAGTGAGAGAAAGAGAAGGGCAGAGGAGGAAGGTGGATAGAAAGGGAGAGACAGAGAGAGGAAGGGACAAGGAGGGAGAGAGGGGGGAGGGAGAAAGGGAGAGAGTGAGACAGACAGGGAAGGGAAAGCAAGATAGAGGAGGGAGAGAGACAGAGAGGAAGTGACAAAGGGAGAGAGAGGCCATGGTTAATTAAATACCCCCCGAGGCCATGGTTAATTAAATACCCCCCAGAGACAGAGAAGTCAGGAGATAGAGAGAAAAAAGGACAGAGGCCCTGATTCAGAGCCGGACGCTCTGACAGAGCGCTCGCTTTGAATCAGGGCCATCCCTTCTCCATTTTGGAGCGGCCTCCTGGCCGCTCGCATAGCTGTGGGTGCCCACCCACAGCTATAGCGAGCGGCCAAAATGATGGTCGCGATGATCAAGACCATCGCGGCCATCGGGCTTGCGACGAGACCCTTGCGGTAGGGTCTCGCTGCTGCAAGCCCTGGAGTGCTTTTGGCTCTATCAGAGCCACAAGTACTCCCACTGACATCACTTGTGATGTCAGTGGGGCCGGCCCCAGATGGTAGGCGTTCCCAGGGGAACGCCTCCGTCTGGGCAGCCACGCCCCCGGCACACCCACAAAAGGGGGCGTGCTGTCAATCACCATCAACAGTTTGGGCGCATGCGCACTTGGGCAACATCGACCTGCTTGCGAGCGCTCAGCGCTCATGAGCGGGTCTGAATCAGGCCCAGAGTGCGTGCGCACACTGTACCTGGGTAGTAAATCTACCACTGTACCTGCTGCAGGATCAGATCAGACAGGCAGTGCTTCTGAATGATGTGGGTCACGTAATTAGGCTCAGCCCCCTACCCATTCACCTGTGAATAGCGGCAATGAGGGGGCGGGGCTTCCATCGTCAGCTACGAGTCAGTGTGCTCAGCTGTCACTGCTGCTGTCTGCTGCCAGGTGGAACCGGTCAGAGAGTGTCCAGACTCCAGAATGCTTGCCGCAGTGTGGGGGCCCCCAAAGTGTGGGGGGCCCTGTACGACCACCTCGTCTGCCCTGCCTATAATCCAGCCCTGAGATTAACAAAATGAAAAAAGGGGGGAGGGAAAGAGAAAAAAGTACCACTTGACACATTAGGAAGATTCAAAATTGCCAAAATAATAATTAACTTTTAATTAGACGTATATTTAAAAATTGATCACCTTGTTACCCATAAAATATTAAAATGAACAAATGACAGATTTGCAAAAACAAATCATGAAAATATATGTTAGAGCACAAACATTTATGCACATAAGACATTACATATAAACAAACCAAACTTTCTGCTCACACGTCATTTCTTACACCAAACTCCCTATCTACTAGTTGTTACACATTCTGATATATAGCCTTTTTATTCTGACCTAAGTATATAAAATGAATAGTGATGCAATTAGTATTAGTTTCATACTTAATTCTTACATGGCTATGGGCAACATCTCCACTTCTAAAAAAAAAACACACTTTAGTAAATACATCCCTTTGAATTTATTGTTTTCATTGTAGCACTAATTATGTCATTGCAGAGATGCTTACCTAAATGGTCTTATTGGGGTTTAGAAAGATATTTATCTAATCCAGCTACAGGGGGTGATTCATTAAGGATCGCAATTGCAAAGCTGCACACAGAAGTAGCTTTAACCAGGCAGTATAAGATGTTGTGAGGGGGTGGAGTTATGGCACGGCCATGAATATAAACATTATGATTACATCCCGTCTGCCTGACACAGACCCTCCTTAGTAGCTGGTAAAAGACCAGAACCGGATCACTGACTACAGGAATCTGCAGATCAGGGGAACTCTGCAGCCCAGTTATCTTGAACTTTATATTGTTGGGCATCCCAATGCCGGTGCTCAGGCATCCCTATAGGTTTAGGATACCGACACTTGTCGGGTAAGTATCATAACCCCAACCCTCCCTCTCCGCACCCTAAACCTAAACTCCCCCAGAGCCTAAACCTAACCCTCCCCCCAGAGCCTAAACCTAACCCTCCCCCCAGAGCCTAAACCTAACCACCCCCCTAGTGCCTAACCCTCCCCCCTAGTACCTAAACCTAACCACCCCCCTAGTGCTTAAACCTAACCACCCCCCCAGTGCATAACCCTAACCCTCCCCCCAGAACCTAAACCTAACCACCCCCTTAGTGCCTAACCCTAACCCTCCCCCAGAGCCTAAACCTAACCACCCCCCTAGTGCCTAAACCTAACCACCCCCCTAGTGCCTAACCCTAACCCTCCCCCAGAGCCTAAACCTAACCAACCCCCCTAGTGCCTAACCCTCCCCCCAGAGCCTAAACCTAACCACCCCCCCTAGTGCCTAACCCTCCCCCCAGAGCCTAACCCTAACCCTCCCCCCTAGTGCCTAACCCTAACCCTCCCCACAGAGCCTAAACCTAACCACCCCCCCTAGTGCCTAACCCTAACCCTCCACCTTTAGTGCCTAACCCTCCCCTTAGTGCCTAAACATAACCCTCCCCCTAGTGCCTAACCCTCCCCCTAACCCCATTACTTACTGTCAGGATTGCTGCACTAGGATTGTGACTGGTTTCAGGATTATAGCACCGGCATTCTGAGCACAAGTATCCCACATGCCAGGAATTCAGGCATCCCCTTTATAGGTTATCACGTTTGGGTTGAAATTACTATTTGGCAAATACATATGAATTATATACTGTAGGAATTAGATTTTAGTTCTACACCTATAGTCGCTCTTTGATTAATAGCTGATAATATAAAGAAGAACCAAATAAATTGTGTCAAAACTCAGTTATTCACTATTAGCAAAAAATGTAAATGTATTAGGATGTCATGGAGCAATCTACTTATATGATTTATTTTGTTATTGTGAGGCAGGCATTGTCATTCACACAGAGGGCAGCATGCAGGGGCTCAGTGAAGGTGGCGGAGAAGGTGTGTAAGTGTCTGATGGGGTCACACAGCTGATAGAAGGACAGACGCCCGGCCTCATAGTCCAGGTATATCCCCACTGTCTGCACACGGGAACCTGCATCTATGCCTGCTATTTTTCTATGTATATTGTTCTGACATACTGTAAGGTGTTTCACAAAGTACAGGCCCCAGGACTTATTATTATTACCAATGAATGATTCATTACCAGGTAACTTTCTCTCTATACTGTGACCGGCCACCCCTATCAGCCATTTCTCTGCTTCACTCACATCCACTTCCCAGTAATGTTTCCCAGATGAGAAACTACAGGAGCTTAACACCTGCCGGACTATAAACCTCTCTGGTCCATCTGGTCTGTTCTGATTTACATCAGTATAAGATACAGATCTGTGATCCCCTAATATAATAATGTGATTAGAGGCTGTCTTTATATCCAGTAATATGTCTGATTTATCCATCACTGAGAACTGTCTCTTTGTCTGTAGATCCATCAGAATATAAGTGTAAAAGTCCCCTGTGTAACATCTGTGAGATTATTCCCTCATGTACATTAAAGGGAAAGGGAGAAGGGAACCACTGCACTAGCAAAAGTTATTATCATAAACCCCATCAATAGTAGATTAGTTTAATACAATATTCCATTGGGGGTGCCGCCACGGACAATAACAGATTACATGCATACAAATTCCAGAAAGGAAGAGAAAGAATGTCCTTTATTGGTGCACAAATAGGTAAATCAATATAAATTAAAATATAACCTTTATTACGATGTTTAAAACCTTATTGTAGTGAAATATCAATAAAACGGATAGAGTCAGATATAGTGAAAAAAAAATGAAAAAAGTGTATAAAATTAATAACGCTGACACTAAGGGCAACTGTCTTCTTGTAAATAAAGTATCATATCCCAATCTGAGTATTCATGACTCTTGTGACTGATATATATTACTACCTAAGATAAATAAATGACTATTAGAATGCTGTACATGCAATTTCCCTAACAATTATATTAGAGTCTTGAGTCTGCAATGTCATTCTTCGATTCAATGGAGGTACTCAAACGACTTAACTGGTCACAGATCTTAGTATTAGTCTATTATTATATTATTCCTTCACTCCATAAGCTGTGTCAGTTTTAAAGAAACAGATATCATATACCTCTTAGTATTAAAACAACTGGTGTTGTATTATTCCTTCACTTTAGAGAAACAAGTATTGTATACCTCTTAATATTGAAACATTTGTTACTGATTGCCAGCAGGCTAAATCTCAAAATGAATAAATGAGAAACTTTTTATTAGATACATATTTTACTATTAAGGTTGATAATTCACTCAAATAGTAGCATGTTCTCTGTCAAAACATATGAGGAGTAATTATTGCATGAGTGTATATAAAAAATCAGTTACACGCGATGTTACGTGTATTCATATCCCCGTTGGTAAGCGCCAGTTAGCGTTCAGTGTATCTTACAAATCATTCAGTAAGATCTCCACATATAATGATACAAAAACAGGAAAATATCTCATATTTGTCCGGTCTTTAGCCTGTGCACCAGCCTCGGATCGGAATACGAAGTTAAACTGATCTATTTAATCTATTGTTTTATTATCATTAATTGCGTTATACTGCTACAGAGAAAACATACTAGTGAAACGTACGTCGGCGGTTTGGCAACGCTGGCCATGGGCACTGTCCTTAATAACTACTACCTAATTCAAATGTTGATATGTGGAATATGCTGTTAATGTTAGGGCAATACTAAGTGCAAAATCACCCGATACGTGGCTACAGCACGCTCGGGTTCTATGTAAAGAAGTCTGAATACTGCGGGAGTGACATGCTGATTGCTGACATTGCCTTGTAACGTGGCATAGTCTAATAAGCCACAATTGACTTGAGTCTACATATATATGATCAGACACTTATGTGAACAATTTGCTTACCAATGCAGATTACAGATGTAGCAGTATAACGCAATTAATGATAATAAAACAATAGATTAAATAGATCAGTTTAACTTCGTATTCCGATCCGAGGCTGGTGCACAGGCTAAAGACCGGACAAATATGAGATATTTTCCTGTTTTTGTATCATTATATGTGGAGATCTTACTGAATGATTTGTAAGATACACTGAACGCTAACTGGCACTTACCAACGGGGATATGAATACACGTAACATCGCATGTAACTGATTTTTTATATACACTCAAGCAATAATTACTCCTCATATGTTTTGGCAGAGAACATGCTACTATTTGAGTGAATTATCAACCTTAATAGTAAAATATTTATCTAATAAAAAGTTTCTCATTTATTCATTTTGAGATTTAGCCTGCTGGCAATCAGTAAAAAAATGTTTCAATATTAAGAGGTATACAATACTTGTTTCTCTAAAGTGAAGGAATAATACAACACCAGTTGTTTTAATACTAAGAGGTATATGATATCTGTTTCTTTAAAACTGACACAGCTTATGGAGTGAAGGAATAATATAATAATAGACTAATACTAAGATCTGTGACCAGTTAAGTCGTTTGAGTACCTCCATTGAATCGAAGAATGACATTGCAGACTCAAGACTCTAATATAATTGTTAGGGAAATTGCATGTACAGCATTCTAATAGTCATTTATTTATCTTAGGTAGTAATATATATCAGTCACAAGAGTCATGAATACTCAGATTGGGATATGATACTTTATTTACAAGAAGACAGTTGCCCTTAGTGTCAGCGTTATTAATTTTATACACTTTTTTCATTTTTTTTTCACTATATCTGACTCTATCCGTTTTATTGATATTTCACTACAATAAGGTTTTAAACATCGTAATAAAGGTTATATTTTAATTTATATTGATTTACCTATTTGTGCGCCAATAAAGGACATTCTTTCTCTTCCTTTCTGGAATTTGTATGCAGATTATTCCCTCATCCAGACATCCAGCAACTCTTACATCACTGATGACATCACAGCTCCTGTGACTGATGATGTCACTTTCTAGTACTTTCTTCAGGACAGCTAATGGATCAGTGATATTACAGATCTCCTCAATGCTACTAATCTTCCTGGACAGCTCGTCCTTCTGTAGCTCCAGCTGTGTGATCAGATCAGAGACTGAGAGTGACATCTGCTCTTTCTGTCTGAAGATCTCACCCAGGACCGCCCTCTCCAGAGTGTCTAACTTATCCCTGATGTCTCTAAACAGATCAGTGACTCTCTCCAGGGTTGTCTTAACAGCAATGTGGGCCCAGGGAAAATCAATGCACTCAGGGCCTGATTCAGAGCCGGACGCTCTGAACGAGCGCCCGCTCTGAATAAGGGCGTGTTTTTTTTTTTTCTTCCGGCCTTTTGGATGCTCGCTTAGCTGTGGGTTACCACCCACAGCTTATGCGAGCGTCCATGATGATGGTCGCGATGGTCAAGACCATCGCGACCATTGGGCTTGCGATGAGACCCTGCGGTAGGGTCTCGGTGACCGCAAGCCCTGGAGTGATTTTGGCTCTATCAGAGCCAAAATCACTCCCACTGACATCACTAGTGATGTCAGTGGGGCCGGACCCAGGCGGTAGGCGTTCCCATGGGAATGCCTACGTCTGGCAGCCACGCCCCCGGCACACCCACCAAAGGGGGTGTGCTATCACTCACCATCGACAGCACGCCCCCTTTGGTGTGAGACCCATAACGACAGCTACCCCATCGTTATTCGAGTCTCGCGCATGCGCTCGATGGAGCTCCCTCTGTCATGCGCATGCGCATTAGGGCACCATCGACCCGCTTGCGAGCGCTTGCGAGTGGGTCTGAATCAGGCCCTCAGGCCCCTACCCACCCATTCATGGGAAAAAAAATGTAAATGGTCAATAAAATTAAATCCTCCTGCATGCCCATCAGACTTCCCACACATGCAGAAAGACTGGTCTGAAGCCGGCAGATGAAGTGAAACTGGGACTAAGGTGAGTACTCATCACCGGGGGGGCTTTGGGGGGGAGGGAAGGAGATGGGATGGGGGAGGTTAGATCAGAGTACTGTGCCCCAGCGGCCGGCTTATAAAAATATTACAAATTTACCAACTGAACGCGACTTCAGGGGGGCGGGTCGGCAGGCCCCTACAAGCTTCGGTCCCTTGGTCAACTGCCCAACAAGCCCATTGGAAGAGATGGTCCTGTCTCTCTCAGTGACACCGGCAGCTTTTTCCTTCTCCTCTCTCTTGTGACCCTGTAGATGCTGCACTCTCCTCTCAGTTTCCCCTCTCTTAGGCTTCAGGGTCTCAGTAACAGTTCTCAGTGTCACTTTTTTCTTCTCAGAGGCCACATTTAGAAGCTCCACGTGGTGACCCCGGTGGTCTCCTGACACCCAGCGGGACATACAGATAGCGGCTGAGTACTCAGAGCAGTAATACTTAGCAATTTTCTTGTGTACGGAGCATTTTCTGTCTGTCAGGAAATCAGTGGGTTCAGTTAAAATGTGTACAGTGGATTTATTGTGTTTGCTCAGGTGTTTGTCACAAAATGAAGCCTCACACTGCAGACATGATTTAGTAGCCGGCACAGGAGAGTCACAGTAAGTACAGAATATCAGAGTCTCCTCCTGCTGCTTTGCTTGACTACATAGGAAATGTTCTACAATGTTACTCAGCTTCCTGTTCTTCTCCAGTACTGGACGCTTCCTATACTCTACTGTGCATTCCGGGCAGGAATAGCCCCCAGCCCCCTCCTGTGCATCCAGCGCCTTCCCAATACAGACCCGGCAGTAGTTGTGCCCACATCTCAGGGATACAGGGTCTGTATAAGTGCTCAGGCAGATGGAGCAGCTCAACTCCTCTCTCAGGTCTGCAGACGCCATTCTAGGAAACAGGAAGAAATTAAACAAAACTTTCTCATGATACAGATCAGTACAGGGGGTGGGGCTGAGCAGTAATGTGCACACACAGAGATATGCAGCATTGTACAAGGGCATGAAGAATCACTGGAGGAATGCAGTGATAGGGGCCCATGCTTAAGGGGTGTGGTCAGCCACCAAAGGGGGTGTGGCCATTAGGAATGGCCATCAGTGGGGTGTCCATTAATGGTTCCATCTGTGATTACCATCAATGACATAAAAAACATCTATGTGAACCATCGATGGTTTGCACCCCTCAATGGATATAGCTGCTCGGGGCACAGTGGTCCATGAGCAAATCAGAAATGGGGACAGGGCTTAGTGGCCACCAAGGGTGGTGCTAAGCCTTGTCCCATTAACAACGAAAAAAACAATTTGGTCCCACTTGGTCATCGATGGCAGAGAACAATTGTCTCTCTGCCATCAATGGCAAAACTATTGTCCATCAGCAGTTAATCATTGATGGTTGTTAAATATCGATGGTTAAGGGTAATCTACTACAGAGGCTTCATCAGCCATTAGTGAGTGAAGGGTTCGGGCTCTTTAATAAATATGTAGGGCCGATAATAAGAGAAAATGTGAGAGTTTAGCAGTAACCTCTCACACTATTACATTGGTCGGGTTCTATTTTCAAAATGGGAAAACATCTGGGTGAGAGTTTAAATAGTGAGAGTTTTTTGATTCTGAAAAACATATGAGTTTGTATGTTCCTGGATTCTATTACATTTGCTAAACTCTTACCCTATTACATTATATTACATAATACTGATAGTACATGCATGATAATGTATAAGATAACAGCTATACACTGTAGTTAATACACCATAGTCCTGGGAATACAGTATAATGTAACATATGCAGTGCTTATAGTGTGCTTATATAGTGTGACATGATATATCAGCACTTCCAAAATTTGCCCTGTCACTGGGATAGGTCCAGGGAGAAACACACAGTCACAGGTGATGAGCTTTGGGCAGCCACAAACATTACCACTAGAATAACTTACTACAAGTTTACCCATTCTAATAGGCTATCCTATATGAGAAATTTTCCCAATCAGTCCTCCTGTGAGCCGTGAGCAAGGGAGAGGGCACAGCAGCAGCGGTGAGGGACTGACGCTGCATGGCTGCGTGTTCTTAGTGGGGGGTCCACAGACTCTGGCACAATGGCTGCAGCTCTGCGGCGGCAGTGGTGGGGGGTTAGGGGACAGACATCAGGGGGTGAGCGGTGAGGGAGTGAGCAGGTAAGCGGGCAGGGGGAAGGAGCATCTTCTCTCCCGCTTTACTGTCTCTTCACAGCCTATCTTCAAGCAGAGCATGTGCAGCTTCAAGACAGACTGCAAAGAGTCTAGGGGGTAAATTTACTAAGAATCGAGTTTTGTCGAGTTGTGTTTTTTTTAAAGTCGAATTTGCATCGCCAAAACTTGGGTTCGTTTTTTTTTTATTGTTTTGCAAATTTACTAAGAAGCGAATTTAGCTGAAAGTGAGTTTTTCGATGGTGAAGCAAATCGAGATTTCTCCCCCGAGTTGCAAGTGAAGGTGAGATTATTCACCCGAGATTGCAGTGTTTTCTCTCTGCAAATCTCTCCCGAGCTAGCAGCCTGCACATATCAGTATAATATCTGCTTGCTGCTTGTGTGTTAGACCTGTAAAAAAGGGTTACATTTTATTTTTAAAAATGACGTGAGGTCCCCCCAAATAAGACTAACCAGCCCCGGACTTGTCAGCCTGTCCTGGTTCTTAAAATTACAGGGGAAAATATGTGTGGGTTTCCACTAAACCAGCACCAGGCAGCAGGGCCAGAGCTGGTTTTAAATATATGGATAACATTTTTGTGTGAGGTTCACCATATATTTAAAACCAGCCCTGGACCCTTCTAGCGGGGGACTGATGCCACAGCCAGGGGAGCCCTTTCATCGGGCCCCCCAGCTGCAGCATCAGCCCTGACTGCTAGTCAGCCCAGGCAAAGAATCCCTGGGGAGTTTGGGACCTCTCCAATAAGGGTACCCCCTCTCCAGGGCTCCCCTGGCCTAGGCTGATAGCCCGGGGCTATCTCCACCACACCTGGGCAGTGGGTGGCGGGTTTATAGTGTAGGTGTATTGAGTAAAAATTAGAATATTTCACATTGTCTATACAGTGGAACTACAGGTCCCAGAAAGCCTCCCCTGCATGCTGGTACTTATAGAACCACAAGTATCAGCATGTGGGACATTAAGGGCTCATTGGTACGTGTAGTTCACCTATAAAGAAATGTGTAAAAAAACTCAACGCCTTGAAAATAAAATGTTATTACATACATACATACATACATACAGTACACATACATACTCACCTGCTCCCAGGTGTTCACGTCCACTTCTCAACTTCTCAATGTAAAGTATCCAATGGAAGTACCTGTAAAAAAAGATCCAATACTCATCTTTTGTCCCACGATGTTCTCCGCAGTAATCCAAATAGGGCCCTGGATACACTGTAGCAACACGCATAAGCATGTTGATACAGTAATGCTAATGAGAGCTTAGGGCTTGAGTTATCATTATTGCCGGGATGTCAGCCAATCAGCGCTGGCTTCCATTAGCGGCCGCTCATTGGCTGGGACCCACGTGGACTTAGCCAATGAGTGGCTACTCCACGTGAGTCCCAGCCAATGGGTGGCCAGTAATGGAAGCCACCACTGATTGGCTAACGTCCCGGCAATAATGATAACTCAAGCCCTGAGCTCTTATTAGCGTTACTGTATCAACATGCTTATGCGTGTTGATACAGTGTATCCAGGGCCCTCTTTGGATTACTGCGGAGAACATCGTGGGACAAAAGGTGAGTATTGGATCTTTTTTTACAGGTTCTTCCATTGGATACTTTACGTTGAGAAGGGGACGTGAGCATCTGGGAGCAGGTGAGTATGTATGTGTATGTATGTATGTAATAACATTTTATTTTCACGGTGTGTGTTGTGTTTTCTTTACACATTTCTTTACAGGTGAACTACAGGTACCAATGAGCCCTTAATGCCGCGCATGCTGGTACTTGTGGTTCTCTAAGTATCAGCATGTGGGGGAGGCTTCCTGGGACTTGTAGTTCAACTGTATAGACAATGTCAAATATTCAAATTTTTACTCGATACACCTACTCTATCAACCCGCCACCCACCGCCCAGGGGTGGCGGAGCGGGCTATCAGCCTAGGCCAGAGATGTCCTGGAGAGGGGGACCCCTTTATTGGAGGGGTCCCCAACTCTCCAGGGATCCCTGGCCTGGGCTGACTAGCGGTCAGGGCTGATGCTGCAGCTGGGGGGCCCGATGAAAGGGCTCCCCTGGCTGTGGCATCAGTCCCCCGCTAGAAAGGGTCCAGAGCTGGTTTTAAATATATGGTGAAACTCATGCAAAAATGTTATCCATATATTTAAAACCAGCTCTGGCCCTGCTGCCTGTTGCTGGTTCTTAATTTACAGTGGAAACCCACACATTTTTTTCCCTATAATTTTAAGAACCAGGACAGGCTGACAAGTCCGGGGCTGGTTAGTCTTTTTGGGGGGACCTCATGCCATTTTTTTACCAATAGTTGAAAAATATTTAACAAGTGAAAAAAAAATAATAATAATTTCAGTAGGTTTCAGCCAAACTCGCAGATCTGGAGGTCAGTGTTTAAAATGTTATTTTGGTGAGTTTGGAGGCATCTCACCTGAGATTCACAGCTCGATTCTTGATAAATTTGCAAGATTTATTTTTTAGGTTAAAAGTACTTCATACTTTGGCCGATGGTGATAAGATTCGAGTTTGCTAGCTCGTCCGAGTTTTGCGAGTGAGATGAGACAAATCTCTCTGTAACTCACCCGACTTTGCCTTTAGTAAATTTGCGAGTTCAAAAACATGCCTAAACTCACCCGAGATTGTCATCTCGACCAAACTCGAATCTTAGTAAATTTACCCCTAGGTAACAGAAGAAAAGCTGTCTCCTCAAAAAGAGCAGCTTTTCGGAAGTGATAATTAAGTATAGGAGGCATGATGAATGCCTCTAATACTTGGATTGAACTCGCAGCGAGATCAATCCTTAAATATTTCAGGGGATATTTTTATCTTAATGAATAGACCCCTATATAATTATTTTTTTAAAATATTTATTTTTTGTTTATAATACTTTACAAATTATGGTCCGTATTCAATTTGATCAAAAAGTCTGGACTTTTCGCCTGCTGGACTTTTCCAGACATTGGTGATCACTATGGATACCCCCGTTTTTACATGCTGAAGGGAAGTCGGTTTTTAAATAGCCATGGCAGGTGCATAAATGCGGCTTTAAAGAAGGTGACAAAGAAGAGCATTTAGCAATTTTTTCGGGGAAAAATAACTATGCCCATCAAATTTGGGGTACATGAAAATGGGTGCAAGCATATTTTTAAGTCTCTAAAATTATTTTTTTAAATTCTTCAAAAATGCACCTGCCGCCACTACCCGCATTGAAGAAAACACCTGCCGCATACTTTGGAACCCATCTGGATTTAATTTACAGTAGCTATTTAAGAAGTGTGTTCCCTATTTTTTTTTTTAACCCCAAAATGTAAAATATGTTTTTGGGTGTCCCGATTTTTTATTTATATATTTTTTTAACACACATAGGGCCTGATTCAGACCCACTCGCGAGCGGCTGTCCGCTCGCAAGTGGGTCGATGTTCTGGACTGAGCATGCGCACGACGGAGGGAGCTCCGTCGTGCGCATGCGCCAGACGCGACGAGCGAAGGAAAGTCCTTCGCTCGTTGTGTCCGATCAAAGGGGGCGTGCTGTCAATGTTGATTGACAGCACGCCCCCTTTGGTAGGCGTGCCGGTGGCGTCAAAAGCCGGCCCACTGACATCACTAGTGATGTCAGTGGGAGTGATTTTGGCTCTGATAGAGCCAAAATAACTCCGGAGCTTGCAGTTGAAAACCTCAACCGCAGGCTCCAGCTCGCAATTTCGATGGTCGCGATGGTCTCGACCATCGCGGCCATCAAAATGCACGCTCGTATAGCCTGTGGGTGGTGACCCACAGCTATACGAGCGTCCAGAAGGACGCTCCATTTTCATGGAGGCCGGCCCTCATTCAGAGCGTGCGCTCTGCTCAGAGCGTACGGCTCTGAATGAGGGCCATAATTTTTAAAGGACATTCCCAGGGGTGCAGGCTATTTTTTTAAGCCTGCACCACTAAACCTGAAATTCTGCACTTTTTTTGCTACCTATTCAGTGGAGAAAAGTTATCCCCGTTTTTTTTCAAAGACTTTTCACCAGTGAAATTGAATACGGGGATAATTAAAACAGGCGAAAATGACATCATCGGCGATAACGAGTTTTTCTCAATAAATCCTAAATCTTTATCAGTGTTATCTCTGTGCTCTAATGAATTCACATGCCTGGAGAGGCCCATGCTACATTTGTGTAATAACTGTAAGTTTAAGTGAGATTTAAGTGTCTGGCGAACGCAAGAGCGCTATTCTAGTACTCTTTGTGGTGGCAGCTTAAGTAAAACCCATGTCACAACCACCTAGCTACATCAGGTTGGCGTATCTGTGTGTTGGCTGGTGCACAGCGTTGTGACACCATCTATATACGTCACATTAATGCACTGTATATGTGACCCCTAAAGGAGGGGTTGGGACCTCAGGAAGTGGGAATTACGGGGGATTTCCCCAGGACCCCTCTGGGCCAGATTGAACCTGAAGACATGTAACAAAAGTGAAAGTATGTCTGCTATGTGTAGAGTGAATACAGCTGTAACATACAGTACATATGACATTATAATACACAAATCATATCCATATCTGTTTTATCATATCTGTTCTGATCTCCTTTCTTATAATATGTGACATCTGATGTTATAACCTTTAGTGTTCATTAGAAAACCTGTGTAATATTAGGATTAATACGTCCCAGATATCTGTCATCTGTTTGAAAGCATTTGATCTGTGTCCTCTTACTTGTATATAATTCCTGGGTCCTGCGTGTCCTGGAGCCTGTTGATCAGAACGTTTCAATACAGTCTCTTGGCAAAATGTCTCCACCCGGATCAACAGAGTAGTAGTTGTGCCACTGAGAAAGACCTCACCCCACACACTGCACACAGACTCTCAGTAATAGAAGGAAACTTTGCAGCTTTTATTAGTGAATTGAAGGAGGGTGCTGGGACATTTCTGGCTTAGTGGGGACTCATCAGTAATGGGAGCTGTCCTGCAATATACAAACATAAAAGGATACAAGGGCATTAAGTCAGGCCAGCAGTTCCCTAATAGGTAGTGTCAGATATAGGGCTGTATTCAATTAGGAGCGAAAAGTCCTGTACTTTTCACATGCCGGAATTTTCGCTGTCATCGCTGGTTTTGTATGAGGAAAAGTATCGCGCGCGTCCCCGCTTTTCGCCGTATTCAATTAGAAATCAGCGAAAACGGCACCCGGCAAATTCGGACCCGGCGAAAGTACTGTCAGATATGGGGAAAACAGTCTGAACCCTCCAAAAAGCTGCACTAACATAGGGGATCACTATAGGGGTGTACTAGTACCCCTAATAAAGCTATTCTGGGTACTTAAGTTCTCTCATTTGCTTGCTATTAGTGTCTTTGCATAAGTGGTGAAGAATAGCATTAAACAATATTTTTCCATCAAAATAACTAGTCCCAGCAAATTTGGGGTACATGAAAATGGGTGCTAGCATATTTTAAAGTTGCTAATGTGAAATTTAAAAACAAATGTAAATGATCCACCTTCCGCAAGCACCTGCAATCATAAATACACCTGCCCCATACTTGGGCACCCCCCTAAAGTCTATTTTTGCTAGTTTTTAAGTTTGTCCCCCAACTTATTTTTTGCCCCCAAAATGAAAGTGCTTTTTTGGGGTGTTCTTAAGTATTTTTTAAACTTTTTTGACACAGTTTACATTTGGGGACCTGTCCCAAGGGTGCTGGGTGGTTTCCGGACGTTTGCACCCCAAAACCCCAATTCGGCACTTTTTTTCGACACCTATTCACAGGCAAAACTTTTTTCCCGGGTTCATTGCATTGCGTTTCCGCACTGGCGAAAAGTCTCCGCAATTGAATACGGGGATAAGTTTTCGCTGGCGAAATGACATCACCGGTGAAACTTTTTCTCCGAAAACGGCTTTTCACTCCTAGTTGAATATGGCTGATAGATGTACAGTCAGTACAAATGCAGATGAGAGTGTGAGACAGCAAAACTCCAACAGTCTGCAGGGGCATGACAAAGCAATTTGCACCATAATGACTTTATCATGCACCAGCCCCTACTGCTCAATGTTGTGAATGTCATGATTACCCGACTTACAAAAGCAGGCCAGGTCTGCCCATTCCCCGCCCCCAATGGCTGCAGTATGTTAATGATACTGCAGCTTTGGGGCACTGGAAGCATACTAGATTATAGAGACCTGCACATGCACAGAGCATATCCCACACATGTGCTGGTCTCCAACAATCAGAGCTGTACATAAACCATAGGGTATGTGTATGACTCTGCATCAGGCTGTATGAACCTTGTGTATATATTGGTAATATATTAATCCTCCGAGTTGCAGTTACTATTATATATGTTACTCCCTGGTTGTTTAAAATGGACTGTCTAGCAAGGATATACTGTATATTGTAGCATGGGCGTCAATGATACAGGTGGGGCAAGGGTGCCCAAACATTTCAAATGAGCGACAGCCACGGCCTGTCAGGGATGTGCGGCTTTATAGTAATTGGCTGCAGCTGCACAGCCCCTGCACCATATGGAGGAGGTGTAATGTCATACTTGCCTACTTTTGAAAAAGCATTTCAGGGAGATTGTGAAAGCAGCACCTATGAGTCCGGTGGTCAAGTGGGCGTGTCCTGCTACATCTGAGGGGCGTGTCCTAAACCTGACTTACATCCAAATGTAAGCGAGCCCCAAAGCAGTCAGTAAGATCTTCCTGGTGATGAAAACACACTAATACTTTTCAGAAAATGCATGTAGCCATAGGGATCATTGTGCCTTATACCCAATGCAGGGAAATGATACTAATGATCCCATTTAAATGTATATATCTCTGCTTTTTTATATATAACAGCTACATAATGGGGGTAAGGTGCAATCAGGGAGATTGGTAGACTCTTCAGGGAGTCAGAGAGATTGCTGCTATTTCAGGGAGTCTCCCTGACAATCAGGAAGAGTTGGCAGGTATGTGTAATGTGTGGTTATTAAGTTAAAACACTGCACATCTCCTCCTCCATGCAGTGCAGGGCTGTGCAGCATATTACTATCAAGCACAGCCCCTGACGTGATAAGCGGAGGAGAGAGGAAGAGAGAGGAGAGAGGGTTTGGCGCCGGAACGATTTTGTATTGACCCCCCCAACAAAAAATCGTTCCGACACCCCTGTACTATAGTAATTATCTGCTTATTATGAATGAAGCCAAATTCGCAGTTCTGTAGTTGTAGCTACCAGTGGATTACTTCAGCATATGGCTAGAAATCTTATATGCTCTTTAACATTGGGCCTGATTCAGATAAGTACAGTTTTATGTATACCCTCTGTGACATCAAGAAGAGATGTAGTGCTGTGAACATCTGTAATAGTTGAAAAGGGGAAGAGTCTTTTTGAAGACCATTTGAGCAATAAACATCTTGCCTTTATGACGACTGCATCTGTATCCTGTGACAACAGAATTGCCCCAAACACTATTCTGTTCTGCGGCTGTTCTGGAATTAAGCCCAGTGTCTCCAACCTCAAGCCCTCTGCCAGCTACCATGCAGGGCCTGGTCTATTTGGAGGGACCAATGGAAACCAGCCAACACCTATCAGGAGGTGTGGCTGCAGCAGAGGCGGTACCCAGGGCTGGTGCACGTTTTCTTGACACCCTAGACATAGCTTCAGCCTTGTGATTTCCCTCCCCACCCCCCTACCCTCAGATAGCTACACAAGCCCTAATACAGTGCCCCCAGTAGTGGTCCCCTGTACGCAGTGCCCCCAGGAGTGCCTCTTATACAGTGCCTCTTATACAGTGCCCTCAGCAGTGCCCAGGGCCATAAATAGGGGTGTTCGACCTTTGCGGTCGCACAGGGGCGCCACCCATAGAGGCCGCACCCCTCCCCAACATCCCGATTTCAGCAAGACAGCCACTTCAGCCCATGGGTGGGCAAATCGGGAGGTTGGGGGCCCCCACTGCCGCAACTGTGTGGTGGTGCCGGACCCCAGAGACTCTGAATGGATGCTGCGCGCATGCGCACAACATCCAGTCAGTGATGGGAGAGGGGCTGGGGGAAGCCCAGCTAGTGAGGTTCCCCCCAGCCTGATGTTATTTGGAGGTGGGCATGCCTCCTAATAATGTCACGCAGGGGGTGTGGTCTATGGTAATTAGGCCACACCCTATTTTCAGTCGCGCACGGCACAGCTGTGCACAAAGATAGGGTGCAATGATGAGGGCTGGCACAGGGTGCTCTGACCCCTGGAGCCGGCCCTGGCAGTGCCCCCAGTAGTAGTCCCCCCTATGCAATGACCTCAGTAGTGGTCTCCCTATGCAGTGCCCTCAGTAGTAGTCCCCCTATGTAGTGCCCCCAGTAGTGACCCTTATATAGTGCCCCCAGTAGTAGCCTCCCCTTTGCAGTGCCCCCAGTAGTGGTACCCTGAATCAGTGCCCCCAGTAGTGCCCTTTAGTGCCCCAAGTTGTCCCCCCTATGCAGTGCCCCTTATATAGAGCCACCAGTAGTACTCCCCCCCAGCAGTGCCCCTTATATAGTGCCCTCAGTAATAGTCTCAGCCTATGCAGTGCCCCCAGTAGTGGACCTTCCAATGCAGTGCCCCCAGTAGTGCCCCTAATATAGTCCCCCCAACAGTGCCAGAAAAAGACACAAAAAAATAACAAAATCACATGAATCCCCACTCCTGCGCCAACTGCCATCCACTACTCTGTCCTCCCGGGCCGGCCCGCTCTGCATCATGACATCTCTCTCCCATCACCCACTGCAGAAGCCAAAATATGGAGCTCCAGCCCTGCTCCAGCATTGGGTGTAGCAGCCAATGAGAGTTTGTCTAACTCTCATTGGCTGCTAAAACAAACACAGCCGCTGGCACTGGCGGCTGTGTGTTTGCTACTGTGTAGTACGGACCTCACTTACAGTATGTGCGGTATGCACTACACTTAATGAAACCAGCACGCCCTCCAGTTGACAGCACTCTAGGCAGCTACCTAAAGCTGCCTTATGATAGTGCCAGTCCTGGCGGTACCAGGTTCCAAAGTAGGAGCCTGGGAGAAGAGATTTAAGGTGTCAGTGTAGGAGTATGGGTGGAACACGCAGTCCCAGGTGCTGATTAAAGAAGCATGGTGGTGGCAGCAAGTTATCCGTGCAATGTGCAGTGGGCAGAGTCAGTAACAAGTGATTACTGATGGTAAGAAAGAATCCTTAATACTCCAAAATCCAGTGGGATGAAAATTAATCTTTGGTTGCTTGGTGAGGCAAGGTCATCTGGTCACAGATATTGGTAGCATAGCGATGGGATAATCCCAGGTGGCTTTTCAGTCACCAGATTGGAAAAGCAGAGTTACTTAGGAGAGGAGTAACTACAGTGCAGGAGAATACACAGGATGGATGAAAACAGTGTAATGTTTCAAGGTACCCTAGCTGAAAGACTGGTGGAATTGGGAGGCCGAGCAACCTAGAAAGAGTGGATGCTCATCACCCAGAGGTGGTATGACAACTGGGCACCATTGACCTAGGAAACTGTTGCCAGATTTGTGGATAGTGACAGAGACACTGATGCACATTTACAAGTTTTTGAAAGAACTAGAAAACTCCATGATTTGTTTAAGGGGTAGGTCAGACACCTTGTGCCCACTCTGCATGGAGAGACACTGGAGGCATATCGAGGAGTTGTTATGGAGGACTGTGGAGATTATGATGAAGTCGTAAGGGCCTTCTTACAGTGATACTTTATCACTCCTAAGTCCTACAGGAAAAAGTTCCAGGACTCACCCAAGAACCCTAACAGCACCCATAAGCAGTTTACCACCCAGCTGAGGCAGTATGTGGTGAACTGGGTGAAGTGATCTAGTAACACCACATGATGATTGACCAGATTTACCAGTAGCAGTTTTAACAAAGGTTCACCTCAGAGATGAAAGAGAGGGGGCTAGACCAAAAGGCACTCAACTTAAAGATGGTGGCCCAGCTAGCCATAAAATATGTAGCAATTCAGCCACAATGGTAAAAGTGCCCTACCAGCAGCCAACCAGACTTGTGCTCCAAATCCGAGTACTGGAGCCTGGCTTGTTTGTTTGACATGCAGAGGTGAGCCCAAAGAGACTGTTTCCACTCAAGTCAATAAAATGAAGTGTGACGAGAAGCAGGCAGATTCTGCGGAGTGTGTTATCTGCATGGCAAAGTTGAAACCACAAAATGTGGTGGCACCTGCCTCCAGTCCAAGTAGTACCCATGCAAGGAAAAGGATTAAGAGACTCTGGGGCCACCATTACTGTAGTGAGCCCCCACCTTATTGATTCTGCTGCAGTATTGCAGGATCACACTGCTTAAGTGACCAAGGCAGATGGATTTGATCAAGAGGTACATATGACAAGAGTCTACCTGGACTAGGGAACTGTCCAAGAGTTGCGAGATATTGTCATCACGGCTGGCCTTCCATTTGATGTAGACCTGGGGAATGATCTTTGTGGTGGAACCATTACTGCTTGTCACGAATCGGGGTCTTAGCATTCCTTACAGACTCAGACATTAATTTATTTTGGTTTCCAAGACATCCCTGAGACACCTCCCTGTGATTAACTGATGCACCTGTGTGCTCACCTGGTCAGCTAGACCACTGGCTATTGACCACATCCTTCTTAAACCAGTTCCTGTGAGCAACCTATTGCCTGAATAATGTGTGAAGGAACATATTGTTCAGGCATTGGGTTTCTCACAGGAACTGGTCTAAATAGGATGTTGCCAATAGCCATTGGTCTAGCCAGGATAGTTCTAGGCTCCAGGCTTTCTTCTGTATCCTGTGATCATGTCCTCTGTGACTCTGGGCCTCATTCAGCAAGGAACACAATGCTGTTTTCGCACGCAGCCCGCCAATGTTTGGACTCTGCGCATGCGTATAAGACACAGTATGTGGGCACGAAACCAGGTGCTGCAAATGGGTATGCGATCACAGATAGCACGCAGACCTACCACCCAGTGATTGACAGGAAGTACCATTTGTGGGTGGTGACAGGGGTGTGGTCATGCGAACGCAGGCATGTCAGTGTGTTTCAATGCCGTTGCAGAGGCGTGCATAAATTTAGCCATTGCAAGACCTTACGTAGCCTGAGCTCCCACTGCGTGCAGGAGATGTAGCAAAGTCTGCGGGAGGGTCAGGTTAACCACCAATTGTGCGTATGGGTCCGATGGTTCTTGATGTTACTGAAGTTTCCGCTAACTTCCGTACTACTCTGGCTGTGAGTAAAGGGAGGTGGGTGGCATCATGTATTGCTGGGTGATTATATGAAAATAAAGGTACAGTGGACAACTGCGCACAAGGGGGCTGCAAAGAAGGATTGACCGTGGGGGGGATCACCAACCCCCAATAGATAAGTCACAAACCAAAAAGATTGGGCAACCCTAAAACTCTGCACACTCCTTATAAAGTAGCACACACCATACAGCAAAGAAACCAATACAATACTATGAATATAGTCTTACTGCCCAAAGGGAATGTTCAATGTGATGGATGCAGTTCTAGTTCTTCTTGTATGGGATCTCGCCGAAAATGGAAAAAGAGAACAAACAAGAATAAAATAATATAGTGTAGTAATTCATAAAAAGTCTCTCAAATAACACAAATAAGTGGTGATTTCTTCCTCTAAATATGAACAGAAAGGATGATCGTACCGCACTCACGTTCAAAAACTATGACTTCCACATATAAAGGTATCTTTAAATCAGATGGCCTCGTCACCACTGTGCAGCATACCAATAGTGAAGTTCACCCATGCAAATGGTGTAGTATAAAGAAGGCGGGCGTACCCCAACTCACACTGATCATAAATTCATAGGCCAATAAAGGTATCTTTGAGCTTCGACACTTCTATTCGTTGTGGTTGATGACTTATCCTCTTACTCCAAACATATGAATATGGAATGGGATAAAGTGGAAACCAACCATCAAACGTCAGTTTAAAAAGTTTAATGGTTCACCATACAATACAAGTTAAAAAACGGGTAACCAAGTGGAAATAAAACAGATGGAAAACAAAAACAATGACCTGAGTGGATTAAAGGTCCAGACTTTTTCACCACAGGTCACTGCTGCAGAAATCCACAGGGTCCCCTTGTATCCTGCTACCACCAACGCGTTTCAGCAATAAGTCTTTCTCAAGGTGTGTAGTGCAGAATACACCAAACAGCTTTATATACCCCTGGGATGTCACTCCTCCCATGAAAAGGGGCGGGGTCTCAATTAATTATACTCCATGTTTCACATAAATAGAAATAAAACAGACATATCCAACCATCACAAAAAAGGTTTATCCCATTCCATATTCATATGTTTGGAGTAAGAGGATAAGTCATCAACCACAACGAATAGAAGTGTCGAAGCTCAAAGATACCTTTATTGGCCTATGAATTTATGATCAGTGTGAGTTGGGGTACGCCCGCCTTCTTTATACTACACCATTTGCATGGGTGAACTTCACTATTGGTATGCTGCACAGTGGTGACGAGGCCATCTGATTTAAAGATACCTTTATATGTGGAAGTCATAGTTTTTGAACGTGAGTGCGGTACGATCATCCTTTCTGTTCATATTTAGAGGAAGAAATCACCACTTATTTGTGTTATTTGAGAGACTTTTTATGAATTACTACACTATATTATTTTATTCTTGTTTGTTCTCTTTTTCCATTTTCGGCGAGATCCCATACAAGAAGAACTAGAACTGCATCCATCACATTGAACATTCCCTTTGGGCAGTAAGACTATATTCATAGTATTGTATTGGTTTCTTTGCTGTATGGTGTGTGCTACTTTATAAGGAGTGCGCAGAGTTTTAGGGTTGCCCAATCTTTTTGGTTTATGTATTGCTGGGTGTCTGCATCTTGTGCTGCAGTTGCTGTGCGTATGCACTCATTAGCATATATACGCAGCAGCTGAGTGCGTGCGTGCGCACATTTGCATTCCTTGCTGAATCAGGCCCTCTATCCGATACTTCGTGGATTCTCACTATTTACCATCTGTGCTGAGTATCGTCACCTGAGGGCACCACTGCTTCCATGCTGTATACAGACCTACTTCTTCCACTCTGGTCAGCCAGTGAGTTTACAACTACCAAATCTCCACCTGCTGCTGGGTTCCATTACCTGTCAGCGCTGCAGCTTCCATGCTGCATACAGACCTGCACCTGCACCAACCACTTTGCTTTAGCCAGCAATTACATCTGCCGCTGTATACCATCACCTATCAGCGCAACAGCTTCCACTTTGCATACCAACTTGTTACTCGCTGGTGAGTACAGCCATCGTACTGCTGGGACATTGCATGCTAGTTACTTATGCTGTTTTAGTGGTTTCATAATTTTTTAATTCTTGTGAGTTTTGATGTACCTATAAGACATTTGGTTATATTAAAATTGTTTGTATTTCTATTTTTAAGCGCTGCTTTTCCGTTATCCATTTTCTGTCACTAGTATACCTAATCTCCTGTTCATACCCATGAGCCAAAGTATCATCAAGGCACCTAGTTTCCTATACATGTTAGTCATATCTAAGGGTACAGAGCCAGATCTACATAATACCCAAACCGTGACACTGCTTTTGCTAATGCCATCACCCAGAGTCAAGCAGCCTGACTGTCATCTTCATCTATCCCTACACATCTATCTCAACACATCCCTTCCAAAAGAAAAAAACGCAATGGCTAGACAACTGCCTAAACAGCAACAATCAGCCCAGAGGAAAAGACCACAGCAGCTGCCCAATATGTCTTTTGGTTCTGGTATGGCTTCATCCCAAGCAACGCAGAGGATGTTGGTTCCTGCTCAATGGGTGGTGGTGCACAGTGATTCTCTTGTCACTAGTGGTTTGTCAACTCCAGCAGTGAGTATGAGTGATCACACTGATCCCCTTCCAGACCACCCTGTAGAGTATCCCAACTTAGAAGGAAGTGAGGGCCACAGACAGAAGTTCAGGGAAGCTCAGCTCTCTGACCCATCTTAGGAAGGCATAAGGCTTTAAGCTGTCAGTAGTCTTTCAGGAATGGAGGCGGTGTGACCTGGCAGAAAGAGTACAGGGTAGCCACGAAGGTAAAAGATGATAGACAAGACAAGGATTTTATCCAACTTCGAAAGCTTTTATGTTCAACTGGAGTTAATTGTCCATGAAATCCATTTTGACAGTCACCCAGGGATGGACCTTACACTGAAGTGCCTGACACAGAAGCTCTGACACAAGCTGTTTTGGCCTTTAATGTCAGATAATGCTTAGACCAACTATAAGTCCTGGGATCATGGTGTTAGGATCTGAGGGCCTGATTCAGACCCGCTCGCGAGCGCTGAGCACTCGCAAGCGGGTCTATGTTGCCCAAGTGCGCATGCGCACGACGGAGGCGGCTCCGTCATGCGTATGCGCGAGACCCGAATAACTGATGGTGATTGACAGCACGCCCCCTTTGGTGGGCATGCCGGGGGAGTGGCTGCCCAGATGGAGGCGTTCCCATGGGAACGCCTACCATCTGGGGCCGGCCCCACTGACATCACTAGTGATGTCAGTGGGACTGCTTTTGGCTCTGATAGAGTCAAAAGCACTCCAGGGCTTGCGGCAGACGAGACTCTACCACAAGGGTCTCGTCGCAAGCCCGATGGTCGCGATGGTCTTGACCATCGCGACCATCATTTTGGCCGCTCGCTATAGCTGTGGGTGGTCACCCACAGCTATGCGAGCGGCCAGGAGGCCGCTCCGAAAAGTAAGAAGGCCTGAGTTTGTTGTGGACCCGGGGTGGTAATAGGAGCAGACACCTGAACAGATTTAAATTGAAAAGTGGGTTTTTTAATGGGTGAATTTGCAGACATGTATACAGATAAAATAAAGTCCAGAATATTAAGAGGATGGTGATGATTAGAAACTGTAGTGAAGTAAGAATAAACAATGTCCGGTTAGTGGCAGAACTAATAAAAAGTCTTTGTAATCCAAAAGGGTTACTGCAAGGCTGCAGACAGGAAAACAGTTACTTGATAGATACTGGTGAGGTCATATCCAGAGAGGTATAGAGTAATTAGAATAGTAGCAGCTGATGAACTGAACTGTGATGGCTCAGAGTGGAATCAGAGAGCTAGGTAAATGGAGGCAGTGTGGGTTCAGAGTTAATTGTACACACAGGTCCTTTGGCAGGGAAAGAGTAAGTAGAAGGTGCAGGATGGTTCCAGCAGGAGACTGGGAGCAGGCAGAGTGCTGCAGGCTACTTGGAAGCTGGGATCCAGCAGGAGCACAGGTGAGCACTCAAACAGACAGGTTTACTGGAGCACAGGAACTCTCACAGCATATGCTGTGAAACACATTGCACTGGCAACTATGGGAAGCTCTGAACTCCCTTAAGTACCCAGTGCAGAATCGTGATAGGTCAGAGAGAGCATGTGACACGCCAAGACTGGAGCAGCTAAGTCACATGATCAGAGGCAAGATGGCGGCACTCATACGAGAGTGGAATGGAAACACCACCAGGCTAACCCAGCCAGAATGACACAGTGCCCGTGGAACACTTCGCACAGCCAATGCCTGCCACCAGACACCAGCCCCTCCGCCGGAAGGACCATGCCACAGCACCCTCACAGGTAATACCCGTCGTCCCCTATGCCGGGAAACCCTGGTCGTGACAGTTGGCTTAGGCGCTCTAGTGTTCATGGTTACTTCAGGTCCTTGTCCATAGTTGAACCCTTACAGCAAGTGACCATGGATATAGTATCAGTGTCGGACTGGTGCATGGTGGGCCCACCAAGAAAATGCAATCAAAGAGGCCCACTAAGGGATGTGGGCAGTTGCTGCAAGGGGTCCATAGTTACAGTATCTTATATGTAAAATTAATTGGTCTGTTTGTATGGAATCAGTATGCTTTACCACCGGACTCCTGGCCGGCGGTTCAAATGCCGACAGCGGCAGCCCGACAAGGATGAAAATCCCGATCGTCCCTAGGTAAGTATTCACTAACCTAATTCTACCCCCTAACCCTCCCTTAGGGATGCCTAACCCTAACCTCCCCCCCAGTGCCTAACCCTAATCCCCCCCTCTAAATGGCTAAACCTAACCCCCCCTTCCCAGCCGCCTAAACCTAAGTCCCCATAGGGGGTTACCTAACCCTAAGTCCCCCCCGGGGGTGCCTAACCCTTACTCCCCCTAGCCTAACCCTAACCTCCCGGGGGGGTGCCTAACCCTAAGTCCCCACCGGGAGCCCTAAACCTAACCATCCCCCCCCCATGGCTGTCCGCGCTCGGCGACTGGCATCACTTCGATCGGGATGCCTGGCGCCAGTCTCCCAGCGTCGCTAAAATGACAGGCGTCTAGATTAGACGCCTGTCATTTAACCCTCGCCGGTATTAAGCAGTCAGGATTAGGTCCGCCGGCTTCTCGACTGCATACCGTTTGTATGTCTGTACATTTACGCATTCAGACACCCCTGCACCGATTGGGATGAAACCAAAGCAAGGTGGTCCAGTTGGATCCTGGCCAGGTTTTAGGGGGGTTAGGGTTCCGGTCAGACCACCGGTTGGTGTACACTGGGCAGAACTTTGACCTGGGGAGCCTGTTCTGGGCCTATCACTGGAAGGATTTGGATGCTAACTTCAGGGGTGGCAATTAGTATGGGATGCCTAACTTAATAAATTGAAGACTAAACTCAGGCAACGCCGCGTATGTCAGTTAGTAGCATATAAATAAAAGAATGTACCTTTCAAATAAGGTTAGTTTTTACATTTTTAATTAACCCCCATCATGCTAGCAGAACATATCTACATCTTTATCAAAGTATGCCCATGTGCTGCCCTTATAAATGTTAGAGGGCCTTCAAAGTGTATCAGGTTGGCTAACACTGTCCTAGTGGACGAACCTAGAGTAAACCAGTCAAATGCTGCAGGGCCGGCTCCTGACACATTCTGTCAGAGCGGCCGCCCAGGGGCGCCAGGTCCAGCTTAAGAATACCCCCCGCCCTCCACCCATCAGCTGTAGGCATTAATTTATCAGGGGGAGGGCAAAGGGACGGAGCGGGTGGAGGGGAAACACGGTATGGCGCTAGGTGCAGAGACACCTAGTGCCGGCTCTGAAATACTGGATATCATACAAGTGTCCAAGGATGCACCAGTCGGTATTACTGTATGCATGAATTCTGAAAGTGGACATCTCAGTCTTTGCACATTCAGCAAAACACATGTACAGCAGGAAAAGAGTATGTAGCAGCATTTGCATAAAGTTGGAGAGAATGTAGCAGCATTTGCCACTGTTTGCACTTCTGCCTCCACCTCTGAATCAGGCCCTCATTTATTCCATGGAAAACAAATTAGAAAGTTTTAGTTTAACTTTTCACAACCACTCTACATGGACAGCTTTCACAGGGGGGAAATGTCTTTGAATGGTGGAGACTGAGGGTTATCTCTGAAAGGTGGAGACTGAGGGTTATGTCTAAAAGGTGTAGACTAAGAGGTAAATTTAGAATCGAGTTTGGGAGAGTTAGCAATCTCTGGAGAGTTTGGGCATTTTTTTCCACTCGCAAATTTATTAATGTCAAACTATGGAGAGAAATGTCCTTTGCTACGAGAAAATTCTGGAGAGTTAGCAAATTCTCTTCACTTCACCATTGGCCAAACTCGAGTAACTTTTCACTAGTGAAGATAGGATTCGGGAATTTACAAAGAAGAGAGTTTCTAAACTCTCCTGAGAAGGACAACACTCCTATAAAAATGTGTGAAATCAATTCACCTGCCTGTGAGCTGTGAGTTCAGCAGAAACATTCACAGGTCAGTGTTATCCATGTATGTTTCTGCCTGTAAAATGTAAATGAAGGGTTTATTTTTGTATTTTAATTATGTAGGGTCCTCCCCCCAAAAAAACATAACCAGCCCCGGACTGCTCGGCCAGTCCTGGTTCTTAAAATTATGGGGAAAAAACGTGTAGGGTTCCACCGTATTTATTAACCAGCACCTGGCTGCAGGGCCAGTCCTGGTTTTAAAAATCATATATTTAAAACCAGCACCGAACCCAAACTGACCAGGGTGTAATGCCACGGCCAAGAGACCCTATCACCAGTTCTCCATGGCCAAAGCATTCGCACCCCAATACAGAATCGCATCACCGGGCTCCCTTGCTTCGGCGGTTTCTATATTTACTCTGGGGGGGTCGAGAAGAACGGTGGCTGCCAGGAGGCTTGCCTGCCTTTCCGGGGGGCTAGGAGCTGCACACAATATTCGGGAGGTTCCCAGCCAAATCGGGAGTGTAGGCAAAGCCTGCTCCAGGCTCCCCCTTCACCCCTCCCTCCGATGACAGCTGGTGATGTCACTGGCATCTCTGTTTCTGAAAATGGAATTGATGATGCAGATGGACCCTGCTGCCTGCGGCACACAGCTGCTGCCAGGTCAGTGAATACTCGGCAAGTAGCTGTTACACACTATAAATAGCCACCAGTGACCGAAGCTAGGCCACGCCACTAGTGGGCATGACTAAGATCCAGGTGACCCAGTCCGTGCCTGCATAAATACCAGAGGCATCTTAAGAGAGGAGGGGGCCCATGTGCATTCCCCATCTGTGGCCCCCTCCGCACTGCCCAACAGCCGGCCGCATCACTGCAGCAGTAAACTCTGGGAACTAGTCTGTGCCCAGAGTCTACTGAGCATGTGCAGGTCATCATGAAAATGGTGGGGTAGCCATTTTCCCAGCGATTTCGTACTGCGTATGTGCAAAACGCCAGGAAAATGGTGGTGGCGGACATTTTCCAGGTGGGTTGTCGAGAGCTGCAGCCAATGCAGAACTTTGAAGGGGTAAGTATTAAAACATATGGGTGCAGGGTGTGTGGTGTGATGTATATGTATATGTATATATATATATATATATATATATATATATATATAAAGAAATCCTTTTGGCTTGAGTATACACCCAGCACAATTAAAGGATAGCGGCACTCCAATAGATGAATAAAGTCAATATGTATTGAATAACCGACATCATCATAACAAATACATGAAACTATAATCATGATGGAATAAAAAAAAGAAAGAAGGTGTCTGCGCTGGTATTAATACATGTGACACAATTGCATTTAAATAAAAATAAAAATTGATTGATTAATACATATAATATGAACTGCAGTTTAAAAAAATACACACACATAACATCATGAGTAAAAAACAATTGGCAAGCTTGTCACCAATTAAGGCAAGTGAATAAAACAAATAAACCGAATTGCATTGGTAACTAAATATAAATAATGTATCCAAATATTCCCAATATCAAGCTTGTAACCAATATCAATAAGCAAATTGCATTGGTATCTTAATTGGAATTAATCTATTCAAATGTTCCCAGTACCACGCTTAAGTGAATGGAGACAGTTTAAATGGATTTAACTGATCAGAATGATCGTTAGTGATCAGATACAAATCAAATATTGCTGGTATGAATTTTAATCCAGATAAAGTTCCAATGTCACATAACAGAGGGCATTAGACAGTTATAATTACCATGTGTGATGGTTGAAATATGCCCCTCAGCACAGATATATGTAGTGTGAATGGGTATTTGACTTAACCAGTGCCAGGGATAGCTCTCAGGTCTCAAAAAGCTGTACCAGCGGACTTTGCAACTCCTTACCCCGTCATGGGCTCCCAAAGGAGAATAATACCAGCAGTGGTGTAGAGCTGGATCACACCGCTCCAGCGGCTCCTGACCGCACTGTAGGTGAGGAAGACAGGGGTCCGTATACAGAGAGCTCATCGCGGCATAGAAGCTCCAAGGGAGAGGAGAGGAACAGCACTGGTCTGGCTGCACACGTCTGTCATGAAAGGTGCAGTGCCAAAAATATTATAAACACATAAATAATAATAAAGAAGTAATCGTGATAGTCAATAATGCACTCCCTCTCTTTTTTGAGGTGGCAGCTTCAATCTTCCAGACAAATTATATATTCAAAAAATCATCAATAAGAAATAATAAAAAATAATAAAAAAGGTGAAGGGTGAGCGCCTTCAGTGTGAAATACTGTGATATTCTGTTGTTTAAGTCCAAAATACTTTCAAGAAAATCCAATATCCTTGTGGGAAACTTATCCTTGAAAAATCTTCAAACAGTGATTTTACTTTAATACCTTAATTAGTGTGAATAGCACACAGCTTGTGCTTGTGCTTATAGGTGACCTGCACCAAGTGATAAAGAATAGATTAGTATGCTCGTACCAACATTAGATCATATTCATATATACTGCTTCAGCTCCCATAAGTACTTCCCTCGTGCCGGAGGTACATGATAGATAGGGAGATAGAAAAAACAGCATCTGATCGTGTGGTATTATAGACAACAAACACTATAATAAATACAACAACAACAAAAACCCGTACAATGCAAAAGAATATAGTTAGCTTATCTGTCTTAGATGTATGAGGTGACCACAGGAACAACCAACGCGTTTCGTCCCACTGTAGTCTCTGGGGACTTCATCAAGGGGATAGCAAGAACACACATAACCAGGAGGGAAGTAGCTTAGTGAATGTGGGATAAACATTCATGACACCCCCAAGCAGTAACAGAACCAACAAACTCTGATTTACACAGACTGTCACATGGGCTACACAGTGTGTGCATTACATCAGAGCCGGAATTACACTTTATGGGGCCATAGGAAAGTTACTGGTCTGGGTCCCCCCCCCCCACCCATCCATCCAAGAAAAAATAAATAAATAAAAAACTGACATAAACTAAAGATATTCTGCAAGGAATTATGCATTATTTATTTATTTAAATTTGCTGAAAGAATAAGTATTGTGCCGATACAAGTAGCACCGTAATACTTGTGTTGTTAAAAAGAGGAAGCTTCACTGGTGAGAACTGGCCTTTTACACCCATCAGGGTTTTCACCAGTGACAGCAGCATTATAGGGGGAAAGAAAAATTAAAACAGGAGATTGTGCTCCCCTGCCATCCCCAGGTTTACTGATGGTCGATGATAAGAAGTGGTACGGAGTAACCTGAGGATGGCAGGTGAGCACAACCTTTTGTAACATAATTATTGTTTTTCTCTATAATGTTGTTGTCGCAGGTGTAAAATAGGGCAGTTTTCACCAGCAACAGCAGCACTATAGAGAAAAAAATTATTTTATAACAGAAGATTGTGCTTACCGGCCATTCTCAGGTTCCCACACGCCACTTCTGATTGTCGACCATCAGGACTCCGTCACCTTCAGTAGAAAAGGAGACAGAAGGTAAGGGGTGAAGGAGGGACAAGTGAAAGAAGAAAGGGGGTGGCAAAAGGAGGAGCAGGGTAAGAGGAACAGTGGTTTGTGATGGGCACAATAGAAAGGTGGGTGGTGGAGGAAGACAGAATTAGATGGGTGGGACAGATATAAAAAGGGTAATGGAAGACACAGGTACATGAATGAGAAAAACACAGGCCAGACACACAGAAACATGATACAGAGATACACTGGGGCCTGGGGTGGGATGCACTAACGTCAGAAATGTGGTCAACTCCCCGAAAATGCATTTTTCAGGGGTCTGACCGCATTTCTCAAATGCATCAAGCCACAAAATACGATACATTCTGGGGCTTTAATGCAGTGGGCAATGCTATCATCAGATGCCCAATGGGCTTCTATTCATGACTACCCCACTAGGAGGGATCCAATGGGATCCCACCCGGCACACCCCCGCGTTGCGCGTCCTTCTGGGCATATGCAGAAGGACACCAGAGGGACTTCATTTGCAAAGCAACGCTCTTACCGAGAGAGCTGTCCTTTGCCTTGTCCTTCATGCATCCTGGTGTAACCAACTGAGACAGAAAGGACATAGGGAAGAAGGAGCACAGAACAGTACAATTACACTTGTGGCCAGCTGTGGGTAGGGGTGCTGAGAGGAGGGGCAAGTATTAAAACATACGGGTGCAGGGTGTGTGGGGTGATGTATATGTACTGTATAATATATATGTATATATATACACACAGATACAAGGTGTCTGTGGTCCAGCACTCACACCTTATATCTTGTAATTTGCCGGGGTGCTTCTCTAGAATTTCCTCTGAACTGTGGGTAACCCAACGATAAAGGATATCACATCTACTATACATAGAGATAAAGGCACTGGCCAGACTTTGGAGTCAAAAACATACTTTAAGCTTTATTAGCATGCACATAATCCATAGTTGCCAACGTTTCGGTTCCAGTGGCAAACGCAGTATTTCTAGAGGGGGGTTTCTAAATGCTTGATTTTAGTGTGAGTGTGGCCAGTTCATGATGAGGGCATAATTAGAAGTTATCAATCCGTAATTTGCATCATACATAGTGTATTGCGTGTCATAGTTCCAGCATATACAGGACCAGTGATCACAGTAAGCCATTATATGTGTCATACATAGTGTATTGTGTGTCATAATTCCAGCATATACGGGATTAGCGATCACAGTAACCCATTATATGTGTCATACATAGTGTATTGTGTGTCATAGTTCCAGCATATACAGGACCAGTGATCACAGTAACCCATTATATGTGTCATACATAGTGTACTGTGTGTCATAATTCCAGCATATACGGGATTAGCGATCACAGTAACCCATTATATGTGTCATACATAGTGTATTGTGTGTCATAGTTCCTGCATATACAGGACCAGCGATCACAGTAACCCATTATATGTGTCATACATAGTGTATTATGTGTCATAGTTCCTGCATATACAGGACCAGCGATCACAGTAACCATTATATGTGTCATACATAGTGTATTGTGTGTCATAATTCCAGCATATACAGGACCAGTGATCACAGTTCCAGGGCCGGACTGGCCATCGGGCACTTCTGGCAAATGCCAGAAGGGCCGATGGCCAAATGGGCCGCTTTGGCTGAGCTTAGGCTCACCCGGCAGTACAACCTCCCGGGCGGCGCCTTGCTCAGTAAGCAGATTGCACGAATGCGCGGCCGCGTGTTCCTGAAATCTGCTTGCTGAGCAAGGTGAGGTACAGGAGGTTGTACTGCCGTGACCAAGCCCCATGGGATTGGGGTCAGTAGGAAGGGCAGCGCTATGCAGACACTCGGTCTGCTGCCCGGGAGGCGGAGCCGCACGAGGAGTACATGCCATTCAGCTACAGTACAGCAGGACGCTGCTTCACAGGGGACAGCATATGGTGCTTATATAACCTCTGCACACCAAAACTACATCAGGTATCTCTGCCATCTCCGTCATTAATTCCTTCTCTCTCTCATCTCACCTTATACCTCCTCCTCTTATTCTTATCTCCCCTGATTTCTTTTCTCTCTTTTTTCTGTTTCCCCCATTCCCTTCTCATCTCCCCCTATTCCTAAACTCTGCTGCCTGCCCTTATTCCTCCTGTCTCCATTCTCCCCCTATTCCTACCCTCGATCTCCTATCTCCACCTATTCCTCCTCTCTCGCCCAGCTCCCCCTCTTTCTCCTATGGGCTTAATTCAATTCTGCACATTGTTAGATTGGAGAATGCCCTTCTCCTGTGCCTCACACCTTAAACAAGGTGTTTAGTCGCGAGAACGGGCATTCTCTGACTAAACTTCCTGGCGCGATGCTGTTTCTACCACACTAAGGGCAGAAAACAGCATTGTGCCTGGACTTTTGTTGGATTTTTGCTTGTTTCCCAGGAGGGATGCGAGAAGAAATCCTTAGTCGGGCTTAGTAGCGCAATGGATTAAATAGCTCTGTGAGCTCATTTCCGGTGCTATTGAATTTGCGTTGAATTGAATCGAGTCCAATGTCTCTCCTGTCTCCCCCTATTCCTTCTCTCTCTTTCCCAGGTTCCCCTCTTTCTCCTATGTATGCCCCTCCCATCTCCCTCTCCCCCTCTCCTATCTCTGTTCACCTCTCCTATCTGTCTCCCTCTCCCCCTCCCCCTCACTCTCCCCCCTCTAGTATCTCTGTCTCCCTCTCCCCCTCCCGTCTCTGTCTCCCTCTCCCCCTTCCATCTCCCTCTCCCCCTCCCTCTCCCCCTCTCCTATCTCTGTTCACCTCTCCTATCTGTCTCCCTCTCCCCCTCCCCCTCACTCTCCCACCTCTAGTATCTCTGTCTCCCTCTCCCCCTTCCATCTCCCTCTCCCCCTCCCGTCTCTGTCTACCTCTCCCCCTCCTGTTTCCCTCTCCGCCTCTCCCCCCTCCCGTCTCTGTCTCCCCCTCTCCCACCTCCCCCATCTCCCCCTCTTCCGTCTCCTGTCTCACTCTCCCCCTCCCGTCTCTCTCTCTCTTCCCCCCTCTCCCGTCTGCCTTCCTCTCCCCCCTTCCTCTCTCCCCCTTCCTCTCTCCCTCTACCCCCCTTCCTCTCTCCCTCTCCCCCTCCCTCTCTCCCCCCCTCTCTCTCTCCCCATTTGTCTCCCCCTCTCCCTCTCCCTCTTCCCCTCTCCCATCTCTGTCTCCCTCTCCATCTCTCCTGTCTCCCCCTCTCCCGTCCCCCTCTCCCCCTCCATCTCTCCCGTCTCCCCCTCTCCTATGTCTCCCCTATTCCTCTTCTCTTTCCCAGCATCCTCTTTCTTCTATGTCTCTCTTGTCTCCCCCTATTTCTCTTCTCTCTCCCAGCTTCCCCTTTCACCTATGTCTCTCCTGTCTCCCCCTATTCCTTCTCGCTCTCTCGTCTTTCCCTATTCCTTCCTACTCTCACCCAGCTCCCTTCTCCTATGTCTTCCCCGGCCTCCCCAATTCCTTCTCTCTCTCCCAGCTTCCCCTATTCCTTCTCTCTCTCCCAGCTCACTCTATTTCTCCTATGTCTCTCTAGCTTCCCCAGTTCCTCCTCCCTTTCTCTCGGCTCAACCTCTTCCTTCACTCTCTAGCGGCTCTCCCTGTTCAACCTACACCTTCTCTTTCTCTCCTGGCTCTCCCTATTTCTTCTCTCTCTTCCCACTCCTCATATTTCTCCTATGTCTCTCCTGGCTCCCCATATTCTCTCTCTCTACCCCAGTTCCTCCTATTCCTCCTCTCTCTCTCCTGGCTCTCCCTAATTCTCCTATGTTGGGTCCCCTCTTTCATTCTCTCTCCCCAGCTGCCCAAATTCCTCCTCTCTTTTTCTCCTGGCTCCCCCCTTTCCTCCTCTCTTTTTCCTGTCGCTCTATTTATTTTAGTATGTTGCTATTTCAAACCTGCAGATCCATGTAGTATTAATTGTATACAATATATTGTTTATTATATATCTATTTTATAATATTTGTTATGTGCAAATATTCATATATGTGTATGTGAATAAGGGACACTATTGTGTGACATAACGTGAAAAAGGGACACTACTGTATGACGTAACTTGACTATGGGGCACTACTGTGTGACGTAATGTTAAAGAGGAACACTACTGTGTGTCATAACGTGAAAAAGGACACTACTGTCTGACAAAAGGTGAAAAAGGGCACTACTGTTTGATGTAACATGAATAAGGGACACTACTGTGCAGTGTAATGTGATGAAGGGACATTACCATATAGTGTGACTAAGGGACACTACTGTGTGACGTAACGTGACTATGGGGCACTACCGTGTGACGTAACATGAAAAAGGGACACTACTGTGTGACGTAATGTGAAAGAGAAACTACGGTGTGATGTAACGTGAAAAATTAGGTGGCTACGCCCCTTCCCAGCAAAACTACACCTGAAATTTTTTGTGCGTACTGAAGGCACGCGCTCTCCCTGCTTCCCCTATAGTTGGCAGCACAAACGCTCTTTTGTTAAAATGTGTAGTTGTGGCTCTGCTTTGGTGTACACAGAGGTGTCCTCTGCATTCTAAGAAGTGGGAGGGGTCAGAAATAGTTAGGGGTGGAGTCTATGCCAGGAGACAGATGCTGATGCGAGGTGGGCCTGTGTGCTCTTTAAATGCCAGGGCCTATTTTTAGTCCCAGTCCGGCTATGACAGTAACCCATTATATGTGTCACACATAGTGTATTGTGTGTAATAATTCCAGCATATACAGGACGTGTTATCACAGTAACCAATTATATGTGTCATGCATAGTGTATTGTGTGTCATAATTCCAGCATATACAGGACCAGCGATCACAGTAACCATTATATGTGTCATACATAGTGTATTGTGTGTCATAATTCCAGCATATACAAGACCAGCGATCACAGTAACCCATTATATGTGTCATACATAGTGCATTGTGTGTCATAATTCCAGCATATACAGGACCAGCGATCACAGTAACCTATTATATGTGTCATACATAGTGTATTGCGTGTCATAATTCCAGCATATACAGGACCAGTGATCACAGTAACCCATTATATGTGTCATACATAGTGTATTGTGTGTCATACTTCCAGCATATACAGGACCAGCGATCACAGTAACCCATTATAGGTGTCATACATAGTGTATTGTGTGTCATAATTCCAGTATATACAGGACCAGCGATCACAGTAACCCACTATATGTCATACTTAGTGTATTGTGTGTCATAATTCCAGCATATACAGGACCAGTGATCACAGTAACCCATTATATGTGTCACACATAGTGTATTGTGTGTCATAATTCCAGCATATACAGGACCAGTGATCACAGTAACCCATTATATGTGTCATACATAGTGTATTGTGTATCATAATTCCAGCATATACAGGACCAGCGATCACAGTAACCCATTATATGTGTCATACATACTGTATTGTGTGTCATAGTTCCAGCATATACAGGACCAGCGATCACAGTAACCCATTATATGTGTCATACATAGTGTATTGTGTGTCATAATTCCAGCATATACAGGACCAGCGATCACAGTAACCCATTATATGTGTCATACATAGTGTATTGTGTGTCATAATTCCAGCATATACAGGACCAGCGATCACAGTAACCCATTATATGCGTCATACATAGTGTATTGTGTGTCATAATTCCAGCATATACAGGACCAGTGATCACAGTAACCCATTATATGTGTCATACATAGTGTATAGTGTGTCATAGTTCCAGCATATACAGGACCAGTGATCACAGTAACCCATTATATGTGTCATACATAGTGTATTGTGTGTCATAATTCCAGCATATACAGGACCAGCGATCACAGTAACCCATTATATGTGTCATACATAGTGCATTGTGTGTCATAATTCCAGCATATACAGGACCAGCGATCACAGTAACCTATTATATGTGTCATACATAGTGTATTGCGTGTCATAATTCCAGCATATACAGGACCAGTGATCACAGTAACCCATTATATGTGTCATACATAGTGTATTGTGTGTTATACTTCCAGCATATACAGGACCAGCGATCACAGTAACCCATTATAGGTGTCATACATAGTGTATTGTGTGTCATAATTCCAGTATATACAGGACCAGCGATCACAGTAACCCACTATATGTCATACTTAGTGTATTGTGTGTCATAATTCCAGCATATACAGGACCAGTGATCACAGTAACCCATTATATGTGTCACACATAGTGTATTGTGTGTCATAATTCCAGCATATACAGGACCAGTGATCACAGTAACCCATTATATGTGTCATACATAGTGTATTGTGTATCATAATTCCAGCATATACAGGACCAGCGATCACAGTAACCCATTATATGTGTCATACATAGTGTATTGTGTGTCATAATTCCAGCATATACAGGACCAGCGATCACAGTAACCCATTATATGTGTCATACATAGTGTATTGTGTGTCATAATTCCAGCATATACAGGACCAGCGATCACAGTAACCCATTATATGTGTCATACATAGTGTATTGTGTGTCATAATTCCAGCATATACAGGACCAGCGATCACAGTAACCCATTATATGCGTCATACATAGTGTATTGTGTGTCATAATTCCAGCATATACAGGACCAGTGATCACAGTAACCCATTATATGTGTCATACATAGTGTATAGTGTGTCATAGTTCCAGCATATACAGGACCAGTGATCACAGTAACCCATTATATGTGTCATACATAGTGTACTGTGTGTCATAATTCCAGCATATACAGGACCAGTGATCACAGTAACCATTATATGTGTCATACATAGTGTATTGTGTGTCATAATTCCAGCATATACAGGACCAGTGATCACAGTAACCCATTATATGTGTCATACATAGTGTATTGTGTGTCATAGTTCCAGCATATACAGGACCAGCGATCACAGTAACCCATTATATGTGTCATACATAGTGTATTGTGTGTCATAGTTCCAGCATATACAGGACCAGCGATCACAGTAACCCATTATATGTGTCATACATAGTGTATTGTGTGTCATTATTCCAGCATATACAGGACCAGCGATCACAGTAACCATTATATGTGTCATACATAGTGTATTGTGTGTCATAATTCCAGCATATACAGGACCAGTGATCACAGTAACCCATTATGTGTGTCATACATAGTGTATAGTGTGTCATAATTCCAGCATATACAGGACCAGTGATCACAGTAACCCATTATATGTGTCATACATAGTGTATTGTGTGTCATATTTCCATCATATACAGGACCAGCGATCACAGTAACCCATTATAGGTGTCATACATAGTGTATTGTGTGTCATAATTCCAGTATATACAGGACCAGCGATCACAGTAACCCACTATATGTCATACATAGTGTATTGTGTGTCATAATTCCAGCATATACAGGACCAGTGATCACAGTAACCCATTATATGTGTCACACATAGTGTATTGTGTGTCATAATTCCAGCATATACAGGACCAGTGATCACAGTAACCCATTATATGTGTCATACATAGTGTATTGTGTGTCATAATTCCAGCATATACAGGACCAGCGATCACAGTAACCCATTATATGTGTCATACATAGTGTATTGTGTGTCATAGTTCCAGCATATACAGGACCAGCGATCACAGTAACCCATTATATGCGTCATACATAGTGTATTGTGTGTCATAATTCCAGCATATACAGGACCAGTGATCACAGTAACCCATTATATGTGTCATACATAGTGTACTGTGTGTCATAATTCCAGCATATACAGGACCAGTGATCACAGTAACCATTATATGTGTCATACATAGTGTATTGTGTGTCATAATTCCAGCATATACAGGACCAGTGATCACAGTAACCCATTATATGTGTCATACATAGTGTATTGTGTGTCATAGTTCCAGCATATACAGGACCAGCGATCACAGTAACCCATTATGTGTCATACATAGTGTATTGTGTGTCATAGTCCCAGCATATACAGGACCAGCGATCACAGTAACCCATTATATGTGTCATTCATAGTGTATTGTGTGTCATAATTCCAGCATATACAGGACCAGCGATCTCAGTAACCATTATATGTGTCATACATAGTGTATTGTGTGTCATAATTCCAGCACATACAGGACCAGTGATCACAGTAACCCATTATGTGTGTCATACATAGTGTATAGTGTGTCATAATTCCAGCATATACAGGACCATTGATCACAGTAACCCATTATATGTGTCATACATAGTGTATTGTGTGTCATAATTCCAGCATATACAGGACCAGTGATCACAGTAACCCATTATATGTGTCATACATAGTGTATTGTGTGTCATAATTCCAGCATATACAGGACCAGCGATCACAGTAACCCATTATATGTTTCATACATAGTGTATTGTGTGTCATAGTTCCAGCATATACAGGACCAGCGATCACAGTAACCCATTATATGTGTCATACATAGTGTATTGAGTGTCATAATTCCAGCATATACAGGACCAGTGATCACAGTAACCCATTATATGTGTCATACATAGTGTATTGTGTATCATAATTCCAGCATATACAGGACCAGCGATCACAGTAACCCATTATATGCATCATACATAGTGTATTGTGTGTCATAATTCCAGCATATACAGGACCAGTGATCACAGTAACCCATTATATGTGACATACATAGTGTATTGTGTGTCATAGTTCCAGCATATACAGGACCAGCGATCACAGTAATCCATTATATACGTAATACATAGTGTATTGTGTGTCATAATTCCAGCATATACAGGACCAGCGATCACAGTAACCCATTATATGTGTCATACATAGTGTATTGTGTGTCATAATTCCAGCATATACAGGACCAGTGATCACAGTAACCATTATATGTGTCATACATAGTGTATTGTGTGTCATAATTCCAGCATATACAGGACCAGTTATCACAGTAACCCATTATATGTGTCATACATAGTGTATTGTGTGTCATTGTTCCAGCATATACAGGACCAGCGATCACAGTAACCCATTATATGTGTCATACATAGTGTATTGCGTGTCATAATTCCAGCATATACAGGACCAGTGATCACAGTAACCATTATATGTGTCATACATAGTGTACTGTGTCATAATTCCAGCATATACAGGACCAGTGATCACAGTAACCATTATATGTGTCATACATAGTGTATTGTGTGTCATACTTCCAGCATATACAGGACCAGCGATCACAGTAACCCATTATATGTGTCATACATAGTGTACTGTGTGTCATAATTCCAGCATATACAGGACCAGTGATCACAGTAACCATTATATGTGTCATACATAGTGTATTGTGTGTCATAATTCCAGCATATACAAGACCAGTGATCACAGTATCCATTATATGTGTCATACATAGTGTACTGTGTGTCATAGTTCTAGCATATACAGGACCAGTGATCACAGTAACCCATTATATGTGTCATACATAGTGTACTGTGTGTCATAATTCCAGCATATACAGGACCAGTGATCACAGTAACCATTATATGTGTCATACATAGTGTATTGTGTGTCATAATTCCAGCATATACAGGACCAGTGATCACAGTAACCATTACATGTGTCATACATAGTGTACTGTGTGTCATAGTTCCAGCATATACAGGACCAGCGATCACAGTAACCCATTATATGTGTCATACATAGTGTACTGTGTGTCATAATTCCTGCATATACAGGACCAGTGATCACAGTAACCATTATATGTGTCATACATAGTGTATTGTGTGTCATAGTTCCAGCATATACAGGACCAGCGATCACAGTAACCCATTATATGTGTCATACATAGTGTACTGTGTGTCATAATTCCAACATATACAGGACCAGTGATCACAGTAACCATTATATGTGTCATACATAGTGTATTGTGTGTCATAGTGCCAGCATATACAGGACCAGCGATCACAGTAACCCATTATGTGTGTCATACATAGTGTATAGTGTGTCATAATTCCAGCATATACAGGACCAGTGATCACAGTAACCCATTATATGTGTCATACATAGTGTATTGTGTGTCATAATTCCAGCATATACAGGACCAGTGGTCACAGTAACCCATTATATGTGTCATACATAGTGTATTGTGTGTCATAATTCCAGCATATACAGGACCATCGATCACAGTAACCCATTATATGTGTCATACATAGTGTATTGTGTGTCATAGTTCTAGCATATACAGGACCAGCGATAACAGTAACCCATTATATGTGTCATACATAGTGTATTGTGTGTCATAATTCCAGTTTATACAGGACCAGTGATCACAGTAACCCTTTATATGTGTCTTACATAGTGTATTGTGTATCATAATTCCAGCATATACAGGACCAGCGATCACAGTAACCCATTATATGCTTCATACATAGTGTATTGTGTGTCATAATTCCAGCATATACAGGACCAGTGATCACAGTAACCCATTATATGTGTCATACATAGTGTATTGTGTGTCATAGTTCCAGCATATACAGGACCAGTGATCATAGTAACCCATTAAACGTGTCATACATATTGCACTGTGTGTCATAATTCCTGCATATACAGGACCAGTGATCACAGTAACAATTATATGTGTCATACATAGTGTATTGTGTGTCATAATTCCAGCATATACAGGACCAGTGATCACAGTAACCCATTATATGTGTCATACATAGTGTATTGTGTGTCATAATTCCAGCATACAGAGGACCAGTGATCACAGTAACCCATTATATGTGTCATACATAGTGTATTGTGTGTCATAGTTCCAGCATATACAGGACCAGCGATCACAGTAATCCATTATATACGTAATACATAGTGTATTGTGTGTCATAATTCCAGCATATACAGGACCAGCGATCACAGTAACCCATTATATGTGTCATACATAGTGTATTGTGTGTCATAATTCCAGCATATACAGGACCAGTGATCACAGTAACCATTATATGTGTCATACATAGTGTATTGTGTGTCATAGTTCCAGCATATACAGGACCAGTGATCACAGTAACCCATTATATGTGTCATACATAGTGTACTGTGTGTCATAATTCCAGCATATACAGGACCAGTGATCACAGTAACCATTATATGTGTCATAAATAGTGTATTGTGTGTCATAGTTTCAGCATATACAGGACCAGCAATCACAGTAACCCATTATATGTGTCATACATAGTGTACTGTGTGTCATAATTCCAGCATATACAGGAACAGTGATCACAGTAACCATTACATGTGTCATACATAGTGTATTGTGTGTCATAGTTCCAGCATATACAGGACCAGCGATCAAAGTAACCCATTATATGTGTCATACATAGTGTACTGTGTATCATAATTCCAGCATATACAGGACCAGTGATCACAGTAACCATTATATGTGTCATACATAGTGTATTGTGTGTCATAGTTCCAGCATATACAGGACCAGTGATCACAGTAACCCATTATATGTGTCATACATAGTGTATTGTGTGTCATACTTCCAGCATATACAGGACCAGCGATCACAGTAACCCATTATATGTGTCATACATAGTGTATTGTGTGTCATACTTCCAGCATATACCGGACCAGCGATCACAGTAACCCATTATATGTGTCATACATAGTGTATTGTGTGTCATACTTCCAGCATATACAGGAAAAGCGATCACAGTAACCCATTATATGTGTCATACATAGTGTATTGTGTGTCAAACTTCCAGCATATACAGGACCAGCGATCACAGTAACCCATTATATGTGTCATAAATAGTGTATTGTGTGTCATTATTCCAGCTTATACAGGACCAGTGATCACAGTAACCATTATATGTGTCATACATAGTGTATTGTGTGTCATAGTTCCAGCATATACAGGACCAGCGATCACAGTAACCCATTGTATGTGTCATACATAGTGTACTGTGTGTCATAATTCCAGCATATACAGGACCAGTGATCACAGTAACCATTATATGTGTCATACATAGTGTATTGTGTGTCATACATCCAGCATATACAGGACCAGCGATCACAGTAACCCATTATATGTGTCATACATAGTGTATTGTGTGTCATACTTCCAGCATATACAGGACCAGCGATCACAGTAACCCATTATACGTGTCATACATAGTGTATTGTGTGTCATACTTCCAGCATATACAGGACCAGCGATCACAGTAACCCATTATATGTGTCATACATAGTGTATTGTGTATCATTATTCCAGCTTATACAGGACCAGTGATCACAGTAACCATTATATGTGTCATACATAGTGTATTGTGTGTCATTGTTCCAGCATATACAGGACCAGCGATCACAGTAACCCATTATATGTGTCATACATAGTGTACTGTGTGTCATAATTCCAGTATATACAGGACCAGCGATCACAGTAACCCACTATATGTCATACATAGTGTATTGTGTGTCATAATTCCAGCATATACAGGACCAGTGATCACAGTAACCATTATATGTGTCATACATAGTGTATTGTGTGTCATAATTCCAGCATATACAGGACCAGTTATCACAGTAACCCATTATATGTGTCATACATAGTGTATTGTGTGTCATAGTTCCAGCATATACAGGACCAGCGATCACAGTAACCCATTATATGTGTCATACATAGTGTATTGCGTGTCATAATTCCAGCATATACAGGACCAGTGATCACAGTAACCATTATATGTGTCATACATAGTGTACTGTGTCATAATTCCAGCATATACAGGACCAGTGATCACAGTAACCATTATATGTGTCATACATAGTGTATTGTGTGTCATAGTTCCAGCATATACAGGACCAGCGATCACAGTAACCCATTATATGTGTCATACATAGTGTACTGTGTGTCATAATTCCAGCATATACAGGACCAGTGATCACAGTAACCATTATATGTGTCATACATAGTGTATTGTGTGTCATAATTCCAGCATATACAAGACCAGTGATCACAGTAACCATTATATGTGTCATACATAGTGTACTGTGTGTCATAGTTCCAGCATATACAGGACCAGTGATCACAGTAACCCATTATATGTGTCATACATAGTGTACTGTGTGTCATAATTCCATCTTATACAGGACCAGTGATCACAGTAACCATTATATGTGTCATACATAGTGTATTGTGTGTCATAATTCCAGCATATACAGGACCAGTGATCACAGTAACCATTACATGTGTCATACATAGTGTACTGTGTGTCATAGTTCCAGCATATACAGGACCAGCGATCACAGTAACCCATTATATGTGTCATACATAGTGTACTGTGTGTCATAATTCCAGCATATACAGGACCAGTAATCACAGTAACCATTATATGTGTCATACATAGTGTATTGTGTGTCATAGTTCCAGCATATACAGGACCAGCGATCACAGTAACCCATTATATGTGTCATACATAGTGTACTGTGTGTCATAATTCCAACATATACAGGACCAGTGATCACAGTAACCATTATATGTGTCATACATAGTGTATTGTGTGTCATAGTGCCAGCATATACAGGACCAGCGATCACAGTAACCCATTATGTGTGTCATACATAGTGTATAGTGTGTCATAATTCCAGCATATACAGGACCAGTGATCACAGTAACCCATTATATGTGTCATACATAGTGTATTGTGTGTCATAATTCCAGCATATACAGGACCAGTGGTCACAGTAACCCATTATATGTGTCATACATAGTGTATTGTGTGTCATAATTCCAGCATATACAGGACCAGCGATCACAGTAACCCATTATATGTGTCATACATAGTGTATTGTGTGTCATAGTTCCAGCATATACAGGACCAGCGATCACAGTAACCCATTATATGTGTCATACATAGTGTATTGTGTGTCATAATTCCAGTTTATACAGGACCAGTGATCACAGTAACCCTTTATATGTGTCTTACATAGTGTATTGTGTATCATAACTCCAGCATATACAGGGCCAGCGATCACAGTAACCCATTATATGCTTCATACATAGTGTATTGTGTGTCATAATTCCAGCATATACAGGACCAGTGATCACAGTAACCCATTATTTGTGTCATACATAGTGTATTGTGTGTCATAGTTCCAGCATATACAGGACCAGTGATCATAGTAACCCATTATATGTGTCATACATATTGCACTGTGTGTCATAATTCCTGCATATACAGGACCAGTGATCACAGTAACAATTATATGTGTCATACATAGTGTATTGTGTGTCATAATTCCAGCATATACAGGACCAGTGATCACAGTAACCCATTATATGTGTCATACATAGTGTATTGTGTGTCATAATTCCAGCATACAGAGGACCAGTGATCACAGTAACCCATTATATGTGTCATACATAGTGTATTGTGTGTCATAGTTCCAGCATATACAGGACCAGCGATCACAGTAATCCATTATATACGTAATACATAGTGTATTGTGTGTCATAATTCCAGCATATACAGGACCAGCGATCACAGTAACCCATTATATGTGTCATACATAGTGTATTGTGTGTCATAATTCCAGCATATACAGGACCAGTGATCACAGTAAACATTATATGTGTCATACATAGTGTATTGTGTGTCATAGTTCCAGCATATACAGGACCAGTGATCACAGTAACCCATTATATGTGTCATACATAGTGTACTGTGTGTCATAATTCCAGCATATACAGGACCAGTGATCACAGTAACCATTATATGTGTCATAAATAGTGTATTGTGTGTCATAGTTTCAGCATATACAGGACCAGCAATCACAGTAACCCATTATATGTGTCATACATAGTGTACTGTGTGTCATAATTCCAGCATATACAGGACCAGTGATCACAGTAACCATTACATGTGTCATACATAGTGTATTGTGTGTCATAGTTCCAGCATATACAGGACCAGCGATCACAGTAACCCATTATATGTGTCATACATAGTGTACTGTGTATCATAATTCCAGCATATACAGGACCAGTGATCACAGTAACCATTATATGTGTCATACATAGTGTATTGTGTGTCATAGTTACAGCATATACAGGACCAGTGATCACAGTAACCCATTATATGTGTCATACATAGTGTATTGTGTGTCATACTTCCAGCATATACAGGACCAGCGATCACAGTAACCCATTATATGTGTCATACATAGTGTATTGTGTGTCATACTTCCAGCATATACCGGACCAGCGATCACAGTAACCCATTATATGTGTCATACATAGTGTATTGTGTGTCATACTTCCAGCATATACAGGAAAAGCGATCACAGTAACCCATTATATGTGTCATACATAGTGTATTGTGTGTCAAACTTCCAGCATATACAGGACCAGCGATCACAGTAACCCATTATATGTGTCATACATAGTGTATTGTGTGTCATTATTCCAGCTTATACAGGACCAGTGATCACAGTAACCATTATATGTGTCATACATAGTGTATTGTGTGTCATAGTTCCAGCATATACAGGACCAGCGATCACAGTAACCCATTGTATGTGTCATACATAGTGTACTGTGTGTCATAATTCCAGCATATACAGGACCAGTGATCACAGTAACCATTATATGTGTCATACATAGTGTATTGTGTGTCATACATCCAGCATATACAGGACCAGCGATCACAGTAACCCATTATATGTGTCATACATAGTGTATTGTGTGTCATACTTCCAGCATATACAGGACCAGCGATCACAGTAACCCATTATATGTGTCATACATAGTGTATTGTGTGTCATACTTCCAGCATATACAGGACCAGCGATCACAGTAACCCATTATATGTGTCATACATAGTGTATTGTGTATCATTATTCCAGCTTATACAGGACCAGTGATCACAGTAACCATTATATGTGTCATACATAGTGTATTGTGTGTCATTGTTCCAGCATATACAGGACCAGCGATCACAGTAACCCATTATATGTGTCATACATAGTGTACTGTGTGTCATAATTCCAGTATATACAGGAGCAGCGATCACAGTAACCCACTATATGTCATACATAGTGTATTGTGTGTCATAATTCCAGCATATACAGGACCAGTGATCACAGTAACCCATTATATGTGTCACACATAGTGTATTGTGTGTCATAATTCCAGCATATACAGGACCAGTGATCACAGTAACCCATTATATGTGTCATCCATAGTGTATTGTGTGTCATAATTCCAGCATATACAGGACCAGCGATCACAGTAACCCATTATATGTGTCATACATAGTGTATTGTGTGTCACAGTTCCAGCATATACAGGACCAGCGATCACAGTAACCCATTATATGCGTCATACATAGTGTATTGTGTGTCATAATTCCAGCATATACAGGACCAGTGATCACAGTAACCCATTATATGTGTCATACATAGTGTACTGTGTGTCATAATTCCAGCATATACAGGACCAGTGATCACAGTAACCATTATGTGTCATACATAGTGTATTGTGTGTCATAATTCCAGCATATACAGGACCAGTGATCACAGTAACCCATTATATGTGTCATACATAGTGTATTGTGTGTCATAGTTCCAGCATATACAGGACCAGCGATCACAGTAACCCATTATATGTGTCATACATAGTGTATTGTGTGTCATAGTTCCAGCATATACAGGACCAGCGATCACAGTAACCCATTATATGTGTCATACATAGTGTATTGTGTGTCATAATTCCAGCATATACAGGACCATTGATAACAGTAACCCATTATGTGTGTCATACATAGTGTATAGTGTGTCATAATTCCAGCATATACAGGACCAGTGATCACAGTAACCCATTATATGTGTCATACATAGTGTATTGTGTGTCATAATTCCAGCATATACAGGACCAGTGATCACAGTAACCCATTATATGTGTCATACATAGTGTATTGTGTGTCATAATTCCAGCATATACAGGACCAGCGATCACAGTAACCCATTATATGTTTCATACATAGTGTATTGTGTCATAGTTCCAGCATATACAGGACCAGCGATCACAGTAACCCATTATATGTGTCATACATAGTGTATTGTGTGTCATAATTCCAGCATATACAGGACCAGTGATCACAGTAACCCATTATATGTGTCATACATAGTGTATTGTGTATCATAATTCCAGCATATACAGGACCAGCGATCACAGTAACCCATTATATGCATCATACATAGTGTATTGTGTGTCATAATTCCAGCATATACAGGACCAGTGATCACAGTAACCCATTATATGTGACATACATAGTGTATTGTGTGTCATAGTTCCAGCATATACAGGACCAGCGATCACAGTAATCCATTATATACGTAATACATAGTGTATTGTGTGTCATAATTCCAGCATATACAGGACCAGCGATCACAGTAACCCATTATATGTGTCATACATAGTGTATTGTGTGTCATAATTCCAGCATATACAGGACCAGTGATCACAGTAACCATTATATGTGTCATACATAGTGTATTGTGTGTCATAATTCCAGCATATACAGGACCAGTTATCACAGTAACCCATTATATGTGTCATACATAGTGTATTGTGTGTCATTGTTCCAGCATATACAGGACCAGCGATCACAGTAACCCATTATATGTGTCATACATAGTGTATTGCGTGTCATAATTCCAGCATATACAGGACCAGTGATCACAGTAACCATTATATGTGTCATACATAGTGTACTGTGTCATAATTCCAGCATATACAGGACCAGTGATCACAGTAACCATTATATGTGTCATACATAGTGTATTGTGTGTCATACTTCCAGCATATACAGGACCAGCGATCACAGTAACCCATTATATGTGTCATACATAGTGTACTGTGTGTCATAATTCCAGCATATACAGGACCAGTGATCACAGTAACCATTATATGTGTCATACATAGTGTATTGTGTGTCATAATTCCAGCATATACAAGACCAGTGATCACAGTAACCATTATATGTGTCATACATAGTGTACTGTGTGTCATAGTTCCAGCATATACAGGACCAGTGATCACAGTAACCCATTATATGTGTCATACATAGTGTACTGTGTGTCATAATTCCAGCATATACAGGACCAGTGATCACAGTAACCATTATATGTGTCATACATAGTGTATTGTGTGTCATAATTCCAGCATATACAGGACCAGTGATCACAGTAACCATTACATGTGTCATACATAGTGTACTGTGTGTCATAGTTCCAGCATATACAGGACCAGCGATCACAGTAACCCATTATATGTGTCATACATAGTGTACTGTGTGTCATAATTCCTGTATATACAGGACCAGTGATCACAGTAACCATTATATGTGTCATACATAGTGTATTGTGTGTCATAGTTCCAGCATATACAGGACCAGCGATCACAGTAACCCATTATATGTGTCATACATAGTGTACTGTGTGTCATAATTCCAACATATACAGGACCAGTGATCACAGTAACCATTATATGTGTCATACATAGTGTATTGTGTGTCATAGTGCCAGCATATACAGGACCAGCGATCACAGTAACCCATTATGTGTGTCATACATAGTGTATAGTGTGTCATAATTCCAGCATATACAGGACCAGTGATCACAGTAACCCATTATATGTGTCATACATAGTGTATTGTGTGTCATAATTCCAGCATATACAGGACCAGTGGTCACAGTAACCCATTATATGTGTCATACATAGTGTATTGTGTGTCATAATTCCAGCATATACAGGACCATCGATCACAGTAACCCATTATATGTGTCATACATAGTGTATTGTGTGTCATAGTTCTAGCATATACAGGACCAGCGATAACAGTAACCCATTATATGTGTCATACATAGTGTATTGTGTGTCATAATTCCAGTTTATACAGGACCAGTGATCACAGTAACCCTTTATATGTGTCTTACATAGTGTATTGTGTATCATAATTCCAGCATATACAGGACCAGCGATCACAGTAACCCATTATATGCTTCATACATAGTGTATTGTGTGTCATAATTCCAGCATATACAGGACCAGTGATCACAGTAACCCATTATATGTGTCATACATAGTGTATTGTGTGTCATAGTTCCAGCATATACAGGACCAGTGATCATAGTAACCCATTATACGTGTCATACATATTGCACTGTGTGTCATAATTCCTGCATATACAGGACCAGTGACCACAGTAACAATTATATGTGTCATACATAGTGTATTGTGTGTCATAATTCCAGCATATACAGGACCAGCGATCACAGTAACCCATTATATGTGTCATACATAGTGTACTGTGTATCATAATTCCAGCATATACAGGACCAGTGATCACAGTAACCATTATATGTGTCATACATAGTGTATTGTGTGTCATAGTTCCAGCATATACAGGACCAGTGATCACAGTAACCCATTATATGTGTCATACATAGTGTATTGTGTGTCATACTTCCAGCATATACAGGACCAGCGATCACAGTAACCCATTATATGTGTCATACATAGTGTATTGTGTGTCATACTTCCAGCATATACCGGACCAGCGATCACAGTAACCCATTATATGTGTCATACATAGTGTATTGTGTGTCATACTTCCAGCATATACAGGAAAAGCGATCACAGTAACCCATTATATGTGTCATACATAGTGTATTGTGTGTCAAACTTCCAGCATATACAGGACCAGCGATCACAGTAACCCATTATATGTGTCATACATAGTGTATTGTGTGTCATTATTCCAGCTTATACAGGACCAGTGATCACAGTAACCATTATATGTGTCATACATAGTGTATTGTGTGTCATAGTTCCAGCATATACAGGACCAGCGATCACAGTAACCCATTGTATGTGTCATACATAGTGTACTGTGTGTCATAATTCCAGCATATACAGGACCAGTGATCACAGTAACCATTATATGTGTCATACATAGTGTATTGTGTGTCATACATCCAGCATATACAGGACCAGCGATCACAGTAACCCATTATATGTGTCATACATAGTGTATTGTGTGTCATACTTCCAGCATATACAGGACCAGCGATCACAGTAACCCATTATATGTGTCATACATAGTGTATTGTGTGTCATACTTCCAGCATATACAGGACCAGCGATCACAGTAACCCATTATATGTGTCATACATAGTGTATTGTGTATCATTATTCCAGCTTATACAGGACCAGTGATCACAGTAACCATTATATGTGTCATACATAGTGTATTGTGTGTCATTGTTCCAGCATATACAGGACCAGCGATCACAGTAACCCATTATATGTGTCATACATAGTGTACTGTGTGTCATAATTCCAGTATATACAGGACCAGCGATCACAGTAACCCACTATATGTCATACATAGTGTATTGTGTGTCATAATTCCAGCATATACAGGACCAGTGATCACAGTAACCCATTATATGTGTCACACATAGTGTATTGTGTGTCATAATTCCAGCATATACAGGACCAGTGATCACAGTAACCCATTATATGTGTCATACATAGTGTATTGTGTGTCATAATTCCAGCATATACAGGACCAGCGATCACAGTAACCCATTATATGTGTCATACATAGTGTATTGTGTGTCATAGTTCCAGCATATACAGGACCAGCGATCACAGTAACCCATTATATGCGTCATACATAGTGTATTGTGTGTCATAATTCCAGCATATACAGGACCAGTGATCACAGTAACCCATTATATGTGTCATACATAGTGTACTGTGTGTCATAATTCCAGCATATACAGGACCAGTGATCACAGTAACCATTATGTGTCATACATAGTGTATTGTGTGTCATAATTCCAGCATATACAGGACCAGTGATCACAGTAACCCATTATATGTGTCATACATAGTGTATTGTGTGTCATAGTTCCAGCATATACAGGACCAGCGATCACAGTAACCCATTATATGTGTCATACATAGTGTATTGTGTGTCATAGTTCCAGCATATACAGGACCAGCGATCACAGTAACCCATTATATGTGTCATACATAGTGTATTGTGTGTCATAATTCCAGCATATACAGGACCAGTGATCACAGTAACCCATTATGTGTGTCATACATAGTGTATAGTGTGTCATAATTCCAGCATATACAGGACCAGTGATCACAGTAACCCATTATATGTGTCATACATAGTGTATTGTGTGTCATAATTCCAGCATATACAGGACCAGTGATCACAGTAACCCATTATATGTGTCATACATAGTGTATTGTGTGTCATAATTCCAGCATATACAGGACCAGCGATCACAGTAACCCATTATATGTTTCATACATAGTGTATTGTGTCATAGTTCCAGCATATACAGGACCAGCGATCACAGTAACCCATTATATGTGTCATACATAGTGTATTGTGTGTCATAATTCCAGCATATACAGGACCAGTGATCACAGTAACCCATTATATGTGTCATACATAGTGTATTGTGTATCATAATTCCAGCATATACAGGACCAGCGATCACAGTAACCCATTATATGCATCATACATAGTGTATTGTGTGTCATAATTCCAGCATATACAGGACCAGTGATCACAGTAACCCATTATATGTGACATACATAGTGTATTGTGTGTCATAGTTCCAGCATATACAGGACCAGCGATCACAGTAATCCATTATATACGTAATACATAGTGTATTGTGTGTCATAATTCCAGCATATACAGGACCAGCGATCACAGTAACCCATTATATGTGTCATACATAGTGTATTGTGTGTCATAATTCCAGCATATACAGGACCAGTGATCACAGTAACCATTAAATGTGTCATACATAGTGTATTGTGTGTCATAATTCCAGCATATACAGGACCAGTTATCACAGTAACCCATTATATGTGTCATACATAGTGTATTGTGTGTCATTGTTCCAGCATATACAGGACCAGCGATCACAGTAACCCATTATATGTGTCATACATAGTGTATTGCGTGTCATAATTCCAGCATATACAGGACCAGTGATCACAGTAACCATTATATGTGTCATACATAGTGTACTGTGTCATAATTCCAGCATATACAGGACCAGTGATCACAGTAACCATTATATGTGTCATACATAGTGTATTGTGTGTCATACTTCCAGCATATACAGGACCAGCGATCACAGTAACCCATTATATGTGTCATACATAGTGTACTGTGTGTCATAATTCCAGCATATACAGGACCAGTGATCACAGTAACCATTATATGTGTCATACATAGTGTATTGTGTGTCATAATTCCAGCATATACAAGACCAGTGATCACAGTAACCATTATATGTGTCATACATAGTGTACTGTGTGTCATAGTTCCAGCATATACAGGACCAGTGATCACAGTAACCCATTATATGTGTCATACATAGTGTACTGTGTGTCATAATTCCAGCATATACAGGACCAGTGATCACAGTAACCATTATATGTGTCATACATAGTGTATTGTGTGTCATAATTCCAGCATATACAGGACCAGTGATCACAGTAACCATTACATGTGTCATACATAGTGTACTGTGTGTCATAGTTCCAGCATATACAGGACCAGCGATCACAGTAACCCATTATATGTGTCATACATAGTGTACTGTGTGTCATAATTCCTGCATATACAGGACCAGTGATCACAGTAACCATTATATGTGTCATACATAGTGTATTGTGTGTCATAGTTCCAGCATATACAGGACCAGCGATCACAGTAACCCATTATATGTGTCATACATAGTGTACTGTGTGTCATAATTCCAACATATACAGGACCAGTGATCACAGTAACCATTATATGTGTCATACATAGTGTATTGTGTGTCATAGTGCCAGCATATACAGGACCAGCGATCACAGTAACCCATTATGTGTGTCATACATAGTGTATAGTGTGTCATAATTCCAGCATATACAGGACCAGTGATCACAGTAACCCATTATATGTGTCATACATAGTGTATTGTGTGTCATAATTCCAGCATATACAGGACCAGTGGTCACAGTAACCCATTATATGTGTCATACATAGTGTATTGTGTGTCATAATTCCAGCATATACAGGACCATCGATCACAGTAACCCATTATATGTGTCATACATAGTGTATTGTGTGTCATAGTTCTAGCATATACAGGACCAGCGATAACAGTAACCCATTATATGTGTCATACATAGTGTATTGTGTGTCATAATTCCAGTTTATACAGGACCAGTGATCACAGTAACCCTTTATATGTGTCTTACATAGTGTATTGTGTATCATAATTCCAGCATATACAGGACCAGCGATCACAGTAACCCATTATATGCTTCATACATAGTGTATTGTGTGTCATAATTCCAGCATATACAGGACCAGTGATCACAGTAACCCATTATATGTGTCATACATAGTGTATTGTGTGTCATAGTTCCAGCATATACAGGACCAGTGATCATAGTAACCCATTATACGTGTCATACATATTGCACTGTGTGTCATAATTCCTGCATATACAGGACCAGTGATCACAGTAACAATTATATGTGTCATACATAGTGTATTGTGTGTCATAATTCCAGCATATACAGGACCAGTGATCACAGTAACCCATTATATGTGTCATACATAGTGTATTGTGTGTCATAATTCCAGCATACAGAGGACCAGTGATCACAGAAACCCATTATATGTGCCATACATAGTGTATTGTGTGTCATAGTTCCAGCATATACAGGACCAGCGATCACAGTAATCCATTATATACGTAATACATAGTGTATTGTGTGTCATAATTCCAGCATATACAGGACCAGCGATCACAGTAACCCATTATATGTGTCATACATAGTGTATTGTGTGTCATAATTCCAGCATATACAGGACCAGTGATCACAGTAACCATTATATGTGTCATACATAGTGTATTGTGTGTCATAGTTCCAGCATATACAGGACCAGTGATCACAGTAACCCATTATATGTGTCATACATAGTGTACTGTGTGTCATAATTCCAGCATATACAGGACCAGTGATCACAGTAACCATTATATGTGTCATAAATAGTGTATTGTGTGTCATAGTTTCAGCATATACAGGACCAGCAATCACAGTAACCCATTATATGTGTCATACATAGTGTACTGTGTGTCATAATTCCAGCATATACAGGACCAGTGATCACAGTAACCATTACATGTGTCATACATAGTGTATTGTGTGTCATAGTTCCAGCATATACAGGACCAGCGATCAAAGTAACCCATTATATGTGTCATACATAGTGTACTGTGTATCATAATTCCAGCATATACAGGACCAGTGATCACAGTAACCATTATATGTGTCATACATAGTGTATTGTGTGTCATAGTTCCAGCATATACAGGACCAGTGATCACAGTAACCCATTATATGTGTCATACATAGTGTATTGTGTGTCATACTTCCAGCATATACAGGACCAGCGATCACAGTAACCCATTATATGTGTCATACATAGTGTATTGTGTGTCATACTTCCAGCATATACCGGACCAGCGATCACAGTAACCCATTATATGTGTCATACATAGTGTATTGTGTGTCATACTTCCAGCATATACAGGAAAAGCGATCACAGTAACCCATTATATGTGTCATACATAGTGTATTGTGTGTCAAACTTCCAGCATATACAGGACCAGCGATCACAGTAACCCATTATATGTGTCATAAATAGTGTATTGTGTGTCATTATTCCAGCTTATACAGGACCAGTGATCACAGTAACCATTATATGTGTCATACATAGTGTATTGTGTGTCATAGTTCCAGCATATACAGGACCAGCGATCTCAGTAACCCATTGTATGTGTCATACATAGTGTACTGTGTGTCATAATTCCAGCATATACAGGACCAGTGATCACAGTAACCATTATATGTGTCATACATAGTGTATTGTGTGTCATACATCCAGCATATACAGGACCAGCGATCACAGTAACCCATTATATGTGTCATACATAGTGTATTGTGTGTCATACTTCCAGCATATACAGGACCAGCGATCACAGTAACCCATTATATGTGTCATACATAGTGTATTGTGTGTCATACTTCCAGCATATACAGGACCAGCGATCACAGTAACCCATTATATGTGTCATACATAGTGTATTGTGTATCATTATTCCAGCTTATACAGGACCAGTGATCACAGTAACCATTATATGTGTCATACATAGTGTATTGTGTGTCATTGTTCCAGCATATACAGGACCAGCGATCACAGTAACCCATTATATGTGTCATACATAGTGTACTGTGTGTCATAATTCCAGTATATACAGGACCAGCGATCACAGTAACCCACTATATGTCATACATAGTGTATTGTGTGTCATAATTCCAGCATATACAGGACCAGTGATCACAGTAACCATTATATGTGTCATACATAGTGTATTGTGTGTCATAATTAAGCATATACAGGACCAGTTATCACAGTAACCCATTATATGTGTCATACATAGTGTATTGTGTGTCATAGTTCCAGCATATACAGGACCAGCGATCACAGTAACCCATTATATGTGTCATACATAGTGTATTGCGTGTCATAATTCCAGCATATACAGGACCAGTGATCACAGTAACCATTATATGTGTCATACATAGTGTACTGTGTCATAATTCCAGCATATACAGGACCAGTGATCACAGTAACCATTATATGTGTCATACATAGTGTATTGTGTGTCATAGTTCCAGCATATACAGGACCAGCGATCACAGTAACCCATTATATGTGTCATACATAGTGTACTGTGTGTCATAATTCCAGCATATACAGGACCAGTGATCACAGTAACCATTATATGTGTCATACATAGTGTATTGTGTGTCATAATTCCAGCTTATACAGGACCAGTGATCACAGTAACCATTATATGTGTCATACATAGTGTATTGTGTGTCATAATTCCAGCATATACAGGACCAGTGATCACAGTAACCATTACATGTGTCATACATAGTGTACTGTGTGTCATAGTTCCAGCATATACAGGACCAGCGATCACAGTAACCCATTATATGTGTCATACATAGTGTACTGTGTGTCATAATTCCAGCATATACAGGACCAGTAATCACAGTAACCATTATATGTGTCATACATAGTGTATTGTGTGTCATAGTTCCAGCATATACAGGACCAGCGATCACAGTAACCCATTATATGTGTCATACATAGTGTACTGTGTGTCATAATTCCAACATATACAGGACCAGTGATCACAGTAACCATTATATGTGTCATACATAGTGTATTGTGTGTCATAGTGCCAGCATATACAGGACCAGCGATCACAGTAACCCATTATGTGTGTCATACATAGTGTATAGTGTGTCATAATTCCAGCATATACAGGACCAGTGATCACAGTAACCCATTATATGTGTCATACATAGTGTATTGTGTGTCATAATTCCAGCATATACAGGACCAGTGGTCACAGTAACCCATTATATGTGTCATACATAGTGTATTGTGTGTCATAATTCCAGCATATACAGGACCAGCGATCACAGTAACCCATTATATGTGTCATACATAGTGTATTGTGTGTCATAGTTCCAGCATATACAGGACCAGCGATCACAGTAACCCATTATATGTGTCATACATAGTGTATTGTGTGTCATAATTCCAGTTTATACAGGACCAGTGATCACAGTAACCCTTTATATGTGTCTTACATAGTGTATTGTGTATCATAATTCCAGCATATACAGGACCAGCGATCACAGTAACCCATTATATGCTTCATACATAGTGTATTGTGTGTCATAATTCCAGCATATACAGGACCAGTGATCACAGTAACCCATTATTTGTGTCATACATAGTGTATTGTGTGTCATAGTTCCAGCATATACAGGACCAGTGATCATAGTAACCCATTATATGTGTCATACATATTGCACTGTGTGTCATAATTCCTGCATATACAGGACCAGTGATCACAGTAACAATTATATGTGTCATACATAGTGTATTGTGTGTCATAATTCCAGCATATACAGGACCAGTGATAACAGTAACCCATTATATGTGTCATACATAGTGTATTGTGTGTCATAATTCCAGCATACAGAGGACCAGTGATCACAGTAACCCATTATATGTGTCATACATAGTGTATTGTGTGTCATAGTTCCAGCATATACAGGACCAGCGATCACAGTAATCCATTATATACGTAATACATAGTGTATTGTGTGTCATAATTCCAGCATATACAGGACCAGCGATCACAGTAACCCATTATATGTGTCATACATAGTGTATTGTGTGTCATAATTCCAGCATATACAGGACCAGTGATCACAGTAACCATTATATGTGTCATACATAGTGTATTGTGTGTCATAGTTCCAGCATATACAGGACCAGTGATCACAGTAACCCATTATATGTGTCATACATAGTGTACTGTGTGTCATAATTCCAGCATATACAGGACCAGTGATCACAGTAACCATTATATGTGTCATAAATAGTGTATTGTGTGTCATAGTTTCAGCATATACAGGACCAGCAATCACAGTAACCCATTATATGTGTCATACATAGTGTACTGTGTGTCATAATTCCAGCATATACAGGACCAGTGATCACAGTAACCATTACATGTGTCATACATAGTGTATTGTGTGTCATAGTTTCAGCATATACAGGACCAGCGATCACAGTAACCCATTATATGTGTCATACATAGTGTACTGTGTATCATAATTCCAGCATATACAGGACCAGTGATCACAGTAACCATTATATGTGTCATACATAGTGTATTGTGTGTCATAGTTCCAGCATATACAGGACCAGTGATCACAGTAACCCATTATATGTGTCATACATAGTGTATTGTGTGTCATACTTCCAGCATATACAGGACCAGCGATCACAGTAACCCATTATATGTGTCATACATAGTGTATTGTGTGTCATACTTCCAGCATATACCGGACCAGCGATCACAGTAACCCATTATATGTGTCATACATAGTGTATTGTGTGTCATACTTCCAGCATATACAGGAAAAGCGATCACAGTAACCCATTATATGTGTCATACATAGTGTATTGTGTGTCAAACTTCCAGCATATACAGGACCAGCGATCACAGTAACCCATTATATGTGTCATACATAGTGTATTGTGTGTCATTATTCCAGCTTATACAGGACCAGTGATCACAGTAACCATTATATGTGTCATACATAGTGTATTGTGTGTCATAGTTCCAGCATATAGAGGACCAGCGATCACAGTAACCCATTGTATGTGTCATACATAGTGTACTGTGTGTCATAATTCCAGCATATATAGGACCAGTGATCACAGTAACCATTATATGTGTCATACATAGTGTATTGTGTGTCATACATCCAGCATATACAGGACCAGCGATCACAGTAACCCATTATATGTGTCATACATAGTGTATTGTGTGTCATACTTCCAGCATATACAGGACCAGCGATCACAGTAACCCATTATATGTGTCATACATAGTGTATTGTGTGTCATACTTCCAGCATATACAGGACCAGCGATCACAGTAACCCATTATATGTGTCATACATAGTGTATTGTGTATCATTATTCCAGCTTATACAGGACCAGTGATCACAGTAACCATTATATGTGTCATACATAGTGTATTGTGTGTCATTGTTCCAGCATATACAGGACCAGCGATCACAGTAACCCATTATATGTGTCATACATAGTGTACTGTGTGTCATAATTCCAGTATATACAGGACCAGCGATCACAGTAACCCACTATATGTCATACATAGTGTATTGTGTGTCATAATTCCAGCATATACAGGACCAGGGATCACAGTAACCCATTATATGTGTCACACATAGTGTATTGTGTGTCATAATTCCAGCATATACAGGACCAGTGATCACAGTAACCCATTATATGTGTCATACATAGTGTATTGTGTGTCATAATTCCAGCATATACAGGACCAGCGATCACAGTAACCCATTATATGTGTCATACATAGTGTATTGTGTGTCATAGTTCCAGCATATACAGGACCAGCGATCACAGTAACCCATTATATGTGTCATACATAGTGTATTGTGTGTCATAGTTCCAGCATATACAGGACCAGCGATCACAGTAACCCATTATATGTGTCATACATAGTGTATTGTGTGTCATAATTCCAGCATATACAGGACCAGTGATCACAGTAACCCATTATGTGTGTCATACATAGTGTATAGTGTGTCATAATTCCAGCATATACAGGACCAGTGATCACAGTAACCCATTATATGTGTCATACATAGTGTATTGTGTGTCATAATTCCAGCATATACAGGACCAGTGATCACAGTAACCCATTATATGTGTCATACATAGTGTATTGTGTGTCATAATTCCAGCATATACAGGACCAGCGATCACAGTAACCCATTATATGTTTCATACATAGTGTATTGTGTCATAGTTCCAGCATATACAGGACCAGCGATCACAGTAACCCATTATATGTGTCATACATAGTGTATTGTGTGTCATAATTCCAGCATATACAGGACCAGTGATCACAGTAACCCATTATATGTGTCATACATAGTGTATTGTGTATCATAATTCCAGCATATACAGGACCAGCGATCACAGTAACCCATTATATGCATCATACATAGTGTATTGTGTGTCATAATTCCAGCATATACAGGACCAGTGATCACAGTAACCCATTATATGTGACATACATAGTGTATTGTGTGTCATAGTTCCAGCATATACAGGACCAGCGATCACAGTAATCCATTATATACGTAATACATAGTGTATTGTGTGTCATAATTCCAGCATATACAGGACCAGCTATCACAGTAACCCATTATATGTGTCATACATAGTGTATTGTGTGTCATAATTCCAGCATATACAGGACCAGTGATCACAGTAACCATTATATGTGTCATACACAGTGTATTGTGTGTCATAATTCCAGCATATACAGGACCAGTTATCACAGTAACCCATTATATGTGTCATACATAGTGTATTGTGTGTCATAGTTCCAGCATATACAGGACCAGCGATCACAATAACCCATTATATGTGTCATACATAGTGTATTGTGTGTCATAATTCCAGCATATACAGGACCAGTGATCACAGTAACCATTATGTGTCATACATAGTGTACTGTGTCATAATTCCAGCATATACAGGACCAGTGATCACAGTAACCATTATATGTGTCATACATAGTGTATTGTGTGTCATAGTTCCAGCATATACAGGACCAGCGATCACAGTAACCCATTATATGTGTCATACATAGTGTACTGTGTGTCATAATTCCAGCATATACAGGACCAGTGATCACAGTAACCATTATATGTGTCATACATAGTGTATTGTGTGTCATAATTCCAGCATATACAAGACCAGTGATCACAGTAACCATTATATGTGTCATACATAGTGTACTGTGTGTCATAGTTCCAGCATATACAGGACCAGTGATCACAGTAACCCATTATATGTGTCATACATAGTGTATTGTGTGTCATAATTCCAGCATATACAGGACCAGTGATCACAGTAACCATTATATGTGTCATACATAGTGTATTGTGTGTCATAATTCCAGCATATACAGGACCAGTGATCACAGTAACCATTACATGTGTCATACATAGTGTACTGTGTGTCATAGTTCCAGCATATACAGGACCAGCGATCACAGTAACCCATTATATGTGTCATACATAGTGTATTGTGTGTCATAGTTCCAGCATATACAGGACCAGCGATCACAGTAACCCATTATATGTGTCATACATAGTGTACTGTGTGTCATAATTCCAACATATACAGGACCAGTGATCACAGTAACCATTATATGTGTCATACATAGTGTATTGTGTGTCATAGTGCCAGCATATACAGGACCAGCGATCACAGTAACCCATTATGTGTGTCATACATAGTGTATAGTGTGTCATAATTCCAGCATATACAGGACCAGTGATCACAGTAACCCATTATATGTGTCATACATAGTGTATTGTGTGTCATAATTCCAGCATATACAGGACCAGTGGTCACAGTAACCCATTATATGTGTCATACATAGTGTATTGTGTGTCATAATTCCAGCATATACAGGACCAGCGATCACAGTAACCCATTATATGTGTCATACATAGTGTATTGTGTGTCATAGTTCCAGCATATACAGGACCAGCGATCACAGTAACCCATTATATGTGTCATACATAGTGTATTGTGTGTCATAATTCCAGCTTATACAGGACCAGTGATCACAGTAACCCATTATATGTGTCATACATAGTGTATTGTGTATCATAATTCCAGCATATACAGGACCAGCGATCACAGTAACCCATTATATGCGTCATACATAGTGTATTGTGTGTCATAATTCCAGCATATACAGGACCAGTGATCACAGTAACCCATTATATGTGTCATACATAGTGTATTGTGTGTCATAGTTCCAGCATATACAGGACCAGTGATCATAGTAACCCATTATATGTGTCATACATATTGTACTGTGTGTCATAATTCCTGCATATACAGGACCAGTGATCACAGTAACCATTATATGTGTCATACATAGTGTATTGTGTGTCATAATTCCAGCATATACAGGACCAGTGATCACAGTAACCCATTATATGTGTCATACATAGTGTATTGTGAGTCATAATTCCAGCATACAGAGGACCAGTGATCACAGTAACCCATTATATGTGTCATACATAGTGTATTGTGTGTCATAGTTCCAGCATATACAGGACCAGCCATCACAGTAATCCATTATATACGTAATACATAGTGTATTGTGTGTCATAATTCCAGCATATACAGGACCAGCGATCACAGTAACCCATTTATTTGTGTCATACATAGTGTATTGTGTGTCATATTTCCAGCATATACAGGACCAGTGATCACAGTAACCATTATATGTGTCATACATAGTGTATTGTGTGTCATAGTTCCAGCATATACAGGACCAGTGATCACAGTAACCCATTATATGTGTCATACATAGTGTACTGTGTGTCATAATTCCAGCATATACAGGACCAGTGATCACAGTAACCATTATATGTGTCATAAATAGTGTATTGTGTGTCATAATTCCAGCATATACAGGACCAGTGATCACAGTAACCATTATATGTGTCATAAATAGTGTATTGTGTGTCATAGTTCCAGCATATACAGGACCAGCAATCACAGTAACCCATTATATGTGTCATACATAGTGTACTGTGTGTCATAATTCCAGCATATACAGGACCAGTGATCACAGTAACCATTACATGTGTCATACATAGTGTATTGTGTGTCATAGTTCCAGCATATACTGGACCAGCGATCACAGTAACCCATTATATGTGTCATACATAGTGTATTGTGTGTCATAATTCCAGCATATACAGGACCAGCGATCACAGTAACCCATTATATGTGTCATACATAGTGTATTGTGTGTCATACTTCCAGCATATACAGGACCAGCGATCACAGTAACCCATTATATGTGTCATACATAGTGTACTGTGTATCATAATTCCAGCATATACGGGACCAGTGATCACAGTAACCATTATATGTGTCATACATAGTGTATTGTGTGTCATAGTTCCAGCATATACAGGACCAGTGATCATAGTAACCCATTATATGTGCCATACATAGTGTATTGTGTGTCATAGTTCCAGCATATACAGGACCAGTGATCACAGTAACCCATTATATGTGTCATACATAGGGTATTGTGTGTCATACTTCCAGCATATACAGGACCAGCGATCACAGTAACCCATTATATGTTTCATACATAGTGTATTGTGTGTCATACTTCCAGCATATACCGGACCAGCGATCACAGTAACCCATTATATGTGTCATACATAGTGTATTGTGTGTCATAATTCCAGCATATACAGGAAAAGCGATCACAGTAACCCATTATATGTGTCATACATAGTGTATTGTGTGTCAAACTTCCAGCATATACAGGACCAGCGATCACAGTAACCCATTATATGTGTCATACATAGTGTATTGTGTGTCATTATTCCAGCTTATACAGGACCAGTGATCACAGTAACCATTATATGTGTCATACATAGTGTGTTGTGTATCATAGTTCCAGCATATACAGGACCAGTGATCATAGTAACCCATTATATGTGTCATACATAGTGTATTGTGTGTCATACTTCCAGCATATACAGGACCAGCGATCACAGTAACCCATTATATGTGTCATACATAGTGTATTGTGTGTCATACTTCCAGCATATACAGGACCAGCGATCACAGTAACCGATTATATGTGTCATACATAGTGTATTGTGTGTCATACTTCCAGCATATACCGGACCAGCGATCACAGTAACCCATTATATGTGTCATACATAGTGTATTGTGTGTCATACTTCCAGCATATACAGGAAAAGCGATCACAGTAACCCATTATATGTGTCATACATAGTGTATTGTGTGTCAAACTTCCAGCATATACAGGACCAGCGATCAAAGTAACCCATTATATGTGTCATACATAGTGTATTGTGTGTCATTATTCCAGCTTATACAGGACCAGTGATCACAGTAACCATTATATGTGTCATACATAGTGTATTGTGTGTCATAGTTCCAGCATATACAGGACCAGCGATCACAGTAACCCATTATATGTGTCATACATAGTGTACTGTGTGTCATAATTCCAGCATATACAGGACCAGTGATCAAAGTAACCATTACATGTCTCATACATAGTGTATTGTGTGTCATTGTTCCAGCATATACAGGACGAGCGATCACAGTAACCCATTATATGTGTCATACATAGTGTACTGTGTGTCATAATTCCAGCATATACAGGACCAGTGATCACAGTAACCATTATATGTGTCATACATAGTGTATTGTGTGTCATAGTTCCAGCATATACAGGACCAGTGATCATAGTAACCCATTATTTGTGTCATACATAGTGTATTGTGTGTCATAGTTCCAGCATATACAGGACCAGTGATCATAGTAACCCATTATATGTGTCATACATAGTGTATTGTGTGTCATACTTCCAGCATATACAGGACCAGCGATCACAGTAACCCTTTATATGTGTCTTACATAGTGTATTGTGTATCATAATTCCAGCATATACAGGACCAGCGATCACAGTAACCCATTATATGCTTCATACATAGTGTATTGTGTGTCATAATTCCAGCATATACAGGACCAGTGATCACAGTAACCCATTATTTGTGTCATACATAGTGTATTGTGTGTCATAGTTCCAGCATATACAGGACCAGTGATCATAGTAACCCATTATATGTGTCATACATATTGCACTGTGTGTCATAATTCCTGCATATACAGGACCAGTGATCACAGTAACAATTATATGTGTCATACATAGTGTATTGTGTGTCATAATTCCAGCATATACAGGACCAGTGATAACAGTAACCCATTATATGTGTCATACATAGTGTATTGTGTGTCATAATTCCAGCATACAGAGGACCAGTGATCACAGTAACCCATTATATGTGTCATACATAGTGTATTGTGTGTCATAGTTCCAGCATATACAGGACCAGCGATCACAGTAATCCATTATATACGTAATACATAGTGTATTGTGTGTCATAATTCCAGCATATACAGGACCAGCGATCACAGTAACCCATTATATGTGTCATACATAGTGTATTGTGTGTCATAATTCCAGCATATACAGGACCAGTGATCACAGTAACCATTATATGTGTCATACATAGTGTATTGTGTGTCATAGTTCCAGCATATACAGGACCAGTGATCACAGTAACCCATTATATGTGTCATACATAGTGTACTGTGTGTCATAATTCCAGCATATACAGGACCAGTGATCACAGTAACCATTATATGTGTCATAAATAGTGTATTGTGTGTCATAGTTTCAGCATATACAGGACCAGCAATCACAGTAACCCATTATATGTGTCATACATAGTGTACTGTGTGTCATAATTCCAGCATATACAGGACCAGTGATCACAGTAACCATTACATGTGTCATACATAGTGTATTGTGTGTCATAGTTTCAGCATATACAGGACCAGCGATCACAGTAACCCATTATATGTGTCATACATAGTGTACTGTGTATCATAATTCCAGCATATACAGGACCAGTGATCACAGTAACCATTATATGTGTCATACATAGTGTATTGTGTGTCATAGTTCCAGCATATACAGGACCAGTGATCACAGTAACCCATTATATGTGTCATACATAGTGTATTGTGTGTCATACTTCCAGCATATACAGGACCAGCGATCACAGTAACCCATTATATGTGTCATACATAGTGTATTGTGTGTCATACTTCCAGCATATACCGGACCAGCGATCACAGTAACCCATTATATGTGTCATACATAGTGTATTGTGTGTCATACTTCCAGCATATACAGGAAAAGCGATCACAGTAACCCATTATATGTGTCATACATAGTGTATTGTGTGTCAAACTTCCAGCATATACAGGACCAGCGATCACAGTAACCCATTATATGTGTCATACATAGTGTATTGTGTGTCATTATTCCAGCTTATACAGGACCAGTGATCACAGTAACCATTATATGTGTCATACATAGTGTATTGTGTGTCATAGTTCCAGCATATAGAGGACCAGCGATCACAGTAACCCATTGTATGTGTCATACATAGTGTACTGTGTGTCATAATTCCAGCATATATAGGACCAGTGATCACAGTAACCATTATATGTGTCATACATAGTGTATTGTGTGTCATACATCCAGCATATACAGGACCAGCGATCACAGTAACCCATTATATGTGTCATACATAGTGTATTGTGTGTCATACTTCCAGCATATACAGGACCAGCGATCACAGTAACCCATTATATGTGTCATACATAGTGTATTGTGTGTCATACTTCCAGCATATACAGGACCAGCGATCACAGTAACCCATTATATGTGTCATACATAGTGTATTGTGTATCATTATTCCAGCTTATACAGGACCAGTGATCACAGTAACCATTATATGTGTCATACATAGTGTATTGTGTGTCATTGTTCCAGCATATACAGGACCAGCGATCACAGTAACCCATTATATGTGTCATACATAGTGTACTGTGTGTCATAATTCCAGTATATACAGGACCAGCGATCACAGTAACCCACTATATGTCATACATAGTGTATTGTGTGTCATAATTCCAGCATATACAGGACCAGGGATCACAGTAACCCATTATATGTGTCACACATAGTGTATTGTGTGTCATAATTCCAGCATATACAGGACCAGTGATCACAGTAACCCATTATATGTGTCATACATAGTGTATTGTGTGTCATAATTCCAGCATATACAGGACCAGCGATCACAGTAACCCATTATATGTGTCATACATAGTGTATTGTGTGTCATAGTTCCAGCATATACAGGACCAGCGATCACAGTAACCCATTATATGCGTCATACATAGTGTATTGTGTGTCATAATTCCAGCATATACAGGACCAGTGATCACAGTAACCCATTATATGTGTCATACATAGTGTACTGTGTGTCATAATTCCAGCATATACAGGACCAGTGATCACAGTAACCATTATGTGTCATACATAGTGTATTGTGTGTCATAATTCCAGCATATACAGGACCAGTGATCACAGTAACCCATTATATGTGTCATACATAGTGTATTGTGTGTCATAGTTCCAGCATATACAGGACCAGCGATCACAGTAACCCATTATATGTGTCATACATAGTGTATTGTGTGTCATAGTTCCAGCATATACAGGACCAGCGATCACAGTAACCCATTATATGTGTCATACATAGTGTATTGTGTGTCATAATTCCAGCATATACAGGACCAGTGATCACAGTAACCCATTATGTGTGTCATACATAGTGTATAGTGTGTCATAATTCCAGCATATACAGGACCAGTGATCACAGTAACCCATTATATGTGTCATACATAGTGTATTGTGTGTCATAATTCCAGCATATACAGGACCAGTGATCACAGTAACCCATTATATGTGTCATACATAGTGTATTGTGTGTCATAATTCCAGCATATACAGGACCAGCGATCACAGTAACCCATTATATGTTTCATACATAGTGTATTGTGTCATAGTTCCAGCATATACAGGACCAGCGATCACAGTAACCCATTATATGTGTCATACATAGTGTATTGTGTGTCATAATTCCAGCATATACAGGACCAGTGATCACAGTAACCCATTATATGTGTCATACATAGTGTATTGTGTATCATAATTCCAGCATATACAGGACCAGCGATCACAGTAACCCATTATATGCATCATACATAGTGTATTGTGTGTCATAATTCCAGCATATACAGGACCAGTGATCACAGTAACCCATTATATGTGACATACATAGTGTATTGTGTGTCATAGTTCCAGCATATACAGGACCAGCGATCACAGTAATCCATTATATACGTAATACATAGTGTATTGTGTGTCATAATTCCAGCATATACAGGACCAGCTATCACAGTAACCCATTATATGTGTCATACATAGTGTATTGTGTGTCATAATTCCAGCATATACAGGACCAGTGATCACAGTAACCATTATATGTGTCATACACAGTGTATTGTGTGTCATAATTCCAGCATATACAGGACCAGTTATCACAGTAACCCATTATATGTGTCATACATAGTGTATTGTGTGTCATAGTTCCAGCATATACAGGACCAGCGATCACAATAACCCATTATATGTGTCATACATAGTGTATTGTGTGTCATAATTCCAGCATATACAGGACCAGTGATCACAGTAACCATTATGTGTCATACATAGTGTACTGTGTCATAATTCCAGCATATACAGGACCAGTGATCACAGTAACCATTATATGTGTCATACATAGTGTATTGTGTGTCATAGTTCCAGCATATACAGGACCAGCGATCACAGTAACCCATTATATGTGTCATACATAGTGTACTGTGTGTCATAATTCCAGCATATACAGGACCAGTGATCACAGTAACCATTATATGTGTCATACATAGTGTATTGTGTGTCATAATTCCAGCATATACAAGACCAGTGATCACAGTAACCATTATATGTGTCATACATAGTGTACTGTGTGTCATAGTTCCAGCATATACAGGACCAGTGATCACAGTAACCCATTATATGTGTCATACATAGTGTATTGTGTGTCATAATTCCAGCATATACAGGACCAGTGATCACAGTAACCATTATATGTGTCATACATAGTGTATTGTGTGTCATAATTCCAGCATATACAGGACCAGTGATCACAGTAACCATTACATGTGTCATACATAGTGTACTGTGTGTCATAGTTCCAGCATATACAGGACCAGCGATCACAGTAACCCATTATATGTGTCATACATAGTGTATTGTGTGTCATTGTTCCAGCATATACAGGACCAGCGATCACAGTAACCCATTATATGTGTCATACATAGTGTACTGTGTGTCATAATTCCAACATATACAGGACCAGTGATCACAGTAACCATTATATGTGTCATACATAGTGTATTGTGTGTCATAGTGCCAGCATATACAGGACCAGCGATCACAGTAACCCATTATGTGTGTCATACATAGTGTATAGTGTGTCATAATTCCAGCATATACAGGACCAGTGATCACAGTAACCCATTATATGTGTCATACATAGTGTATTGTGTGTCATAATTCCAGCATATACAGGACCAGTGGTCACAGTAACCCATTATATGTGTCATACATAGTGTATTGTGTGTCATAATTCCAGCATATACAGGACCAGCGATCACAGTAACCCATTATATGTGTCATACATAGTGTATTGTGTGTCATAGTTCCAGCATATACAGGACCAGCGATCACAGTAACCCATTATATGTGTCATACATAGTGTATTGTGTGTCATAATTCCAGCTTATACAGGACCAGTGATCACAGTAACCCATTATATGTGTCATACATAGTGTATTGTGTATCATAATTCCAGCATATACAGGACCAGCGATCACAGTAACCCATTATATGCGTCATACATAGTGTATTGTGTGTCATAATTCCAGCATATACAGGACCAGTGATCACAGTAACCCATTATATGTGTCATACATAGTGTATTGTGTGTCATAGTTCCAGCATATACAGGACCAGTGATCATAGTAACCCATTATATGTGTCATACATATTGTACTGTGTGTCATAATTCCTGCATATACAGGACCAGTGATCACAGTAACCATTATATGTGTCATACATAGTGTATTGTGTGTCATAATTCCAGCATATACAGGACCAGTGATCACAGTAACCCATTATATGTGTCATACATAGTGTATTGTGAGTCATAATTCCAGCATACAGAGGACCAGTGATCACAGTAACCCATTATATGTGTCATACATAGTGTATTGTGTGTCATAGTTCCAGCATATACAGGACCAGCCATCACAGTAATCCATTATATACGTAATACATAGTGTATTGTGTGTCATAATTCCAGCATATACAGGACCAGCGATCACAGTAACCCATTTATTTGTGTCATACATAGTGTATTGTGTGTCATATTTCCAGCATATACAGGACCAGTGATCACAGTAACCATTATATGTGTCATACATAGTGTATTGTGTGTCATAGTTCCAGCATATACAGGACCAGTGATCACAGTAACCCATTATATGTGTCATACATAGTGTACTGTGTGTCATAATTCCAGCATATACAGGACCAGTGATCACAGTAACCATTATATGTGTCATAAATAGTGTATTGTGTGTCATAATTCCAGCATATACAGGACCAGTGATCACAGTAACCATTATATGTGTCATAAATAGTGTATTGTGTGTCATAGTTCCAGCATATACAGGACCAGCAATCACAGTAACCCATTATATGTGTCATACATAGTGTACTGTGTGTCATAATTCCAGCATATACAGGACCAGTGATCACAGTAACCATTACATGTGTCATACATAGTGTATTGTGTGTCATAGTTCCAGCATATACTGGACCAGCGATCACAGTAACCCATTATATGTGTCATACATAGTGTATTGTGTGTCATAATTCCAGCATATACAGGACCAGCGATCACAGTAACCCATTATATGTGTCATACATAGTGTATTGTGTGTCATACTTCCAGCATATACAGGACCAGCGATCACAGTAACCCATTATATGTGTCATACATAGTGTACTGTGTATCATAATTCCAGCATATACGGGACCAGTGATCACAGTAACCATTATATGTGTCATACATAGTGTATTGTGTGTCATAGTTCCAGCATATACAGGACCAGTGATCATAGTAACCCATTATATGTGCCATACATAGTGTATTGTGTGTCATAGTTCCAGCATATACAGGACCAGTGATCACAGTAACCCATTATATGTGTCATACATAGGGTATTGTGTGTCATACTTCCAGCATATACAGGACCAGCGATCACAGTAACCCATTATATGTTTCATACATAGTGTATTGTGTGTCATACTTCCAGCATATACCGGACCAGCGATCACAGTAACCCATTATATGTGTCATACATAGTGTATTGTGTGTCATAATTCCAGCATATACAGGAAAAGCGATCACAGTAACCCATTATATGTGTCATACATAGTGTATTGTGTGTCAAACTTCCAGCATATACAGGACCAGCGATCACAGTAACCCATTATATGTGTCATACATAGTGTATTGTGTGTCATTATTCCAGCTTATACAGGACCAGTGATCACAGTAACCATTATATGTGTCATACATAGTGTGTTGTGTATCATAGTTCCAGCATATACAGGACCAGTGATCATAGTAACCCATTATATGTGTCATACATAGTGTATTGTGTGTCATACTTCCAGCATATACAGGACCAGCGATCACAGTAACCCATTATATGTGTCATACATAGTGTATTGTGTGTCATACTTCCAGCATATACAGGACCAGCGATCACAGTAACCGATTATATGTGTCATACATAGTGTATTGTGTGTCATACTTCCAGCATATACCGGACCAGCGATCACAGTAACCCATTATATGTGTCATACATAGTGTATTGTGTGTCATACTTCCAGCATATACAGGAAAAGCGATCACAGTAACCCATTATATGTGTCATACATAGTGTATTGTGTGTCAAACTTCCAGCATATACAGGACCAGCGATCAAAGTAACCCATTATATGTGTCATACATAGTGTATTGTGTGTCATTATTCCAGCTTATACAGGACCAGTGATCACAGTAACCATTATATGTGTCATACATAGTGTATTGTGTGTCATAGTTCCAGCATATACAGGACCAGCGATCACAGTAACCCATTATATGTGTCATACATAGTGTACTGTGTGTCATAATTCCAGCATATACAGGACCAGTGATCAAAGTAACCATTACATGTCTCATACATAGTGTATTGTGTGTCATTGTTCCAGCATATACAGGACGAGCGATCACAGTAACCCATTATATGTGTCATACATAGTGTACTGTGTGTCATAATTCCAGCATATACAGGACCAGTGATCACAGTAACCATTATATGTGTCATACATAGTGTATTGTGTGTCATAGTTCCAGCATATACAGGACCAGTGATCATAGTAACCCATTATTTGTGTCATACATAGTGTATTGTGTGTCATAGTTCCAGCATATACAGGACCAGTGATCATAGTAACCCATTATATGTGTCATACATAGTGTATTGTGTGTCATACTTCCAGCATATACAGGACCAGCGATCACAGTAACCCATTATATGTGTCATACATAGTGTATTGTGTGTCATACTTCCAGCATATACCGGACCAGCGATCACAGTAACCCATTATATGTGTCATACATAGTGTATTGTGTGTCATACTTCCAGCATATACAGGAAAAGCGATCACATTAACCCATTATATGTGTCATACATAGTGTATTGTGTGTCAAACTTCCAGCATATACAGGACCAGCGATCACAGTAACCCATTATATGTGTCATACATAGTGTATTGTGTGTCATTATTCCAGCTTATACAGGACCAGTGATCACAGTAACCATTATATGTGTCATACATAGTGTATTGTGTGTCATAGTTCCAGCATATACAGGACCAGCGATCACAGTAACCCATTATATGTGTCATACATAGTGTATTGTGTGTCAAACTTCCAGCATATACAGGACCAGCGATCACAGTAACCCATTATATGTGTCATACATAGTGTATTGTGTGTCATTATTCCAGCTTATACAGGACCAGTGATCACAGTAACCATTATATGTGTCATACATAGTGTATTGTGTGTCATAGTTTCAGCATATACAGGACCAGTGATCATAGTAACCCATTATATGTGTCATACATAGTGTATTGTTTGTCATACTTCCAGCATATACAGGACCAGCGATCACAGTAACCCATTATATGTGTCATACATAGTGTATTGTGTGTCATACTTCCAGCATATACAGGACCAGCGATCACAGTAACCGATTATATGTGTCATACATAGTGTATTGTGTGTCATACTTCCAGCATATACCGGACCAGCGATCACAGTAACCCATTATATGTGTCATACATAGTGTATTGTGTGTCATAATTCCAGCATATACAGGAAAAGCGATCACAGTAACCCATTATATGTGTCATACATAGTGTATTGTGTGTCAAACTTCCAGCATATACAGGACCAGCGATCACAGTAACCCATTATATGTGTCATACATAGTGTATTGTGTGTCATTATTCCAGCTTATACAGGACCAGTGATCACAGTAACCATTATATGTGTCATACATAGTGTATTGTGTGTCATAGTTCCAGCATATACAGGACCAGCGATCACAGTAACCCATTATATGTGTCATACATAGTGTACTGTGTGTCATAATTCCAGCATACACAGGACAAGTGATCACAGTAACCATTATATGTGTCATACATAGTGTATTGTGTGTCATACTTCCAGCATATACAGGACCATCGATCACAGTAACCCATTATATGTGTCATACATAGTGTACTGTGTGTCATAATTCCAGCATATACAGGACCAGCGATCACAGTAACCCATTATATGTGTCATACATAGTGTATTGTGTATCATTATTCCAGCTTATACAGGACCAGTGATCACAGTAACCATTATATGTGTCATACATAGTGTATTGTGTGTCATTGTTCCAGCATATACAGGACGAGCGATCACAGTAACCCATTATATGTGTCATACATAGTGTACTGTGTGTCATAATTCCAGCATATACAGGACCAGTGATCACAGTAACTATTATATGTGTCATACATCGTGTATTGTGTGTCATAGTTCCAGCATATACAGGACCAGTGATCATAGAAACCCATTATATGTGTCATATATAGTGTATTGTGTGTCATAGTTCCAGCATATACAGGACCAGTGATCATAGTAACCCATTATATGTGTCATACATAGTGTATTGTGTGCCATACTTCCAGCATATACAGGACCAGCGATCACAGTAACCCATTATATGTGTCATACATAGTGTATTGTGTGTCATACTTCCAGCATATACCGGACCAGCGATCACAGTAACCCATTATATGTGTCATACATAGTGTATTGTGTGTCATACTTCCAGCATATACAGGAAAAGCGATCACAGTAACCCATGATATGTGTCATACATAGTGTATTGTGTGTCAAACTTCCAGCATATACAGGACCAGCGATCACAGTAATCCATTATATGTGTCATACATAGTGTATTGTGTGTCATTATTCCAGCTTATACAGGACCAGTGATCACAGTAACCATTATATGTGTCATACATAGTGTATTGTGTGTCATAGTTCCAGCATATACAGGACCAGCGATCACAGTAACCCATTATATGTGTCATACATAGTGTACTGTGTGTCATAATTCCAGCATATACAGGACCAGTGATCACAGTAACCATTATATGTGTCATACATAGTGTATTGTGTGTCATACTTCCAGCATATACAGGACCAGCGATCACAGTAACCCATTATATGTGTCATACATAGTGTATTGTGTGTCATACTTCCAGCATATACAGGACCAGCGATCACAGTAACCCATTATATGTGTCATACATAGTGTATTGTGTGTCATACTTCCAGCATATACAGGACCAGCGATCACAGTAACCCATTATATGTGTCATACATAGTGTATTGTGTTTCATTATTCCAGCTTATACAGGACCAGTGATCACAGTAACCATTATATGTGTCATACATAGTGTATTGTGTGTCATTGTTCCAGCATATACAGGACCAGCGATCACAGTAACCCATTATATGTGTCATACATAGTGTACTGTGTGTCATAATTCCAGCATATACAGGACCAGTGATCACAGTAACCATTATATGTGTCATACATAGTGTATTGTGTGTCATAGTTCCAGCATATACAGGACCAGCGATCACAGTAACCCATTATATGTGTCATACATAGTGTACTGTGTGTCATAATTCCAGCATATACAGGACCAGTGATCACAGTAACCATTATATGTGTCTTACATAGTGTATTGTGTGTCATAATTCCAGCATATACAGGACCAGTGATCACAGTAACCATTATATGTGTCATACATAGTGTATTGTGTGTCATAGTTCCAGCATATACAGGACCAGCGATCACAGTAACCCATTATATGTGTCATACATAGTGTACTGTGTGTCATAATTCCAGCATATACAGGACCAGTGATCACAGTAACCATTATATGTGTCATACATAGTGTATTGTGTGTCATAGTTCCAGCATATACAGGACCAGTGATCATAGTAACCCATTATATGTGTCATACATAGTGTATTGTGTGTCATACTTCCAGCATATACAGGACCAGCGATCACAGTAACCCATTATATGTGTCATACATAGTGTATTGTGTATCATTTTTCCAGCTTATACTGGACCAGTGATCACAGTAACCATTATATGTGTCATACATAGTGTATTGTGTGTCATAGTTCCAGCATATACAGGACCAGCGATCACAGTAACCCATTATATGTGTCATACATAGTGTATTGTGTGTCATAGTTCCAGCATATACAGGACCAGCGATCACAGTAACCCATTATATGTGTCATACATAGTGTACTGTGTGTCATAATTCCAGCATATACAGGACCAGTGATCACAGTAACCATTATATGTGTCATACATAGTGTATTGTGTGTCATAGTTCCAGCATATACAGGACCAGCGATCACAGTAACCCATTATATGTGTCATACATAGTGTATTGTGTGTCATAATTCCAGCATATACAGGACCAGTGATCACAGTAACCATTATATGTGTCATACATAGTATATTGTGTGTCATAGTTCCAGCATATACAGGACCAGCGATCACAGTAACCCATTATATGTGTCATACATAGTGTACTGTGTGTCATAATTCCAGCATATACAGGACCAGTGATCACAGTAACCATTATATGTGTCATACATGGTGTATTGTGTGTCATAGTTCCAGCATATACAGGACCAGTGATCATAGTAACCCATTATATGTGTCATACATAGTGTATTGTGTGTCATACTTCCAGCATATACAGGACCAGCGATCACAGTAACCCATTATATGTGTCATACATAGTGTATTGTGTGTCATACTTCCAGCATATACAGGACCAGCGATCACAGTAACCCATTATATGTGTCATACATAGTGTATTGTGTGTCATAATTATAGCATATACAGGACCAGATATCACAGTAACCATTATATGTGTCATACATAGGGTATTGTGTGTCATAGTTCCAGCATATACAGGACCAGCGATCACAGTAACCCATTATATGTGTCATACATAGTGTATTGTGTGTCAAACTTCCAGCATATACAGGACCAGCGATCACAGTAACCCATTATATGTGTCATACATAGTGTATTGTGTGTCATTATTCCAGCTTATACAGGACCAGTGATCACAGTAACCATTATATGTGTCATACATAGTGTATTGTGTGTCATAGTTCCAGCATATACAGGACCAGCGATCATAGTAACCCATTATATGTGTCATACATAGTGTATTGTGTGTCATACTTCCTGCATATACAGGACCAGCGATCACAGTAACCCATTATATGTGTCATACATAGTGTATTGTGTGTCATACTTCCAACATATACAGGACCAGCGATCACAGTAACCGATTATATGTGTCATACATAGTGTATTGTGTGTCATACTTCCAGCATATACAGGAAAAGCGATCACAGTAACCCATTATATGTGTCATACATAGTGTATTGTGTGTCAAACTTCCAGCATATACAGGACCAGCGATCACAGTAACCCATTATATGTGTCATACATAGTGTATTGTGTGTCATTATTCCAGCTTATACAGGACCAGTGATCACAGTAACCATTATATGTGTCATACATAGTGTATTGTGTGTCATAGTTCCAGCATATACAGGACCAGCGATCACAGTAACCCATTATATGTGTCATACATAGTGTACTGTGTGTCATAATTCCAGCATATACAGGACCAGTGATCACAGTAACCATTATATGTGTCATACATAGTGTATTGTGTGTCATAGTTCCAGCATATACAGGACCAGTGATCATAGTAACCCATTATATGTGTCATACATAGTGTATTGTGTGTCATACTTCCAGCATATACAGGACCAGCGATCACAGTAACCCATTATATGTGTCATACATAGTGTATTGTGTATCATTTTTCCAGCTTATACTGGACCAGTGATCACAGTAACCATTATATGTGTCATACATAGTGTATTGTGTGTCATAGTTCCAGCATATACAGGACCAGCGATCACAGTAACCCATTATATGTGTCATACATAGTGTATTGTGTGTCATAGTTCCAGCATATACAGGACCAGCGATCACAGTAACCCATTATATGTGTCATACATAGTGTACTGTGTGTCATAATTCCAGCATATACAGGACCAGTGATCACAGTAACCATTATATGTGTCATACATAGTGTATTGTGTGTCATAGTTCCAGCATATACAGGACCAGCGATCACAGTAACCCATTATATGTGTCATACATAGTGTATTGTGTGTCATAATTCCAGCATATACAGGACCAGTGATCACAGTAACCATTATATGTGTCATACATAGTATATTGTGTGTCATAGTTCCAGCATATACAGGACCAGCGATCACAGTAACCCATTATATGTGTCATACATAGTGTACTGTGTGTCATAATTCCAGCATATACAGGACCAGTGATCACAGTAACCATTATATGTGTCATACATGGTGTATTGTGTGTCATAGTTCCAGCATATACAGGACCAGTGATCATAGTAACCCATTATATGTGTCATACATAGTGTATTGTGTGTCATACTTCCAGCATATACAGGACCAGCGATCACAGTAACCCATTATATGTGTCATACATAGTGTATTGTGTGTCATACTTCCAGCATATACAGGACCAGCGATCACAGTAACCCATTATATGTGTCATACATAGTGTATTGTGTGTCATAATTCCAGCATATACAGGACCAGATATCACAGTAACCATTATATGTGTCATACATAGGGTATTGTGTGTCATAGTTCCAGCATATACAGGACCAGCGATCACAGTAACCCATTATATGTGTCATACATAGTGTATTGTGTGTCAAACTTCCAGCATATACAGGACCAGCGATCACAGTAACCCATTATATGTGTCATACATAGTGTATTGTGTGTCATTATTCCAGCTTATACAGGACCAGTGATCACAGTAACCATTATATGTGTCATACATAGTGTATTGTGTGTCATAGTTCCAGCATATACAGGACCAGCGATCATAGTAACCCATTATATGTGTCATACATAGTGTATTGTGTGTCATACTTCCAGCATATACAGGACCAGCGATCACAGTAACCCATTATATGTGTCATACATAGTGTATTGTGTGTCATACTTCCAACATATACAGGACCAGCGATCACAGTAACCGATTATATGTGTCATACATAGTGTATTGTGTGTCATACTTCCAGCATATACAGGAAAAGCGATCACAGTAACCCATTATATGTGTCATACATAGTGTATTGTGTGTCAAACTTCCAGCATATACAGGACCAGTGATCATAGTAACCCATTATATGTGTCATACATAGTGTATTGTGTGTCATACTTCCAGCATATACAGGACCAGCGATCACAGTAACCCATTATATGTGTCATACATAGTGTATTGTGTATCATTTTTCCAGCTTATACTGGACCAGTGATCACAGTAACCATTATATGTGTCATACATAGTGTATTGTGTGTCATAGTTCCAGCATATACAGGACCAGCGATCACAGTAACCCATTATATGTGTCATACATAGTGTATTGTGTGTCATAGTTCCAGCATATACAGGACCAGCGATCACAGTAACCCATTATATGTGTCATACATAGTGTACTGTGTGTCATAATTCCAGCATATACAGGACCAGTGATCACAGTAACCATTATATGTGTCATACATAGTGTATTGTGTGTCATAGTTCCAGCATATACAGGACCAGCGATCACAGTAACCCATTATATGTGTCATACATAGTGTATTGTGTGTCATAATTCCAGCATATACAGGACCAGTGATCACAGTAACCATTATATGTGTCATACATAGTATATTGTGTGTCATAGTTCCAGCATATACAGGACCAGCGATCACAGTAACCCATTATATGTGTCATACATAGTGTACTGTGTGTCATAATTCCAGCATATACAGGACCAGTGATCACAGTAACCATTATATGTGTCATACATGGTGTATTGTGTGTCATAGTTCCAGCATTTACAGGACCAGTGATCATAGTAACCCATTATATGTGTCATACATAGTGTATTGTGTGTCATACTTCCAGCATATACAGGACCAGCGATCACAGTAACCCATTATATGTGTCATACATAGTGTATTGTGTGTCATACTTCCAGCATATACAGGACCAGCGATCACAGTAACCCATTATATGTGTCATACATAGTGTATTGTGTGTCATAATTCCAGCATATACAGGACCAGATATCACAGTAACCATTATATGTGTCATACATAGGGTATTGTGTGTCATAGTTCCAGCATATACAGGACCAGCGATCACAGTAACCCATTATATGTGTCATACATAGTGTATTGTGTGTCAAACTTCCAGCATATACAGGACCAGCGATCACAGTAACCCATTATATGTGTCATACATAGTGTATTGTGTGTCATTATTCCAGCTTATACAGGACCAGTGATCACAGTAACCATTATATGTGTCATACATAGTGTATTGTGTGTCATAGTTCCAGCATATACAGGACCAGCGATCATAGTAACCCATTATATGTGTCATACATAGTGTATTGTGTGTCATACTTCCAGCATATACAGGACCAGCGATCACAGTAACCCATTATATGTGTCATACATAGTGTATTGTGTGTCATACTTCCAACATATACAGGACCAGCGATCACAGTAACCCATTATATGTGTCATACATAGTGTATTGTGTGTCATTATTCCAGCTTATACAGGACCAGTGATCACAGTAACCATTATATGTGTCATACATAGTGTATTGTGTGTCATAGTTCCAGCATATACAGGACCAGCGATCATAGTAACCCATTATATGTGTCATACATAGTGTATTGTGTGTCATACTTCCAGCATATACAGGACCAGCGATCACAGTAACCCATTATATGTGTCATACATAGTGTATTGTGTGTCATACTTCCAACATATACAGGACCAGCGATCACAGTAACCCATTATATGTGTCATACATAGTGTATTGTGTGTCATACTTCCAGCATATACAGGAAAAGCGATCACAGTAACCCATTATATGTGTCATACATAGTGTATTGTGTGTCAAACTTCCAGCATATACAGGACCAGCGATCACAGTAACCCATTATATGTGTCATACATAGTGTATTGTGTGTCATTATTCCAGCTTATACAGGACCAGTGATCACAGTAACCATTATATGTGTCATACATAGTGTATTGTGTGTCATAGTTCCAGCATATACAGGACCAGCGATCACAGTAACCCATTATATGTGTCATACATAGTGTATTGTGTGTCATACTTCCAACATATACAGGACCAGCGATCACAGTAACCCATTATATGTGTCATACATAGTGTATTGTGTGTCATACTTCCAGCATATACAGGAAAAGCGATCACAGTAACCCATTATATGTGTCATACATAGTGTATTGTGTGTCAAACTTCCAGCATATACAGGACCAGCGATCACAGTAACCCATTATATGTGTCATACATAGTGTATTGTGTATCATTTTTCCAGCTTATACAGGACCAGTGATCACAGTAACCATTATATGTGTCATACATAGTGTATTGTGTGTCATTGTTCCAGCATATACAGGACGAGCGATCACAGTAACCCATTATATGTGTCATACATAGTGTACTGTGTGTCATAATTCCAGCATATACAGGACCAGTGATCACAGTAACCATTATATGTGTCATACATAGTGTATTGTGTGTCATAGTTCCAGCATATACAAGACCAGCGATCACAGTAACCCATAATATGTGTCATACATAGTGTATTGTGTATCATTATTCCAGCTTATACAGGACCAGTGATCACAGTAACCATTATATGTGTCATACATAGTGTATTGTGTGTCATTGTTCCAGCATATACAGGACGAGCGATTACAGTAACCCATTATATGTCATACATAGTGTACTGTGTGTCATAATTCCAGCATATACAGGACCAGTGATCACAGTAACCATTATATATGTCATACATAGTGTATTGTGTGTCATAGTTCCAGCATATACAGGACCAGTGATCATAGTAACCCATTATATGTGTCATACATAGTGTATTGTGTGTCATAGTTCCAGCATATACAGGACCAGTGATCATAGTAACCCATTATATGTGTCATACATAGTGTATTGTGTGTCATACTTCCAGCATATACAGGACCAGCGATCACAGTAACCCATTATATGTGTCATACATAGTGTATTGTGTGTCATACTTCCATCATATACCGGACCAGCGATCACAGTAACCCATTATATGTGTCATACATAGTGTATTGTGTGTCATACTTCCAGCATATACAGGAAAAGCGATCACAGTAACCCATGATATGTATCATACATAGTGTATTGTGTGTCAAACTTCCAGCATATACAGGACCAGCGATCACAGTAACCCATTATATGTGTCATACATAGTGTATTGTGTGTCATTATTCCAGCTTATACAGGACCAGTGATCACAGTAACCATTATGTGTGTCATACATAGTGTATTGTGTATCATAGTTCCAGCATATACAGGACCAGCGATCACAGTAACCCATTATATGTGTCATACATAGTGTACTGTGTGTCTTAATTCCAGCATATACAGGACCAGTGATCACAGTAACCATTATATGTGTCATACATAGTGTATTGTGTGTCATACTTCCAGCATATACAGGACCAGCGATCACAGTAACCCATTATATGTGTCATACATAGTGTATTGTGTGTCATACTTCCAGCATATACAGGACCAGCGATCACAGTAACCCATTTTATGTGTCATACATAGTGTATTGTGTGTCATACTTCCAGCATATACAGGACCAGCGATCACAGTAACCCATTATATGTGTCATACATAGTGTATTGTGTATCATTATTCCAGTTTATACAGGACCAGTGATCACAGTAACCATTATATGTGTCATACATAGTGTATTGTGTGTCATTGTTCCAGCATATACAGGACCAGCGATCACAGTAACCCATTATATGTGTCATACATAGTGTACTGTGTGTCATAATTCCAGCATATACAGGACCAGTGATCACAGTAACCATTATATGTGTCATACATAGTGTATTGTGTGTCATAGTTCCAGCATATACAGGACCAGCGATCACAGAAACCCATTATATGTGTCATACATAGTGTACTGTGTGTCATAATTCCAGCATATACAGGACCAGTGATCACAGTAACCATTATATGTGTCATACATAGTGTATTGTGTGTCATAATTCCAGCATATACAGGACCAGTGATCACAGTAACCATTATATGTGTCATACATAGTGTATTGTGTGTCATAGTTCCAGCATATACAGGACCAGCGATCACAGTAACCCATTATATGTGTCATACATAGTGTACTGTGTGTCATAATTCCAGCATATACAGGACCAGTGATCACAGTAACCATTATATGTGTCATACATAGTGTATTGTGTGTCATAGTTCCAGCATATACAGGACCAGTGATCATAGTAACCCATTATATGTGTCATACATAGTGTATTGTGTGTCATACTTCCAGCATATACAGGACCAGCGATCACAGTAACCCATTATATGTGTCATACATAGTGTATTGTGTGTCATACTTCCAGCATATACAGGACCAGCGATCACAGTAACCCATTATATGTGTCATACATAGTGTATTGTGTGTCATAATTCCAGCATATACAGGACCAGTTATCACAGTAACCATTATATGTGTCATACATAGTGTATTGTGTGTCATAGTTCCAGCATATACAGGACCAGTGATCATAGTAACCCATTATATGTGTCATACATAGTGTATTGTGTGCCATACTTCCAGCATATACAGGACCAGCGATCACAGTAACCCATTATATGTGTCATACATAGTGTATTGTGTGTCATACTTCCAGCATATACCGGACCAGCGATCACAGTAACCCATTATATGTGTCATACATAGTGTATTGTGTGTCATACTTCCAGCATATACAGGAAAAGCGATCACAGTAACCCATGATATGTGTCATACATAGTGTATTGTGTGTCAAACTTCCAGCATATACAGGACCAGCGATCACAGTAATCCATTATATGTGTCATACATAGTGTATTGTGTGTCATTATTCCAGCTTATACAGGACCAGTGATCACAGTAACCATTATATGTGTCATACATAGTGTATTGTGTGTCATAGTTCCAGCATATACAGGACCAGCGATCACAGTAACCCATTATATGTGTCATACATAGTGTACTGTGTGTCATAATTCCAGCATATACAGGACCAGTGATCACAGTAACCATTATATGTGTCATACATAGTGTATTGTGTGTCATACTTCCAGCATATACAGGACCAGCGATCACAGTAACCCATTATATGTGTCATACATAGTGTATTGTGTGTCATACTTCCAGCATATACAGGACCAGCGATCACAGTAACCCATTATATGTGTCATACATAGTGTATTGTGTGTCATACTTCCAGCATATACAGGACCAGCGATCACAGTAACCCATTATATGTGTCATACATAGTGTATTGTGTTTCATTATTCCAGCTTATACAGGACCAGTGATCACAGTAACCATTATATGTGTCATACATAGTGTATTGTGTGTCATTGTTCCAGCATATACAGGACCAGCGATCACAGTAACCCATTATATGTGTCATACATAGTGTACTGTGTGTCATAATTCCAGCATATACAGGACCAGTGATCACAGTAACCATTATATGTGTCATACATAGTGTATTGTGTGTCATAGTTCCAGCATATACAGGACCAGCGATCACAGTAACCCATTATATGTGTCATACATAGTGTACTGTGTGTCATAATTCCAGCATATACAGGACCAGTGATCACAGTAACCATTATATGTGTCTTACATAGTGTATTGTGTGTCATAATTCCAGCATATACAGGACCAGTGATCACAGTAACCATTATATGTGTCATACATAGTGTATTGTGTGTCATAGTTCCAGCATATACAGGACCAGCGATCACAGTAACCCATTATATGTGTCATACATAGTGTACTGTGTGTCATAATTCCAGCATATACAGGACCAGTGATCACAGTAACCATTATATGTGTCATACATAGTGTATTGTGTGTCATAGTTCCAGCATATACAGGACCAGTGATCATAGTAACCCATTATATGTGTCATACATAGTGTATTGTGTGTCATACTTCCAGCATATACAGGACCAGCGATCACAGTAACCCATTATATGTGTCATACATAGTGTATTGTGTATCATTTTTCCAGCTTATACTGGACCAGTGATCACAGTAACCATTATATGTGTCATACATAGTGTATTGTGTGTCATAGTTCCAGCATATACAGGACCAGCGATCACAGTAACCCATTATATGTGTCATACATAGTGTATTGTGTGTCATAGTTCCAGCATATACAGGACCAGCGATCACAGTAACCCATTATATGTGTCATACATAGTGTACTGTGTGTCATAATTCCAGCATATACAGGACCAGTGATCACAGTAACCATTATATGTGTCATACATAGTGTATTGTGTGTCATAGTTCCAGCATATACAGGACCAGCGATCACAGTAACCCATTATATGTGTCATACATAGTGTATTGTGTGTCATACTTCCAGCATATACAGGACCAGCGATCACAGTAACCCATTATATGTGTCATACATAGTGTATTGTGTGTCATACTTCCAACATATACAGGACCAGCGATCACAGTAACCCATTATATGTGTCATACATAGTGTATTGTGTGTCATACTTCCAGCATATACAGGAAAAGCGATCACAGTAACCCATTATATGTGTCATACATAGTGTATTGTGTGTCAAACTTCCAGCATATACAGGACCAGCGATCACAGTAACCCATTATATGTGTCATACATAGTGTATTGTGTGTCATTATTCCAGCTTATACAGGACCAGTGATCACAGTAACCATTATATGTGTCATACATAGTGTATTGTGTGTCATAGTTCCAGCATATACAGGACCAGCGATCACAGTAACCCATTATATGTGTCATACATAGTGTATTGTGTGTCATACTTCCAACATATACAGGACCAGCGATCACAGTAACCCATTATATGTGTCATACATAGTGTATTGTGTGTCATACTTCCAGCATATACAGGAAAAGCGATCACAGTAACCCATTATATGTGTCATACATAGTGTATTGTGTGTCAAACTTCCAGCATATACAGGACCAGCGATCACAGTAACCCATTATATGTGTCATACATAGTGTATTGTGTATCATTTTTCCAGCTTATACAGGACCAGTGATCACAGTAACCATTATATGTGTCATACATAGTGTATTGTGTGTCATTGTTCCAGCATATACAGGACGAGCGATCACAGTAACCCATTATATGTGTCATACATAGTGTACTGTGTGTCATAATTCCAGCATATACAGGACCAGTGATCACAGTAACCATTATATGTGTCATACATAGTGTATTGTGTGTCATAGTTCCAGCATATACAAGACCAGCGATCACAGTAACCCATAATATGTGTCATACATAGTGTATTGTGTATCATTATTCCAGCTTATACAGGACCAGTGATCACAGTAACCATTATATGTGTCATACATAGTGTATTGTGTGTCATTGTTCCAGCATATACAGGACGAGCGATTACAGTAACCCATTATATGTCATACATAGTGTACTGTGTGTCATAATTCCAGCATATACAGGACCAGTGATCACAGTAACCATTATATATGTCATACATAGTGTATTGTGTGTCATAGTTCCAGCATATACAGGACCAGTGATCATAGTAACCCATTATATGTGTCATACATAGTGTATTGTGTGTCATAGTTCCAGCATATACAGGACCAGTGATCATAGTAACCCATTATATGTGTCATACATAGTGTATTGTGTGTCATACTTCCAGCATATACAGGACCAGCGATCACAGTAACCCATTATATGTGTCATACATAGTGTATTGTGTGTCATACTTCCATCATATACCGGACCAGCGATCACAGTAACCCATTATATGTGTCATACATAGTGTATTGTGTGTCATACTTCCAGCATATACAGGAAAAGCGATCACAGTAACCCATGATATGTATCATACATAGTGTATTGTGTGTCAAACTTCCAGCATATACAGGACCAGCGATCACAGTAACCCATTATATGTGTCATACATAGTGTATTGTGTGTCATTATTCCAGCTTATACAGGACCAGTGATCACAGTAACCATTATGTGTGTCATACATAGTGTATTGTGTATCATAGTTCCAGCATATACAGGACCAGCGATCACAGTAACCCATTATATGTGTCATACATAGTGTACTGTGTGTCTTAATTCCAGCATATACAGGACCAGTGATCACAGTAACCATTATATGTGTCATACATAGTGTATTGTGTGTCATACTTCCAGCATATACAGGACCAGCGATCACAGTAACCCATTATATGTGTCATACATAGTGTATTGTGTGTCATACTTCCAGCATATACAGGACCAGCGATCACAGTAACCCATTTTATGTGTCATACATAGTGTATTGTGTGTCATACTTCCAGCATATACAGGACCAGCGATCACAGTAACCCATTATATGTGTCATACATAGTGTATTGTGTATCATTATTCCAGTTTATACAGGACCAGTGATCACAGTAACCATTATATGTGTCATACATAGTGTATTGTGTGTCATTGTTCCAGCATATACAGGACCAGCGATCACAGTAACCCATTATATGTGTCATACATAGTGTACTGTGTGTCATAATTCCAGCATATACAGGACCAGTGATCACAGTAACCATTATATGTGTCATACATAGTGTATTGTGTGTCATAGTTCCAGCATATACAGGACCAGCGATCACAGAAACCCATTATATGTGTCATACATAGTGTACTGTGTGTCATAATTCCAGCATATACAGGACCAGTGATCACAGTAACCATTATATGTGTCATACATAGTGTATTGTGTGTCATAATTCCAGCATATACAGGACCAGTGATCACAGTAACCATTATATGTGTCATACATAGTGTATTGTGTGTCATAGTTCCAGCATATACAGGACCAGCGATCACAGTAACCCATTATATGTGTCATACATAGTGTACTGTGTGTCATAATTCCAGCATATACAGGACCAGTGATCACAGTAACCATTATATGTGTCATACATAGTGTATTGTGTGTCATAGTTCCAGCATATACAGGACCAGTGATCATAGTAACCCATTATATGTGTCATACATAGTGTATTGTGTGTCATACTTCCAGCATATACAGGACCAGCGATCACAGTAACCCATTATATGTGTCATACATAGTGTATTGTGTGTCATACTTCCAGCATATACAGGACCAGCGATCACAGTAACCCATTATATGTGTCATACATAGTGTATTGTGTGTCATAATTCCAGCATATACAGGACCAGTTATCACAGTAACCATTATATGTGTCATACATAGTGTATTGTGTGTCATAGTTCCAGCATATACAGGACCAGTGATCATAGTAACCCATTATATGTGTCATACATAGTGTATTGTGTGCCATACTTCCAGCATATACAGGACCAGCGATCACAGTAACCCATTATATGTGTCATACATAGTGTATTGTGTGTCATACTTCCAGCATATACCGGACCAGCGATCACAGTAACCCATTATATGTGTCATACATAGTGTATTGTGTGTCATACTTCCAGCATATACAGGAAAAGCGATCACAGTAACCCATGATATGTGTCATACATAGTGTATTGTGTGTCAAACTTCCAGCATATACAGGACCAGCGATCACAGTAATCCATTATATGTGTCATACATAGTGTATTGTGTGTCATTATTCCAGCTTATACAGGACCAGTGATCACAGTAACCATTATATGTGTCATACATAGTGTATTGTGTGTCATAGTTCCAGCATATACAGGACCAGCGATCACAGTAACCCATTATATGTGTCATACATAGTGTACTGTGTGTCATAATTCCAGCATATACAGGACCAGTGATCACAGTAACCATTATATGTGTCATACATAGTGTATTGTGTGTCATACTTCCAGCATATACAGGACCAGCGATCACAGTAACCCATTATATGTGTCATACATAGTGTATTGTGTGTCATACTTCCAGCATATACAGGACCAGCGATCACAGTAACCCATTATATGTGTCATACATAGTGTATTGTGTGTCATACTTCCAGCATATACAGGACCAGCGATCACAGTAACCCATTATATGTGTCATACATAGTGTATTGTGTTTCATTATTCCAGCTTATACAGGACCAGTGATCACAGTAACCATTATATGTGTCATACATAGTGTATTGTGTGTCATTGTTCCAGCATATACAGGACCAGCGATCACAGTAACCCATTATATGTGTCATACATAGTGTACTGTGTGTCATAATTCCAGCATATACAGGACCAGTGATCACAGTAACCATTATATGTGTCATACATAGTGTATTGTGTGTCATAGTTCCAGCATATACAGGACCAGCGATCACAGTAACCCATTATATGTGTCATACATAGTGTACTGTGTGTCATAATTCCAGCATATACAGGACCAGTGATCACAGTAACCATTATATGTGTCTTACATAGTGTATTGTGTGTCATAATTCCAGCATATACAGGACCAGTGATCACAGTAACCATTATATGTGTCATACATAGTGTATTGTGTGTCATAGTTCCAGCATATACAGGACCAGCGATCACAGTAACCCATTATATGTGTCATACATAGTGTACTGTGTGTCATAATTCCAGCATATACAGGACCAGTGATCACAGTAACCATTATATGTGTCATACATAGTGTATTGTGTGTCATAGTTCCAGCATATACAGGACCAGTGATCATAGTAACCCATTATATGTGTCATACATAGTGTATTGTGTGTCATACTTCCAGCATATACAGGACCAGCGATCACAGTAACCCATTATATGTGTCATACATAGTGTATTGTGTATCATTTTTCCAGCTTATACTGGACCAGTGATCACAGTAACCATTATATGTGTCATACATAGTGTATTGTGTGTCATAGTTCCAGCATATACAGGACCAGCGATCACAGTAACCCATTATATGTGTCATACATAGTGTATTGTGTGTCATAGTTCCAGCATATACAGGACCAGCGATCACAGTAACCCATTATATGTGTCATACATAGTGTACTGTGTGTCATAATTCCAGCATATACAGGACCAGTGATCACAGTAACCATTATATGTGTCATACATAGTGTATTGTGTGTCATAGTTCCAGCATATACAGGACCAGCGATCACAGTAACCCATTATATGTGTCATACATAGTGTATTGTGTGTCATAATTCCAGCATATACAGGACCAGTGATCACAGTAACCATTATATGTGTCATACATAGTATATTGTGTGTCATAGTTCCAGCATATACAGGACCAGCGATCACAGTAACCCATTATATGTGTCATACATAGTGTACTGTGTGTCATAATTCCAGCATATACAGGACCAGTGATCACAGTAACCATTATATGTGTCATACATGGTGTATTGTGTGTCATAGTTCCAGCATATACAGGACCAGTGATCATAGTAACCCATTATATGTGTCATACATAGTGTATTGTGTGTCATAATTCCAGCATATACAGGACCAGTGATCACAGTAACCATTATATGTGTCATACATAGTGTATTGTGTGTCATAGTTCCAGCATATACAGGACCAGCGATCACAGTAACCCATTATATGTGTCATACATAGTGTACTGTGTGTCATAATTCCAGCATATACAGGACCAGTGATCACAGTAACCATTATATGTGTCATACATAGTGTATTGTGTGTCATAGTTCCAGCATATACAGGACCAGTGATCATAGTAACCCATTATATGTGTCATACATAGTGTATTGTGTGTCATACTTCCAGCATATACAGGACCAGCGATCACAGTAACCCATTATATGTGTCATACATAGTGTATTGTGTGTCATACTTCCAGCATATACAGGACCAGCGATCACAGGAACCCATTATATGTGTCATACAAAGTGTATTGTGTGTCATAATTCCAGCATATACAGGACCAGTGATCACAGTAACCATTATATGTGTCATACATAGTGTATTGTGTGTCATAGTTCCAGCATATACAGGACCAGCGATCACAGTAACCCATTATATGTGTCATACATAGTGTACTGTGTGTCATAATTCCAGCATATACAGGACCAGTGATCACAGTAACCATTATATGTGTCATACATAGTGTATTGTGTGTCATAGTTCCAGCATATACAGGACCAGTGATCATAGTAACCCATTATATGTTTCATACATAGTGTATTGTGTGTCATACTTCCAGCATATACAGGACCAGCGATCACAGTAACCCATTATATGTGTCATACATAGTGTACTGTGTGTCATAATTCCAGCATATACAGGACCAGTGATCACAGTAACCATTATATGTGTCATACATAGTGTATTGTGTGTCATAGTTCCAGCATATACAGGACCAGCGATCACAGTAACCCATTATATGTGTCATACATAGTGTATTGTGTATCATTATTCCCCCTTATACAGGACCAGTGATCACAGTAACCATTATATGTGTCATACATAGTGTATTGTGTGTCATAGTTCCAGCATATACAGGACCAGTGATCATAGTAACCCATTATATGTGTCATACATAGTGTATTGTGTGTCATACTTCCAGCATATACAGGACCAGCGATCACAGTAACCCATTATGTGTGTCATACATAGTGTATTGTGTGTCATACTTCCAGCATATACCGGACCAGCGATCACAGTAACCCATTATATGTGTCATACATAGTGTATTGTGGGTCATACTTCCAGCATATACAGGAAAAGCGATCACAGTAACCATTATATGTTTCATACATAGTGTATTGTGTGTCATACTTCCAGCATATACAGGACCAGCGATCACAGTAACCCATTATATGTGTCATACATAGTGTACTGTGTGTCATAATTCCAGCATATACAGGACCAGTGATCACAGTAACCATTATATGTGTCATACATAGTGTATTGTGTGTCATAGTTCCAGCATATACAGGACCAGCGATCACAGTAACCCATTATATGTGTCATACATAGTGTATTGTGTATCATTATTCCCCCTTATACAGGACCAGTGATCACAGTAACCATTATATGTGTCATACATAGTGTATTGTGTGTCATTGTTCCAGCATATACAGGACGAGCGATCACAGTAACCCATTATATGTGTCATACATAGTGTACTGTGTGTCATAATTCCAGCATATACAGGACCAGTGATCACAGTAGCCATTATATGTGTCATACATAGTGTATTGTGTGTCATAGTTCCAGCATATACAGGACCAGTGATCATAGTAACCCATTATATGTGTCATACATAGTGTATTGTGTGTCATAGTTCCAGCATATACAGGACCAGTGATCATAGTAACCCATTATATGTGTCATACATAGTGTATTGTGTGTCATACTTCCAGCATATACAGGACCAGCGATCACAGTAACCCATTATGTGTGTCATACATAGTGTATTGTGTGTCATACTTCCAGCATATACCGGACCAGCGATCACAGTAACCCATTATATGTGTCATACATAGTGTATTGTGGGTCATACTTCCAGCATATACAGGAAAAGCGATCACAGTAACCATTATATGTGTCATACATAGTGTATTGTGTGTCATAGTTCCAGCATATACAGGACCAGCGATCACAGTAACCCATTATATGTGTCATACATAGTGTACTGTGTGTCATAATTCCAGTATATACAGGACCAGTGATCACAGTAACCATTATATGTGTCATACATAGTGTATTGTGTGTCATACTTCCAGCATATACAGGACCAGCGATCACAGTAACTAGGGGTGAGCGGGTTCGGATTTCTGATATCCGAACCCCCCCGAGCCCCCCCGATCCGAGTCCGATCCGAGTCAGGCTCGACTTTTCCCGCCTGACTCGGATCTGAAATCTAGGCAAAACGTCATCATCCCGCCTTCCGAGTCTCGCGGGTTTTGGATCCTATATAAGGTACCCACGTCGGCGCCATTTTCTCACTCGGCTGTGGACAGTGAAGAGGGAGGGTGGGAGTTAGGGCTGTGTAGTGTAGTGTAGTGTAGTGCTGCTGTTGTCCACTACTTCAAAGTCCATAGGGGCTGGCTGTGTTGTGCTGTGCTGCTGTTGTTAATAGGGGCTGTGTCCACTACTTCAAAGTCCATAGGGGCTGGCTGGACTGTGTTGTGCAGTCAGTTCTCCATAGGGGCTGTGTCCACTCCAAAGTCCTGTGCAGTGTCCCAGTCCTAAAGGAGTGCTGTAGTGTTGTCCAGGGGGTGCTCTGTCCATCAGGGGTGCTCCCCCCAAGTGCTAAAAAAATAATATATTTTCTGTGTTTGTGAATTGTGTGCGCAGTAGCCGCACGTGCATCAACAAAGTAGTGCCAAGCGTGCGCCTGTGTCATAAGTAAAGGGCCGGCTGGCTTGACCGTTAAAGGGTGCTGTAACCCCCGAAAGTACACTCCAGTCCAAACCAAAAAAAAAATATTTTCTGTGTTTGTGAATTGTGTGCGCAGTAGCCGCACGTGCATCAACAAAGTAGTGCCAAGCGTGCGCCTGTGTCATAAGTAAAGGGCCGGCTGGCTTGACCGTTAAGGGTGCTGTAACCCCCGAAAGTACACTCCAGTCCAAACCAAAAAAAAAATTATTTTCTGTGTTTGTGAATTGTGTGCGCAGTAGCCGCACGTGCATCAACAAAGTAGTGCCAAGCGTGCGCCTGTGTCATAAGTAAAGGGCCGGCTGGCTTGACCGTTAAGGGTGCTGTAACCCCCGAAAGTACACTCCAGTCCAAACCAAAAAAAAAATTATTTTCTGTGTTTGTGAATTGTGTGCGCAGTAGCCGCACGTGCATCAACAAAGTAGTGCCAAGCGTGCACCTGTGTCATAAGTAAAGGGCCGGCTGGCTTGACCGTTAAGGGTGCTGTAACCCCCGAAAGTACACTCCAGTCCAAACCAAAAAAAAAATTATTTTCTGTGTTTGTGAATTGTGTGCGCAGTAGCCGCACGTGCATCAACAAAGTAGTGCCAAGCGTGCGCCTGTGTCATAAGTAAAGGGCCGGCTGGCTTGACCGTTAAAGGGTGCTGTAACCCCCAAAGTACACTCCAGTCCAAACCAAAAAAATATTATTTTCTGTGTTTGTGAATTGTGTGCGCAGTAGCCGCACGTGCATCAACAAAGTAGTGCCAAGCGTGCGCCTGTGTCATAAGTAAAGGGCCGGCTGGCTTGACCTTTAAAGGGTGCTGTAACCCCCAAAGTACACTCCAGTCCAAACCAAAAAAAAAATTATTTTCTGTGTTTGTGAATTGTGTGCGCAGTAGCCGCACGTGCATCAACAAAGTAGTGCCAAGCGTGCGCCTGTGTCATAAGTAAAGGGCCGGCTGGCTTGACCGTTAAAGGGTGCTGTAACCCCCGAAAGTACACTCCAGTCCAAACCAAAAAAAAATTATTTTCTGTGTTTGTGAATTGTGTGCGCAGTAGCCGCACGTGCATCAACAAAGTAGTGCCAAGCGTGCGCCTGTGTCATAAGTAAAGGGCCGGCTGGCTTGACCGTTAAAGGGTGCTGTAACCCCCGAAAGTACACTCCAGTCCAAACCAAAAAAAAATTATTTTCTGTGTTTGTGAATTGTGTGCGCAGTAGCCGCACGTGCATCAACAAAGTAGTGCCAAGCGTGCACCTGTGTCATAAGTAAAGGGCCGGCTGGCTTGACCGTTAAGGGTGCTGTAACCCCCGAAAGTACACTCCAGTCCAAACCAAAAAAATAATTATTTTCTGTGTTTGTGAATTGTGTGCGCAGTAGCCGCACGTGCATCAACAAAGTAGTGCCAAGCGTGCACCTGTGTCATAAGTAAAGGGCCGGCTGGCTTGACCGTTAAGGGTGCTGTAACCCCCGAAAGTACACTCCAGTCCAAACCAAAAAAAAAATTATTTTCTGTGTTTGTGAATTGTGTGCGCAGTAGCCGCACGTGCATCAACAAAGTAGTGCCAAGCGTGCGCCTGTGTCATAAGTAAAGGGCCGGCTGGCTTGACCGTTAAAGGGTGCTGTAACCCCCAAAGTACACTCCAGTCCAAACCAAAAAAAATATTATTTTCTGTGTTTGTGAATTGTGTGCGCAGTAGCCGCACGTGCATCAACAAAGTAGTGCCAAGCGTGCGCCTGTGTCATAAGTAAAGGGCCGGCTGGCTTGACCGTTAAAGGGTGCTGTAACCCCCGAAAGTACACTCCAGTCCAAACCAAAAAAAAAATTATTTTCTGTGTTTGTGAATTGTGTGCGCAGTAGCCGCACGTGCATCAACAAAGTAGTGCCAAGCGTGCGCCTGTGTCATAAGTAAAGGGCCAGCTGGCTTGACTGTTAAAGGGTGCTGTAACCCCCGAAAGTACACTCCAGTCCAAACCAAAAAAAAATTATTTTCTGTGTTTGTGAATTGTGTGCGCAGTAGCCGCACGTGCATCAACAAAGTAGTGCCAAGCGTGCGCCTGTGTCATAAGTAAAGGGCCGGCTGGCTTGACCGTTAAGGGTGCTGTAAATCCCGAAAGTACACTCCAGTCCAAACCAAAAAAAAAATTATTTTCTGTGTTTGTGAATTGTGTGCGCAGTAGCCGCACGTGCATCAACAAAGTAGTGCCAAGCGTGCGCCTGTGTCATAAGTAAAGGGCCGGCTGGCTTGACCGTTAAAGGGTGCTGTAACCCCCAAAGTACACTCCAGTCCAAACCAAAAAAAAAATTATTTTCTGTGTTTGTGAATTGTGTGCGCAGTAGCCGCACGTGCATCAACAAAGTAGTGCCAAGCGTGCGCCTGTGTCATAAGTAAAGGGCCGGCTGGCTTGACCGTTAAAGGGTGCTGTAACCCCCGAAAGTACACTCCAGTCCAAACCAAAAAAAAATTATTTTCTGTGTTTGTGAATTGTGTGCGCAGTAGCCGCACGTGCATCAACAAAGTAGTGCCAAGCGTGCGCCTGTGTCATAAGTAAAGGGCCGGCTGGCTTGACCGTTAAAGGGTGCTGTAACCCCCGAAAATACACTCCAGTCCAAACCAAAAAAAAATTATTTTCTGTGTTTGTGAATTGTGTGCGCAGTAGCCGCACGTGCATCAACAAAGTAGTGCCAAGCGTGCGCCTGTGTCATAAGTAAAGGGCCGGCTGGCTTGACCGTTAAGGGTGCTGTAACCCCCGAAAGTACACTCCAGTCCAAACCAAAAAAAAAATTATTTTCTGTGTTTGTGAATTGTGTGCGCAGTAGCCGCACGTGCATCAACAAAGTAGTGCCAAGCGTGCGCCTGTGTCATAAGTAAAGGGCCGGCTGGCTTGACCGTTAAAGGGTGCTGTAACCCCCGAAAGTACACTCCAGTCCAAACCAAAAAAAAATTATTTTCTGTGTTTGTGAATTGTGTGCGCAGTAGCCGCACGTGCATCAACAAAGTAGTGCCAAGCGTGCGCCTGGGTCATAAGTAAAGGGCCGGCTGGCTTGACCGTTAAAGGGTGCTGTAATCCCCGAAAGTACACTCCAGTCCAAACCAAAAAAAAATTATTTTCTGTGTTTGTGAATTGTGTGCGCAGTAGCCGCACGTGCATCAACAAAGTAGTGCCAAGCGTGCGCCTGTGTCATAAGTAAAGGGCCGGCTGGCTTGACCGTTAAGGGTGCTGTAACCCCCGAAAGTACACTCCAGTCCAAACCAAAAAAAAAATTATTTTCTGTGTTTGTGAATTGTGTGCGCAGTAGCCGCACGTGCATCAACAAAGTAGTGCCAAGCGTGCACCTGTGTCATAAGTAAAGGGCCGGCTGGCTTGACCGTTAAGGGTGCTGTAACCCCCAAAAGTACACTCCAGTCCAAACCAAAAAAAAAATTATTTTCTGTGTTTGTGAATTGTGTGCGCAGTAGCCGCACGTGCATCAACAAAGTAGTGCCAAGCGTGCGCCTGTGTCATAAGTAAAGGGCCGGCTGGCTTGACCGTTAAGGGTGCTGTAACCCCCGAAAGTACACTCCAGTCCAAACCAAAAAAAAAATTATTTTCTGTGTTTGTGAATTGTGTGCGCAGTAGCCGCACGTGCATCAACAAAGTAGTGCCAAGCGTGCGCCTGTGTCATAAGTTAAGGGCCGGCTGGCTTGACCGTTAAAGGGTGCTGTAACCCCCGAAAGTACACTCCAGTCCAAACCAAAAAAAAATTATTTTCTGTGTTTGTGAATTGTGTGCGCAGTAGCCGCACGTGCATTAACAAAGTAGTGCCAAGCGTGCGCCTGTGTCATAAGTAAAGGGCCGGCTGGCTTGACCGTTAAAGGGTGCTGTAACCCCCGAAAGTACACTCCAGTCCAAACCAAAAAAAAATTATTTTCTGTGTTTGTGAATTGTGTGCGCAGTAGCCGCACGTGCATCAACAAAGTAGTGCCAAGCGTGCGCCTGTGTCATAAGTAAAGGGCCGGCTGGCTTGACCGTTAAGGGTGCTGTAACCCCCGAAAGTACACTCCAGTCCAAACCAAAAAAAAAATTATTTTCTGTGTTTGTGAATTGTGTGCGCAGTAGCCGCACGTGCATCAACAAAGTAGTGCCAAGCGTGCGCCTGTGTCATAAGTAAAGGGCCGGCTGGCTTGACCGTTAAAGGGTGCTGTAACCCCCAAAGTACACTCCAGTCCAAACCAAAAAAAAAATTATTTTCTGTGTTTGTGAATTGTGTGCGCAGTAGCCGCACGTGCATCAACAAAGTAGTGCCAAGCGTGCGCCTGTGTCATAAGTAAAGGGCCGGCTGGCTTGACCGTTAAAGGGTGCTGTAACCCCCGAAAGTACACTCCAGTCCAAACCAAAAAAAAATTATTTTCTGTGTTTGTGAATTGTGTGCGCAGTAGCCGCACGTGCATCAACAAAGTAGTGCCAAGCGTGCGCCTGTGTCATAAGTAAAGGGCCAGCTGGCTTGACCATTAAAGGGTGCTGTAACCCCCGAAAATACACTCCAGTCCAAACCAAAAAAAAATTATTTTCTGTGTTTGTGAATTGTGTGCGCAGTAGCCGCACGTGCATCAACAAAGTAGTGCCAAGCGTGCGCCTGTGTCATAAGTAAAGGGCCGGCTGGCTTGACCGTTAAGGGTGCTGTAACCCCCGAAAGTACACTCCAGTCCAAACCAAAAAAAAAATTATTTTCTGTGTTTGTGAATTGTGTGCGCAGTAGCCGCACGTGCATCAACAAAGTAGTGCCAAGCGTGCGCCTGTGTCATAAGTAATGGGCCGGCTGGCTTGACCGTTAAAGGGTGCTGTAACCCCCGAAAGTACACTCCAGTCCAAACCAAAAAAAAATTATTTTCTGTGTTTGTGAATTGTGTGCGCAGTAGCCGCACGTGCATCAACAAAGTAGTGCCAAGCGTGCGCCTGGGTCATAAGTAAAGGGCCGGCTGGCTTGACCGTTAAAGGGTGCTGTAATCCCCGAAAGTACACTCCAGTCCAAACCAAAAAAAAATTATTTTCTGTGTTTGTGAATTGTGTGCGCAGTAGCCGCACGTGCATCAACAAAGTAGTGCCAAGCGTGCGCCTGTGTCATAAGTAAAGGGCCGGCTGGCTTGACCGTTAAGGGTGCTGTAACCCCCGAAAGTACACTCCAGTCCAAACCAAAAAAAAAATTATTTTCTGTGTTTGTGAATTGTGTGCGCAGTAGCCGCACGTGCATCAACAAAGTAGTGCCAAGCGTGCACCTGTGTCATAAGTAAAGGGCCGGCTGGCTTGACCGTTAAGGGTGCTGTAACCCCCGAAAGTACACTCCAGTCCAAACCAAAAAAAAAATTATTTTCTGTGTTTGTGAATTGTGTGCGCAGTAGCCGCACGTGCATCAACAAAGTAGTGCCAAGCGTGCGCCTGTGTCATAAGTAAAGGGCCAGCTGGCTTGACCGTTAAGGGTGCTGTAACCCCCGAAAGTACACTCCAGTCCAAACCAAAAAAAAAATTATTTTCTGTGTTTGTGAATTGTGTGCGCAGTAGCCGCACGTGCATCAACAAAGTAGTGCCAAGCGTGCGCCTGTGTCATAAGTAAAGGGCCGGCTGGCTTGACCGTTAAAGGGTGATGTAACCCCCGAAAGTACACTCCAGTCCAAACCAAAAAAAAATTATTTTCTGTGTTTGTGAATTGTGTGCGCAGTAGCCGCACGTGCATTAACAAAGTAGTGCCAAGCGTGCGCCTGTGTCATAAGTAAAGGGCCGGCTGGCTTGACCGTTAAAGGGTGCTGTAACCCCCGAAAGTACACTCCAGTCCAAACCAAAAAAAAATTATTTTCTGTGTTTGTGAATTGTGTGCGCAGTAGCCGCACGTGCATCAACAAAGTAGTGCCAAGCGTGCGCCTGTGTCATAACTAAAGGGCCGGCTGGCTTGACCGTTAAGGGTGCTGTAACCCCCGAAAGTACACTCCAGTCCAAACCAAAAAAATTATTATTTTCTGTGTTTGTGAATTGTGTGCGCAGTAGCCGCACGTGCATCAACAAAGTAGTGCCAAGCGTGCGCCTGTGTCATAAGTAAAGGGCCGGCTGGCTTGACCGTTAAAGGGTGCTGTAACCCCCAAAGTACACTCCAGTCCAAACCAAAAAAAAAATTATTTTCTGTGTTTGTGAATTGTGTGCGCAGTAGCCGCACGTGCATCAACAAAGTAGTGCCAAGCGTGCGCCTGTGTCATAAGTAAAGGGCCGGCTGGCTTGACCGTTAAAGGGTGCTGTAACCCCCGAAAGTACACTCCAGTCCAAACCAAAAAAAAATTATTTTCTGTGTTTGTGAATTGTGTGCGCAGTAGCCGCACGTGCATCAACAAAGTAGTGCCAAGCGTGCGCCTGTGTCATAAGTAAAGGGCCAGCTGGCTTGACCGTTAAAGGGTGCTGTAACCCCCGAAAATACACTCCAGTCCAAACCAAAAAAAAATTATTTTCTGTGTTTGTGAATTGTGTGCGCAGTAGCCGCACGTGCATCAACAAAGTAGTGCCAAGCGTGCGCCTGTGTCATAAGTAAAGGGCCGGCTGGCTTGACCGTTAAGGGTGCTGTAACCCCCGAAAGTACACTCCAGTCCAAACCAAAAAAAAAATTATTTTCTGTGTTTGTGAATTGTGTGCGCAGTAGCCGCACGTGCATCAACAAAGTAGTGCCAAGAGTGCGCCTGTGTCATAAGTAAAGGGCCGGCTGGCTTGACCGTTAAAGGGTGCTGTAACCCCCGAAAGTACACTCCAGTCCAAACCAAAAAAAAATTATTTTCTGTGTTTGTGAATTGTGTGCGCAGTAGCCGCACGTGCATCAACAAAGTAGTGCCAAGCGTGCGCCTGGGTCATAAGTAAAGGGCCGGCTGGCTTGACCGTTAAAGGGTGCTGTAATCCCCGAAAGTACACTCCAGTCCAAACCAAAAAAAAATTATTTTCTGTGTTTGTGAATTGTGTGCGCAGTAGCCGCACGTGCATCAACAAAGTAGTGCCAAGCGTGCGCCTGTGTCATAAGTAAAGGGCCGGCTGGCTTGACCGTTAAGGGTGCTGTAACCCCCGAAAGTACACTCCAGTCCAAACCAAAAAAAAAATTATTTTCTGTGTTTGTGAATTGTGTGCGCAGTAGCCGCACGTGCATCAACAAAGTAGTGCCAAGCATGCACCTGTGTCATAAGTAAAGGGCCGGCTGGCTTGACCGTTAAGGGTGCTGTAACCCCCGAAAGTACACTCCAGTCCAAACCAAAAAAAAAATTATTTTCTGTGTTTGTGAATTGTGTGCGCAGTAGCCGCACGTGCATCAACAAAGTAGTGCCAAGCGTGCGCCTGTGTCATAAGTAAAGGGCCGGCTGGCTTGACCGTTAAAGGGTGCTGTAACCCCCAAAGTACACTCCAGTCCAAACCAAAAAAAAAATTATTTTCTGTGTTTGTGAATTGTGTGCGCAGTAGCTGCACGTGCATCAACAAAGTAGTGCCAAGCGTGCGCCTGTGTCATAAGTAAAGGGCCGGCTGGCTTGACCGTTAATGGGTGCTGTAACCCCCGAAAGTACACTCCAGTCCAAACCAAAAAAAAATTATTTTCTGTGGTTGTGAATTGTGTGCGCAGTAGCCGCACGTGCATCAACAAAGTAGTGCCAAGCGTGCGCCTGTGTCATAAGTAAAGGGCCGGCTGGCTTGACCGTTAAAGGGTGCTGTAACCCCCAAAGTACACTCCAGTCCAAACCAAAAAAAATATTATTTTCTGTGTTTGTGAATTGTGTGCGCAGTAGCCGCACGTGCATCAACAAAGTAGTGCCAAGCGTGCGCCTGTGTCATAAGTAAAGGGCCGGCTGGCTTGACCGTTAAAGGGTGCTGTAACCCCCAAAGTACACTCCAGTCCAAACCAAAAAAAAATTATTTTCTGTGTTTGTGAATTGTGTGCGCAGTAGCCGCACGTGCATCAACAAAGTAGTGCCAAGCGTGCGCCTGTGTCATAAGTAAAGGGCCGGCTGGCTTGACCGTTAAAGGGTGCTGTAACCCCCGAAAGTACACTCCAGTCCAAACCAAAAAAAAATTATTTTCTGTGTTTGTGAATTGTGTGCGCAGTAGCCGCACATGCATCAACAAAGTAGTGCCAAGCGTGCGCCTGTGTCATAAGTAAAGGGCCGGCTGGCTTGACCGTTAAAGGGTGCTGTAACCCCCGAAAGTACACTCCAGTCCAACCAAAAAAAAATTATTTTCTGTGTTTGTGAATTGTGTGCGCAGTAGCCGCACGTGCATCAACAAAGTAGTGCCAAGCGTGCGCCTGTGTCATAAGTAAAGGGCCAGCTGGCTTGACCGTTAAGGGTGCTGTAACCCCCGAAAGTACACTCCAGTCCAAACCAAAAAAAAATTTATTTTCTGTGTTTGTGAATTGTGTGCGCAGTAGCCGCACGTGCATCAACAAAGTAGTGCCAAGCGTGCGCCTGTGTCATAAGTAAAGGGCTGGCTGGCTTGACCGTTAAGGGTGCTGTAACCCCCGAAAGTACACTCCAGTCCAAACCAAAAAAAAAATATTTTCTGTGTTTGTGAATTGTGTGCGCAGTAGCCGCACGTGCATCAACAAAGTAGTGCCAAGCGTGCACCTGTGTCATAAGTAAAGGGCCGGCTGGCTTGACCGTTAAGGGTGCTGTAACCCCCGAAAGTACACTCCAGTCCAAACCAAAAAAAAAATTATTTTCTGTGTTTGTGAATTGTGTGCGCAGTAGCCGCACGTGCATCAACAAAGTAGTGCCAAGCGTGCGCCTGTGTCATAAGTAAAGGGCCGGCTGGCTTGACCGTTAAAGGGTGCTGTAACCCCCAAAGTACACTCCAGTCCAAACCAAAAAAAAAATTATTTTCTGTGTTTGTGAATTGTGTGCGCAGTAGCTGCACGTGCATCAACAAAGTAGTGCCAAGCGTGCGCCTGTGTCATAAGTAAAGGGCCGGCTGGCTTGACCGTTAAAGGGTGCTGTAACCCCCGAAAGTACACTCCAGTCCAAACCAAAAAAAAATTATTTTCTGTGTTTGTGAATTGTGTGCGCAGTAGCCGCACGTGCATCAACAAAGTAGTGCCAAGCGTGCGCCTGTGTCATAAGTAAAGGGCCGGCTGGCTTGACCGTTAAAGGGTGCTGTAACCCCCAAAGTACACTCCAGTCCAAACCAAAAAAAAAATTATTTTCTGTGTTTGTGAATTGTGTGCGCAGTAGCCGCACGTGCATCAACAAAGTAGTGCCAAGCGTGCGCCTGTGTCATAAGTAAAGGGCCGGCTGGCTTGACCGTTAAAGGGTGCTGTAACCCCCGAAAGTACACTCCAGTCCAAACCAAAAAAAAATTATTTTCTGTGTTTGTGAATTGTGTGCGCAGTAGCCGCACGTGCATCAACAAAGTAGTGCCAAGCGTGCGCCTGTGTCATAAGTAAAGGGCCGGCTGGCTTGACCGTTAAAGGGTGCTGTAACCCCCGAAAGTACACTCCAGTCCAAACCAAAAAAAAAATATTTTCTGTGTTTGTGAATTGTGTGCGCAGTAGCCGCACGTGCATCAACAAAGTAGTGCCAAGCGTGCGCCTGTGTCATAAGTAAAGGGCCGGCTGGCTTGAACGTTAAGGGTGCTGTAACCCCCGAAAGTACACTCCAGTCCAAACCAAAAAAAAAATTATTTTCTGTGTTTGTGAATTGTGTGCGCAGTAGCCGCACGTGCATCAACAAAGTAGTGCCAAGCATGCGCCTGTGTCATAAGTAAAGGGCCGGCTGGCTTGACCATTAAGGGTGCTGTAACCCCCGAAAGTACACTCCAGTCCAAACCAAAAAAAAAATTATTTTCTGTGTTTGTGAATTGTGTGCGCAGTAGCCGCACGTGCATCAACAAAGTAGTGCCAAGCGTGCGCCTGTGTCATAAGTAAAGGGCCGGCTGGCTTGACCGTTAAAGGGTGCTGTAACCCCCAAAGTACACTCCAGTCCAAACCAAAAAAAAAATTATTTTCTGTGTTTGTGAATTGTGTGCGCAGTAGCTGCACGTGCATCAACAAAGTAGTGCCAAGCGTGCGCCTGTGTCATAAGTAAAGGGCCGGCTGGCTTGACCGTTAAAGGGTGCTGTAACCCCCGAAAGTACACTCCAGTCCAAACCAAAAAAAAAATTATTTTCTGTGTTTGTGAATTGTGTGCGCAGTAGCCGCACGTGCATCAACAAAGTAGTGCCAAGCGTGCGCCTGTGTCATAAGTAAAGGGCCGGCTGGCTTGACCGTTAAAGGGTGCTGTAACCCCCAAAGTACACTCCAGTCCAAACCAAAAAAAAAATTATTTTCTGTGTTTGTGAATTGTGTGCGCAGTAGCCGCACGTGCATCAACAAAGTAGTGCCAAGCGTGCGCCTGTGTCATAAGTAAAGGGCCGGCTGGCTTGACCGTTAAAGGGTGCTGTAACCCCCAAAGTACACTCCAGTCCAAACCAAAAAAAATATTATTTTCTGTGTTTGTGAATTGTGTGCGCAGTAGCCGCACGTGCATCAACAAAGTAGTGCCAAGCGTGCGCCTGTGTCATAAGTAAAGGGCCGGCTGGCTTGACCGTTAAAGGGTGCTGTAACCCCCAAAGTACACTCCAGTCCAAACCAAAAAAAAATTTATTTTATGTGTTTGTGAATTGTGTGCGCAGTAGCCGCACGTGCATCAACAAAGTAGTGCCAAGCGTGCGCCTGTGTCATAAGTAAAGGGCCGGCTGGCTTGACCGTTAAAGGGTGCTGTAACCCCCGAAAGTACACTCCAGTCCAAACCAAAAAAAAATTATTTTCTGTGTTTGTGAATTGTGTGCGCAGTAGCCGCACGTGCATCAACAAAGTAGTGCCAAGCGTGCGCCTGTGTCATAAGTAAAGGGCCGGCTGGCTTGACCGTTAAAGGGTGCTGTAACCCCCGAAAGTACACTCCAGTCCAAACCAAAAAAAAAATATTTTCTGTGTTTGTGAATTGTGTGCGCAGTAGCCGCACGTGCATCAACAAAGTAGTGCCAAGCGTGCGCCTGTGTCATAAGTAAAGGGCCGGCTGGCTTGAACGTTAAGGGTGCTGTAACCCCCGAAAGTACACTCCAGTCCAAACCAAAAAAAAAATTATTTTCTGTGTTTGTGAATTGTGTGCGCAGTAGCCGCACGTGCATCAACAAAGTAGTGCCAAGCATGCGCCTGTGTCATAAGTAAAGGGCCGGCTGGCTTGACCATTAAGGGTGCTGTAACCCCCGAAAGTACACTCCAGTCCAAACCAAAAAAAAAATATTTTCTGTGTTTGTGAATTGTGTGCGCAGTAGCCGCACGTGCATCAACAAAGTAGTGCCAAGCGTACACCTGTGTCATAAGTAAAGGGCCAGCTGGCTTGACCGTTAAGGGTGCTGTAACCCCCGAAAGTACACTCCAGTCCAAACCAAAAAAAAAATTATTTTCTGTGTTTGTGAATTGTGTGCGCAGTAGCCGCACGTGCATCAACAAAGTAGTGCCAAGCGTGCACCTGTGTCATAAGTAAAGGGCCGGCTGGCTTGACCGTTAAGGGTGCTGTAACCCCCGAAAGTACACTCCAGTCCAAACCAAAAAAAAAATTATTTTCTGTGTTTGTGAATTGTGTGCGCAGTAGCCGCACGTGCATCAACAAAGTAGTGCCAAGCGTGCGCCTGTGTCATAAGTAAAGGGCCGGCTGGCTTGACCGTTAAAGGGTGCTGTAACCCCCAAAGTACACTCCAGTCCAAACCAAAAAAAAAATTATTTTCTCTGTTTGTGAATTGTGTGCACAGTAGCCGCACGTGCATCAACAAAGTAGTGCCAAGCGTGCGCCTGTGTCATAAGTAAAGGGCCGGCTGGCTTGACCGTTAAAGGGTGCTGTAACCCCCAAAGTACACTCCAAACCAAAAAAATATATATTTTCTGTGTTTGTGAATTGTGTGCGCAGTAGCCGCACGTGCATCAACAAAGTAGTGCCAAGCGTGCGCCTGTGTCATAAGTAAAGGGCCGGCTGGCTTGACCGTTAAAGGGTGCTGTAACCGCCAAAGTACACTCCAGTCCAAACCAAAAAAAAATTATTTTCTGTGTTTGTGAATTGTGTGCGCAGTAGCCGCACGTGCATCAACAAAGTAGTGCCAAGCGTGCACCTGTGTCATAAGTAAAGGGCCGGCTGGCTTGACCGTTAAGGGTGCTGTAACCCCCGAAAGTACACTCCAGTCCAAACCAAAAAAAAAATTATTTTCTGTGTTTGTGAATTGTGTGCGCAGTAGCCGCACGTGCATCAACAAAGTAGTGCCAAGCGTGCACCTGTGTCATAAGTAAAGGGCCGGCTGGCTTGACCGTTAAGGGTGCTGTAACCCCCGAAAGTACACTCCAGTCCAAACCAAAAAAAAAATTATTTTCTGTGTTTGTGAATTGTGTGCGCAGTAGCCGCACGTGCATCAACAAAGTAGTGCCAAGCGTGCACCTGTGTCATAAGTAAAGGGCCGGCTGGCTTGACCGTTAAGGGTGCTGTAACCCCCGAAAGTACTCTCCAGTCCAAACCAAAAAAAAAATTATTTTCTGTGTTTGTGAATTGTGTGCGCAGTAGCCGCACGTGCATCAACAAAGTAGTGCCAAGCGTGCGCCTGTGTCATAAGTAAAGGGCCGGCTGGCTTGACCGTTAGAGGGTGCTGTAACCCCCGAAAGTACACTCCAGTCCAAACCAAAAAAAAATTATTTTCTGTTTGTGAATTGTGTGCGCAGTAGCCGCACGTGCATCAACAAAGTAGTGCCAAGCGTGCGCCTGTGTCATAAGTAAAGGGCCGGCTGGCTTGACCGTTAAAGGGTGCTGTAACCCCCGAAAGTACACTCCAGTCCAACCAAAAAAAAATTATTTTCTGTGTTTGTGAATTGTGTGCGCAGTAGCCGCACGTGCATCAACAAAGTAGTGCCAAGCGTGCGCCTGTGTCATAAGTAAAGGGCCAGCTGGCTTGACCGTTAAGGGTGCTGTAACCCCCGAAAGTACACTCCAGTCCAAACCAAAAAAAAATTTATTTTCTGTGTTTGTGAATTGTGTGAGCAGTAGCCGCACGTGCATCAACAAAGTAGTGCCAAGCGTGCGCCTGTGTCATAAGTAAAGGGCCGGCTGGCTTGACCGTTAAGGGTGCTGTAACCCCCGAAAGTACACTCCAGTCCAAACCAAAAAAAAAATATTTTCTGTGTTTGTGAATTGTGTGCGCATTAGCCGCACGTGCATCAACAAAGTAGTGCCAAGCGTGCACCTGTGTCATAAGTAAAGGGCCGGCTGGCTTGACCGTTAAGGGTGCTGTAACCCCCGAAAGTACACTCCAGTCCAAACCAAAAAAAAAATTATTTTCTGTGTTTGTGAATTGTGTGCGCAGTAGCCGCACGTGCATCAACAAAGTAGTGCCAAGCGTGCGCCTGTGTCATAAGTAAAGGGCCGGCTGGCTTGACCGTTAAAGGGTGCTGTAACCCCCAAAGTACACTCCAGTCCAAACCAAAAAAAAAATTATTTTCTGTGTTTGTGAATTGTGTGCGCAGTAGCTGCACGTGCATCAACAAAGTAGTGCCAAGCGTGCGCCTGTGTCATAAGTAAAGGGCCGGCTGGCTTGACCGTTAAAGGGTGCTGTAACCCCCGAAAGTACACTCCAGTCCAAACCAAAAAAAAATTATTTTCTGTGTTTGTGAATTGTGTGCGCAGTAGCCGCACGTGCATCAACAAAGTAGTGCCAAGCGTGCGCCTGTGTCATAAGTAAAGGGCCGGCTGGCTTGACCGTTAAAGGGTGCTGTAACCCCCAAAGTACACTCCAGTCCAAACCAAAAAAAAAATTATTTTCTGTGTTTGTGAATTGTGTGCGCAGTAGCCGCACGTGCATCAACAAAGTAGTGCCAAGCGTGCGCCTGTGTCATAAGTAAAGGGCCGGCTGGCTTGACCATTAAAGGGTGCTGTAACCCCCAAAGTACACTCCAGTCCAAACCAAAAAAAATATTATTTTCTGTGTTTGTGAATTGTGTGCGCAGTAGCCGCACGTGCATCAACAAAGTAGTGCCAAGCGTGCGCCTGTGTCATAAGTAAAGGGCCGGCTGGCTTGACCATTAAAGGGTGCTGTAACCCCCAAAGTACACTCCAGTCCAAACCAAAAAAAAAATTATTTTCTGTGTTTGTGAATTGTGTGCGCAGTAGCCGCACGTGCATCAACAAAGTAGTGCCAAGCGTGCGCCTGTGTCATAAGTAAAGGGCCGGCTGGCTTGACCGTTAAAGGGTGCTGTAACCCCCGAAAGTACACTCCAGTCCAAACCAAAAAAAAATTATTTTCTGTGTTTGTGAATTGTGTGCGCAGTAGCCGCACGTGCATCAACAAAGTAGTGCCAAGCGTGCGCCTGTGTCATAAGTAAAGGGCCGGCTGGCTTGACCGTTAAGGGTGCTGTAACCCCCGAAAGTACACTCCAGTCCAAACCAAAAAAAAAATTATTTTCTGTGTTTGTGAATTGTGTGCGCAGTAGCCGCACGTGCATCAACAAAGTAGTGCCAAGCGTGCGCCTGTGTCACAAGTAAAGGGCCGGCTGGCTTGACCGTTAAGGGTGCTGTAACCCCCGAAAGTACACTCCAGTCCAAACCAAAAAAAAAATATTTTCTGTGTTTGTGAATTGTGTGCGCAGTAGCCGCACGTGCATCAACAAAGTAGTGCCAAGCGTGCACCTGTGTCATAAGTAAAGGGCCGGCTGGCTTGACCGTTAAGGGTGCTGTAACCCCCGAAAGTACACTCCAGTCCAAACCAAAAAAAAAATTATTTTCTGTGTTTGTGAATTGTGTGCGCAGTAGCCGCACGTGCATCAACAAAGTAGTGCCAAGCGTGCGCCTGTGTCATAAGTAAAGGGCCGGCTGGCTTGACCGTTAAAGGGTGCTGTAACCCCCAAAGTACACTCCAGTCCAAACCAAAAAGAAAATAATTTTCTGTGTTTGTGAATTGTGTGCGCAGTAGCTGCACGTGCATCAACAAAGTAGTGCCAAGCGTGCGCCTGTGTCATAAGTAAAGAGCCAGCTGGCTTGACCGTTAAAGGGTGCTGTAACCCCCGAAAGTACACTCCAGTCCAAACCAAAAAAAAATTATTTTCTGTGTTTGTGAATTGTGTGCGCAGTAGCCGCACGTGCATCAACAAAGTAGTGCCAAGCGTGCGCCTGTGTCATAAGTAAAGGGCCGGCTGGCTTGACCGTTAAAGGGTGCTGTAACCCCCGAAAGTACACTCCAGTCCAAACCAAAAAAAAAATTATTTTCTGTGTTTGTGAATTGTGTGCGCAGTAGCCGCACGTGCATCAACAAAGTAGTGCCAAGCGTGCGCCTGTGTCATAAGTAAAGGGCCGGCTGGCTTGACCGTTAAAGGGTGCTGTAACCCCCAAAGTACACTCCAGTCCAAACCAAAAAAAATATTATTTTCTGTGTTTGTGAATTGTGTGCGCAGTAGCCGCACGTGCATCAACAAAGTAGTGCCAAGCGTGCGCCTGTGTCATAAGTAAAGGGCCGGCTGGCTTGACCGTTAAAGGGTGCTGTAACCCCCAAAGTACACTCCAGTCCAAACCAAAAAAAAAATTATTTTCTGTGTTTGTGAATTGTGTGCGCAGTAGCCGCACGTGCATCAACAAAGTAGTGCCAAGCGTGCGCCTGTGTCATAAGTAAAGGGCCGGCTGGCTTGACCGTTAAAGGGTGCTGTAACCCCCGAAAGTACACTCCAGTCCAAACCAAAAAAAAATTATTTTCTGTGTTTGTGAATTGTGTGCGCAGTAGCCGCACGTGCATCAACAAAGTAGTGCCAAGCGTGCGCCTGTGTCATAAGTAAAGGGCCGGCTGGCTTGACCGTTAAGGGTGCTGTAACCCCCGAAAGTACACTCCAGTCCAAACCAAAAAAAAAATTATTTTCTGTGTTTGTGAATTGTGTGCGCAGTAGCCGCACGTGCATCAACAAAGTAGTGCCAAGCGTGCGCCTGTGTCATAAGTAAAGGGCCGGCTGGCTTGACCGTTAAGGGTGCTGTAACCCCCGAAAGTACACTCCAGTCCAAACCAAAAAAAAAATATTTTCTGTGTTTGTGAATTGTGTGCGCAGTAGCCGCACGTGCATCAACAAAGTACTGCCAAGCGTGCACCTGTGTCATAAGTAAAGGGCCGGCTGGCTTGACCGTTAAGGGTGCTGTAACCCCCGAAAGTACACTCCAGTCCAAACCAAAAAAAAAATTATTTTCTGTGTTTGTGAATTGTGTGCGCAGTAGCCGCACGTGCATCAACAAAGTAGTGCCAAGCGTGCGCCTGTGTCATAAGTAAAGGGCCGGCTGGCTTGACCGTTAAAGGGTGCTGTAACCCCCGAAAGTACACTCCAGTCCAAACCAAAAAAAAAATATTTTCTGTGTTTGTGAATTGTGTGCGCAGTAGCCGCACGTGCATCAACAAAGTAGTGCCAAGCGTGCGCCTGTGTCATAAGTAAAGGGCCGGCTGGCTTGACCGTTAAGGGTGCTGTAACCCCCGAAAGTACACTCCAGTCCAAACCAAAAAAAAAATTATTTTCTGTGTTTGTGAATTGTGTGCGCAGTAGCCGCACGTGCATCAACAAAGTAGTGCCAAGCATGCGCCTGTGTCATAAGTAAAGGGCCGGCTGGCTTGACCATTAAGGGTGCTGTAACCCCCGAAAGTACACTCCAGTCCAAACCAAAAAAAAAATATTTTCTGTGTTTGTGAATTGTGTGCGCAGTAGCCGCACGTGCATCAACAAAGTAGTGCCAAGCGTACACCTGTGTCATAAGTAAAGGGCCAGCTGGCTTGACCGTTAAGGGTGCTGTAACCCCCGAAAGTACACTCCAGTCCAAACCAAAAAAAAAATTATTTTCTGTGTTTGTGAATTGTGTGCGCAGTAGCCGCACGTGCATCAACAAAGTAGTGCCAAGCGTGCACCTGTGTCATAAGTAAAGGGCCGGCTGGCTTGACCGTTAAGGGTGCTGTAACCCCCGAAAGTACACTCCAGTCCAAACCAAAAAAAAAATTATTTTCTGTGTTTGTGAATTGTGTGCGCAGTAGCCGCACGTGCATCAACAAAGTAGTGCCAAGCGTGCGCCTGTGTCATAAGTAAAGGGCCGGCTGGCTTGACTGTTAAAGGGTGCTGTAACCCCCAAAGTACACTCCAGTCCAAACCAAAAAAAAAATTATTTTCTGTGTTTGTGAATTGTGTGCACAGTAGCCGCACGTGCATCAACAAAGTAGTGCCAAGCGTGCGCCTGTGTCATAAGTAAAGGGCCGGCTGGCTTGACCGTTAAAGGGTGCTGTAACCCCCAAAGTACACTCCAAACCAAAAAAATATATATTTTCTGTGTTTGTGAATTGTGTGCGCAGTAGCCGCACGTGCATCAACAAAGTAGTGCCAAGCGTGCGCCTGTGTCATAAGTAAAGGGCCGGCTGGCTTGACCGTTAAAGGGTGCTGTAACCGCCAAAGTACACTCCAGTCCAAACCAAAAAAAAATTATTTTCTGTGTTTGTGAATTGTGTGCGCAGTAGCCGCACGTGCATCAACAAAGTAGTGCCAAGCGTGCGCCTGTGTCATAAGTAAAGGGCCGGCTGGCTTGACCGTTAAGGGTGCTGTAACCCCCGAAAGTACACTCCAGTCCAAACCAAAAAAAAAATTATTTTCTGTGTTTGTGAATTGTGTGCGCAGTAGCCGCACGTGCATCAACAAAGTAGTGCCAAGCGTGCACCTGTGTCATAAGTAAAGGGCCGGCTGGCTTGACCGTTAAGGGTGCTGTAACCCCCGAAAGTACACTCCAGTCCAAACCAAAAAAAAAATTATTTTCTGTGTTTGTGAATTGTGTGCGCAGTAGCCGCACGTGCATCAACAAAGTAGTGCCAAGCGTGCACCTGTGTCATAAGTAAAGGGCCGGCTGGCTTGACCGTTAAGGGTGCTGTAACCCCCGAAAGTACTCTCCAGTCCAAACCAAAAAAAAAATTATTTTCTGTGTTTGTGAATTGTGTGCGCAGTAGCTGCACGTGCATCAACAAAGTAGTGCCAAGCGTGCGCCTGTGTCATAAGTAAAGGGCCGGCTGGCTTGACCGTTAGAGGGTGCTGTAACCCCCGAAAGTACACTCCAGTCCAAACCAAAAAAAAATTATTTTCTGTTTGTGAATTGTGTGCGCAGTAGCCGCACGTGCATCAACAAAGTAGTGCCAAGCGTGCGCCTGTGTCATAAGTAAAGGGCCGGCTGGCTTGACCGTTAAAGGGTGCTGTAACCCCCGAAAGTACACTCCAGTCCAACCAAAAAAAAATTATTTTCTGTGTTTGTGAATTGTGTGCGCAGTAGCCGCACGTGCATCAACAAAGTAGTGCCAAGCGTGCGCCTGTGTCATAAGTAAAGGGCCAGCTGGCTTGACCGTTAAGGGTGCTGTAACCCCCGAAAGTACACTCCAGTCCAAACCAAAAAAAAATTTATTTTCTGTGTTTGTGAATTGTGTGAGCAGTAGCCGCACGTGCATCAACAAAGTAGTGCCAAGCGTGCGCCTGTGTCATAAGTAAAGGGCCGGCTGGCTTGACCGTTAAAGGGTGCTGTAACCCCCAAAGTACACTCCAGTCCAAACCAAAAAAAAAATTATTTTCTGTGTTTGTGAATTGTGTGCGCAGTAGCCGCACGTGCATCAACAAAGTAGTGCCAAGCGTGCGCCTGTGTCATAAGTAAAGGGCCGGCTGGCTTGACCGTTAAAGGGTGCTGTAACCCCCAAAGTACACTCCAGTCCAAACCAAAAAAATATTATTTTCTGTGTTTGTGAATTGTGTGCGCAGTAGCCGCACGTGCATCAACAAAGTAGTGCCAAGCGTGCGCCTGTGTCATAAGTAAAGGGCCGGCTGGCTTGACCGTTAAAGGGTGCTGTAACCCCCAAAGTACACTCCAGTCCAAACCAAAAAAAAAATTATTTTCTGTGTTTGTGAATTGTGTGCGCAGTAGCCGCACGTGCATCAACAAAGTAGTGCCAAGCGTGCGCCTGTGTCATAAGTAAAGGGCCGGCTGGCTTGACCGTTAAAGGGTGCTGTAACCCCCGAAAGTACACTCCAGTCCAAACCAAAAAAAAATTATTTTCTGTGTTTGTGAATTGTGTGCGCAGTAGCCGCACGTGCATCAACAAAGTAGTGCCAAGCGTGCGCCTGTGTCATAAGTAAAGGGCCGGCTGGCTTGACCGTTAAGGGTGCTGTAACCCCCGAAAGTACACTCCAGTCCAAACCAAAAAAAAAATTATTTTCTGTGTTTGTGAATTGTGTGCGCAGTAGCCGCACGTGCATCAACAAAGTAGTGCCAAGCGTGCGCCTGTGTCATAAGTAAAGGGCCGGCTGGCTTGACCGTTAAGGGTGCTGTAACCCCCGAAAGTACACTCCAGTCCAAACCAAAAAAAAAATATTTTCTGTGTTTGTGAATTGTGTGCGCAGTAGCCGCACGTGCATCAACAAAGTAGTGCCAAGCGTGCACCTGTGTCATAAGTAAAGGGCCGGCTGGCTTGACCGTTAAGGGTGCTGTAACCCCTGAAAGTACACTCCAGTCCAAACCAAAAAAAAAATTATTTTCTGTGTTTGTGAATTGTGTGCGCAGTAGCCGCACGTGCATCAACAAAGTAGTGCCAAGCGTGCGCCTGTGTCATAAGTAAAGGGCCGGCTGGCTTGACCGTTAAAGGGTGCTGTAACCCCCAAAGTACACTCCAGTCCAAACCAAAAAAAAAATAATTTTCTGTGTTTGTGAATTGTGTGCGCAGTAGCTGCACGTGCATCAACAAAGTAGTGCCAAGCGTGCGCCTGTGTCATAAGTAAAGGGCCGGCTGGCTTGACCGTTAAAGGGTGCTGTAACCCCCGAAAGTACACTCCAGTCCAAACCAAAAAAAAATTATTTTCTGTGTTTGTGAATTGTGTGCGCAGTAGCCGCACGTGCATCAACAAAGTAGTGCCAAGCGTGCGCCTGTGTCATAAGTAAAGGGCCGGCTGGCTTGACCGTTAAAGGGTGCTGTAAACCCCAAAGTACACTCCAGTCCAAACCAAAAAAAAAATTATTTTCTGTGTTTGTGAATTGTGTGCGCAGTAGCCGCACGTGCATCAACAAAGTAGTGCCAAGCGTGCGCCTGTGTCATAAGTAAAGGGCCGGCTGGCTTGACCGTTAAAGGGTGCTGTAACCCCCGAAAGTACACTCCAGTCCAAACCAAAAAAAATATTATTTTCTGTGTTTGTGAATTGTGTGCGCAGTAGCCGCACGTGCATCAACAAAGTAGTGCCAAGCGTGCGCCTGTGTCATAAGTAAAGGGCCGGCTGGCTTGACCGTTAAAGGGTGCTGTAACCCCCAAAGTACACTCCAGTCCAAACCAAAAAAAAAATTATTTTCTGTGTTTGTGAATTGTGTGCGCAGTAGCCGCACGTGCATCAACAAAGTAGTGCCAAGCGTGCGTCTGTGTCATAAGTAAAGGGCCGGCTGGCTTGACCGTTAAAGGGTGCTGTAACCCCCGAAAGTACACTCCAGTCCAAACCAAAAAAAAATTATTTTCTGTGTTTGTGAATTGTGTGCGCAGTAGCCGCACGTGCATCAACAAAGTAGTGCCAAGCGTGCGCCTGTGTCATAAGTAAAGGGCCGGCTGGCTTGACCGTTAAAGGGTGCTGTAACCCCCGAAAGTACACTCCAGTCCAAACCAAAAAAAAATTATTTTCTGTGTTTGTGAATTGTGTGCGCAGTAGCCGCACGTGCATCAACAAAGTAGTGCCAAGCGTGCGCCTGTGTCATAAGTAAAGGGCCGGCTGGCTTGACCGTTAAGGGTGCTGTAACCCCCGAAAGTACACTCCAGTCCAAACCAAAAAAAAAATTATTTTCTGTGTTTGTGAATTGTGTGCGCAGTAGCCGCACGTGCATCAACAAAGTAGTGCCAAGCATGCGCCTGTGTCATAAGTAAAGGGCCGGCTGGCTTGACCATTAAGGATGCTGTAACCCCCGAAAGTACACTCCAGTCCAAACCAAAAAAAAAATATTTTCTGTGTTTGTGAATTGTGTGCGCAGTAGCCGCACGTGCATCAACAAAGTAGTGCCAAGCGTGCACCTGTGTCATAAGTAAAGGGCCAGCTGGCTTGACCGTTAAGGGTGCTGTAACCCCCGAAAGTACACTCCAGTCCAAACCAAAAAAAAAATTATTTTCTGTGTTTGTGAATTGTGTGCGCAGTAGCCGCACGTGCATCAACAAAGTAGTGCCAAGCGTGCACCTGTGTCATAAGTAAAGGGCCGGCTGGCTTGACCGTTAAGGGTGCTGTAACCCCCGAAAGTACACTCCAGTCCAAACCAAAAAAAAAATTATTTTCTGTGTTTGTGAATTGTGTGCGCAGTAGCCGCACGTGCATCAACAAAGTAGTGCCAAGCGTGCGCCTGTGTCATAAGTAAAGGGCCAGCTGGCTTGACCGTTAAAGGGTGCTGTAACCCCCAAAGTACACTCCAGTCCAAACCAAAAAAAAAATTATTTTCTGTGTTTGTGAATTGTGTGCACAGTAGCCGCACGTGCATCAACAAAGTAGTGCCAAGCGTGCGCCTGTGTCATAAGTAAAGGGCCGGCTGGCTTGACCGTTAAAGGGTGCTGTAACCCCCAAAGTACACTCCAAACCAAAAAAATATATATTTTCTGTGTTTGTGAATTGTGTGCGCAGTAGCCGCACGTGCATCAACAAAGTAGTGCCAAGCGTGCGCCTGTGTCATAAGTAAAGGGCCGGCTGGCTTGACCGTTAAAGGGTGCTGTAACCGCCAAAGTACACTCCAGTCCAAACCAAAAAAAAATTATTTTCTGTGTTTGTGAATTGTGTGCGCAGTAGCCGCACGTGCATCAACAAAGTAGTGCCAAGCGTGCGCCTGTGTCATAAGTAAAGGGCCGGCTGGCTTGACCGTTAAGGGTGCTGTAACCCCCGAAAGTACACTCCAGTCCAAACCAAAAAAAAAATTATTTTCTGTGTTTGTGAATTGTGTGCGCAGTAGCCGCACGTGCATCAACAAAGTAGTGCCAAGCGTGCACCTGTGTCATAAGTAAAGGGCCGGCTGGCTTGACCGTTAAGGGTGCTGTAACCCCCGAAAGTACACTCCAGTCCAAACCAAAAAAAAAATTATTTTCTGTGTTTGTGAATTGTGTGCGCAGTAGCCGCACGTGCATCAACAAAGTAGTGCCAAGCGTGCACCTGTGTCATAAGTAAAGGGCCGGCTGGCTTGACCGTTAAGGGTGCTGTAACCCCCGAAAGTACTCTCCAGTCCAAACCCAAAAAAAAATTATTTTCTGTGTTTGTGAATTGTGTGCGCAGTAGCCGCACGTGCATCAACAAAGTAGTGCCAAGCGTGCGCCTGTGTCATAAGTAAAGGGCCGGCTGGCTTGACCGTTAAAGGGTGCTGTAACCCCCAAAGTACACTCCAGTCCAAACCAAAAAAAAAATTATTTTCTGTGTTTGTGAATTGTGTGCACAGTAGCCGCACGTGCATCAACAAAGTAGTGCCAAGCGTGCGCCTGTGTCATAAGTAAAGGGCCGGCTGGCTTGACCGTTAAAGGGTGCTGTAACCCCCAAAGTACACTCCAAACCAAAAAAATATATATTTTCTGTGTTTGTGAATTGTGTGCGCAGTAGCCGCACGTGCATCAACAAAGTAGTGCCAAGCGTGTGCCTGTGTCATAAGTAAAGGGCCGGCTGGCTTGACCGTTAAAGGGTGCTGTAACTGCCAAAGTACACTCCAGTCCAAACTAAAAAAAAATTATTTTCTGTGTTTGTGAATTGTGTGCGCAGTAGCCGCACGTGCATTAACAAAGTAGTGCCAAGCGTGCGCCTGTGTCATAAGTAAAGGGCCGGCTGGCTTGACCGTTAAGGGTGCTGTAACCCCCGAAAGTACACTCCAGTCCAAACCAAAAAAAAAATTATTTTCTGTGTTTGTGAATTGTGTGCGCAGTAGCCGCACGTGCATCAACAAAGTAGTGCCAAGCGTGCACCTGTGTCATAAGTAAAGGGCCGGCTGGCTTGACCGTTAAGGGTGCTGTAACCCCCGAAAGTACACTCCAGTCCAAACCAAAAAAAAAATTATTTTCTGTGTTTGTGAATTGTGTGCGCAGTAGCCGCACGTGCATCAACAAAGTAGTGCCAAGCGTGCACCTGTGTCATAAGTAAAGGGCCGGCTGGCTTGACCGTTAAGGGTGCTGTAACCCCCGAAAGTACACTCCAGTCCAAACCAAAAAAAAAATTATTTTCTGTGTTTGTGAATTGTGTGCGCAGTAGCCGCACGTGCATCAACAAAGTAGTGCCAAGCGTGCGCCTGTGTCATAAGTAAAGGGCCGGCTGGCTTGACCGTTAAAGGGTGCTGTAACCCCCAAAGTACACTCCAGTCCAAACCAAAAAAATAATTATTTTCTGTGTTCGTGAATTGTGTGCACAGTAGCCGCACGTGCATCAACAAAGTAGTGCCAAGCGTGCGCCTGTGTCATAAGTAAAGGGCCGGCTGGCTTGACCGTTAAAGGGTGCTCTAACCCCCAAAGTACACTCCAAACCAAAAAAATATATATTTTCTGTGTTTGTGAATTGTGTGCGCAGTAGCCGCACGTGCATCAACAAAGTAGTGCCAAGCGTGCGCCTGTGTCATAAGTAAAGGGCCGGCTGGCTTGACCGTTAAAGGGTGCTGTAACCGCCAAAGTACACTCCAGTCCAAACCAAATAAAAAAATATTTTCTGTGTTTGTGAATTGTGTGCACTGTGGCTGCACGTGCATCAACAAAGGAGCAGCGCCAAGCGTGCGCCTGTGTCCCATAAGTAAAGAGCCGGCTGGCTCATTTCTTAAAGGGTGGTGTAACCCACAAAGTGCATTACTCTCCAGCAAAAATAAAAAAATATTTTCTGTGTTTGTGTGCGCTTTAGCCGCACGTATACATCAATATAACATAAATGGAGGACCAAACTTTCTCCGATAAAAATAAAATAGGGAAAGATCAAGAACCACTTCCTCCTAGTGCTGTTGCTGCTGCTGGGAGTTGTTCATCATCCCAGAGAGGAAGTAGGAGCATCATTACTTTTACTAAACAATTGACCCTCCAACAGTCCCTAGCGATGAGGATGAAGTACGACAGCAGTCATCCTGAAGCAAAACGTATAATTGAGGCCTTGACTGCTATGTTGGTGTTAGACGTGTGTCCGGTATCCGCCATTAGTGCAGTGGGATTTAGACAATTGATGGAGGTAGTGTGTCCCCGGTTCCAAATCCCGTCTAGATTCCACCTGCATCCTCAAAGCAGCAGCGACAAACGTGCGTCTGTCTGTTAAAGGGTGGTGACACCCTCAAAGTGTGCTACACAAACAATAAAAATATTGTTCTTTTTTTTTCTGTCTTTGTGAAATGTGTGGGCTGTAGCCGCACCTGCATCCTTAAAGCAGCAGCGACAAGCGTGCGTCTGTCTGTTAAAGGGTGGTGACACCCTCAAAGTGTGCTACACAAACAATAAAAATATTGTTCTTTTTTTTTCTGTCTTTGTGAATTGTGTGGGCTGTAGCCACACTTGCATCCTCAAAGCAGTAGCGACAAGCGTGCATCTGTCTGTTAAAGGGTGGTGACACCCTCAAAGTGTGCTACACAAACAATAAAAATATTCTTCTTTTTTATGTCTTTGTGAATTGTGTGGGCTGTAGCCGCACTTGCATCCTCAAAGCAGCAGCGACAAGCGTGCATCTGTCTGTTAAAGGGTGGTGACACCCTCAAAGTGTGCTACACAAACAATAAAAATATTGTTCTTTTTTTTCTGTCTTTGTGAATTGTGTGGGCTGTAGCCGCACTTGCATCCTCAAAGCAGCAGCGACAAGCGTGCATCTGTCTGTTAAAGGGTGGTGACACCCTCAAAGTGTGCTACACAAACAATAAAAATATTGTTCTTTTTTTTTCTGTCTTTGTGAAATGTGTGGGCTGTAGCCGCACCTGCATCCTTAAAGCAGCAGCGACAAGCGTGCGTCTGTCTGTTAAAGGGTGGTGACACCCTCAAAGTGTGCTACACAAACAATAAAAATATTGTTCTTTTTTTTTCTGTCTTTGTGAATTGTGTGGGCTGTAGCCGCACTTGCATCCTCAAAGCAGCAGCCACAAGCGTGCGTCTGTCTGTTAAAGGGTGGTGACACCCTCAAAGTGTGCTACACAAACAATAAAAATATTCTTCTTTTTTCTGTCTTTGTGAATTGTGTGGGCTGTAGCTGCACTTGCATCTTCAAAGCAGCAGCGACAAGCGTGCGTCTGTCTGTTAAAGGATTACATCGGTGACAGCATCCAAGTAGGCATGTTAGACAGTCCGTACCAGTACTGGCAGGAAAAAGAAGCAATTTGGAGGTCCCTGTACAAACTGGCTCTATTTTACCTGAGTTGCCCCCCCTCCAGTGTGTACTCCGAAAGAGTGTTTAGTGCAGCCGGGAACCTTGTCAGCGAAAGGCGTAGGAGGTTGCTTCCACAAAATGTGGAGAAGATGATGTTCATAAAATTAATTATCAACTCTTCCAGGGAGACCAGCCTCCAGAACGTACAGAGGGACCTGTGGTTGTGGATTCCAGCGGGGACGAATTAATACTCTGTGAGGATGAGGATGTACACACTGAAGAGGGTGAGGAATCGGTGGATGAGGAGGATGAGGATGACATCTTGCCTCCGTAGAGCCAGTTTGTGCAGGGACAGATTAATTGTCAGCTTGTTTTGTGGGGGCCCAAACGAACCAATCATTTCAGCCACAGTTGTGTGGCAGACCCTGGCGCTGAAATGATTGGTTTGTTAAAGTGTGCATGTCCTGTTTATACAACATAAGGGTGGGTGGGAGGGCCCAAGGACAATTCCATCTTGCACCTCTTTTTTTTCTTTGCATTATGTACAGTTTGGGGCCTAGTTTTTCAAACTGCCATCCTGTCTGCCACTGCAGTTTCACGCCTAGATGAGTCACGTGTTTGTGCCGCCCACTCGTGTCGCTTAGCATAGTCATCCAGCTACCTCGGTGCAACCTTTTGGACATAAAAACACTATTGTGAAGTGTGAGGTGTTCAGAATAGACTGGAAATGAGTGGAAATTAAGGTTATTGAGGTTAATAATAGCATAGGAGCAGAAAAACCTACAAATTCTGTGATTTTAGCTGTTTTTATGCTTTTTTTCCAAAAATACAGATCCAAAACACAAAACCCAGAACCCAAAACACGGAAGGGTGGTTTTGGCAAAACCAATCCAGATCCAAAACACGAAGAAAGATCCAGATCCAAAACCAAAACACAAAACACGAAAAGTGGCCGGTGCACACCCCTAACAGTAACCCATTATATGTGTCATACATAGTGTATTGTGTGTCATACTTCCAGCATATACAGGATCAGCGATCACAGTAACCCATTATATGTGTCATACATAGTGTATTGTGTGTCATACTTCCAGCATATACAGGACCAGTGATCACAGTAACCATTATATGTGTCATACATAGTGTATTGTGTGTCATTGTTCCAGCATATACAGGACCAGCGATCACAGTAACCCATTATATGTGTCATACATAGTGTACTGTGTGTCATAATTCCAGCATATACAGGACCAGTGATCACAGTAACCATTATATGTGTCATACATAGTGTATTGTGTGTCATATTTCCAGCATATACAGGACCAGCGATCACAGTAACCCATTATATGTGTCATACATAGTGTACTGTGTGTCATAATTCCAGCATATACAGGACCAGTGATCACAGTAACCATTATATGTGTCATACATAGTGTATTGTGTGTCATAATTCCAGCATATACAGGACCAGTGATCACAGTAACCATTATATGTGTCATACATAGTGTATTGTGTGTCATAGTTCCAGCATATACAGGACCAGCGATCACAGTAACCCATTATATGTGTCATACATAGTGTACTGTGTGTCATAATTCCAGCATATACAGGACCAGTGATCACAGTAACCATTATATGTGTCATACATAGTGTATTGTGTGTCATAGTTCCAGCATATACAGGACCAGTGATCATAGTAACCCATTATATGTGTCATACATAGTGTATTGTGTGTCATACTTCCAGCATATACAGGACCAGCGATCACAGTAACCCATTATATGTGTCATACATAGTGTATTGTGTGTCATACTTCCAGCATATACAGAACCAGCGATCACAGGAACCCATTATATGTGTCATACATAGTGTATTGTGTGTCATAATTCCAGCATATACAGGACCAGTTATCACAGTAACCATTATATGTGTCATACATAGTGTATTGTGTGTCATAGTTCCAGAATATACAGGACCAGCGATCACAGTAACCCATTATATGTGTCATACATAGTGTACTGTGTGTCATAATTCCAGCATATACAGGACCAGTGATCACAGTAACCATTATATGTGTCATACATAGTGTATTGTGTGTCATAGTTCCAGCATATACAGGACCAGTGATCATAGTAACCCATTATATGTTTCATACATAGTGTATTGTGTGTCATACTTCCAGCATATACAGGACCAGCGATCACAGTAACCCATTATATGTGTCATACATAGTGTACTGTGTGTCATAATTCCAGCATATACAGGACCAGTGATCACCGTAACCATTATATGTGTCATACATAGTGTATTGTGTGTCATAGTTCCAGCATATACAGGACAAGTGATCATAGTAACCCATTATATGTGTCATACATAGTGTATTGTGTGTCATACTTCCAGCATATATAGGACCAGCGATCACAGTAACCCATTATATGTGTCATACATAGTGTATTGTGTGTCATACTTCCAGCATATACAGGACCAGCGATCACAGTAAACCCATTATATGTGTCATACATAGTGTATTGTGTGTCATAATTCCAGCATATACAGGACCAGTGATCACAGTAACCATTATATGTGTCATACATAGTGTATTGTGTGTCATAGTTCCAGCATATACAGGACCAGTGATCATAGTAACCCATTATATGTGTCATACATAGTGTATTGTGTGTCATACTTCCAGCATATACAGGACCAGCGATCACAGTAACCCATTATATGTGTCATACATAGTGTGCTGTGTGTCATAATTCCAGCATATACAGGACCAGTGATCACAGTAACCATTATATGTGTCATACATAGTGTATTGTGTGTCATAGTTCCAGCATATACAGGACCAGTGATCACAGTAACCCATTATATGTGTCATACATAGTGTATTGTGTGTCATACTTCCAGCATATACAGGACCAGCGATCACAGTAACCTATTATATGTGTCATAGTTCCAGCATATACAGGACCAGAGATCATAGTAACCCATTATATGTGTCATACATAGTGTATTGTGTGTCATACTTCCAGCATATACAGGACCAGCGATCACAGTAACCCATTATATGTGTCATACATAGTGTATTGTGTGTCATACTTCCAGCATATACAGGACCAGCGATCACAGTAACCCATTATATGTGTCATACATAGTGTATTGTGTGTCATACTTCCAGCATATACAGGACCAGCGATCACAGTAACCCATTATATGTGTCATACATAGTGTATTGTGTGTCATACTTCCAGCATATACAGGACCAGCGATCAGAGTAACCATTATATGTGTCATACATAGTGTATTGTGTGTCATACTTCCAGCATATACAGGACCAGCGATCACAGTAACCCATTATATGTGTCATACATAGTGTATTGTGTGTCATTATTCCAGCTTATACAGGACCAGTGATCACAGTAACCATTATATGTGCCATACATAGAGTATTGTGTGTCATAGTTCCAGCATATACAGGACCAGCGATCACAGTAACCCATTATATGTGTCATACATAGTGTACTGTGTGTCATAATTCCAGCATATACAGGACCAGTGATCACAGTAACCATTATATGTGTCATACATAGTGTATTGTGTGTCATAGTTCCAGCATATACAGGACCAGCGATCACAGAAACCCATTATATGTGTCATACATAGTGTATTGTGTGTCATAATTCCAGCATATACAGGACCAGTGATCACAGTAACCATTATATGTGTCATACATAGTGTATTGTGTGTCATAGTTCCATTATATACAGGACCAGTGATCATAGTAACCCATTATATGTGTCATACATAGTGTATTGTGTGTCATATTTCCAGCATAAACAGGACCAGCGATCACAGTAACCCATTATATGTGTCATACATAGTGTACTGTGTGTCATAATTCCAGCATATACAGGACCAGTGATCACAGTAACCATTATATGTGTCATACATAGTGTATTGTGTGTCATAGTTCCAGCATATACAGGACCAGTGATCATAGTAACCCATTATATGTGTCATACATAGTGTATTGTGTGTCATACTTCCAGCATATACAGGACCAGCGATCACAGTAACCCATTATATGTGTCATACATAGTGTATTGTGTGTCATACTTCCAGCATATACAGGACCAGCGATCACAGTAACCCATTATATGTGTCATACATAGTGTATTGTGTGTCATAATTCCAGCATATGCAGGACCAGTGATCACAGTAACCATTATATGTGTCATACATAGTGTATTGTGTGTCATAGTTCCAGCATATACAGGACCAGCGATCACAGTAACCCTTTATATGTGTCATACATAGTGTACTGTGTGTCATAATTCCAGCATATACAGGACCAGTGATCACAGTAACCATTATATGTGTCATACATAGTGTATTGTGTGTCATAGTTCCAGCATATACAGGACCAGTGATCATAGTAACCCATTATATGTGTCATACATAGTGTATTGTATGTCATAATTCCAGCATATACAGGACCAGTGATCACAGTAACCATTATATGTGTCATACATAGTGTATTGTGTGTCATAGTTCCAGCATATACAGGACCAGTGATCATAGTAACCCATTATATGTGTCATACATAGTGTATTGTGTGTCATACTTCCAGCATATACAGGACCAGCGATCACAGTAACCCATTATATGTGTCATACATAGTGTATTGTGTGTCATACTTCCAGCATATACAGGACCAGCAATCACAGTAAACCCATTATATGTGTCATACATAGTGTACTGTGTGTCATAATTCCAGCATATACAGGACCAGTGATCACAGTAACCATTATATGTGTCATACATAGTGTATTGTGTGTCATAGTTCCAGCATATACAGGACCAGTGATCATAGTAACCCATTATATGTGTCATACATAGTGTATTGTGTGTCATAATTCCAGCATATACAGGACCAGTGATCACAGTAACCATTATATGTGTCATACATAGTGTTTTGTGTGTCATAGTTCCAGCATATACAGGACCAGTGATCATAGTAACCCATTATATGTGTCATACATAGTGTACTGTGTGTCATACTTCCAGCATATACAGGACCAGCGATCACAGTAACCCATTATATGTGTCATACATAGTGTATTGTGTGTCATACTTCCAGCATATACAGGACCAGCAATCACAGTAAACCCATTATATGTGTCATACATAGTGTACTGTGTGTCATAATTCCAGCATATACAGGACCAGTGATCACAGTAACCATTATATGTGTCATACATAGTGTATTGTGTGTCATAGTTCCAGCATATACAGGACCAGTGATCATAGTAACCCATTATATGTGTCATACATAGTGTATTGTGTGTCATAATTCCAGCATATACAGGACCAGTAATCACAGTAACCATTATATGTGTCATACATAGTGTATTGTGTGTCATAGTTCCAGCATATACAGGACCAGTGATCATAGTAACCCATTATATGTGTCATACATAGTGTATTGTGTGTCATACTTCCAGCATATACAGGACCAGCGATCACAGTAACCCATTATATGTGTCATACATAGTGTATTGTGTGTCATACTTCCAGCATATACAGGACCAGCAATCACAGTAAACCCATTATATGTGTCATACATAGTGTACTGTGTGTCATAATTCCAGCATATACAGGACCAGTGATCACAGTAACCATTATATGTGTCATACATAGTGTATTGTGTGTCATAGTTCCAGCATATACAGGACCAGTGATCATAGTAACCCATTATATGTGTCATACATAGTGTATTGTGTGTCATAATTCCAGCATATACAGGACCAGTGATCACAGTAACCATTATATGTGTCATACATAGTGTATTGTGTGTCATAGTTCCAGCATATACAGGACCAGTGATCATAGTAACCCATTATATGTGTCATACATAGTGTATTGTGTGTCATACTTCCAGCATATACAGGACCAGCGATCACAGTAACCCATTATATGTGTCATACATAGTGTATTGTGTGTCATACTTCCAGCATATACAGGACCAGCAGTCACAGTAAACCCATTATATGTGTCATACATAGTGTACTGTGTGTCATAATTCCAGCATATACAGGACCAGTGATCACAGTAACCATTATATGTGTCATACATAGTGTATTGTGTGTCATAGTTCCAGCATATACAGGACCAGTGATCATAGTAACCCATTATATGTGTCATACATAGTGTACTGTGTGTCATAATTCCAGCATATACAGGACCAGTGATCACAGTAACCATTATATGTGTCATACATAGTGTATTGTGTGCCATAGTTCCAGCATATACAGGACCAGTGATCATAGTAACCCATTATATGTATCATACATAGTGTATTGTGTGTCATACTTCCAGCATATAGAGGACCAGCGATCACAGTAACCCATTATATGTGTCATACATAGTGTATTGTGTGTCATACTTCCAGCATATACAGGACCAGCGATCACAGTAACCCATTATATGTGTCATACATAGTGTATTGTGTGTCATAATTCCAGCATATACAGGACCAGTGATCACAGTAACCATTATAGGTGTCATACATAGTGTATTGTGTGTCATAGTTCCAGCATATACAGGACCAGCGATCACAGTAACCCATTATATGTGTCAAACATAATGTACTGTGTGTCATAATTCCAGCATATACAGGACCAGTGATCACAGTAACCATTACATGTGTCATACATAGTGTATTGTGTGTCATAGTTCCAGCATATACAGGACCAGTGATCATAGTAACCCATTATATGTGTCATACATAGTGTATTGTGTGTCATACTTCCAGCATATACAGGACCAGCGATCACAGTAACCCATTATATGTGTCATACATAGTGTACTGTGTGTCATAATTCCAGCATATACAGGACCAGTGATCACAGTAACCATTATATGTGTCATACATAGTGTATTGTGTGTCATAGTTCCAGCATATACAGGACCAGTGATCATAGTAACCCATTATATGTGTCATACATAGTGTATTGTGTGTCATACTTCCAGCATATACAGGACCAGCGATCACAGTAACCCATTATATGTGTCATACATAGTGTATTGTGTGTCATACTTCCAGCATATACAGGACCAGCGATCACAGTAACCCATTATATGTGTCATACATAGTGTATTGTGTGTCATAATTCCAGCATATACAGGACCAGTGATCACAGTAACCATTATATGTGTCATACATAGTGTATTGTGTGTCATAGTTCCAGCATATACAGGACCAGCGATCACAGTAACCCATTATATGTGTCATACATAGTGTACTGTGTGTCATAATTCCAGCATATACAGGACCAGTGATCACAGTAACCATTATATGTGTCATACATAGTGTATTGTGTGTCATAGTTCCAGCATATACAGGACCAGTGATCATAGTAACCCATTATATGTGTCATACATAGTGTATTGTGTGTCATAATTCCAGCATATACAGGACCAGTGATCACAGTAACCATTATATGTGTCATACATAGTGTATTGTGTGTCATAGTTCCAGCATATACAGGACCAGTGATCATAGTAACCCATTATATGTGTCATACATAGTGTATTGTGTGTCATACTTCCAGCATATACAGGACCAGCGATCACAGTAACCCATTATATGTGTCATACATAGTGTATTGTGTGTCATACTTCCAGCATATACAGGACCAGCGATCACAGTAAACCCATTATATGTGTCATACATAGTGTACTGTGTGTCATAATTCCAGCATATACAGGACCAGTGATCACAGTAACCATTATATGTGTCATACATAGTGTATTGTGTGTCATAGTTCCAGCATATACAGGACCAGTGATCATAGTAACCCATTATATGTGTCATACATAGTGTATTGTGTGTCATACTTCCAGCATATACAGGACCAGCGATCACAGTAACCCATTATTTGTGTCATACATAGTGTACTGTGTGTCATAATTCCAGCATATACAGGACCAGTGATCACAGTAACCATTATATGTGTCATACATAGTGTATTGTGTTTCATAGTTCCAGCATATACAGGACCAGCGATCACAGTAACCCATTATATGTGTCATACATAGTGTATTGTGTGTCATACTTCCAGCATATACAGGACCAGTGATCACAGTAACCCATTATATGTGTCATATATAGTGTACTGTGTGTCATAATTCCAGCATATACAGGACCAGTGATCACAGTAACCATTATATGTGTCATACATAGTGTATTGTGTGTCATAGTTCCAGCATATACAGGACCAGTGATCATAGTAACCCATTATATGTGTCATACATAGTGTATTGTGTGTCATACTTCCAGCATATACAGGACCAGCGATCACAGTAACCCATTATATGTGTCATACATAGTGTATTGTGTGTCATACTTCCAGCATATACAGGACCAGCGATCACAGTAACCCATTATATGTGTCATACATAGTGTATTGTGTGTCATAATTCCAGCATATACAGGACCAGTGATCACAGTAACCATTATATGTGTCATACATAGTGTATTGTGTGTCATAGTTCCAGCATATACAGGACCAGCGATCACAGTAACCCATTACATGTGTCATACATAGTGTACTGTGTGTCATAATTCCAGCATATACAGGACCAGTGATCACAGTTACCATTATATGTGTCATACATAGTGTACTGTGTGTCATAGTTCCAGCATATACAGGACCAGTGATCATAGTAACCCATTATATGTTTCATACATAGTGTATTGTGTGTCATACTTCCAGCATATACAGGACCAGCGATCACAGTAACCCATTATATGTGTCATACATAGTGTACTGTGTGTCATAATTCCAGCATATACAGGACCAGTGATCACAGTAACCATTATATCTGTCATACATAGTGTATTTTGTGTCATAGTTCCAGCATATACAGGACCAGTGATCATAGTAACCTATTATATCTGTCATACATAGTGTATTGTGTGTCATACTTCCAGCATATACAGGACCAGCGATCACAGTAACCCATTATATGTGTCATACATAGTGTATTGTGTGTCATACTTCCAGCATATACAGGACCAGCGATCACAGTAAACCCATTATATGTGTCATACATAGTGTACTGTGTGTCATAATTCCAGCATATACAGGACCAGTGATCACAGTAACCATTATATGTGTCATACATAGTGTATTGTGTGTCATAGTTCCAGCATATACAGGACCAGTGATCATAGTAACCCATTATATGTGTCATACATAGTGTATTGTGTGTCATACTTCCAGCATATACAGGACCAGCGATCACAGTAACCCATTATATGTGTCATACATAGTGTATTGTGTGTCATAGTTCCAGCATATACAGGACCAGTGATCACAGTAACCCATTATATGTGTCATACATAGTGTATTGTGTGTCATACTTCCAGCATATACAGGACCAGCGATCACAGTAACCTATTATATGTGTCATAGTTCCAGCATATACAGGACCAGTGATCATAGTAACCCATTATATGTGTCATACATAGTGTATTGTGTGTCATACTTCCAGCATATACAGGACCAGCGATCACAGTAACCCATTATATGTGTCATACATAGTGTATTGTGTGTCATACTTCCAGCATATACAGGACCAGCGATCACAGTAAACCCATTATATGTGTCATACATAGTGTACTGTGTGTCATAATTCCAGCATATACAGGACCAGTGATCACAGTAACCATTATATGTGTCATACATAGTGTATTGTGTGTCATAGTTCCAGCATATACAGGACCAGTGATCATAGTAACCCATTATATGTGTCATACATAGTGTATTGGGTGTCATACTTCCAGCATATACAGGACCAGCGATCACAGTAACCCATTATTTGTGTCATACATAGTGTACTGTGTGTCATAATTCTAGCATATACAGGACCAGTGATCACAGTAACCATTATATGTGTCATACATAGTGTATTGTGTGTCATAGTTCCAGCATATACAGGACCAGTGATCATAGTAACCCATTATATGTGTCATACATAGTGTATTGTGTGTCATACTTCCAGCATATACAGGACCAGCGATCACAGTAACCCATTATATGTGTCATACATAGTGTACTGTGTGTCATAATTCCAGCATATACAGGACCAGTGATCACAGTAACCATTATATGTGTCTTACATAGTGTATTGTGTGTCATAGTTCCAGCATATACAGGACCAGTGATCATAGTAACCCACTATATGTGTCATACATAGTGTATTGTGTGTCATACTTCCAGCATATACAGGACCAGAGATCACAGTAACCCATTATATGTGTCATACATAGTGTACTGTGTGTCATCATTCCAGCATATACAGGACCAGTGATCACAGTAACCATTATATGTGTCATACATAGTGTATTGTGTGACATAGTTCCAGCATATACAGGACCAGTGATCATAGTAACCCATTATATGTGTCATACATAGTGTATTGTGTGTCATACTTCCAGCATATACAGGACCAGCGATCACAGTAACCCATTATATGTGTCATACATAGTGTATTGTGTGTCATACTTAGAGCATATACAGGACCAGCGATCACAGTAACCCATTATATGTGTCATACATAGTGTATTGTGTGTCATAATTCCAGCATATACAGGACCAGTGATCACAGTAACCATTATATGTGTCATACATAGTGTATTGTGTGTCATAGTTCCAGCATATACAGGACCAGCGATCACAGTAACCCATTATATGTGTCATACATAGTGTACTGTGTGTCATAATTCCAGCATATACAGGACCAGTGATCACAGTAACCATTATATGTGTCATACATAGTGTATTGTGTGTCATAGTTCCAGCATATACAGGAACAGTGATCATAGTAACCCATTATATGTTTCATACATAGTGTATTGTGTGTCATACTTCCAGCATATACAGGACCACCGATCACAGTAACCTATTATATGTGTCATACATAGTGTACTGTGTGTCATAATTCCAGCATATACAGGACCAGTGATCACAGTAACCATTATATGTGTCATACATAGTGTATTGTGTGTCAGAGTTCCAGCATATACAGGACCAGTGATCATAGTAACCTATTATATGTGTCATACATAGTGTATTGTGTGTCATACTTCCAGCATATACAGGACCAGTGATCATAGTAACCTATTATATGTGTCATACATAGTGTATTGTGTGTCATACTTCCAGCATATACAGGACCAGCGATCACAGTAACCCATTATATGTGTCATACATAGTGTACTGTGTGTCATAATTCCAGCATATACAGGACCAGTGATCACAGTAACCATTATATGTGTCATACATAGTGTATTGTGTGTCATAGTTCCAGCATATACAGGACCAGTGATCATAGTAACCCATTATATGTGTCATACATAGTGTATTGTGTGTCATACTTCCAGCATATACAGGACCAGCGATCACAGTAACCTATTATATGTGTCATAGTTCCAGCATATACAGGACCAGTGATCATAGTAACCCATTATATGTGTCATACATAGTGTATTGTGTGTCATACTTCCAGCATATACAGGACCAGTGATCACAGTAACCCATTATATGTGTCATACATAGTGTATTGTGTGTCATACTTCCAGCATATACAGGACCAGCGATCACAGTAACCCATTATATGTGTCATACATAGTGTATTGTGTGTCATACTTCCAGCATATACAGGACCAGCGATCACAGTAACCCATTATATGTGTCATACATAGTGTATTGTGTGTCATACTTCCAGCATATACAGGACCAGCGATCACAGTAACCATTATATGTGTCATACATAGTGTATTGTGTGTCATACTTCCAGCATATACAGGACCAGCGATCACAGTAAACCCATTATATGTGTCATACATAGTGTACTGTGTGTCATAATTCCAGCATATACAGGACCAGTGATCACAGTAACCATTATATGTGTCATACATAGTGTATTGTGTGTCATAGTTCCAGCATATACAGGACCAGTGATCATAGTAACCCATTATATGTGTCATACATAGTGTATTGTGTGTCATACTTCCAGCATATACAGGACCAGCGATCACAGTAACCCATTATATGTGTCATACATAGTGTACTGTGTGTCATAATTCCAGCATATACAGGACCAGTGATCACAGTAACCATTATATGTGTCATACATAGTGTATTGTGTGTCATAGATCCAGCATATACAGGACCAGTGATCACAGTAACCCATTATATGTGTCATACATAGTGTATTGTGTGTCATACTTCCAGCATATACAGGACCAGCGATCACAGTAACCTATTATATGTGTCATAGTTCCAGCATATACAGGACCAGTGATCATAGTAACCCATTATATGTGTCATACATAGTGTATTGTGTGTCATACTTCCAGCATATACAGGACCAGCGATCACAGTAACCCATTATATGTGTCATACATAGTGTATTGTGTGTCATACTTCCAGCATATACAGGACCAGCGATCACAGTAAACCCATTATATGTGTCATACATAGTGTACTGTGTGTCATAATTCCAGCATATACAGGACCAGTGATCACAGTAACCATTATATGTGTCATACATAGTGTATTGTGTGTCATAGTTCCAGCATATACAGGACCAGTGATCATAGTAACCCATTATATGTGTCATACATAGTGTATTGGGTGTCATACTTCCAGCATATACAGGACCAGCGATCACAGTAACCCATTATTTGTGTCATACATAGTGTACTGTGTGTCATAATTCTAGCATATACAGGACCAGTGATCACAGTAACCATTATATGTGTCATACATAGTGTATTGTGTGTCATAGTTCCAGCATATACAGGACCAGTGATCATAGTAACCCATTATATGTGTCATACATAGTGTATTGTGTGTCATACTTCCAGCATATACAGGACCAGCGATCACAGTAACCCATTATATGTGTCATACATAGTGTACTGTGTGTCATAATTCCAGCATATACAGGACCAGTGATCACAGTAACCATTATATGTGTCTTACCTAGTGTATTGTGTGTCATAGTTCCAGCATATACAGGACCAGTGATCATAGTAACCCATTATATGTGTCATACATAGTGTATTGTGTGTCATACTTCCAGCATATACAGGACCAGCGATCACAGTAACCCATTATATGTGTCATACATAGTGTACTGTGTGTCATCATTCCAGCATATACAGGACCAGTGATCACAGTAACCATTATATGTGTCATACATAGTGTATTGTGTGACATAGTTCCAGCATATACAGGACCAGTGATCATAGTAACCCATTATATGTGTCATACATAGTGTATTGTGTGTCATACTTCCAGCATATACAGGACCAGCGATCACAGTAACCCATTATATGTGTCATACATAGTGTATTGTGTGTCATACTTAGAGCATATACAGGACCAGCGATCACAGTAACCCATTATATGTGTCATACATAGTGTATTGTGTGTCATAATTCCAGCATATACAGGACCAGTGATCACAGTAACCATTATATGTGTCATACATAGTGTATTGTGTGTCATAGTTCCAGCATATACAGGACCAGCGATCACAGTAACCCATTATATGTGTCATACATAGTGTACTGTGTGTCATAATTCCAGCATATACAGGACCAGTGATCACAGTAACCATTATATGTGTCATACATAGTGTATTGTGTGTCATAGTTCCAGCATATACAGGAACAGTGATCATAGTAACCCATTATATGTTTCATACATAGTGTATTGTGTGTCATACTTCCAGCATATACAGGACCACCGATCACAGTAACCCATTATATGTGTCATACATAGTGTACTGTGTGTCATAATTCCAGCATATACAGGACCAGTGATCACAGTAACCATTATATGTGTCATACATAGTGTATTGTGTGTCAGAGTTCCAGCATATACAGGACCAGTGATCATAGTAACCTATTATATGTGTCATACATAGTGTATTGTGTGTCATACTTCCAGCATATACAGGACCAGTGATCATAGTAACCTATTATATGTGTCATACATAGTGTATTGTGTGTCATATTTCCAGCATATACAGGACCAGCGATCACAGTAACCCATTATATGTGTCATACATAGTGTACTGTGTGTCATAATTCCAGCATATACAGGACCAGTGATCACAGTAACCATAATATGTGTCATACATAGTGTATTGTGTGTCATAGTTCCAGCATATACAGGACCAGTGATCATAGTAACCCATTATATGTGTCATACATAGTGTATTGTGTGTCATACTTCCAGCATATACAGGACCAGCGATCACAGTAACCCATTATATGTGTCATACATAGTGTACTGTGTGTCATAATTCCAGCATATACAGGACCAGTGATCACAGTAACCATTATATGTGTCATACATAGTGTATTGTGTGTCATAGTTCCAGCATTTACAGGACCAGTGATCACAGTAACCCATTATATGTGTCATACATAGTGTATTGTGTGTCATACTTCCAGCATATACAGGACCAGCGATCACAGTAACCTATTATATGTGTCATAGTTCCAGCATATACAGGACCAGTGATCATAGTAACCCATTATATGTGTCATACATAGTGTATTGTGTGTCATACTTCCAGCATATACAGGACCAGCGATCACAGTAACCCATTATATGTGTCATACATAGTGTATTGTGTGTCATACTTCCAGCATATACAGGACCAGCGATCACAGTAACCCATTATATGTGTCATACATAGTGTATTGTGTGTCATACTTCCAGCATATACAGGACCAGCGATCACAGTAACCATTATATGTGTCATACATAGTGTATTGTGTGTCATACTTCCAGCATATACAGGACCAGCGATCACAGTAACCCATTATATGTGTCATACATAGTGTATTGTGTGTCATTATTCCAGCTTATACAGGACCAGTGATCACAGTAACCGTTATATGTGTCATACATAGTGTATTGTGTGTCATAGTTCCAGCATATACAGGACCAGCGATCACAGTAACCCATTATATGTGTCATACATAGTGTACTGTGTGTCATAATTCCAGCATATACAGGACCAGTGATCACAGTAACCATTATATGTGTCATACATAGTGTATTGTGTGTCATAGTTCCAGCATATACAGGACCAGCGATCACAGTAACCCATTATATGTGTCATACATAGTGTACTGTGTGTCATAATTCCAGCATATACAGGACCAGTAATCACAGTAACCATTATATGTGTCATACATAGTGTATTGTGTGTCATAGTTCCAGCATATACAGGACCAGCGATCACAGTAACCCATTATATGTGTCATACATAGTGTACTGTGTGTCATAATTCCAGCATATACAGGACCAGTGATCACAGTAACCATTATATGTGTCATACATAGTGTATTGTGTGTCATAGTTCCAGCATATACAGGACCAGCGATCACAGTAACCCATTATATGTGTCATACATAGTGTATTGTGTGTCATAATTCCAGCATATACAGGACCAGTGATCACAGTAACCATTATATGTGTCATACATAGTGTATTGTGTGTCATAGTTCCAGCATATACAGGACCAGCGATCACAGTAACCCATTATATGTGTCATACATAGTGTACTGTGTGTCTTAATTCCAGCATATACAGGACAAGTGATCACAGTAACCATTATATGTGTCATACATAGTGTATTGTGTGTCATAGTTCCAGCATATACAGGACCAGTGATCATAGTAACCCATTATATGTGTCATACATATTGTATTGTGTGTCATACTTCCAGCATATACAGGACCAGCGATCACAGTAACCCATTATATGTGTCATACATAGTGTATTGTGTGTCATACTTCCAGCATATACAGGACCAGCGATCACAGTAACCCATTATATGTGTCATACATAGTGTATTGTGTGTCATACTTCCAGCATATACAGGACCAGCGATCACAGTAACCCATTATATGTGTCATACATAGTGTATTGTGTGTCATAATTCCAGCATATACAGGACCAGTGATCACAGTAACCCATTATATGTGTCATACATAGTGTATTGTGTGTCATACTTCCAGCATATACAGGACCAGCGATCACAGTAAACCCATTATATGTGTCATACATAGTGTACTGTGTGTCATAATTCCAGCATATACAGGACCAGTGATCACAGTAACCATTATATGTGTCATACATAGTGTATTGTGTGTCATAGTTCCAGCATATACAGGACCAGTGATCATAGTAACCCATTATATGTGTCATACATAGTGTATTGGGTGTCATACTTCCAGCATATACAGGACCAGCGATCACAGTAACCCATTATTTGTGTCATACATAGTGTACTGTGTGTCATAATTCTAGAATATACAGGACCAGTGATCACAGTAACCATTATATGTGTCATACATAGTGTATTGTGTGTCATAGTTCCAGCATATACAGGACCAGTGATCATAGTAACCCATTATATGTGTCATACATAGTGTATTGTGTGTCATACTTCCAGCATATACAGGACCAGCGATCACAGTAACCCATTATATGTGTCATACATAGTGTACTGTGTGTCATAATTCCAGCATATACAGGACCAGTGATCACAGTAACCATTATATGTGTCTTACATAGTGTATTGTGTGTCATAGTTCCAGCATATACAGGACCAGTGATCATAGTAACCCATTATATGTGTCATACATAGTGTATTGTGTGTCATACTTCCAGCATATACAGGACCAGCGATCACAGTAACCCATTATATGTGTCATACATAGTGTACTGTGTGTCATCATTCCAGCATATACAGGACCAGTGATCACATTAACCATTATATGTGTCATACATAGTGTATTGTGTGACATAGTTCCAGCATATACAGGACCAGTGATCATAGTAACCCATTATATGTGTCATACATAGTGTATTGTGTGTCATACTTCCAGCATATACAGGACCAGCGATCACAGTAACCCATTATATGTGTCATACATAGTGTATTGTGTGTCATACTTTGAGCATATACAGGACCAGCGATCACAGTAACCCATTATATGTGTCATACATAGTGTATTGTGTGTCATAATTCCAGCATATACAGGACCAGTGATCACAGTAACCATTATATGTGTCATACATAGTGTATTGTGTGTCACAGTTCCAGCATATACAGGACCAGCGATCACAGTAACCCATTATATGTGTCATACATAGTGTACTGTGTGTCATAATTCCAGCATATACAGGACCAGTGATCACAGTAACCATTATATGTGTCATACATAGTGTATTGTGTGTCATAGTTCCAGCATATACAGGAACAGTGATCATAGTAACCCATTATATGTTTCATACATAGTGTATTGTGTGTCATACTTCCAGCATATACAGGACCACCGATCACAGTAACCCATTATATGTGTCATACATAGTGTACTGTGTGTCATAATTCCAGCATATACAGGACCAGTGATCACAGTAACCATTATATGTGTCATACATAGTGTATTGTGTGTCAGAGTTCCAGCATATACAGGACCAGTGATCATAGTAACCTATTATATGTGTCATACATAGTGTATTGTGTGTCATACTTCCAGCATATACAGGACCAGTGATCATAGTAACCTATTATATGTGTCATACATAGTGTATTGTGTGTCATACTTCCAGCATATACAGGACCAGCGATCACAGTAACCCATTATATGTGTCATACATAGTGTACTGTGTGTCATAATTCCAGCATATACAGGACCAGTGATCACAGTAACCATTATATGTGTCATACATAGTGTATTGTGTGTCATAGTTCCAGCATATACAGGACCAGTGATCATAGTAACCCATTATATGTGTCATACATAGTGTATTGTGTGTCATACTTCCAGCATATACAGGACCAGCGATCACAGTAACCCATTATATGTGTCATACATAGTGTACTGTGTGTCATAATTCCAGCATATACAGGACCAGTGATCACAGTAACCATTATATGTGTCATACATAGTGTATTGTGTGTCATAGTTCCAGCATATACAGGACCAGTGATCACAGTAACCCATTATATGTGTCATACATAGTGTATTGTGTGTCATACTTCCAGCATATACAGGACCAGCGATCACAGTAACCTATTATATGTGTCATAGTTCCAGCATATACAGGACCAGTGATCATAGTAACCCATTATATGTGTCATACATAGTGTATTGTGTGTCATACTTCCAGCATATACAGGACCAGTGATCACAGTAACCCATTATATGTGTCATACATAGTGTATTGTGTGTCATACTTCCAGCATATACAGGACCAGCGATCACAGTAACCCATTATATGTGTCATACATAGTGTATTGTGTGTCATTATTCCAGCTTATACAGGACCAGTGATCACAGTAACCGTTATATGTGTCATACATAGTGTATTGTGTGTCATAGTTCCAGCATATACAGGACCAGCGATCACAGTAACCCATTATATGTGTCATACATAGTGTACTGTGTGTCATAATTCCAGCATATACAGGACCAGTGATCACAGTAACCATTATATGTGTCATACATAGTGTATTGTGTGTCATAGTTCCAGCATATACAGGACCAGCGATCACAGTAACCCATTATATGTGTCATACATAGTGTACTGTGTGTCATAATTCCAGCATATACAGGACCAGTAATCACAGTAACCATTATATGTGTCATACATAGTGTATTGTGTGTCATAGTTCCAGCATATACAGGACCAGCGATCACAGTAACCCATTATATGTGTCATACATAGTGTACTGTGTGTCATAATTCCAGCATATACAGGACCAGCGATCACAGTAACCCATTATATGTGTCATACATAGTGTACTGTGTGTCATAATTCCAGCATATACAGGACCAGTGATCACAGTAACCATTATATGTGTCATACATAGTGTATTGTGTGTCATAGTTCCAGCATATACAGGACCAGTGATCACAGTAACCCATTATATGTGTCATACATAGTGTATTGTGTGTCATACTTCCAGCATATACAGGACCAGCGATCACAGTAACCTATTATATGTGTCATAGTTCCAGCATATACAGGACCAGTGATCATAGTAACCCATTATATGTGTCATACATAGTGTATTGTGTGTCATACTTCCAGCATATACAGGACCAGTGATCACAGTAACCCATTATATGTGTCATACATAGTGTATTGTGTGTCATACTTCCAGCATATACAGGACCAGCGATCACAGTAACCCATTATATGTGTCATACATAGTGTATTGTGTGTCATACTTCCAGCATATACAGGACCAGCGATCACAGTAACCCATTATATGTGTCATACATAGTGTATTGTGTGTCATACTTCCAGCATATACAGGACCAGCGATCACAGTAACCATTATATGTGTCATACATAGTGTATTGTGTGTCATACTTCCAGCATATACAGGACCAGCGATCACAGTAACCCATTATATGTGTCATACATAGTGTATTGTGTGTCATTATTCCAGCTTATACAGGACCAGTGATCACAGTAACCGTTATATGTGTCATACATAGTGTATTGTGTGTCATAGTTCCAGCATATACAGGACCAGCGATCACAGTAACCCATTATATGTGTCATACATAGTGTACTGTGTGTCATAATTCCAGCATATACAGGACCAGTGATCACAGTAACCATTATATGTGTCATACATAGTGTATTGTGTGTCATAGTTCCAGCATATACAGGACCAGCGATCACAGTAACCCATTATATGTGTCATACATAGTGTACTGTGTGTCATAATTCCAGCATATACAGGACCAGTAATCACAGTAACCATTATATGTGTCATACATAGTGTATTGTGTGTCATAGTTCCAGCATATACAGGACCAGCGATCACAGTAACCCATTATATGTGTCATACATAGTGTACTGTGTGTCATAATTCCAGCATATACAGGACCAGTGATCACAGTAACCATTATATGTGTCATACATAGTGTATTGTGTGTCATAGTTCCAGCATATACAGGACCAGCGATCACAGTAACCCATTATATGTGTCATACATAGTGTATTGTGTGTCATAATTCCAGCATATACAGGACCAGTGATCACAGTAACCATTATATGTGTCATACATAGTGTATTGTGTGTCATAGTTCCAGCATATACAGGACCAGCGATCACAGTAACCCATTATATGTGTCATACATAGTGTACTGTGTGTCTTAATTCCAGCATATACAGGACAAGTGATCACAGTAACCATTATATGTGTCATACATAGTGTATTGTGTGTCATAGTTCCAGCATATACAGGACCAGTGATCATAGTAACCCATTATATGTGTCATACATATTGTATTGTGTGTCATACTTCCAGCATATACAGGACCAGCGATCACAGTAACCCATTATATGTGTCATACATAGTGTATTGTGTGTCATACTTCCAGCATATACAGGACCAGCGATCACAGTAACCCATTATATGTGTCATACATAGTGTATTGTGTGTCATACTTCCAGCATATACAGGACCAGCGATCACAGTAACCCATTATATGTGTCATACATAGTGTATTGTGTGTCATAATTCCAGCATATACAGGACCAGTGATCACAGTAACCATTATATGTGTCATACATAGTGTATTGTGTTTCATAGTTCCAGCATATACAGGACCAGCGATCACAGTAACCCATTATATGTGTCATACATAGTGTACTGTGTGTGTCATAATTCCAGCATATACAGGACCAGTGATCACAGTAACCATTATATGTGTCATACATAGTGTATTGTGTGTCATAGTTCCAGCATATACAGGACCAGTGATCATAGTAACCCATTATATGTGTCATACATAGTGTATTGTGTGTCATACTTCCAGCATATACAGGACCAGCGATCACAGTAACCCATTATATGTGTCATACATAGTGTATTGTGTGTCATAATTCCAGCATATACAGGACCAGTGATCACAGTAACCATTATATGTGTCATACATAGTGTATTGTGTGTCATAGTTCCAGCATATACAGGACCAGCGATCACAGTAACCCATTATATGTGTCATACATAGTGTACTGTGTGTCATAATTCCAGCATATACAGGACCAGTGATCACAGTAACCATTATATGTGTCATACATAGTGTATTGTGTGTCATAGTTCCAGCATATACAGGACCAGCGATCACAGTAACCCATTATATGTGTCATACATAGTGTATTGTGTGTCATAATTCCAGCATATACAGGACCAGTGATCACAGTAACCATTATATGTGTCATACATAGTGTATTGTGTGTCATAGTTCCAGCATATACAGGACCAGCGATCACAGTAACCCATTATATGTGTCATACATAGTGTACTGTGTGTCATAATTCCAGCATATACAGGACAAGTGATCACAGTAACCATTATATGTGTCATACATAGTGTATTGTGTGTCATAGTTCCAGCATATACAGGACCAGTGATCATAGTAACCCATTATATGTGTCATACATAGTGTATTGTGTGTCATACTTCCAGCATATACAGGACCAGCGATCACAGTAACCCATTATATGTGTCATACATAGTGTATTGTGTGTCATACTTCCAGCATATACAGGACCAGCGATCACAGTAACCCATTATATGTGTCATACATAGTGTATTGTGTGTCATACTTCCAGCATATACAGGACCAGCGATCACAGTAACCCATTATATGTGTCATACATAGTGTATTGTGTGTCATAATTTCAGCATATACAGGACCAGTGATCACAGTAACCATTATATGTGTCATACATAGTGTATTGTGTGTCATAGTTCCAGCACATACAGGACCAGCCATCACAGTAACCCATTATATGTGTCATACATAGTGTACTGTGTGTCATAATTCCAGCATATACAGGACCAGTGATCACAGTAACCATTATATGTGTCATACATAGTGTATTGTGTGTCATAGTTCCAGCATATACAGGGCCAGTGATCATAGTAACCCATTATATGTGTCATACATAGTGTATTGTGTGTCATACTTCCAGCATATATAGGACCAGCGATCACAGTAACCCATTATATGTGTCATACATAGTGTACTGTGTGTCATAATTCCAGCATATACAGGACCAGTGATCACAGTAACCATTATATGTGTCATACATAGTGTATTGTGTGTCATAGTTCCAGCATATACAGGACCAGTGATCATAGTAACCCATTATATGTGTCATACATAGTGTATTGTGTGTCATACTTCCAGCATATACAGGACCAGCGATCACAGTAACCCATTATATGTGTCATACATAGTGTATTGTGTGTCATACTTCCAGCATATACAGGACCAGCGATCACAGTAAACCCATTATATGTGTCATACATAGTGTACTGTGTGTCATAATTCCAGCATATACAGGACCAGTGATCACAGTAACCGTTATATGTGTCATACATAGTGTATTGTGTGTCATAGTTCCAGCATATACAGGACCAGTGATCATAGTAACCCATTATTTGTGTCATACATAGTGTACTGTGTGTCATAATTCCAGCATATACAGGACCAGTGATCACAGTAACCATTATATGTGTCATACATAGTGTATTGTGTGTCATAGTTCCAGCATATACAGGACCAGCGATCACAGTAACCCATTATATGTGTCATACATAGTGTATTGTGTGTCATACTTCCAGCATATACAGGACCAGCGATCACAGTAACCCATTATATGTGTCATACATAGTGTATTGTGTGTCATACTTCCAACATATACAGGACCAGCGATCACAGTAAACCCATTATATGTGTCATACATAGTGTACTGTGTGTCATAATTCCAGCATATACAGGACCAGTGATCACAGTAACCATTATATGTGTCATACATAGTGTATTGTGTGTCATAGTTCCAGCATATACAGGACCAGTGATCATAGTAACCCATTATTTGTGTCATACATAGTGTACTGTGTGTCATAATTCCAGCATATACAGGACCAGTGATCACAGTAACCATTATATGTGTCATACATAGTGTATTGTGTGTCATAGTTCCAGCATATACAGGACCAGTGATCATAGTAACCCATTATATGTGTCATACATAGTGTATTGTGTGTCATACTTCCAGCATATACAGGACCAGCGATCACAGTAACCCATTATATGTGTCATACATAGTGTATTGTGTGTCATACTTCCAGCATATACAGGACCAGCGATCACAGTAAACCCATTATATGTGTCATACATAGTGTACTGTGTGTCATAATTCCAGCATATACAGGACCAGTGATCACAGTAACCATTATATGTGTCATACATAGTGTATTGTGTGTCATAGTTCCAGCATATACAGGACCAGTGATCATAGTAGCCCATTATTTGTGTCATACATAGTGTACTGTGTGTCATAATTCCAGCATATACAGGACCAGTGATCACAGTAACCATTATATGTGTCATACATAGTGTATTGTGTGTCATAGTTCCAGCATATACAGGACCAGCGATCACAGTAACCCATTATATGTGTCATACATAGTGTATTGTGTGTCATACTTCCAGCATATACAGGACCAGCGATCACAGTAACCCATTATATGTGTCATACATAGTGTATTGTGTGTCATACTTCCAGCATATACAGGACTTTGTAAGGCGCTGCGGAACACTTGTGGCGCCATATATATAAATGATAATAATAATAATAATAATAATAATAATAATAATAATAATCAGATATGGCAGTAGGGCCTTCCCGTCTGTGCTGATTGTTTTTATTCTAGATGTGGGCACCATTCCAGAGCATTGGAGCAAGTCCGGGAGTCTGGGGGAGCAGCAGAAGAACCTAGAACTGCCCTGGACATATATTATGTACTTATTGGTCTCATTATGTACTGGATAGTGTATTATTATATGGTATTAATAATTAATCCTATTGATGGTCTTTAGCAGTGTGAACCTAAATGTGCATGTTTTCCAGATCTCCTAGTTGGTGCACAGTTGTATTTATTACTGGCTGACACATATAAAAAGATCCACAGGTGGTGCTAATTATTTCATAATACTTAGAAGAAGAACATGCAGCACTAGTAAAATTTGTTTATATTACTATTTCTATTGTGGTCATGGTATGGGCTGGGGAGGGGGGTGTCCAGGCAACCAGAAACCCCCCTGCATTTGCCTAAGGGTTGCACTCCGAAACCTTTGTTAAGCTGCTGCTGCACTGTATCAATGGATATTCCTCTGCTCGGCAGGAGGCTGGGGGGGTCACTCCGAACTTTCTTTACCCGGGAGTGGGAGGAGCTTCTGCCACCGTGGGTGGGCAGAGCTTCATTGGCAGTGGGCGGAGCTTCAGATGGCGAGGGACTGAATGGGTGGGGGCTCGGGATCTTCACCCACCCATTGGTAATCAGACTCTAATGGTAGCGTAATAAACCCGTTCACGTCCCGCAAAACCCCGCCCCCTCACAGAAAGAGTAGTGGACACAATGCACTGGGGCCCACCGGGGAAATACCTGATTCCCCGGCACCCCAGTCCGAGCCTGTATAATATGTCCCCTACTTATATCAAGAAGTTTAGGGAAGACATTCAGCCTCCCCATGGTGCATTCCACATGATATACAGAGGCTAGTGCTATGTGGAACAGGTAGCAGACAAGGTTGTATGAGAAGACCTAGGTGCATAGGTGGCAAGGTAGGAGGACTGTGCATGTACAGCCCACCGCCTGTAAGGTCGCTCGCAGAGCCTCCCAGCTGCAGCCTGATTGACGGGCTGCAGAATTTGGTAGATGAAGCAGGGGGGTGAGGGTGTTCCTGGGCAGTGTTCCCAGAGACAGGGGAGTGTCACCCCCATTTCCGCGAGGGATGAGGCCAGGGTCTGATAGCCTAGAAAAAGCTAGTCCTAGTGAAACTCGCATTGGCGGCTGTACACTGTCTTAAATTTATGATTTGATTTATAGTAAAATGTGTGTGTTAAAAATAAGAGTTATTATATGGAAATGCCATCCATGGTTAAGATAGAGACAATGCTCCGATAATATAGAAGTCACAGTACCAGTAGTACATCCAAATGTCCTGGTAATTAGATCCAGAATAAGCAGTTTCTGGAAAGTTGTGACCTGTATATGAGACTTGTTATCTATGTGTATGATCCTGTTATAAAACGAGTGCTGCATGCTGGAATTCAGCGGCTGCAGTGGGCTACCTTAATGCATGATGTTATATATAAACTGTATAACTGTAATATGTGTGGTTAGTAAAACACATGCTGATACGTGGAAATGCCATTCACTAAAAAAAGAGAGATGTGATTCTGTGAACATAGTGATAATAGCACTAGTATCATACGCTCACATCCTGATCATTATATCCTGCACACAGAGGGTCTCAATCAGACCCGCTCGCAAGCACAGGACACTCGCAAGTGGGTCGATGATACCCAAATGCGCATGCGCACGACGGAGGCGCCTCCGTCGTGCGCATGCGCGAGACCCGGCGAGCGACGGGGAAGCCGTCGCTCGGGGTCTCGCACCAAAGGGGGCGTGCCGTCGATGGTGATTGACAGCACGCCCCCTTTGGTGGGCGTGTCGGGGGCGTGGCTGCCCAGACGGAGGCGTTCCCATGGGAACGCCTACCATCTCGGTCCGGCCCCACTGACATCATAGTGATGTCAGTGGGAGTGCTTTTGGCTCTGATAGAGCCAAAAGCACTCCAGGGCTTGCGGCAGCGAGACCCTACCGCAGGGTCTCGTCACAAGCCCGATGGTCGCGATGGTCTTGACCATCGCGACCATCATCATGGACGCTCGCATAAGCTGTGGGTGGTCACCCACAGCTATGTGAGCGGCCAGGAGGCCGCACCAATTTTAGGTAGGCCGTCCCTGATTCAGAGCGAGCGCTCTGGTCAGAGCGTCCGGCTCTGAATCAGGCCCAGAGACCCTAGAAAATGATTACCTGCATGTATTATTACCCATAAATAGGACCCTACTTGCAAATGTGATCATAGGATCCTGTTTTTTATTCATAATCACAATATCAGCATAATATTCCAACGCCACAGTGATAAGACCCAGAGCACACATAACCAGGAGGGAAGTAGCTCGGGGAATGCGGGATAAACATACATGACACCCCCAAGCAGTAACAGAACAAACAAGCTCTGATTTACACAGACTGTCACATGGGCTACACAGTGTGTGCATTACATCAGAGCCGGAATTACACTTAAAGGGGCCATAGGCAAGTTACTGGTCTGGGTACAAGAAAAAATAAATAAATAAAAAATTGGTAAATAGGTAATGTACAGGTCGCTCACTATATTGTTTTTGTCAAGCTAAAAAAGGGGGAGGGAGGGATCGGCCGCAAAGACCTTAGTGGAGAAAATCCCTTATTCTCCTAATACATAAATTTAATATTCATACATGTTAACATGTACAGGAGGTCTGCGCCTGATAAAAAACATGGTACGTTATGAGTGAGTGAGTGTAGAACCAGGTGAAATAAAGCCAACAAATATAATAGTAACAAAATCCCTTTTATTTCAGGCACAATGCTCAGGGAATATAGATTATGCACCTTCCTGAATTAATCTAATTGAACTGCTTGTGTGGTTTAATGAAATAGGACAGGGACACGGAGAGGTGTGATAGGAATAAAGTGAGAATATTAAAATAAATGGCTACTGCAGAATATGAGGTGTCTGGATGGAGAGCGGTGGGCAGGGGTGTATCTAGGGATCCAAGCGCCCATGGCAATGTAATGTACTGGTGCCCCCCTACCCCCCTTATGCAGTGCCCCCAGTAGTAATCCCCCAGTAGTAATCCCCCCTATGCTGCATTGCCCCCAGTAGTAGCCCCCCTATACAGTGCCCGCTGTAGTAATCCCCCCTATGCTGCATTGCTCCCAGTAGTAGTCCCCCCTATACAGTGCCAACAGTAGTAGCCCCCCCATACAGTGCCCCCAGTAGTAATCCCCCATATGCTGCATTGCCCCCAGTAGTAGTCCCCCCTATACAGTGCCAACAGTAGTAATCCCCCAGTAGTAATCCCCCCTATGCTGCATTGCCCCCAGTAGTAGTCCCCCCTATACAGTGCCAACAGTAGTAGCCCCCCTATACAGTGCCCCCAGTAGTAATCCTCCTATGCTGCATTGCCCCCAGTAGTAGTCCCCCCTATACAGTGCCAACAGTAGTAGACCCCAGTAGTAGTCCCCTATACAGTGCCCCCAGTAATAGTACCCAGTAGTAGTCCCCCCTATACAGTGCCCCCAGTAATAGTACCCAGTAGTAGTCCCCCCTATACAGTGCCACCAGTAATAGTACCCAGTAGTAGTCCCCCCTATACAGTGCCCCCAGTAGTAATCCCCCCTATACATTGCCCTCAGTAGTAGCCCCCCTAAACAGTGCCCCCAGTAGTAGCCCCCAGTAGTAGTCCCCTATTCAGTGCTCCCAGTTGTAGACCCCCCTATATAGTGCCCCCAGTAGTGGCCACCCCTATACAGTGCTCCCAGTAGTGGCCACCCCCCATAAATTGCCCCCAGTAGTGGCCACCCCCCATAAATTGCCCCCAGTAGTGGCCACCCCAATTCAGTAGCGGGCACCCCCCCATAAAGTGCCCCAGTAGCGCACACCCCCTATTTCAGTGCCCCCCCCCTGTAGTGCCAGGCTTACACACACACAAAGAAAAAAAAATTAAACTTACCTGATCCCCGCAACTGACGCGACCGCCATAGTCTGAGTCCCGGCCCGCTCTTCTCCTGCATGCTAGAGACGTCATGACGTATGACGTCTCTCCCATCACATGCTGCGGGGGGAGCCGGAACACGGAGCTCATGAGTGACCTCCAGCCGGCTCCCTCCGTGGACAACGCAGCAGCTAATGAGAGTCAGGCAGACTCTCATTAGCTGGCTGCTATTACAAACACACAGATGCCGCTGGCGGTTGTCTGTTTGTAAACTGTGTAAGGCAGACTGCTCTCACTGTGGTCTGCCCTACACTTGTGGGGCCGAGGGACTTGTCCACCCCTTGGCTACTGGTGGCACTGCCGGGTGGCGCCCCCCCTTTGGTCGGTGCCCCTGGCAAGTGCCATCCTGGCCAATGGGTAGATACGCCACTGGCGGTGGGTTTTGAGGCATCCCTCACCCCCACCTTAGAGCATCACTGTGGTATCTCAATTAACAAATCCGTAGCCTGACCGGCATGTACAGTCTCTGGTGAGGCCTCACCTGTCCGATGTCTTCTGTCTTCTTGCTTCTCCATGATCATCCAGCTGTTGTGAGAGCAGCTTGACCGTATGGTACACAAGAAGTGTCCATCAAGCCAATCCAACTTGTGGGAGGTGCTTCAGGAAGCGTGGGGTGAAATTTCTTCAGATTACCTCAACAAATTAACAGCTAGAATGCCAAAGGTCTGCAATGCTGTAATTGCTGCAAAGGAGCATTCTCTGACCAAAGGAAAGTTTGAAGGACAAAATTATTATTTAAAATAAAAATCATTATTTCTAACCTTGCCAATGTATATACTATAAGTTCTATTCATTTTGCAACTCATTTGATAAATAAAGGTCAGTTTTCATGTAAAACACGAAATTGTCTGGGTGACCCCAAACTTTTGAACGGTAGTGTAGCTTAAAGTTTAATTTTCATGGGCTGGATGGGCAGTAGCCCTATATCCATTTTACCCTGTGCCCATAGCATATCAGGGACTTTAGCAAATGTCTCATTTAAGTATGAGCTTTCAGTGTTAACAACATTAATGAGACCTATTAATACATTTTTTATATCAAAAACTATTCTTCTAACAAGTCCTGATTTGGACGTTTGAGTCACTTCCCCATCTTTGTATGCTATTGTGGCATTTAATGCTAACAATAAATCTGCCTCTAAAAGATTAGGTAGACAGTCATCTGAGACTACAAACTGTGGGCCTAATTCAGACCTGCTCGCGAGCCTGATTCAGAGCAAGTGCTCTGTTAGAGCGTCCGGCTCTGAATCAGGGCCTGTGTCTCTAATGTCACATCATTATTTACAGTAATCTGCAATGGTTTTATCTTTTGTAGATACTGCTTTTGACCATCCAGATCTGTGGCCGGGACTACCGAGGAGGTCAAAAGTTCTGGTGAGATTAATTTGGACTGAATAACACCTGTAGCAGCCCCAGATGGATACAGTATATTGTGGGCCACTAGGACTGGTTACATTGGGACAGTGGCGTAACTATAAATTTTGCTCCCCCCTGCCAAAAATATCTCTCACGCCCTCCCCCCCCCTCCACATGGCATTTTGGTAAAATCATTACAGGGCCATTTATACGCAATTTGGCTCTCAGTGCAAAAGTTTCAAATATGCTCCCAACCCCCCTAGACAGTTTACAGTAGTTTTCCTCCTTGTAGTAATGCCCATTAAACTTTATGCCACACACTGTAATGCCTATTACCAAAGTGCCACTTACATATTTGCCCCCTGACACCATTGAATGCCCCACAGTAAGGCTTTTAATTACTTTTAAATTACCTGCTCGTTGTCAGGGGTCTTATACAGGGGTGCCCCCAGTAGTGGTCCCCCTATGTAGTGCCCCAGGTAGTGGTCCCCCTATGCAGTGCCCCTTACACAATGCTCCCAGTAGTAGCCCCCTTATATTGTGCCCCAAGTCCTAACCCCCCAGCAATGCCCCCAGTAGTAGTCCCCCACCTATGCACTGCTCTGAGCAGTAATTCCAACCTATGCAGTGCCCCCAGCAGTAATCCCCACCTATGCAGTGCCCTCAGTTGTGGTCCCACCAGTGCAGTGCTCCCAGTAGTGGTCCCACCGGTGCAGTGCTCCCAGTAGTAGTCCCCCCCAGCAATGCCTCCAGAAGTAGTCCCCCCCCAGCAATGCCCCAGTAGTATCCCCCCAGCAATGCCCCATTAGTAATCCCCCCCAGCAGTGCCCCCAGTAGTAATCCTCCCAGCAGTGCCCTTAGTAGTAGTCCCCCCAGCAGTACCCTTAGTAGTAGTGCCCCCCAGCAGTGCCCTTATTAGTAGCCCCCCCAGCAGTGCCCTTAGTAGTAGTAGTCTCCCCCAGTGCCCTTAGTAGTAGTCCCCACAGCACTGCCCTTAGTAGTAGTAGTCCCCCCCAGTGCCCTTAGTAGTAGTCCCCCCAGCACTGCCCTTAGTAGTAGTAGTCCCCCCCAGTGCCCTTAGTAGTAGTCCCCCCAGCACTGCCCTTAGTAGTAGTAGTCTCCCCCAGTGCCCTTAGTAGTAGTCCCCCCAGCACTGCCCTTAGTAGTAGTAGTCCCCCCCAGTGCCCTTAGTAGTAGTAGTCTCCCCCAGTGCCCTTAGTAGTAGTCCCCCCAGCACTGCCCTTAGTAGTAGTAGTCTCCCCCAGTGCCCTTAGTAGTAGTCCCCCCAGCACTGCCCTTAGTAGTAGTAGTCCCCCCCAGTGCCCTTAGTAGTAGTCCATCCTCCCCCCCAGCAGTGCTCTTAGTGGTAGTCCATCCCCCCAGCAGTGCCTTTAGTAGTAGTAGTCCACCCAGCAGTGCTCCCCCCCGGCCAGACACACAAAGAAATAAAACTCAGTTTACCTTAATCCCCGCTCCGGCAGGCTCCTCCGTCCGGCGTCCTCCTGGGCCGGCCCGCTCTGCATGATGGGAGAGACGTCATGACGTCTCTCCATCACTCACTGCGGGAGCCGGAAGCCCGGCTCCCGCAGTGGGCGCAGCAGCCGATGAGAGTCTGACTGGCTCTCATCGGCTGCTAAAACAAACACACAGTTGCCGGCGCCGGCGGCTGTGTGTTTGTTATACTAATAGTGTAGTGCGGATGGCACTTATGTGCCGTCCACATTACCGCCCTGCTGGGTGACTAACAGATGCTAGAGGTTCAGTAGGACTAGTTATGGCGGCGGCCATTTTTGGACGGCCATTTTCTGCAGATTTCATGCGGACGGCCAGTCCACATGGAATCTGCATCCACCTCGCCCCACAAGCCTCCGCGCCCCCAAGCCACCGCGGGGGCTGTGGGGGTGGCAGTTACGCCACTGCATTGGGAAGTATGTGACATATTCCTATGTTTGTTTGTCTGTGTGTTCTGCTCTGGGTTCACCGAGACGAGGGCAATCCTTTTAAAACATTCTCAGATCTCTATCATTTTGTAAATTAACCTCATAATACTCATATTATTAATGTTACCTTCACAATAAGCTTCACATTCCAACACTTGTTGTAAACACTTCAGTGTTATAATCTAACTAGCCCATTGTGGATAGTGTATACATGTAAGTAGCAATAGCCTAATAAGTCCTTGTACATTATTAGGAAGAAGTGGACAGAATTACTTATGCAGTCAGGATGCCGACAGTCTAAATGCCGATGCGTGTCATTAGACCTACGCAGGGAGCCTGACACCCGGCTTACCGATTGAAGGGGGGGGACTTAGGGTTAGGCACCCCCCCAGGAGGTTAGGGTTAGGCTAGGGAAAGGGGGGGTGAAACACTCCCTGGGGGAGGTTATGGTTAGGCACCCCCCCCCCCCACCCCGGGAGACTTAGGGTTAGGTTTAGGCACTTAGAGGGGGGTTAGGGTTAGGCACGGCGGTAAATCATACTGATCCCACTTTTATACATATTTATGTATTATCACTAAAACAAAGACCCATAGCAAAAAGTAAAAACAATTTTGATTTGCAAATGTCACTAACTTGCACAGGTAGATCAACTCTCAAAATAAAACTGTTTAGCATTTGCAATGAAGTTCACTAAACCTCTTGTGAATTAGGCATATAGGCATATAAAAGGCTAACTAAGACAAGAACAATGTCATACCTTTAAATATCCGAATATCTCACTAACATCACATTTAGATTTAATCGAACATACAAATTGATTTCCTACAAATTGATTTATGTATCTTCCACGTTAACTACTTCTTAGACCTTCTAATCCCCATTTATAGCTTCTGGTATCTTTTCTGAGTTCAGTATATGATACCTTCAGTCTACAGGTTCTACAATTTACTGCATCACAATTCCAGATCATAACATGCTTGACAGTCTATATTGGGGTATAGCTATTCCTTTTTAGCAATATCATTCTCCACTGAACAATTTGGACCTACTATCCTTACAGGTGTCCCTTCAAAATAATCTTTGAAGGGCATACAACTCATCTCTCCTTCCCTTTCTTATGATTCCTTCTCTAACAAGATCTGTTCTAACACTTTCATCCAATTCAAAAGTTTGCCTTCAAGTTTGTTACTCTTTATGTATGGGCCATATGACTTATGTATTTGTTGTAATTTAATCGGGTCAAGTGCGCCATTTCTGTGGATGCCAGCCTTTTTAAAGAGTTTGGACATCCCTTTTGTTGCCCCTGGACCTAAAACTGTGCATAATATCCATGGGGATCTGGCAACTGGACAGGTGTTTACTATCCGTATTACCCATATCTGTGGATTTACTAAACCCTTTTCTGTTTCTGTGAGGTATCTCCTACCTAGGGGATGAAACCAGACACAGATTCTTTTCTATTTTTTTCTGTTACTAATGTCGGTCTCCTTAGTAGTTCTGGGCACACTTATGGCCCTCATTCAGAGGCGGTCGCAAGAAGCGACCGCTTGATCTGAATGAGGGCGGCCGCTTCTTTTTTAGTGCGGCCTCCTGGTCGCTAGCTAAGCTGTGGGTTAGCACCCACAGCCTTACCGACCGACCAGGGTGATGGTCGCAATGGTCAAGACCATCGCGACCATCGGGGCTTGCGACGAGACCCTAAGGTTGGGTCTCGGCAACTGCAAGCCCCAGGGAGCTTCCTGCTCTGATCGAGCAGGAAGCTCCCCACTGACATCACTGCTGATGTCAGTGCGGCCGCCCTCAAAATGGCAGGCACTCGCGACCAACTCTGAATGAGGTCCCATGACCGTACCTTTGGGATATAGATTGACTGTTAAACTAGTTATAAACAAATCCCAACTTTCTCCTACTCTAGTCTGGAGATAATCTCTATCAATATATCAACCTACCAAAAAACAAAAGGCACCTCTATATCTATTTATTTTATCTCTGGAAGTACAAAGATCACAAGCTGTATCAAGGGACAATACTCATGCTAATGGGGGAAACAATTATCAGACTGTTAAATGACAATAACACAATTGCATTTCTCATATTTAAATATATAAGGGCTATAGTCTGTATACATTTTTAAAGATTCATTAGACATGTAATTTCATAAAATAAAACCAAAATAAAAAAACTGTCTGAGACACACAGATATCCATACCTGAACCCTTATGCTGGCGATACACCTGCGCGACCAGCATCAGATCAGATTCACCATCTGACTCCCCGGAGCTCCCAGGCAGTCCTGGCAGCATATTTGTTGTTGTTCTTAGCACATGATCAGTCATATGATCAACCCTGTGCCTCACGCGCTCATCAGGGAAAAAGTAATTCAAATTACTTTAATAGACACATGATGCATCGCATGAACAAAATAAAAAGGTACGATCTGCACACGATAGGATGAAACATATGGGCTGCACATCTGATCATACGATCTGATTAGAAGAGCTGTGGGAGCGCGCATCGGATACAAAAATACATGATTTCCATAGGATCCATCATAAGACTCGTCGAAAATCGGGCAATCGGCCCAAAATCGTGCAGGTGTATGGGCAGCATTATTGTATTGTATTGTATTGTATTGTATTTATTGTTGTCATCAGCAAAACAAGTTTGGCAGACGAAATTACATTGCACAGAAACATGCTAAAAAAAAATAAAAAAAAAATAAAAAAAACAGTGAATAGCAATCCCTGGTAAAGGTTATCACAAACAATTTCACGAAAATAATAAAATTAAATTAACTAAAGAGATACATTCATAGCATTCAGCAAGCGCACAGCAGATGGAAGAAAACTAACCCTCAAGCGACTCGTACGTGCCCGAAGTACTCTGAACCATTTTAAAGATGGGAGCTTATCAAAAAATTAATGAAATGGATGGCTTGGATCCGATATGATACCCTTGGTTCTCTTTAGAACCCTAAGCCCATAAACATCATGAATAGTTGGCAACTGCACGCCAATGATTTCGCTGGCAGTCCTAACAACCCGTTCCAGTGCACTTCTTTCACTCGCTGTGCAGTTGCCATACCAGAAAATAATACCAAACATCAGAACGCTCTCAATTGAGCATCTGTAAAAGTTTAGCATAGTTACTTTGCTAACTCCCGAGGCCCTCAAACGTCTTAGGAAAAACAAACGCTGTTGCGCCTTTTTAATTAGGGACAGTGTATTTAAAGACCATGTCAAATCTGACGCAACCTGGATACCCAGAAATTTAAAAGACTCGACTGTATCAACATCCTGGTTGTTAATAGACACTGGCAATTTCTGCTCTAAACATCTCCTGCGAAAATCAATTAGCAGTTCCTTTGTCTTGTCGCCATTTAGGAGCAAGTGATTATCACCACTCCAAGAAACCAAATTTTTGATCTCTTTCCTATAATGGGACTCATCGTTCCCTCTAATTAACCCAACGACTGCAATATCATCAGCAAATTTGATGATTTTCACAGAATCAGAAGTCGACACGCAGTCGTGGGTAAATAGCGAGTATAATAGGGGGCTGAGAAGACAACCCTGGGGAACACCAGTCTTAATCAACACTTCCCCCGACACAGCACCTCCAATTCTAACTACTTGTGGTCTATCAGTTAAAAAGTTTAAAACCCAGTTACAAATAGACCCACTTAACCCCAAGTCAAACAACTTAGATGTTAGTGAGACGGGAATGACCGTATTAAAAGCAGAACTAAAATCAACAAATAGTATCCGAACATAAGAATCCCTCACTTCCAAATGAGCTAAAATAAAGTGAAGTGCTGCAAGTACCGCATCATCAGTGCAACGATTTTTCCTATATGCAAACTGAAAAGGATCAAAATCTGCTGGGAAAAAAGATTGAATATGTCCTAATACCAGCCTTTCAAAGCATTTCATTATCAATGAAGTTAGTGCAATTGGGCGATAATCATTAAGGCATTTTACTACCCCCTTAGAAAGATACAGGAGGTTGCAACACAATGGAGTCTGACTGAAGAGAAACAACAACTACTCACCTGGGTTAGTCAGAGTCCACTGTCCTGGGGCGGGATGTACTAAACGGAAAATGCGGTAAAACCCCTGTTACCATATTTTCCATATGCATCAATCTCCTGGCCGCCGGGCTCTGATGCGGAGGGTAAATCCAGCTTTTGCTGGCATTACCCTATAGAAGCCTATGGGCTTCTACCGCATCTCGCTGCTAGGAGGGATCCGATCAGATCCCACCCAGTATGCCCCGCGGCCATCGCGTCAGTCTGCGCCTGGAAGTCCATTGTGCAGCATTCGGAAGAGCTGTCCTTTGTGATGCTGATTGCATATGTTAGTGCATATGCGATCAGCAGGGAAGCGGTGACTGGCGGTAAGTATGCCGAGATGTTAGTGCATCTCGCCTGTGGTCACTCCTGTCATGTCCGTCCTTGGATCAGCGTAGGAAATCTCGGTAAGGACCTTCAAGTTTGATGGGTCTGAACTGAATCCTCAGTGGTTGGTCTCCGGGCCAAGCTCATTATGTGTCTCAGAACCCTTGTGCAGTAAGCTCTTTATAAATCAGCTGATTGAGAGAAATACCAGAAGGCGACCATCACTCCTGTGTTCCAATATTTCTCTGCTATATTTGTGAAGGATACACAGTTTTATAGGTTTTCTTACAAGCAGGATGATCTCACAGTATAACATATGCAATTCTTCAAAAGTATAAACATTCAGGGGCGTGGCCTGACTGGCAAGTGGAGAAGATGTCCCTCACCTCAGCTCCCGTGGGCTTTACATCAGGAGGGTATTTTTCGGGAGTTCCCTACCCTCAGTCCCTGCATAGGTGCCCATTACTGCCTGCTTTCCCCATTAGTACTTATCCATGGGAAGCTTCAGGGATGTCCTGCACGGTAGCAGCCTACTCGTGGAGTGAAGCCACGGCCTCAATTAGTGGACCCATCCTATACATCCCACGGTTGCCGCTGGCCCTCTACCGCAGCTGCTACTGCCAACTCCCCACTGGATAGGTCTGGTGCCGCTGCCTCCTACCTGCTGGTGCCCTTAGAAGATGGGGATGGTGGCTTGGTGAGGCCTGACAGCGGAGCTCAAGTCCTGTGACTGCACCTAGCTGCCATCTTGCATTTCCTCCAGCCTACCTGCTACACCCGCGGCCGTGGTGCTGGGGACACCTGCTCTGCATCCTGTGGTGCTGTGGATGTTTGTTGGCCTGCACTTGAGGCCCTCTGACCGGACCATCACTGCACCAGCCCTCCTGAGACCGAGTAGTGTGGTTTCTGCTCCCTGTCATCCTGCTTGCATTTCCCATTTCCCTCGCTTTAGCTTGTCACTCACATGTGGGTTTGGCTCCCCCTGTGGCAATTTGCTATAATTACACTATATTGTGAAGTTGGTACTACGCTCCCTTCCCTGGTGTAGCTCAAGTTAGCATGTGAAGCCAAGGTTGCCAAATCAGGTAGCTCTATGTAGTCGCTCTATGCCATACATGCTGTCCCACTAACATGGGAATGTGACCTCCGCCATTTGCTCACCTACTGTACCTATTATACTATATACCTATGTAACTCTTCTCTGCATGTGTTCCTGATGGGCAAAAGCAAGAAAGATACACAGAAGAAGGACTCTCAGATGCCAAGGGTCTCCGTCTCTCAACCGAATCTGCGTTCCTACCTCTCTATCTCACATTCTGCGAATTTTCCTGCGGCTATATCTGAGACTATTCCAGTGACTCCACCTGCTATGGCTCTCTCCTCCGTCAGGGGATACCCATACCCACATGTCCCAACTCAGAGGTGAAATCACAGAAATACTTACACATGTTAGGTCACTCCCTTCTAAACAAGACATGCAGGCTCTTGAATCACAGGTACAGGACTCTCTCCAGACCCAGATTTCTTTAGTCCAAGCCGATGTTAAAAATTTGGGCTCCTGTATTGTCACTCTAGAAAAAGAAAGAGACGCTGCCGATGACCAGTTATCTCAACTTCGCGATTTGGTCTCTCAACAATCATCAGACATGAAGGCCATGCAAACCAGATTGGATGACCTAGATAATAGGGGCCGCTGGCACAACATTAAGATTCGGGGGCTCCCAGAAGATGTCTCCCCATCCGAGCTGATAAATTCTCTCAATAAAATCTTTGGGGAAATCCTGGATTTGGACCCTAATGACTCTATTGAGTTTGACCATGCACATAGAGCTCTCCATCCAAAGGGCCTGGCGACTGGCCATCCAAGGGATGTTATTTGTCGGATTCATTATTTTTCAAAGAAAGAGTAGATTATCTGTAAGGTTAGCAATTTGGAAGGAGTGGATTTCAATGGAACCAGGTTGCAGATTTTCCAGGACCTCTCCTGGAGAACTCTCCAGCAGTGACGATTGTTAAAACCCTTGACAGGTTCCTTACACAGACATGACCTTAAATATAGATGGGGCTTTCCGCTCTCTCTACAGGTTACACTTGCTGACAAACATCTGTCTTTCCAGCCTCCTGCAGATTTACCAGATTTCTGCTCTGCATTAGGTTTGGAGAATATCACACTCCCCGACTGGCAGGCCTTCTCGCTTCCAATTGTTGCTCCTTCTGGTTGCCTGAAGAGGGACCAATGGCATCAAGTACAACATGACAGAAAGAAACCTTTCCACAATCACCGGACCCTACTTGATTTATGAAGGTCCTACTCTTGGCTCTCTCGTATACTTACCGATTTCTATAAGAACACTGTAGTCGTGTTATTATTATGTTGGATCATTTGCAGTTGAGATTTTAGTTCTTCTTTAAAGTAATCCTTGACTATTTGCAGGAATAATTATGGTTATGTCTTGCTGATCTCCCTTCCTTTTTCTTTCTTTTTCTTTTTATGTTTTAATCTAGGAAGGTCATGATGAATGCAGCTAGTCTTTTTCTTATATATTTTAATTTTCTAATCCATATATGCCTTTTTTTCTTTTCTTGTTATCTGTTTATTCAGGTATTATAGATATATTTACTCTGTATTTAGGAGTTATATGGTACTATTTACTATCACTTTTCAGGTTACTGTACTGTGGGTTTTTGGGGTTTTTTTGGTTGTTTTTTTGATGTGCTACTAAAATTTTTGGATGGCGAGGTTACTACCCCCCTGTGTGCCCCCTACTGCTTAATTTTTCCTGTGTCACGGGTTCCCTGGTGGTTGCCTCTTTGTCCGGTAGCAGTATTCCATTCTTTACAATGTTGTTTTATTAAATTAGTTTTTTCTCTTTTTTTGTCTTACCCCCCTTTCCTCTTGTTCTTTCCCTTCCCTTTTGCTTTCCCTTTTTCCCTCCATTTCCTGGTCTCATTTTCTCTACTGCTCCTCCAGTTTTGGTGTGAATTGGTCTATTGCTCTGTCTATTCCCTTTACTTATGGCCACTTCGCTCCGTATAGTCTCTATGAATGTTAGAGGGTTGAATGTCCCTGAGAAAAGGGCTCAGGCTCTCTGCTCTTTTCATGCTGATGGGGTGGACATTGTCTTAGTCCAAGAGACCCATTTTTGTCACTGTACCATGGTTAAGTAACCAATTTTATCCCACCGTTTACTATAGTAATTATTCCCAATATAAATCCAAGGGTGTTGCTGTCTTATTTGCTAAACGTCTGTCTGTTTTGAACCCTGAGGTCCATAGCCTAGAGTAGGGGAGATGTCTGCTTATTAAATTCTCCATTTTTAGCCATCTCTTCACAATTGTAAATACAAATGCCCTTAATCAAGGTCAACTGTTTTTTTTTAGAGGGTTCTGGACAAAATTGATCTGCTTCAACAGGGAACCCAGGTAGTAGGTGGGGACTTCAATTGGATTTTGGACCACCTCCAGGACACTTCCTCAGGTTCTTCAATGACCCCCTGCCGCACGTCAAGACAGGTGAAACGTTTGCTCCATGCTCATCAGCTGTCCAATGTTTGGTCCATATTTCATCCCATGGAGAGGGATTATACCTACTACTCTAGTCCCCATAAGTCATATTACAGAATAGACTATATATTGCTAGGACATAGACACCTCCACCTAGTCCAGGCATCTTCTATAGGTGTAACAACTTGGTCAGATCATTCTCCTGTTAGTATAGACCTGTCACTTGGGCCTTCTGATCCTACCTATAGAACATGGCATTTTAATGAGTCCCTACTACCCGACCCTTACTGTAAATCTCAGGTGGTGGAGGCTATTGATAATATAACTAGACTGCAATATTACTCCTGATGTCTCGAGCCTCACTGTATGAGAAGGTCTTAAGTGGGTTATAAGGGGCAAATAAATGCATTCAATTGGGCTCCTATTTAAAAAAAACAAAGGGTGAGCCAAATGGAGGGGCTACTGCAGCAGATACAGACTTTGGAGATGGCCCACAAATCTTCCCTTTCTTCTGCTGTCTACGTTGATCTAGTCAAGACTTGAATGGCACTAAATAAACTCCTTTTGGATAAACTTAAACATCAATTTAGGAAGTGCTGTAGTCGGTACTATAGGTGGGGTAACAAACCCGGTAAAATGCTGGCCAGAGCCCTGAGGACTCAAAGAGCTCGTTCTTTTATCTCCTCTAAAAAGGATGAGAGGGGTCGGGTTTTCCACGATACTGGTCAGATTGCAGGAGCTTTCTGCTCTTATTATTCCTCATTGTATAATCTCCCTCCCCCTGATCCACCCTGACATTAGTGGGAAGCAATGAGCTATTGAGGTGTACCTATCTAGAATCAGGTTCCCTAAACTTGCTGACCTTGCCAGGTAAGAACTAGAAAAGCCTTTCACTCTACTTGAATTGGAGGAGGTAATTAAATCCCCCCATCAGGGAAAAGTCCAGGCCCAGATGGCTTTACTATCAATTATTATTAGGCCATCAGGGATAAACTAGCTCCTATACTTTTGCAGGCCTTCAATACTGTCTCAACTAAGACCCCTTTTTCTCACCAATCCCTGGAGGCAAATATAACAGTTATTCCCAAAGACGACAAGGACCCCTCCCTATGTCCCAGCTACCACCCAATCTCTCTGCTCAACGTCGATGTCAAATTATTTGCCAAGCTCCTTGCCAATAGATTGAAACATCTCCTACCTTCTATTATTCATAATGAATAAGTAGGATTTGTTCTGGGATGTGAAGATAGGGACAATACCTCCAAAATTATAGCGCTCATTCATCACATTTCAACTATGGAGGCCGCAGTTATTTTGTTGTCTACAGATGCTGAGAAGGCTTGACAGAATAGACTGGAGCTTTATGTCTGGGGTGTTGGGTCATCTCGGACTGGGTCCTGTCTGCTTTCAGCATATTCTTGCCCTCTACCGTTATCCCTCTGCTTGTGTTAGAGTTAATGGCTCCCTTTCTGATTCTTTCTCTATTAATAATGGGGCTAGACAGGGCTGTCCTCTATCTCTCCTAATTTTTATTCTCTGTATGGAGGCTCTGGCAAGGTCAATCAGGTTGAACCCAGATATATCAGGTTTTCGGATAAGTAATTCTGAATACAGACTAGCTCTATTCGCTGATGATTTATTGGCCATGATTACGAACCCCGTTGCCTAGTTACCAAACCTAGTTGATGAATTTAAGATTCTTGGAGACCTCTCTAATTTTAGGGTCAACTACTATAAGTCGGTTGCCTTAAATATTACGGCACCTGCTCAGATGGTAGCAGGCCTTAAATCAGCATATCCATTTACCTGGCATGCTTCTCAACTGAAATATCTGGGTGTCATCATCACTAGGGACCTGTGTCGCTTATTTGAAACCAATTTCTCTTCCCTCTTAAATAAAATACATTCTGATCAACATTTGTGGAAGTCCAGGCCCTTCTCGTGGTTTGAGAGGTTAGGGGTTCTCAAAATCAATTCTCTCCCCAAGATTATGTACCTGTTGCAGATCCTACCTATTAAGCTACAGTCCAGTTGGTTTCTAGAGGTCCAAGCGCTGATTAGGGAATTTGTTTGGGGAGGTAGTACTCCTCGTTTGAAGTTAGACATCCTGTTCCATCATAAAAACAGAGGGGGGCTACATCTCCCTAATATTCAAGGTTACTACCGGGCCTGTCCCCTCCATAGAATTTTAGAATGGCCCAGGACAGACTCCACTAAACAATGGGTACAAATTGAAAACCAAGCACTAGGGATTCCTATATCAATAGCTCCATGGCTTCTCTCCCTCCCCTGCTCTTCCCATCCTACTATTGGACCCACTTTAAATTGTTGGAAAACTCTGAGACGGTCCCCCTCGATCTTATCACTTCATTCTTCATGCATGTCATTTCTCTTTAACGATGAATTCCCCCTGGGTATGGATGGTATAGCTTTTCATTCCTGGTTCAAGGTAGGACTTTTTAGAATCATACAGCGGATGAGTAAAGGCAGTTTTATTCCCTTTGACGAAGTACGGGAGAAATGGAACCTCCCATTACGGGAACATCGCTTGGCCTTATACAGTTTTTCGCCTACCTCTTACTCCTTTTGAACAACTTTGTGCTGGCTCAGCCCCCCCGACACATACTATTTCTCTAATCTATAATTTTTTGTCGGCAGACTCTAGCCTTCCCTTACCTAGTTTCACAAAAGTCTGGGACTGTGAAATTGGGGAAAATCTAGGCGAAGTTAAGTGGGAAAAATTATTTAAATTAGCCCATGCATGTTCTTCCAGTGTTTGTGTCGTAGAGACCCAATATAACCTTTTTTTCCATTGGTACAGATGTCCGGAAACTGTCTCTAAAATGGGGATAGGTGTGCCTAATATTTGTTGGTGGTGTTCTAATGCCCCGGGCAACCCTCTCCATATTTGGTGGCAATGCCCCACCCTCCAACCTTTTTGGAAGATGGTTCTTATCCTATCTGCAAAAATTTTAGGAGACGCAGTCCCTACAGACCCTTTGTTTTGGTTGTTCCATTTATCGTCCAGACCCCTCTCAAGATATAAGAAATCTCTGTTGTGCCATTTAAATAATGCAGCTAAAGCAGTTATCCCAGTAATATGGTGTTCCTCTTCTCCTCCAACGGTGATGGATTGGTTCAATATGATAGATTTCTATATGGATATGGATGATATACTGAATTCTGCTGACTGGGGTTATGAGTCCTTTAGATACACCTGGTTTCTTTGGATAGATTTTAAGGAGTCTGCTACCTTTAAAGCTATTCTTTCCTGCTCTCCCTCCTAAATTCTATGGGTACGTTTCCCAGTGTGTCGGACTGAGGGCCTGATTCTGAGTTGGGAATAGAGAGAGAGATAGCACTTAACTGTGTACCTGGACAAACCATGTTGCAATGCAAGGGGTGTAAATACATAAAAAAAATTGCATGTAGGGTAAATACTGGCTGCTTTTACATGTAGCCCACAAATACTGCACAGCTTTATTATTACTCTACAAATTAGATGTCAGGTTGGACACCTCCCTCCCAAATCTAAATCTCTCTGCACATTTTAGATCTGCCCCACCTGCAGTGCAGCATGGTTTCACCAAGATGATCAGTTGAGGGAGATATCTCTTTATTCCCAACTCTTTGGCCGTTCTATAACTTCACTCTATATCTACTTTAGTTTTAATTGTTTTTGTATATATGAGTTTGCACCTTTGGAGTGAAAGTGAGTACTTTTCCCCCTCTTTTTCTTCCCCTTCCCTATCCTTCCCCCCCTTTCTTTCCTTTGTCCAGATGCCTTTTTATTTTTATTTTCACATTATGTTGGAAAGTATTATTGTTTTTGTATGTATATTTTATTTTTGTTTTGTGATTTATTAACTATTTATGATAGGTAATATGGTGTTAGATGCTTTTTCCAGTGGTTCTGAAAACAAACTGAGTTTCTCCCCTCTCTCAGATTTGCCACAGTTTTTTTGAATGTATGTATTATCTCTATTTTGTTGAATTCAATAAAAATACAATTTGCACTAAAAGTATAAACATTCATTCATTCTTGACAGTTCATTACCGAGAGTCCATCAATTATACAAATATTCCTCATTATTTCTTATCTATCTTAAAAGGGAGTCTACCATACATGTGATCATGTTGTTATCTCTCAGTACATTCCAAAACTCTGAAGTCTATGACGGTCAATATAACCTCTCTAAATTCAATTCACTGTTTTGTACAATTGTGAATAACCTTTTTTTCCTTCTTAAAGGTATATACAATTCTGCTCCAAGATGGAGTATTCATGTGGATAGCTTTAAGATCAGATTTCTCAAATGGAAACTGTGACATGACAAAAATAAACAAGAGCATACGTTTGCCACTATCATAGTAATTATAAAAATATAGTCAAATATTAATACACGTGTTAAGATAAATTTAGATGAGGAGTAGAGATTGATGGGCAAACAGATGGTCAATATGATGTGGTTTAGAAGAAAGAGAGGAGATATGGGTAGAGGGCAAAGAGGTGGGAAGGGAGAGCCAGTCAGCACTAAGTAGTTGTATCATCGGTTCTTGGTATGGTAGTATCGGTTCTATATAGTAGTTAGGGGAGGTTCAGCCTTAAAATGACTTTTCCAAAAGGACCAAGATTTGACAAAATGGTCTGGAGTGTCATGAATAACTGACGTGATGCGTTCTAATCTATATGTGGGCCAGACAGCATTGATGGTAGCAGACAAAGAGGATTGGGCACAAGATTTACAGCAAGCTGCGATTTGACATTTGGCCGTGTTTAAAATATGTTTGATTAATTTTTGCTGTGGGCGCAAAATATTAGGAATGGGTCGGGATAGCAGGGTGTAAGAATGAGATGTGGGAATTTGTACATGGACTATAGTTCTACTTAATTTATGAACTTCAGGCCAGAACAGCTGAATAAGAGGACATGCCCACCAAATATGCAGCAGGGTTCCCCGTTGACCACATGATCTCCAACATAGATCAGAAGACGAGGGGAAAATTGAATGTAGACGGGAGGGCACTAAGTACCAACGGAAAAAAAGTTTGTAGGAATTTTCTTTTATTTGGACCGAGATCGAGCTTTTAGCAATTGCCAGCCTAATTTTGTACTATTCCTCCGGGGTCAGGGTCTCACCCAGATCTCTTTCCCATGCTATCTCATGCGTTTCTTTGTGGGATTGATTATGGGAAAGCAATAGTTGTTATAAGGTTGAGATAAGCCCTCTAGATGAATTGTGATGTTGACATATTGATTCTATAGGGGTCTTATTAATGAAGGTGGATGATTTGTGGAGGGAGTTATGAAAGTGTTGCAATTGTAAAACACTTTATGAGGTAAAGAAAAACGAGACTGAAGGTCAGTAAAATCTGGGAATGTTCGAAGATGTGCGAGGTTGAAAGGAAAAATAATATCATGACAGGTCCAGTGGTAAAAAGCTAGGGGATTCATACCCAGAGGAAATGCCGGATAATTCCAAAGTGGGACCAAAAGAGGGTTGGATGAACGCAACTCATAATGTCAAACACAGAAATCCCATGTAGACAATGTGAAGCACACAGTCGGTAAGAGTGTGATAGTGTGTGGACGATTATGAGGAGCACATCAAAGAAAATTAGAGTACATCTGTAAGGTATCTGCCTCAAATTCTATGAGTGGGAGGAGCATGCCATAAAACTCATGAAGCAAGTTGTGTTGCATGGAAATATTTAATAAGATCGGGGACGCCCATCCCTCCAGAGTCATGGTGCTTTTGAGGTAGGCGCATCTTAACTCTAGGTTTTTTCCCAGCCCAAATAAAATGTGAAATTCAATTTGGAGGTTTTTCAGTACAGGAGTGGGGATATGTATTGGGAGTGTTTGCCAAAGATATAAGAGGCGATGGAGTATAGTTATCTTGACCGCAGCCATACGTCCTATACAGGATAAGAATAGCCCATTCCAGGCAGATAGATCTGATGCTATCGAAGAGAGTAATCTCGAGAAAATAGCTGGATAGAATGCAGAATCTGATTTGGATAGATAAACTACCAAGTATTTAAGTTTATCAGTCTGCCACCTAATTGAAGGCGGCAGAGTTCAGAGGTTGGAACATGAAGGTCCAAGATTTCCATTTTATCTGTATTAAGTTTATAATTAGAAACTTGGCTATAAATCTTGATTTCATTGAATAAGTGTGAAAAGGATATGTGTGGATTAGTGAGTGTTAAAATCACGTAATCTGCATACAAGGCAACTTTGTGATCATTGTGTCCAACATGGATACCCGAGATATGGCGATTAAGTCTAATTCTTGCTTCATTACCAGGGCGAACAAAAGAGGGGACAGCCCTGACAGGTACCTTTCCTAATGGGAAAAGAAGTCGACGAAAAGCCGTTAACCAGAATGGAAGCTGAGGGGTTTAGGTAAAGCGAGGATACTCCCTTATTAAATTCTCCGGTCAAACCAATATTATTAAGGGTTTGCTGGATAAACGACCAAGCTACTCTGTCGAAAGCTTTTTCTGCATCAGGCTGGCGTGGATTGTTCATGTGTTAGTTAGACGCCTAGTGTAATCAGCAGCTTGTCTATTTAGGCTGAAACCTACTTGATCTGGATGAACTAAGAAAGGCAAAATGGGAACTAGGCGGTTGGCTAAGATTTTGGCAAAGAGCTTTCAGTCAACATTTTAGGCCCAAATTCAATTAGTGGTGAAAAGTCAGAAAAGTTTTGCATGTCCAACTTTCCGCCTCCTTCACCTGTTTCATAGGCAAAAACTTTACACGCGCATCCCCGCTTTTCGCCTTATTCAATTCCTATGTAGGTGAAAACGGAAAGCGGCGAATGCGGAACAGGCAGAAAGTACTGTCAGAAATGGGGAAATCAGTCTGTACCCCCAAAAAAGATGCACTGACATAGGGAATCAATGTAGTTGTGTACTAATAGCCCTAATAAAAGGGTTTGGGGTACTTAAGTTGTGTAAATTGCTTCTTATTAGCGTCTTTGCAAAAGTGGTGAAAAATGGCGTAAAGCTGTATTTTTTGGTGAAAATAAGTAGTGCTGTCAACTTTGGGGTACTTGAAACTGGGGGCTAGTATGTTTTTATGTCTCTAAAGTGAACTTTTAAAAAACGAACCTGCGGCATGCACCTGCGATCCTAAAAACACCTGACCCATCCTTGCAGACCCCCAAGAAGTCTATTTAGCTAGTTTTAATGCTTGTCCCCCCACTTTGTAATTTTATGCCCCCAAAATGAATGTACTTTTTTGGAATGTTATGGTTTTCTTTTTTGTACATTTGTCCTTTGGGGGGCTGTCCCAAGGGTTCTGGGTCATTTCCCTACGTTTACACCCCAAAATAATGATTTTGCACTTCTTTTCACCTGCTATTCATTGGAGAAACTACTTTGCCTATTACATTGCGTTGAGTTTCCGCTTAGGCAAATTCCGTCTGGAATTGAATTTGGAGATAAGTTCCAAAAAAGCGAAAAGCGGCAATACAGTAGGTGAAACTTTTTTTTGCCGCTTACGGCTTTTCGTGTCTAATTGAACTTGGCTTTCATATCTAAAGGGTCTCAGGGCCTGATTCAGAGTTGGGAATAGAGAGAGATCTCTCTCTCTCAACTGATCATCTTGGTGAAACCATGTACATTGTGAAGTAGGAGCATAGCTGAGAATGGAGCTTCCTATAGATGTTCCCACTCCAGTGACAGCTGCTTGGGGCAGTAACTGCAATAATAAGCTGTGCACCCTTTGGAATCTCACTCTAGCACATGTATTCTGTCAATTTAAGTTAAATGATCAGAATATATAATACAATCTCCTCTATTGACTAATAACAATGATTCAAAGTAGATAAAAGTCAGATCCTAGGTGCTATACATGAATAAAGCAGCTACCCCTTAATGTCATATAGTGTATCACCGAAGCATTCTATTCCCCCATTGAGTACCATGCCCCAACGTGATACTGCCACTGATTGCTGTTTTTCTCTTCACTTCAGTATTCCCCCGCAGGCTGGCCATACCCCACTGGCACAGTTCAGTACGGGGTTATGACATGCACTTTCTCCAGGTGCCATGGTTCCACGCTACTCCTCTGGTTGCACCCATTATACAATGATGGCATATGTGTTGGGAACTGTAATTCCACCTGGTTGTCAATCCTGAAGTATAAGAAAAAAATTAATAATATAATGTGTTTAATAAAATTAGGTGTCATTTTTCTGAAACTTGTTGATGTTAAAAAATACAGTATATTCCTAATCTGACTTTAGTGGGAATTGAACCCTAGTGTTAGGATGTGTTAAGCCCCACTGCCATCTCACAGGCTGTGTTTGAAAAATGACAGTTGGGAGCTGATTGGCTGGTACCTTATCACAGACTTATCACTTTTCACTCTGTCTCCTCACACTGCTTATTGAAGTTGAGTGGTGATTTCATAGATCACCCCTCAACCCTACTAAGTTAAGCAATCATTTGTAAGGAATGTCATCACTGTGTGAGCGCTGCAAATCACTGCTGCACGGGGAGTGTTTAATAAAATGTGTTATCATGCCGAGACTTGCAGATATATCACCAGCTGAGGGGTGTTGTGCTGTATTGGGTCATGAGTGCTGGGAAAGGGGTGAAAGGTGCTGTGGTGGGAGAGGGGTGCTGACACCATGCTGTTTTGAGAGAGGGGAGTGCTATGCTGAGTGAGGGCCAGAGTGATGGGTGCTGTGCTGGGAGAGGTGTGATGGGTGCTGTGCTGGGAGACGGGTGATGGGTGCTGTGCTGGGAGAGGGGTGATGGGTGCTGTGCTGGGAGAGGGGTGATGAGTGCTGTGCTGGGAGATGGGTGATGGGTGCTGTGCTGGGAGAGGGGTGATGAGTGCTGTGATCTGTGCTGTGCTGGGAGAGGGGTGATGAGTGCTGTGATCTGTACTGTGCTGGGAGAGGGGTGATGGGTGCTGTGCTGGGAGTGGGGTGATGAGTGCTGTGATCTGTGCTGTGCTGGGAGAGGGGTGATGAGTGCTGTGCTGGGAGAGGGGTGATGGGTGCTGTGCTGGGAGAGGGGTGATGAGTGCTGTGATCTGTGCTGTGCTGGGAGAGGGGTGCTGAGTGCTGTGATCTGTGCTGTGCTGGGAGAGGGGTGATGAGTGCTGTGATCTGTGCTGTGCTGGGAGAGGGGTGATGAGTGCTGTGATCTGTACTGTGCTGGGAGAGGGGTGATGAGTGCTGTGATCTGTACTGTGCTGGGAGAGGGGTGATGAGTGCTGTGATCTGTGCTGTGCTGGGAGAGGGGTGATGGGTGCTGTGATCTGTGCTGTGCTGGGAAAGGGGTGATGGGTGCTGTTCTGGGAGAGGGGTGATGAGTGCTGTGATCTGTGCTGTGCTGGGAGAGGGGTGATGAGTGCTGTGATCTGTACTGTGCTGGGAGAGGGGTGATGGGTGCTGTGCTGGGAGAGGGGTGATGAGTGCTGTGATCTGTGCTGTGCTGGGAGAGGGGTGATGAGTGCTGTGCTGGGAAAGGGGTGATGGGTGCTGTGCTGGGAGAGGGGTGATGAGTGCTGTGATCTGTGCTGTGCTGGGAGAGGGGTGATGAGTGCTGTGATCTGTACTGTGCTGGGAGAGGGGTGATGAGTGCTGTGATCTGTACTGTGCTGGGAGAGGGGTGATGAGTGCTGTGATCTGTGCTGTGCTGGGAGAGGGGTGATGAGTGCTGTGATCTGTACTGTGCTGGGAGAGGGGTGATGAGTGCTGTGATCTGTACTGTGCTGGGAGAGGGGTGATGAGTGCTGTGATCTGTGCTGTGCTGGGAGAGGGGTGATGGGTGCTGTGATCTGTGCTGTGCTGGGAAAGGGGTGATGGGTGCTGTGCTGGGAGAGGGGTGATGAGTGCTGTGATCTGTGCTGTGCTGGGAGAGGGGTGATGAGTGCTGTGATCTGTACTGTGCTGGGAGAGGGGTGATGGGTGCTGTGCTGGGAGAGGGGTGATGAGTGCTGTGATCTGTGCTGTGCTGGGAGAGGGGTGATGAGTGCTGTGATCTGTGCTGTGCTGGGAAAGGGGTGATCTGTGCTGTGCTGGGAGAGGGGTGATGAGTGCTGTGCTGGGAAAGGGGTGATGGGTGCTATGCTGGGAGAGGGGTGATGAGTGCTGTGATCTGTGCTGTGCTGGGAGAGGGGTGATGAGTGCTGTGATCTGTGCTGTGCTGGGAAAGGGGTGATGGGTGCTGTGCTGGGAGAGGGGTGATGAGTGCTGTGATCTGTACTGTGCTGGGAGAGGGGTGATGGGTGCTGTGCTGGGAGAGGGGTGATGAGTGCTGTGATCTGTGCTGTGCTGTGCTGGGAGAGGGGTGATGAGTGCTGTGCTGGGAAAGGGGTGATGGGTGCTGTGCTGGGAGAGGGGTGATGAGTGCTGTGATCTGTGCTGTGCTGGGAGAGGGGTGATGAGTGCTGTGATCTGTGCTGTGCTGGGAGAGGGGTGATGAGTGCTGTGATCTGTGCTGTGCTGGGAGAGGGGTGATGAGTGCTGTGATCTATACTGTGCTGGGAGAGGGGTGATGTGTGCTGTGATCTGTACTGTGCTGGGAGAGGGGTGATGAGTGCTGTGATCTGTGCTGTGCTCGGAAAGGGGTGATGGGTGCTGTGCTGGGAGAGGGGTGATGAGTGCTGTGATCTGTGCTGTGCTGGGAGAGGGGTGATGAGTGCTGTGATCTGTGCTGTGCTGGGAAAGGGGTGATGGGTGCTGTGCTGGGAGAGGGGTGATGAGTGCTGTGATCTGTGCTGTACTGGGAGAGGGGTGATGAGTGTTGTGCTGGGAAAGGGGTGATGGGTGCTGTGCTGGGAGAGGGGTGATGAGTGCTGTGATCTGTGCTGTGCTGGGATAGGGGTGATGAGTGCTGTGATCTGTGCTGTGCTGGGAGAGGGGTGATGAGTGCTGTGATCTGTGCTGTGCTGGGAGAGGGGTGATGAGTGCTGTGATCTGTACTGTGCTGGGAGAAGGGTGATGAGTGCTGTGCTGGGAGAGGGGTGATGAGTGCTGTGATCTGTGCTGTGCTGGAAGAGGGGTGATGAGTGCTGTGCTGGGAGAGGGGTGATGAGTGCTGTGATCTGTGCTGTGCTGGGAGAGGGGTGATGGGTGCTGTGCTGGGAGAGGGGTGATGAGTGCTGTGATCTGTGCTGTGCTGGGAGAGGGGTGATGAGTGCTGTGATCTGTGCTGTGCTGGGAGAGGGGTGATGAGTGCTGTGATCTGTGCTGTGCTGGGAGAGGGGTGATGAGTGCTGTGATCTGTGCTGTGCTGGGAGAGGGGTGATGGGTGCTGTGATCTGTGCTGGAAGAGGGGTGAAGGGTGCTGTGTTTGGTGAAAGTTGTAGTGCGGCACCCACTTGTCCCTTTCAGCTGAGAGCATTCCTGCGACCGGCACCCAGAACAGCTCACACAGACGCAAGTTCATACAGTGACCGGCACGCACACTGCCCTTGTGGATACCAAGGGGTAAATTTACTAAAGTGAGAGTTTTTAGAAGTGAGTTTTAGAAGTGATGTTGCCCATAGCAACCAATCAGATTCTACTTAACATTTAACTAGCACCTTCTAGAAGATAATAGCTAGAATCTGATTTGTTGCTATGGGCAACATCACTTTTTAAACCCACTTCTAAAAACTCTCACGTTAGTAAATTTACCCCCAAGTGTCATACCAAGCCGTAGCACCATCAACGACCAGCACGTCCGCACCCCACGGGCTCGTGGCGTCCTGTTATGTACATAAGAGCCCATCCATGGTATGACAAAGTGAGGTGGCTGCCAGCTGCCAGCTCAGGAAGAGACAGCGGGATGAGACAAGATGGCGGCCAGAGGCGGCAGGAACGGGCTTCTGAAGAAATGGAAAATTGACGACAAACTGGTAAAAGTTGACAAGTGGGACAACCCTCCATACCTCCCCCCTTGGACCCAATCAGCTGACTGTATACATGCTCCTCAGTTCACTGCTGATTTCTCATTCTGATGGAGCGCACTGCAGCTGTTCACCGCACACTGGGCCTGATTCAGAGCCGGACACTCTGAACGAGCGCCCGCTCTGAATCAGGGCATTGTTTTTGTTGTTGCGGCCTCTTGGCCACTCGCATAGCTGTGGGTTACCACCCACAGCTTATGTCAGCGGCCATGATGATGGTCGTGATGGTCAAGACCATCGTGACCATCGGGCTTGCAATGAGACCCTTGCAGTAGGGTCTCGTTGCTGCAAGCCCCAGTGGACTTCCTGCTCTATTAGAGCAGGAAGTCCACCTACTGACATCACGAGTGATGTCAGTAGGGCCGCCCACAAGTGGCAGGCGTTCCTTCAGGAATGCCTCCATTTGCTCAGCCACCCCCCTTCCCCGCCTTCCAAACGCGGCAGCTGTCAATCAACATTGACAGCTACCCCTTTTGGATGCGAGCGCCGGAGCGAGTGCTTTTTGCGCTCGCTCCCGGGCTCGTGCACGCCATGCGTGTGCACTGGGCCACCATTGACCCGCTTGCGAGCGCATAGCGCTCGCGAGCGGGTCTGAATCAGCCCCACTGTGCGCATGATGGGCTCAATGCAAGCCATCTGACTACAGCTGACAAGCAGCTGAAACGGGACTTCCAATTCTGGTTCCTTACACGCTCACTAGCAGGCAGGTCTCTGCACAGGTAACTAATTCTACTTTTCTACTTCCTGGTGGCAACCTGACTGATCTAGGTGAATTCAACTCCTGCAATACCCGATGGCATCAGGGGTCATCTAACTCCCGCTAAATAGATCTTTAACAACCCACCACTACACTTTACTTTCCATAGGCACCAACCCCCTACTCTCTCATCACTTGTCCAATACTTGGTAACAAGTACAATAGGTGAAAGTAGAAGTGGGAGACACTTGTGTGCCTTACTATTACTTATTCCAAATAAATCCTGTGTTATATTTGACATGCTTGTATTGACTATATATTTCTGACTATAAGAGGGTAATACACATACTCATTGTATATACAAGAGGGGATTTTTTACTACATAACCAACTATGAGCCGTATTCAATATGAGCTTAGCAGCGATACTTTTCGCGGCCCGGACTTTCCGCCTACTTCGCCCGTTTTGCAGGCGGAAAAGTATCGCGCGCGTGCACGCTTTACCCCGTATTCAATTTGAAAGAACGCAAAAACGAGACCCGGCAAAACTTGAACAGGTTGGCAAATTTGGGAAATCAGCCTGACACCCCTCAAATGATGCTCTGACATGAGGGTTAGCTAAGGTACCCCCCGATTTGGCTTGCTGAAAGTATTTGGTGTTTTTAAACGGGCTCAATAGCTGCTAAATAGCGTTTTTTAATAAGTGGTGCAGAATAGTATTTAGGAGGTTTTTTTGCAGAAAATAACTTATCCCAGTAAATTTGGGGTACTTGAAATGGGGGTCAGCATATTTAAAAGTTGCTAAAGTGAAGTTGAAAAATAGTGAAAAATCCACCTGCCGCAAACACCTGCAATAAAAAAACACCTGGGGCCTACTTGGGGACCCCCCCAGAGTCAAGTTCGCTAGTTTTTAACGTTGTACCCCAACATTATTTTTTTCACCCCCTTTTTCAAAGTCATTTTTTGGGGTATCCTTAAGTGTTTTTTTTATTTTTTTACACAGTTTACCTTTGGGGGACTGTCTGAAGGCTGCAGGGGGGTTCCCGCAACATTGCACCCCAAAACCCCAATTCTGAACTTTTTTCCGCCTACTATTCATAGGCAAAACTCTTCCGCCTATTACATTGCATTGACTTTCCACCTAGGCGGAAAGTCTTTCAAATTGAATACGGGGTAAAAGCCAAACATGCGAAAATTATGTCATCGGCGAAAAGTTTCCGCCAAAAACACGCAAAACTGACTTTTCGCCTCAAATTGAATATGGCCTAATGTCTTTTATTGTTCACATGTAATCAATAGGGAAACTGAAAAAATTGACTGGGCTATGGCTGCTGTGTGCATGCTGCTGCTGGGGGTGGGGGCTGACAGAGTGACAGACACTCTGGTTAGCCAATCAGCTGCAGCACATAGGACAGTCCCACCCCCAGCTCACTGTCACTGGTGCTGCTCTCAGTGAACACTGGTTGGCTGCATCGGTGTCTGGCTGCTGCAGCTCTTGGTAAGCAGCAGTGAGATGTTTCATTCAAGTTTAATTAGTTAATACAGCACGTTTTATTTCTTCAATAACAAGTTTGATTTACCACAAAACATGTTTTACATCTAAAACTACATACAGTACATCCTTATAATTCTTGAGCCTTGATAAAGGTGGACACACCGAAACAGCTGTCGGGGCTGGGAGCTATCATTCATTATACCTGCAATTTCAACTACTTGGTTTTGATAAGTATTATGTTGATACAATACAGCATGATGGCATCATGTGTCTCTGAATAAATGTTTTAAACTTATTTGCTACTTGGAAGGTGTGCTGGTTTGCTTCTATTCTTAGCTGAGAAGCAAGTAGGAGTGTGTTGTTATATATGTATATGTATATATACAGTATATATATATATAGATCCAATGGATAAGCACTCCAAAAAATCTGGTAATGTAGCCCCCGTGCCCTCCGAATAAATGGATGCACAACGAAAAGAAGGCAGCGGCACTGAGGGTCTTAAACAAATAGAATTTTTTACCACCAACGTTTCAGGGCCAAGATGCCCGTTTGTCAAGGTAAAACAAACATCACTGTACATAATCTTACCTTAAATAACCACACCACTTAGCGTGACCAACAGCCTCGTGGGACCCGCACATCTGCACACTGCAGAGTGCGTCCCTCGATGTTGACGGCAAGGCGCTCCCCGTGTTCCCGTTCCCATAGCAACGGAGTACGCAACAGAGTTCCCTTCCATCTCTCGGCTGCCACACAAAGATAAACATCCAGTGAAACACCAACACCAGTTAAAAAACACAGGACAGGAACAAATAGTAAAAGTGCAAAATCCAATAACAAGAGCACTCTAACATAGTAATACAATGCAATACGGGGCAAACCTCTAAACAATGATGGTTATGCCAAAAATTCCGTTAATGTCACTATTATGCAGTGCTGATAATCCGTTATATCAAACTGTGCTGGAACATGAAAAGGGGTCTATAATGGAAGTCATACTAAGCGCATGGCAAAATGGATAAACATAGAGATTACTTATCGATTGTAATAATGGTATCAAGGTAATCAAAATGAAAAACTAGAAGGACAAAGATCTGAAGCAAATGTAATGTTGTAAAGTGGATATCTATATGGAGCATGATCTGTAATATGTGTAATGATCTGATCATGTAAAATATGATTATAGCATGTTCCAGCAGATTTTATCGTTCAGTCTTTTAGGATTAATAGTGTCCAAAGTCATAATCCATCTTTCTTCGCATCTCAAAATTTGACCTGCTCTGTCCCCTCTTCTCACTGAATCAGATATGTGATCAATTATTTTATGTTGAAAATTTGATGAACTATGGACCTCATTCAGAGTCGGTCGAAGCGGCCGCACGGTCGTACGGGAAAAGGGGCCGGATATGCAAATGATGCACTCACAAGTTGCGTCCCTAAGATCGGATCAGTAGCTGGCCGACCAAGGGGAGGAAGCGGCCGGAAGACAAAAAAATACGCCCCCTTCTCGTACGCATTACACGTCATCTCCGGGCATATAAGGATTAATCGAGACCATCGGGAACCATCGGAACTGGTCGTAGAGCTTAAGGTTGACCATACCCTCTCTTAAGCTCTACGATCATGTCAGTGTAAAAACCTCCCATGTCACATGTGCCATGACGCTACTTTGTTAATTATGCACTCCCATAAAACGCAGTTCGCATAATGAGGCACGCCTGTGTTCGGATCTCCACTCCCCCGTTTTCAAGCACCTTCCCCTGTTACCACCCACAAACGCCTCATTCTGTCACTCAAACTACCGACCTGGCTGTGTTCAAGGAGAGAGAAATTTCTGATCGTAGCAGCTAGTTTGCGCACGCGCATTGCGAACTTTCCGCATGCGCAGTTTAGCGAACATCGGTGGCGTACGACCGTGCGGTCGCTACGACCGACTCTGAATGAGGTCCTATGTTCCCTCTCGACATAGTGTCTAGCAACAGGCTGATCTGTAGGTTTTCCTGAAAGGGCTGCACGTATCACTGAGCGGTGTAAAGCCATGCGTTCCCGCATCGTTCGCACTGTTTTTCCAACATATAGCATGCCACAGGGGCAAATGGTAATATAAACAATAAACGGGGTGGTACAGGTGACAACATGTCTGATCTTATATAATTTGCAACTATGTGGATTTTTGAAGTCAATTCCTGTTAACATGTTGCATTTGAAGCACTTATAACATCCTGGTGGTTTATGAACCACTATGCTGTCCTGTGCTGTAGGTTTAAAACCCGTAATGTCGGTATGCATGACATAGTCCTTTAAGTTCCGACTTCTGGTAAAGCAAGTCATTGGTCTTTGTCCATGAAGACCAGGTAGTTCTTTATCCGACATAATGATCGGCCACAAAGCTTTAGTGGCATGTTGTAATACGGGACTCGCTGTAGAATATTGGTGTTTCCAGGTTATTACTTGCTCTTTTTTCTTAGTAGTAGTTTGCAACAATGTTTCCCGTGAGAGTTGTAAGACCTCTTGTTTCTGTTTTTTCAAAAGGTTCAAATTATATCCTCTGTTCCTGAATTTAGTAATAACTAGATCCATAGCGGAATCGGTATGAAATCCCGGCTGCCGCATGGCCGGCAGTTCGATTCCCGGCAGCGGCAGCCCGACAAAACAGCAGAGCCCAGCGCTGGAAATCCTGATCGTCCCTAAGGTAAGTATCTACTAACCTAACCTAACCGCCTAACCCTAACACTCCTTAGGAGTGCCTAGCTCTAACCCCCCCTCTAAGTGCCTAACCCTAACCCTCCCTTCCCCGCTGCCTAAACCTAAGTCCCCCGGGTGGGTGCCTAACCCTAAGACCCCCCCGGGGGTGCCTAACCCTAACCCTCCCTCCCCCTAGCCTAACCCTAACCCTCCTGGGGGGGTGCCTAACCCTAAGTCCCCCCGGGTGCCCTAAACCTAACCCTCCCCCCCCACGTGGCTGTCCGCTCGCGGCGCCCGGCATCCCTTCGATTGGGATGCCGGGCGTCGGTCTCCCGGCGTCAAGAAAATGACAGGCGTCTAGAAATAGACGCCGGTCATTTATCCCATGTCGGGATAAAGCAGTCGGGAAGCCGGCTGTCGGGATTCCGGCAGCCGGCTTCCCGATTGTATACCTCCATAGCTTGTTCTACCTCATCCCTCTCACTAGTGATACGTGCTGCCCTAATCATTTGTGATTTAGGTAAGCCTTTCTTCAATGTTTGTGGGTGATGTCTTGCTGACAACAATAAGTTATTTTTATCTGTGGGTTTGGTGTAAACATTGGTAATTCATTTACCATCCCTAACAGAAACTTGTACATCCAAATAGTTAATTGTTACCTTTATGTATTGAAATGTTAGTTTGATGGGTGAAGACCTCTCATTAATCTGCTGCATGAGTTCCAGAAATAGATCCTCCCCACCAGTCCAGCACATAAAGAGGTCGTCTAGGTAACGACAAAAATACAATATGTGTTCAGCGGTTGTTGAACTTGAGAAGAACATTTATGATTCTTCTTGTAGAATGTAAATATTTGCATAAGCAGGTGCCACGTTGCTACCCATGGCACACCCCGATGCTTGTAGAAAGAAAGTGCCATTATATAAAAAATAATTCAGTGTTAGAGTTAGTTCTAAAAGTTTCAAAAGGAAATCCAAGTCCAGTTCATGCATCTTTTCAGCAGTCAAAAAACACCGCATTGCTTCCAGTACTTGTGAATGGGGAATCACAGTGTATAAATTACAGACATCCATGGTGCATAACAACGTTCCTGATGGAACTGTGTTCACATGGTTAATGTTGTTAAGGAAGGATGTCGTATCTTTCAAAAACCTGGTATGGTTGGATAAATACGGTTGTATCACACTGTCAAGGAATTGAGATATTGGTTGAAAGACTGAGTTCCTGGCAGAGATTATTGGGCGACCCGGTGGGTTATTTAAAGATTTGTGTATCTTAGGTACTGTATATATAATAATAGGTACCACCGGGTTATCTTGAATCAAAGCTGCATGCAATTTTTCAGTAATAAGGCCCTCACTAGTCGCCTCCTGAGGATAATATTCAGGGTTTTTTTATATTCCAAAGTGGGATCAGTTTCCAGACAAGTGTATACGCTTTCATCCGAAAGTTGTCGTCGTAATTCGTTTTTGTCATCTTCTAGGTTTTCTATCACGACTGCTCCACCTTTGTCAGCTGGCCGAAAGATGACATCCCGATAATTGCTGAGATCCCTCAGGGCGGTTTGTTCAACTTTAGATAGATTATGATGTACTGGTGTTTCAGCCGCCTTATATCGCTGGACGGAATCATCCAACAGTCTGGTAAAAGTTTTTATCGATGGATTATTCGATTGTGGATCAAATTTAGATTTTGATCTTTGCTGTAAAAAGGATGTAAATCTCTCATTAGTTGACAAGTTGTGTTTATGCTGGAAATGTTCCCGTAGATGCAGTTTTCTTGAGAATTTCTGGAGATCAAGTTGCCATTGATATTCACTATGCACATTGGTCAGCACAAAAGATAGACCTTTATTAAGTACTCTCATTTCTATATCGCTGAATGATCTGGATGACAGATTGTATGTTAATTCCTCTTTCTGGCTCCTGGTCCTCTGGAGCCTTTCATTCCCCCCCCCCCCCCAACGGGAGGGCGTCCTTTGGGTACTATGTCTGTTTCTACCGGTGCATCTAAAGGGAGTAATGCATCCCTATTGGGTCCCTCTGTATCTTGAACTGTGAAATCACTGTCACTGTTTGAAGTAGCTTGACCACTTTCAAATCCTCCTCTGCGTTATCTCCAATTCTGTTTGGAACGAAAGAAAGGTTGTGTCCTAGGTTCTCCGCCCATTAGCCAACGATAAACCTTGTTCTCATCATAGTCAGATTTAACGGTATGGTATTTGTTTTGTGTGAATTTTATTAAGTCCCTGCGATAAGCGTCACACTGGTTCTTAATCTTGTGATGTAATTCTTGTGCTGCAGTGTTATCCAAAACACTTTTATGGGCAGTTCCCAAACTAGATATTTTCTCCTTAGTCAGCTTAAGTTCCCTGCTTGCCTCTTCAATGACGAGGAGCATCAGGTGAATTTTTTGCATAACCATCATTGTTTAGAGGTTTGCCCCGTATTGCATTGTATTACTATGTTAGAGTGCTCTTGATATTGGATTTTGCCCTTTGACTATTTGTTCCTGTCCTGTGTTTTTTAACTGGTGTTGGTGTTTCACTGGATGTTTATCTTTGTGTGGCAGCCGAGAGATGGAAGGGAACTCTGTTGCGTACTCCGTTGCTATGGGAACGGGAACACGGGGGGCACCTTGCCGTCAACATCGAGGGACGCACTCTGCAGTATGCATACGCGCGAGTCCCACGAGGCTGTTGGTCACGCTAAGTGGTGTGGTTATTTAAGGTAAGATTATGTACAGTGATGTTTGTTTTACCTTGACAAACGGGCATCTTGGCCCTGAAACGTTGGTGGTAAAAAATTCTATTTGTTTAAGACCCTCAGTGCCGCTGCCTTCTTTTTGTTATATATATATATATATATATATATATATATATATATATATACACTGTATATGACTCATTTTAAAGGTTTGATAGTCTATTATATGTTTAAGTACAGAGTTAGCGTAAAAAAAAATTCGGTAAACATCATTTAACATCGGTTCCAGATAACCAATGTTTATATCTAAATAATGCTTTGTATTCAATTTAAAAAACATCAGTACTTCCAATGTTTTGTTTCGATGTCCCAACCACTCTCCACCCAGATCAACAGGACAGTAGGTTATTCCACTGAGAAAGCCCGAACCCAGCACACTGCACACAGCTAATCAGTAAGAGAAAGAGGCTTTGCAGCTTGTATTAGTGAAGTGAAAGAGGATGTTGCAACATTTCTGGCTTAGTGGTGACTAAAATACAAACTGCTTATCAGTGGTGGGAGCAGTCCTACAATACACAAACATGCAGTGAATACAAGGACGTTAGTTAGGTCAGCAGTTCCCTAATAGGTTGTGTCAGATATAGATGTACAGTCAGTACAAGTGCAGATGAGAGTGTGAATACAGCAACACTCCAACAGTCTGCAGGGGGTGCACAGCTCTATTCAGACAAACACAGACAGAGTAATCATACACAATCTGGGATCAGGAGTATAACAGACAGAAAAGAATAAAACAAGAACAGCTAGAACAAGGACAGTAACAGACTCCTCAGAACACCATGGGCCTGATTCTAATGCTGGGTACACACTGGCCTATATATTGGCAGATCAATTATTCGGCCAATATATCGTGCCCCCGTCAGCCAGTGTGTACAGACAATATGTCTGTGAACAATGTCGTTCACAGACATATCGCATTGGCTGCGCTGCACAGCCAATGAACAGATATATCTGCAGACCTATCTGTCCATAGATAGGCAAGTATGTACGGGCGATCAGCCGATCGCCCATACACAGGGGTTCCAGAGAGGGGGGGGGGGCGCGAGCGGGTACTACTTACCTGGGTCCGGCACAGCTTCCCATCCACAGCAGCCCAGCACACGCTACTGTGTGCTGGGCTGCACTGGGAGTCTGTCCAAGGCTGCTAAAGCAGCAGCCCGAGCAGTCTCTTATGCCAAAGGAGGGGAGCGATCATGCTGATCGCACCCCCCTTTGGCTGTGTGCCGGGCTGAGGGGCACACAGCACCCCCCTCCCCAGCGCGCAGCGCCGTGTCGGAAATGTTTTATTTATTTTTTCCGCAGAGGGGTGTGGCCCCGCCTCCCACAATTAGGCCATGCCCCTACCCGCCCCCAGTCTGGCTCGACCCGCTGCAACAGCAGATGATGGTGGTTCAGTGTGTATGAACGACCATCATCTGCAGATATATCTGTCAGGTGTGTACCCACCTTAAGTCACACAAACTGCAGATGTTGACAGAGGTGAGCATTTTTTTGCTAGTACACATGAGGGTGACAGGGAGGAGTCTAAATAGATGCACAGAGATGGCCCATCTAACGGGTGCATTATGGGAGTATCGCAGACGTGTCACTCAGATGATCAATTGTTTAGATTGGGGGCCATACTCAGACATGAAATCTGCACCTGCCATTAGGCTGGTGCAAGTGTAATGGTTTCTTACCTGAGGGTGCAGCTGAGAAACATTCTGTAACTTATTCAAGAACAAATTATTAGGGATGGTTTGTGATAACACTATTTGTAACCAATGGGTTAAATAATTAATTTCTACATAGGCATTTAAGTTGTAATACCTATACCCTTGCTAGGCCCGAGGTTTGAAAAGGACATTGTATTCATGTAGTACTAGTCTATGCATAGACTGGTCAGATTCACCTTTTGGGGTCAAACAAGCCATATATTGAGGGGCCAACTTGTACCTGTCATTATTAGTAGATGTATAATGAGCCCTTAATACCTTATATGGTGTTATCAGTAGACAGTGAGCAACATTCCAATAGAATGACCATTGTAAGATGTGTAGAGATGTATGGGTTATTCTACACACAAAAAGGCTTTGAAACTCCAGACATTCTAGGATGTCATAACTGTATTTCTTTGTCTGGTAGTATATGTTAATGTTTACAGAGCATGTGCAAGATATAAGAATGGTCCATGCTATGTTGTACCAATCAGTGCTTGGTACCCAGCATGTAACTAATATGGGCTTAATATCCAGAATGCCAACACCCATACTATGGTATATAAATCAAGGACCTAGACAAAGGCTCTTTGGCTCATGTATGGACCCGAGACTGAAGTAGGGTGCCTGCAATGTATATTAAACTACCTGGGCATTGTCACAACCCTGGCTAGTTTTTTACCTTTTGCCTTGAGACTTACCTCTGCAAGCCACTCCATGACTCTGTGTGTGCAATTCGCCTGGGAGATCTGCTCTGAATTATGCTGGCTGTAACACTGCTGTGTGTGTATTTAGACTCTGCTCTCCTTTCGACAGTGATTATTTCACATGGCCTCTCCTCTGTCTGTGAGCACTGCTAGTCTTGATTGGAATCGCAGGTGTGGTTCTGATTCTCAGTGCTGTCGAGATGAGTACTCCCTCTGCATGTTGTGCCTTCCACCACTCAGAATGCTACTGCCTGACCACCTGTCCATATCCACCAATTGCAGCCAGACCCAGGGTATATATATCCTCCCCTGATAGCATTCTGGGCCTGAGCATCTCATTACTTCCCGTGGTGTATGGTTCGTGCTACTTCTGTGTACAAGGGTATCCCAGGCTCCTGCTCCTGCTAGTTCCTAGACCAGTTCATCCAGAGATCCTGCTTCCAGTTACCCTCTGGCCCTATCCGGAGTTACAGCCGTCCTCCATTACATTTGGAGTCCAGTTACCCTCCGGTCCTATCCAGAGTTACAGCCGACCTCCATTTTACCTGGAGTCCAGTTGTCTACTGATTCTACATACGGCTCCCTAGCCACTTCAAGTTGCTTCCATGCTACCAACAATCACCTCATGGCTCCCTAGCCGCTTCAAGTAGCTTCCGTGCTACCATCGTTCACCTCACAGCTCCCTAGCCGCACCAAGTAGCCTGTGCTACCATCACTCACCTCATGGCTCCCTAGCCACTTCAAGTAGCTTCCATGCTACCAATAATCACCTCACGGCTCCCTAGCCACTTCAAGTAGCTTCCGTGCTACCATTGTTCACCTCACGGCTCCCTAGCTGCACCAAGTAGCCTGTGCTACCATCACTCACCTCATGGCTTCCTAGCCACTTCAAGTAGCTTTCGTGCTACCATCGATCACCTCACAGCTCCCTAGCCACACCAAGTAGCTTCTGTGCTACCGTCGTTCACCTCACGGCTCCCTAGCCACTTCAAGTAGCTTCCGTGCTGCCATTGTTCACCTCACGGCTCCCTAGCCACTCCAAGTAGCTCCTGTGCTACCATCGTTCACCTTACAGCTTTCCAGCTGCACCAAGTAGTTCCGTGCTACCATCGTCCTTCTTTCAGCTTCCTAGTCGCACCTAGCAGCTCCTGAGTTGCCATCACTTCATCAGTGACATCAGCACCATCACTGCTACATCAGCACAGTCCCATGCTGTCATCAGTTTCCTACCATCCATCAGCAAGCCCATCTACTGGTATCCCATCCAGCTCAGTAAACCTCCCAGCCGGTCCCGGTCTGGTTCCTCCAAGTTTCCTACTGGTCCCACTCCTACGTTTCAAGTTTCTAGTTCCTGTCATTTATCATCAAAGGCAGTTCTCACTGCTACACAATTCTTATGCAATAGAGCTATTAACGTAATCCATGATTCCAGCCAAGCCGGTCCCTGCTGAATCCAGCTCATCACCTGAGACAGGTAACTCACAGACCCCATTTGTGACAGGCGTTATAGAAACGAGGGCTCCCCAGATGAAGATGAATTACATATTATGTTGAAGAGGATAAATTACTGGTGTCATCTGAATACATAAACAAAAGTTGCGTATATGGTATACTTTGTTTGTTTGTTACTTGTAAATAAAATGTGTTAATTTGTACTCACTCAAATGGTAACGCGTGTAACTATTCATTTAGATCAGAACGAAACCCACCGTTATGCACTGTTTCACTAATGAGGGGTAAAGTAACTATCGATGCACCAAGAAAAAATAATACCAAGTTAACAGATATCTCAGTTTTTTATTATACAGGTACTCTTCACATTCTCCAATACCTAAATTGAAAGGTGTTTTACATACAGTACATATTCAAATAACCATTACACTCAAAAAAACTATGAACAATATTTTAAACATATAATGTACATTTACCTCCATAGTCCTCACAGTTTCCCTATTTACTTTCATTACACACGTGGACTAAAAAGTGGATGGTTTTTATATATAATATATATATATATATATATATATATGTATATATATATATTTTTTTTTTTTATAAATTATGATAAATGTGATAGTTTACCAAGAATGTGGTCACTGCAGCTGCATCTAGTGTCAGATAACCATTCATTGGTTGCCTTGTGCTGTTTATAAGAACTTGTGAGGATTCTGGGCCAGCCTCCTGATAAAGTCTTGATGACAAAATACACAGGGGCGTGGCCTGATTTAAACTATGATGCCTGTGTGAGAAGTGCGGTTTTCTTGCCGGGGGTATCTTGCGGTGGTTTATGACAGCCACCCTTGGCACGCATGACCTTTACTGTTTTTTTTCTGATTGCTTAATATATATTCCAACAGTTTATGTGGTGCTCACTGTTTCTGCTCTGCTTTTTGAATAAATAATTTTCCTGTTTTGGATGTGGGAAATGTAGATAGGGAATATGCCAACTTTAATCTGGTTTATGTGCAAGTGGACCAGCAGTGCTACACAATTGACCTTGTGAGACTGATTCATCATTTTAGCAATCCACTCTGAGATCGCAATGCTAACTCACATCATATGCCAAACTTCTCTGTGCCTTATTTATTGCTGGTCATAGTTACACCTGACATACGCCTATCACAAATGCTGCACATTGTCATAAAAGTATCCATATGAATAGATTTTTATTTTACATGAGTCCTTTTCTGTGCACATCCTGAGAACAAATATAACCAACTATAAACAGGTATCGCCATGTTTTTATTAGAGATGTGCAACTCGATTCTCCAGAAATCCAAATCCACCCAAGTTTCAAGAATCTGAACAAAGTCGAGTTGCGGTTCTAATCTCGTGATGAGTTCCGGATAAATCCTGGTTCTGATGTTCCTGCTGTTCAGAATTCAGATTTTAAATCTGAAATTTCGGTTTTGGATTGCAGAAATTACATGACTATAATTTTTTTTCAAATCCAGATTCAAAACCAAAACACGGGGGTCAGCGCACATCTCTAGTTTTTATCGGATGCTCATTACGAGGGTAAAAGAGATGGGGTAGGGCAGATTTTTGTTTTTTTAAATCCTCAATGAAGATGAAAGTAGGCTTCTATTTACCAAAGGGTGAAGAGCTGGGGAAACTATTTTTTTGCTTGTCTTGGCATTACCTAATTTAGCAAGAGGTTGAGATGGTGGACCTCATTTAGAGGCGGTCGTTAGATGCAAGCGGTCGCACAGAATCAGGGCGGCCACTTGCATCCTGAACGGCCGCCTCCTTGTCGATCGTTAAGCTGTGGGTTACCACCCACAGCTTAACGACCGACCAGGTTGATGGTCGCGATGGTGATCACCATCACGACCATCGGGGCTTACGACCAGACCCTAAGGTTTGGTCTGGGCACTCGTAAGCCCCAGGGAGCTTCCTGCTCTGATGGAGCAGGAAGCTCCCCACTGACATCACTGATGATGTCAGTGCGGCCGCCCACAAAACGGTAGGCGTTCCTTAAGGAATGCCTCCGTTTTGGAAACCACCCCCCCAGCCCGCCTACCAAACGGAGCGAGCTGTCGATCAACATCGACAGCTGCCCCTTTGGTAGCGAGCTCCAGAGCGACAGAGTTTATCTGTCGCTCTGGGGCTTGCGCACACACAGTGCGGCCGCTGTGCATGTGCAGGCCTTACCATCGAGTCGGTTACGAGCGCATCGGCATCATTTCCGGGCTGTGTCTGCATCATTGTAGATTGGTTTTGACAAGGAGCAAAACAAAAGGAAAAAAATGTTTTTGGGGGCACTCTTTGTATGATGAATTGTTAAACATAGTAATTTTATTAGGTATACATTAAAAAGTTGGTATATCGCTCAGAAAAATAGGGCCTCTCATACTAAGTATTAGAAATAAATATATGGTCAGTATAATAAAATATATATATAGAGCTCAATTCTCCAATTTATTCTGTATCTGGGCGAGAAGATATCAAAAAGTATGTTTCAAAGAATATAGTACTAATGTATAAATTTGCAGGTGCTATATTGGGGATGCAATCGGGAAACCGGCTGTCTTAATCCCGACACCTGGCTTCCCGATTGCTTTATCCTGGCGTGTGATAAATGACCGGCGTCTATATCTAGACGCTTGTCATTTACCCGACGCAAGGAGACCTGGCATCCCGATCGAAGGGATGCCGGGCGCCGCCAGCGGACAGCCACGGGGGGGAGGGTTAGGTTTAGGGCAACTGGGGGGACTTAGGGTTAGGCACTTCGGGGGGAGGTTAGGGTTAGGCACCCCTAAGGAGGGTTAGGGTTAGGGGGTTAGGTTAGGTTAGTAGATAGTTACCTTAGGGACGATCGGGATTTCCAGCGCTGTCGGGCTTCTGCTGCCGGGAACTCTGCTTCTGTCGGCCTGCCACTGCCGGGATTCGAACTGTCGGCCACAGGACCGGCGGTATTTCATACTCATTCCCTATATTGTCTTTTTAGGCACGTATATCACAATAAGTCGTAAAATAAATAGTCTGTTATCACAGGTAACCAAGTTCTAGAAAATTGGTAAGAAATTATGTATTTAATTAGTAATAGGAATGAATAACAGTATCATAGAAAATCCTGTACACAATTGCCCAATAATTTAAACAACTTTTGACAGGTTTTCAAGTTGTAACAGGTTTTTCCACATAGAAAGTATCAGCTTGAAAATTGAAGAATTTATTACTTTGATATGTTTTCAGGTATTTCAGAAACAAAAAGGGAAAAGAAAGGGATTCACTTATTTAGTGCACTTACCCCCTGATAACATACAAGTATGTATCTATCCAATGTGTCAATATATTTAAAATAAATCGTAACTTTTATTTCATTTATCTCATAAAATAATAGCGAAATATTAAAATATTACCTGTGCAATTAAACATAAACAGTGTTTAAAATCTTCCTCTTGGGAGGAGTGACCCCACGTTACCAATATGTGATATTCCTCATGAGAATTATTCTACACTCAATTAATCTCTTGTGAGATGTTTAATTGTTTCTCATAGTCTGGTTGATAAGGGGTTAAGTATTATCCCTTGTGTAAATGTTGTTGTATCCGTGTTTATTATTTAAGTGTTCTGATGTTTAATTACCTCTGACTTTGGATTCACTTCACTGGTTTTAGATTTATTACTGATTCTCTTCTAAGAGCTTGAAGTTTTAGTTGTTACTTTGTTAAGGTCTGTACACACTATGCAGATATATCTGCAGAAAGGCTGTTGTTATGTCATTATTGATTAGAGTGCCGTACCCTTGGATATAAATTATATACGATATATATACTGATCTAGATATATATATATATATATATATATACAGATATATATATATATATATATATACACATTGGTGTATATATATATATATATATATATATGTATTGTGATCAGGTCGGGGTAGCAGGTCCCTCTCCTGGGGTAGATGGACACTACCTTAGACACAGCAGCCAGGATGCATGCAAGCTGGATGGTGCCAGTTTTTTTTGTGCAATTTCAACAATCAAATAAACAAAACATAAAATAAACCCTAGCCCGGCTGGGCACTAACTAGACAGCAAGTTCCCTACCTAACAGAACACTAAACAAAATCCCCGTCCACAGTACCTTCTGGTTTACAACCAACAGTGTCTCAGAGCAAGCTAATCTGTGGCCTGCTCTCCCAGGTATGAGACACTCAGCTACAACTGAACACAGCTTGAATCAGCCAGTTCCAGGTGTAAGCCCTAATGAGCCTGCTACCAGGCTGTAAACCCCAAACCTGGAGTGTCCTGTGGATGGAGCCCTCCCTCTCCTCACATCCACACCCCCAGGACCCAAACCGGCTTTTCCAAAAGCCGATACTCTGGTCTGTTTGCAAAACAGACTTCTCCTGGGGGGTTTTAGAACACATAGGCAAAATACCTAGGACAAACGTACCTACCATTGACCACTATACCAGTGCTTCTATCACAATATATATATATATATATATATATATACCAATCAACAAACTTCGGCACTCCATTCCCTTCCAAAGGGGTTTCCTTCTCCAATGCCTTTCTAAGAGGATGGTGCCCTAAACATAGACAAAACCAGCAATAAACAATACAGATGAAAACACACTACTGTGCAAAAGCATATTGCTCACTTCAACACGAATCCGGGTGTCACCATACACCCCAAATACAGACAGTAGGAAAAAATCAAATTCAGTTCCTGGAGGTGAGCGCTGCAGATGACCCAAGGAAATATTGTGATCGGTCTGATCGTATCCTTTCTTGTGTTCTCTCACGGTGGTAGGTTATATAAAGGAGACAAAGACAAAGGAGAATAATGTGTAGGATCCTTTAAGCTGGTCAGTTCCGATTTAAAAACCACATGCCATTAAAGGATAGCCAGAATGTACCAAACTCACTTTTTAGGGTGAGAATAAACAAGCCTATGAAGGTATCTTTCAATCGGAAGGAGGAAATCAGACTGGTTGAAGCATCTTTGCTTGTTTGAACCTGCTCGTGTTTCAAGTGAGTGGAGTACGTCCCTTTGATGCTACTTAGCGAAGCAGCATCTGGACTACACACCTCCGAGTGGCCACAAATTATTGAGTTGCCGATTGTCATCTACTACTAGGAATAAGAGACTTAGGTAACTTACATCCTAAACGGCAGACCTTGCAGGCTCATCAGTGAACTACTGGGGCACCAGTGTTCACGGATTTTCCTACCACAGTATTCATCTATCAGTGACAGGCATGCTGGCTCATCTGTGAGGCTGCTAAGTGGAAACAAATTGCCACATTTGTATCAAAGGGATACTTATTAACTAATGTATGAACCAAAGTGTCACAAGAAAGCAGTTACTTCTTTGAACTTTTACTTTACTGTATTTAAGGTAAGATGTTTTGTAAGTGTACTTGATGACTGTATTCCTTGACAAAAGGGCCAACAGGCTCTGAAACGTTGGATCTTAATACACGTTTTGATTATTGATATTCTCTGAGTGCCGCTGTATTCCTTCTTGTATATATAAATATAGAAAAAATATTAATAAAAAGATGCCAGGTTGAAGCATGATAATATAGTACCCTCCATCCTCTATACTGGTGTATGGATATGGAGTACAACCAGCACACAGAGTAAATGCAAAAAATTATTTAATTATATCATACAAAAAGCGGGGAACAAGCCATCCTTATGAGACATTATTAAAGACTTATCTGGAGTCATATGTTTTGCACGGTGGAGCAAAGCTCAAACACCCCAGACCTCCATAGATTTTAAGTGAGCAGCACATATCCATAAATTCACTTCAAATATATATATATATATACACTAAGAGTTTATTATATGTTTATTATTATTATTGTTAGTTATTATGGTGAGTGCAGAGCCCCTGTGATTTCTATTTAAACAATGTGGTCACATAATATGTTGCACCCCAAACCTAGGAATGGTGAGTGCCATGGATTAGTGCTTTATATATGTACTCTAAGAGGTCGTATTCATTAGGCAGGATTGGCTGCTTAATTAACATTCTATATATATTGTATGTTTAAATCTTTATATATCTTGTGCAAATGCTTTATTAATTAAAATATTTTATTTGTGATATCCAAACAAGCTGTTTTGTCTACTTAATGGAGAGCAAATACCATATACAAAATATATTGAGAACAACTGAACATCTATCACAGTAATTTTCCTATTATTGATTCTGTTAGGCATTATGCTAAATTTGAGAGGTATTTAGCCGCCCATGAGCTGACCAGTATTGCAGCAGTCCCTTGAAAAAGGACATCACGAAACAGCTGTCAGGACGGAATCGGTATGAAATACCGCCGGCCGCAATAACCTCCCCCCCCAAGTGCCTAACCCTAATCCCCCCTCTAAGTGCCTAACCCTAACCCCCCCTCTTCCCCGCTGCCTAAACCTAAGTCCCCCGGGGGGGTGCCTAACCCTAACCCTTCCTCCCCCTAGCCTAACCCTAACCCTCCTGGGGGGGTGCCTAACCCTAAGTCCCCCCCAGGTGCCCTAAACCTAACCCTCCCCCCCGCAGCTGTCCGCTATATATATATATATATATACAGTCAGGTCCATAAATATTGGGACATTGACAGAATTTTCATATTTTGGCCTCTATTCACCACCACAATGGCTTTGAAATGAAACAAACAAGATGTGATTTAACTGCAGACTTTCAGATTTCATTTGAGGGTAATTACATCCAAATTAGGTGAACGGTGTAGGAATTACAACGGTTTCTATATGTGCCTCCCACTTTTTAAGGGGCCAAAAGTAATGGGACAAACTAAACAATCCTAAATCTAACTTTCACTTTTTAATACTCTGTTGCAAATCCTTTGCAGGCAATTACAGCCTGAAGTCTGGAACGCATAGACATCACCAGACGCTGGGTTTCATCCCTGGTGATGCTCTGCCAGGCCTCTACTGCAAATGTCTTCAGTTCCTGCTTGTTTTTGGGGCATTTTCCCTTCAGTTTTGTCTTCATCAAGTGAAATGCATGCTCAATCGGATTCAGGTCAGGGGATTGACTTGGCCATTGCATAACATTCCACTTTTTAGCCTTAAAAAACTCTTTGGTCGCTTTTGCAGTATGCTTCGGGTCATTGTCCATCTGCACTGTGAAGAGCGGTCCAATGAGTTCTGAAGCATTTGACTGAATATGAGCATATAATATTGCCCGAAACACTTCAGAATTCATTCGGCTGCTTTTGTCAGCAGTCACATCATCAATAAATACAAGGGAACCAGTTCCATTGGCAGCCATACATGCCCACGTCATGACACTACCACCACCATGCTTCACTGATGAGGTGGTATGTTTTGGATCATGAGCAGTTCCTTTCCTTCTCCATACTCTTCTCTTCCCATCACTCTGGTACAAGTTGATCTTTGTCTCATCTGTCCATAGGATGTTGTTCCAGAACTGTAATGGTTTTTTTAGATGTTGTCTGGCAAACTCTAATCTGGTCTTCCTGTTTTTGTGGTTCTCCAATGGTTTACATCTTGTGGTGAACCCTCTATATTCACTCTTGTGAAGTCTTCTCTTGATTGTTGACTTTGACACATATACATCTACCTCCTGGAGAGTGTTCTTGATTTGGCCAACTGTTGTGAAGGGGTTTTTCTTCACCAGGGAAATAATTCTTCTGTCATCCACCACAGTTGTTTTCCTTGGTCTTCCGAATCTTTTGGTGTTGCTGAGCTCTCTGGTGCGTTCTTTCTTTTTAAGAATGTTTCAAACAGTTGATTTGGCCACACTTAATGTTTTTACTATATCTCTGATGGGTTTGTTTTGATTTTTCAGCCTAATGATGGCTTGCTTCACTGATAGTGACAGCTCTTTGGATCTCATATTGAGAGTCGACAACAACTGATTCCAAATGCAAATGTCACACCTAGAATCAACTCCAGACCTTTTACCTGCTTAATTGATATTGAAATAATGAGGGAATAGCCCACACCTGTCCATGAAATAGCTTTTGAGTTGATAGTCCCATTACGTTTGGCCCATTAAAAAGTGGGAGGCACATATTGAAACTGTTGTAATTCCTACACCGTTCACCCGATTTGGATGTAATTACCCTCAAATTAAATCTGAAAGTCTGCAGTTAAAGCACATCTTGTTTGTTTCATTTCAAAACCATTGTGGTGGTGAATAGAGGCCAAAATCTGTAAATTCTGTCAATGTCCCAATATTTATGGACCTGACTGTATATATATATATATATATATATATATATATATACATATACATAGATGATGTCTCTTATGTCACTGTGATGAATTGAATACCAAACTTTTTTACATTGCACTTTGTAGTGCTGCCTTGTTCTTATTCATAAGGGCCAGGGATACTATATATATATATATATATATATATATATACCCTCCTCCCTGTCTTCCCCATCTGTATCATGCCCATCTGTCTGCCCCTCCCCTTGAGCATGTAAGCTCTTGCGAGCAGGGCCCTCTACCCTCTTGTGCTTCTCCTTACTATATGTTCATCTACTTCTTACTCACCACTAGGACACCTAACACTTGGTGCCTATGCTTTGCTGCTTATGTGGGTGCTATGGCCACCTATGTATCAATGTATATTATCCATGTCCTTGTCCTTCATTGTATTGTATTTTACTGTAAGTCACTTTTTGGTTATGTATCTTGTAAGGCGCTGCGGAACACTTGTGGCGCCATATAAATAAACAATTATAATAAATAAATATATATATATATATATATATATATATATATATATATATATATTAGGGGTGAGCGGGTTCGGATTTCTGAAATCCGAACCCCCCCGATCCGAGGCCGATCCGAGTCAGGCTCGACTTTTCCCGCCTGACTCGGGTCTGAAATCGAGGCAGAACGTCATCATCCCTCCTTCCGGGTCTCGCGAGTTTTGGATCCTATATAAGGTACCCGCGTCTGCGCCATTTTCTCACTCGGCTGTGGACAGTGAAGAGGGAGGATGGGAGTTAGGGCTGGCTGGGCTGTGTAGTGTAGTGTAGTGCAGTATAGTGTTGTGCTGTGCTGCGCTGTGTTGCTGTTGTCCATAGGGGATGTGTCTACTCCTCCAAAGTCCATAGGGGCTGGCTGTGTTGTGCTGTGCTGCTGTTGTCCATAGGGGCTGTGTCCACTCCTCCAAAGTCCATAGGGGCTGGCTGTGTTGTGCTGTGCTGCTGTTGTCCATAGGGGCTGTGTCCACTCCTCCAAAGTCCATAGGGGCTGGCTGTGTTGTGCTGTGCTGCTGTTGTCCATAGGGGCTGTGTCCACTCCTCCAAAGTCCATAGGGGCTGGCTGGACTGTGTTGTGCAGTCAGTTGTCCATAGTCCTGTGCAGTGTCCCAGTCCTAAAGGGGTGCTGTAGTGTTGTCCAGGGGGTGCTCTGTCCATCAGGGGTGCTCCCCCCAAGTGCAAAAAAAATAATATTTTCTGTGTTTGTGAATTGTGTGCGCAGTAGCCGCACGTGCACCAACAAAGTAGTGCCAAGCGTGCGCCTGTGTCATAAGTAAAGGGTGGGCTGGCTTGACCATTAAAGGGTGCTGTAACCCCCAAAGTACACTCCAAACAAAATAAAAAAATATTTTCTGTGTTTGTGAATTGTGTGCGCAGTAGCCGCACGTGCATCAACAAAGTAGTGCCAAGCGTGCGCCTGTGTCATAAGTAAAGGGCCGGCTGGCTTGACCGTTAAAGGGTGCTGTAACCCCCAAAGTACACTCCAAACCAAATAAATAAATATTTTCTGTGTTTGTTAATTGTGTGCGCAGTAGCCGCACGTGTATCAACAAAGTAGTGCCAAGCGTGCGCCTGTGTCATAAGTAAAGGGCGGGCTGGCTTGACCGTTAAAGGGTGCTGTAACCCCCAAAGTACACTCCAAACAAAATAAAAAAATATTTTCTGTATTTGTGAATTGTGTGCACTGTGGCTGCACGTGCATCAACAAAGGAGCAGCTCCAAGCGTGCGCCTGTGTCCCATAAGTAAAGGGCAGGCTGGCTTGACCGTTAAAGGGTGCTGTAACCCCCAAAGGGCACTCCAAACAAAATAAAAAATATTTTCTGTGTTTGTGAATTGTGTGCACTGTGGCTGCACGTGCATCAACAAAGGAGCAGCGCCAAGCATGCGATTGTGTCCCATAAGTAAAGGGCCGGCTGGCTTGACCGTTAAAGGGTGCTGTAACCCCCAAAGGGCACTCCAAACAAAATAAAAAAATATTTTCATTGTTTGTGTGCGCCTTAGCCGCACGTATAAATCAATATAACTTAAATGGAGGACCAAACTTTCTCCGATAAAAATAAAATAGGGAAAAATCAAGAACCACTTCCTCCTAGTGCTGAAGCTGCTGCCACTAGTCATGACATAGATGATAACATGCCATCAACATCGTCTGCCAAGGCCGATGCCCAATGTCATAGTAGAGGGCACATACAATCCCAAATGACAAAGTTCAGGAAAATGACCTTGAAAAAAACATTTAAATCATCTGAAGAGAAACGTAAACTTGCCAATATGCCATTTACGACACGGAGTGGCAAGGAATGGCTAAGGTCTTTCCCTATGTTCATGACTAGTGGTTCAGCTTCACATGACAATGGAAGCCCTCCTCCCACTAAAAAAAAATCAAACGAGTTAAGCTGGCAAAAGCACAGCGAAGAACTGTGCGTTCTAAGAAGATATCACAAATCCCCAAGGAGAGTCCAGGTGTGGTGGTGGTTGCTGTGCCTGACCTTCCCAGCACTGGACGGGAAGAGGTGGCTCTTTCCACCATTTGCACGCCCCCTGCTAGTGCTGAAAGGAGCACCCACAGTCCACTTGCTGATATGCAAATTGAAGATGTCACTGTTGAAGTACAACAGGATGAGGATACTGGTGTAGCTGGCGCTGAGGAGGAAGTTGGCGAAGAGGATTCTGATGGTGATGTGGTTTGTTTAAATCAGGCTCCAGGGGAGACAGTTGTTGTCCGTGGGATGAAAAAGCCCAACACGGTCATGCCTGGGCAGAAGACCAAACATTCCACCTCTTTGGTCTAGCAATATTTCTATCCAAATCCGGACAACAACTGTCTTGCCATATGTACCATATGTAAAGGTGAAATAAGTAGGGGTAGGGATGTTAACCACCTAGGAACATCCTCCCTTATACGGCACCTGCAGCGCGTTCATAAAAAGTTACTGTCAAGTTCAGAAACTATGGCTAAGACCATAAGCAGTCCAGGGACACCTAAATCCCGTTGTCCTGTTGTATCCAAGCGCCTGCAAACCACACCATCAACTCCCTCCTCGTCAATTTCCTCCTTAGTCAGGATCGGAAGTAGTCCTGCAGGCCATGTCACTGGCATGACTGACTCTCCTATCCGGGATTCCTCCGGAGGATCCTGCATTGCTACGCCTCCTGCTGCCCCTGCTGCTGTTGCTGCTGCTGGGAGTCGTTCATCATCCCAGGGAGGAAGTAGGAACACCACTACTTTTACTAAACAATTGACCCTCCAACAGTCCTTAGCAAGGAGGATGAAGTACGACAGCAGTCATCCTGAAGCAAAACGTATAACTGAGGCCTTGACTGCTATGTTGGTGTTAGACGTGCATCCGGTATCCGCCATTAGTGCAGTGGGATTTAGACAATTGATGGAGGTAGTGTGTCCCCGGTTCCAAATCCCGTCTAGATTCCACTTCACTAGGCAGGCGATACCGAGACTGTACAGAAACGTCAGAAAAAGTGTCCTCAGTGTCCTGAAAAATGCAGTTGTACCCAATGTCCACTTAACCAGGGACATGTGGACAAGTTGAACAGGGCAGACTAAGGACTATATGACTTTGACAGCCCACTGGGTAGATGTATCACCTTACGCAGCAACAGCAGCAGCGTCACCAGTAGCAGCATCTCAGAAACACCAGCTTGTTCCAAGGCAGGCTACGCTGTGTATCACCGGTTTCAGTAAGAGGCACACCGCCGATAACCTCTCAGAGAAACTGAGGGAAATCATCGCCCAGTGGCTTACCCCACTTAGACTCTCCTGGGGATTTGTGATATCTGACAACGCCACCAATATTGTGTGGGCATTACATCTGGGCAAATACCAGCATGTCCCATGTTTTGCTCACACAATAAACTTGGTGGTGCCGAATTTTCTGAAAAGCGACAGGGGCGTGCAGGAAACGCTTTGGGTACCCCGAAAAATTTCTGCCCACTTTCGCCATTCAGCGACTGTGTGCCGAAGACTGGAGCACCAGCAAACACTCTTGAACCTGCCCCGCCATCACCTGAAGCAAGAGGTTGTGACGCAGTGGAACTCAACCCTCTATATGCTTCAGAGGATGGAGGAGCAGCAAAAGGCCATTCAAGCCTATACATCCACCTATGACATAGGCAAAGGAGGGGGTATGCACCTGTCTCAAGCGCAGTGGAGAATGATTTCCGTGTTGTGCAAGGTTCTCCAGCCCTTCAAACTTGCCACACGTGAAGTCAGTTCAGACACTGCCAGCTTGAGTCAGGTCATTCCCCTCATCAGGCTTTTGCAGAAGCAGCTGGAGAAAGTGAAGGAGGAGCTAAGACGAAGCGATTCCGTTCGGCATGTGGGACTTGTGGATGAAGCCCTTCATTCGCTTTGCCAGGATTCCAGGGTGGTCAATCTGTTGAAATCAGACCACTACATTTTGGCCACCGTGCTCGATCCTAGGTTTAAAGCCTATGTGGTGTCTCTCTTTCCGGCCAACAGAGGTGCAAAGACCTGCTGGTGAAAACACTGTCAGCTGAAGCGGAACGTGACACGTCAACAGCTCCTTCTTCATTTTCTCCCGCAACTGGGGCTGCCAGGAAAAAACTTAGGTATCCTAAGCAACCCACTGGCGGTGATGCAGGGCAGGCAGGACCAAGTTTGGACATCTGGTCCGGACTGAAGGACCTGGCAACAATTTCTGACATGTCTACTGTCACTACATATGATACTGTCACTATTGACAGAATGGTGGAGGATTACATCGGTGACAGCATCCAAGTAGGCATGTCAGACAGTCCATACCTGTACTGGCAGGAAAAAGAGGCAATGTGGAGGCCCCTGTACAAACTGGCTCTATTTTACCTGAGTTGCCCCCCCTCCAGTGTGTACTCCGAAAGAGTGTTAAATGCAGCCGGGAACCTTGTCAGCGAAAGGCGTAGGAGGTTGCTTCCACAAAATGTGGAGAAGATGATGTTCATAAAAATGAATTATCAACTCTTCCAGGGAGACAAGCCTCCAGAACGTACAGAAGGACCTGTGTGGTGGATTCCAGCGGGGACGAGTTAATACTCTGTGAGGATGAGGATGTACACAACACTGAAGAGGGTGAGGAATCGGTGGATGAGGAGGATGAGTACGACATCTTGCCTCCGTAGAGCCTGTTTGTGCAGGGACAGATTAATTGCCAGCTTGTTTTGTGGGGGCCCAAACGAACCAATCATTTCAGCCACAGTCATGTGGCAGACCCTGGCGCTGAAATGATTGCTTTGTTAAAGTGTGCATGTCCTGTTTATACAACATAAGGGTGGGTGGGAGGGATCAAGGACAATTCCATCTTGCACCTCTTTTTTTTCTTTGCATTATGTAGTGTTTGGGGCCTAGTTTTACAAACTGCCATCCAGTCTGCCACTGCAGTGCCACTCCTAGATGGGTCACGTGTTTGTGCCGCCCACTCGTGTCGCTTAGCATAGTCATCCAGCTACCTCGGTGCAACCTTTTGGACATAAAAACACTATTGTGAGGTGTGAGGTGTTCAGAATAGACTGGAAATTAGTGTAAATTAAGATTATTGAGGTTAATAATAGCATAGGAGCAGAAAAACCAACACATTCTGTGATTTTAGCTGTTTTTATGCTTTTTAACAAAAAAATACAGATCCAAAACACAAAACCCAGAACCCAAAACACGGAAGGGTGGTTTTGGCAAAACCAATCCAGATCCAAAACACGAAGAAAGATCCAGATCCAAAACCAAAACACGAAAAGTGGCCGGTGCACACCCCTAATATATATATATATATATATATATATATATATATATATATACAAGTCCACAAGTAGAACTGGCACTCACATCCATAAATGATAGATATCGCCCGGGTGCCCTCAGCAAATATAGTGATATGGTAAGCAGAAAGACAGCGGCACTCCGGGACTTTGTAATCCAAAGGTAAAAGGTTTTAATTCGGTGCCACAAACCAACGTTTCAGGATCTCACAGGACCCTTTTCTCAAGGCTGGCACATCCAATACAGCAAAACGTACAAACAAACACATATACTGATTAGCCTACCTTAAATAGCATCTATCAATGAAGCTGGAGCAGGCCGGGTCACAACGGGAATCCCGCGTTGCCGCGAGGCGTCGGAGTCCCCGCCTGATGACATCACTCCCGACTTTGCCGGTTGCTAAGCAACCGGTATAAACATCGAGAGGCTCGTCTCCCCGGCCCACTGCCAGCTGTCTGCGTGGGAGAAAAAAAACAAAAGATATACCAAAGGTGATCTGTGCTCTTAAGCAAACTGGCTCAACACCTATGATAATAAAGTAGTATACAAACATGACATGCAACTATCCTCATGTAACTCCGACCATGGTAAGATCACTGTGTTACATAACATTACTGAAAGTTAGTTATTTATGTTAAATTAGCTAATAAAATACTAACTTATACATATTGCATCCAGACCTCACACTAAAGAAGTACATTTAGGGGAAGTCTTTCATTCAGACCCCCTGGATGCAACGTATTTAATCTATGTATCCACATTGTTTCAAGCCGCAATAAGCGGCCTCCCCTGTCCCCACCTCTCAAAGTGGTTGGTACATGATCAATAATAATATGTCTTAACGATGACACAGAATGGTTATTTTGAAGAAAGTGTCTTGCAACAGGTTGTTCAGAAGTCTGTTTCACTAATGCTGCTTTGATCGCAGACCGGTGTAGGGCCATGCGCTCGCGAACTGTCCTAGTAGTCTTGCCCACGTGTCCTAATCCACACGGGCACAATATTAAATAAATCACAAATGAAGATGTGCACGTAAGAACAAAGTTGATGTTAAATTCCTTCGAAGACTGTGGATGTTTGAAGATCGAACCAGTCATCATATGTCGACAGGTGGTGCAATTGGCACAACGATAGCAACCTGGGTTTTCGTCCGAACCACTGTCGGATCCTGTTGAGTAGTAGTAAAACCCGTAATGTCTGTGTGAACAATAGAGTCCTTGATATTGCGACCTCGAGTATAACACGCCATAGGACGTTTTTGTTTAAAACATTTCAAGTCCTTATCAGTGGAAACTATTGGCCACAATGCCCGGGTGGCACGCTGTACCACCTGGCTACTTGTTTGATATTTCATTTTCCACGGAATAACATCCGCACGTGTTTTAGAGCAAGGATGCAATAAATCATTACGGCTCAGTTGTAAAATCTCATCTCTTTGTTGCCTAAGTAATGGAAGATGGTAACCTCTGACCACAAATTTATCAATGATATTATCCAGTACCCCTCTCAATTCATCGGAATTGCTAGTAATCCTCGCTGACCTCAGCATTTGTGACTTAGGAAGACCCTTAATCAGGGGTTTCGGATGAAAACTTGAAGCAGCTAGAAGGGTATTACGGTCAGTGGGTTTTGTGTATATACCCGTCACTATCTGACCATTCTGTAGGGTAACTTGAATGTCCAAATAATTCAAGGAATGCTCACTATATTGATACGAGAGTTTAATTGGGGAATCTCTATTGTTAATAAGTTGCATTAGTTCCTCAAAGCGATCTTTTCCACCTGTCCAGAGCATAAATAAATCATCAATATAGCGCATATAGATCAAAATATTTTTGCTAATCTCTGGATCATCAAAAAAACATCATTCTTTCTTCCTCAAACATGTAGATGTTCGCATAGCTCGGTGCCACGTTGCTGCCCATGGCACAGCCTGATACTTGTAGGTAAAATTTACCATTGTACATGAAATAGTTTTTAGATAACGTCAATTCCAATAGTCGCATAAACAGTATCCTGTCAATTGCTGACATCTGTTGATCTTCAATAAATTTCTGGGTCCTAACCAGACCCTCTGTATGTGGAATGGATGTATATAGACTTGTTACATCCATAATGCAAATCAATGTGTGTGGTGGAACAGCATGTACTGATTGTAATCTTAAAAGAAAAGCTGTCGTATCTTTAATATACGAAGATTGTGATGATACCAGGGGTTGCAAGATGGAGTCCAAAAACATGGATATAGGTTGAAAGAGAGAGTTTCTCGCTGAGATGATAGGTCGTCCTGGGGGGGACATCAGGCACTTGTGGATCTTTGGAACTGTGTATATTATGGGGACAACTGGAAAAGATTGAGTCAATGCCGAAAGGAGCTTTTCACTGATCAAGTCACTGTGTCTGGCCTGTTGTAGAGTGGCATCAACTTCTTTTTTAAACTCGCAAGTCGGGTCTTTAAACAATGGTAAGTAAGTGTGTTGGTCAGAGAGTTGTCGTTCAATCTCTGACATATAGTCACTCAGATTCTGGAGTACAATTGCGCCCCCTTTGTCGGCAGGACGTATGATAATGTCCCTGTAAGAACCTAAGTCCCTTAAAGCCCGCTGTCGGGAGTGACGTCATCAGGCGGGGACTCCGACGCCTCGCGGCAACGCGGGATTCCCGTTGTGACCCGGCCTGCTCCAGCTTCATTGATAGATGCTATTTAAGGTAGGCTAATCAGTATATGTGTTTGTTTGTACGTTTTGCTGTATTGGATGTGCCAGCCTTGAGAAAAGGGTCCTGTGAGATCCTGAAATGTTGGTGTTTGTGGCACCGAATTAAAACCTTTTACCTTTGGATTACAAAGTCCCGGAGTGCCGCTGTCTTTCTGCTTACCATATATATATATATATATATATATATATATTGTGACACAGTTAGGTTAGGGGGTCCCTCTCCTGGGTAGAGGACTCCTTCCTTACACACACAGCAGCAGGGAAGCAGCACACCAGTCTGGATGCAAGTACAAGCTGGTCGGCGCCAGTCTTTATTGTACAATGTCAGAAATAACACAAAGAAAACATAAACGTAAATCCTAGTCCTGTCGGGGCACTAACTTCACAGGTAGTTCCCTCACTACCAGAACCTGGCAGGGCCTAATGCCCTCGCCAGCAACAAAAGCACAGCACAGTACTCACAGATAGGTTTTCCAAGTGTCTCTGAGCAATCTCCCTGTCTGCTCTCCCAGGTGAGACAATCAGCCCTCAACACACTAGGCTTATATTGGCCACTCTCAGGTGGAAAACTAACAAGCCTGTAGCAGGCTGCGAGAACCAAAACCTGGAGTGGCCGTGGGTGGAGCCCTCCCTCTCCTCTCACCCACAACCCCCAGGTCCCAAACCGGCTTTTCAAAAAGCTGAAACTCAAGCCTGCTACACTGCAGACTTTCTCCTGGGGGTTTAAAACACAAAAGACAGGAATCTGGGAAAAATGTACCTGCCACAGACCACTTTACCAGTGATCCTATCACAATATATATATATACCTGTATGTATGCATACATATACATATATGTACATATGTGCACCACAGTGTCAAGGTCACTCATGGACTCCTCACGGCAAAACTAGTCATTAGTCAGTGGCACACTCGTCTCTTCCCTCCCCAGTCACAGACCACTGTCTGGCAGCACTAGTCTGAGTCCTATCCCTTATTTGATTCCACACAAGCAAGAGCCAGGCCATGCCCACAATCACCCAGCATGCTTTTTTGTTAACCCCTCTCCATCCTCACAGTCACCACCCACATCCCTGCGCCCGGCTGGTGAAGCGAGAGAAAGCCTTTCAAGGTGATGATGTCATCATCTCACAAGATTATTAGCTCCTCAGTGGCATGGCATCCCCACTTCCCATCCCATCCACCTCCAAAACTGCTGTCTGTGGAGTTATTATAAAGGGGAATTTAAAAAAAAATAAGTTGCCTTGTGGTGTACTGAAGCCCGGGACAGGTAATCAGTACCCGCTCCCTCCGCGCCTCTAATTACCCAGGCCTGGGTCTCTCTAGGGGCCCTATATTGCAGGGAGGTGCAGCCACATTCCCACTATGCAGTCTTTAAGATGTCAAAAAGACAGGAGGACATGCCCACCCCCCAGCACCCGGGTTCGCCAGGAGTTTCTGCTGCCCTGACCATGAGGAAGGAGAGACTGAGCTACAGATGGCTGTTTGACCCAAAGAAGGTTTAGAAGGTTACAAACCCAAAACACTGCAGCCACCCATGCAAACAGAGGTTACTGTACATACTTTAACATGTTACACGTCATCTGTGAAAATAAACTATTAAAACATTTAAATCCCATCAGACTGTAATTTAGATTAACTCTAATTATCTAGATAAAATGTTTATTATCCAGATCTCTAATTCTTAAGGAACTGCACCCACAATTTAAACTTTAGTTTCAGGTTGTCCATCAAGTTATGATAAACCATAAAGATCTGCTCACTATGGGTGCAGTTTTTCCCATATCCAGCAGGTGTCACTGTAGCCTCCAATGGTCACCTCATCTCTGGATGGAGGCTAAGGAGGCTAAGGAGGCTAAGGAGGCCTGTTCCAAACACAGATGATGATGGTGTTTATGACTCTCTCCTGAAATGTTCATAAATGAGGTGTCATACAGAAGGCAGCATCACCACCAGCACTGTCTGCCTAACACAGAGCCTCCTTAGTAGCAGGGAGCAGACCAGCACCGGAAGACTGACCGCTGGAGTCTGTGGATCAGGAGAGCTCTCCACCCTAGTTATGGGGAACTCTAATCTTTATAATAAGCAAGAAAGCGTGTCTGTCTGTTTTGGACCTAGCTTCACCAAATTTGGTAGGGTAGTATAGTTTGATTAGGACTAGGTTTCTGGCTAGGTTTGAACTTTGTCAGGGCACACACTGTAACACAATCCCAAAAAATTGGGACACTCTTAAATCACACAGATTCCGGGGCTGGCTCAAGTGAAAATTGGCAGTCTGTATAAAGCCTGTGTGAGAACTATGTGAAAAAAGTTTTTTCATTCCTGTTTGACCGGTTAATCAAATGTTCAAGATAATAAATCTATTTTATAGGTAAATTTTTTAATTAGCATGTGATTATTTCCATACCCACCTTCTCCTATATTATTAGCGCAGAGGCTATTAGTAGAATTCTGTGTTACACCTGAATACAAGATTCTTATATGTGCAACCACAAGAACATTATTCTTTTGCTGCTTTAATCATAATCTTGTGTTTTGTCAGCTAATTGCTATTATTATTGATCATTAACGCCAGGCTTTTTTGTTTAGTTGGTACTCCAAATAAAATTAAGCACAAAAAGAAAAGAAAAAGATAGATAAACAGAGCAGGAAGCTCCCTGGGGCTTAAGGTTGACGAGACCCTACCCTAGGGTCTCGTCGTAAGCCCCGATGGTCGCGATGGTCTTGACCATCGCGACCATCTCCCTTAGCGGTCGTTAGAGCTGTGGGTGTTAACCCACAGCCTAACGACTGACATGGAGGCGGCCGTTCAGGATGCAAGCGGCCGCCCTGTTTCTGAGCGACCGCTTGCATCCTACGACCGCCTCTGAATGAGGCCCTCAGCTCTGAGACGGTGGAGTTAGAAACCTTGGGGAGTTTGCAGGAGTCTAAATACTCCTGGGCTAAAGTGGAATGAAGGAACCGAGGTGTGATGTGGGCCATTGAGGTTGTAGAGTGTCTTGTAGTAATTATAGAAGGATCGATTAATAGTAACCGGGTCATAGGAAATAGCTTTGGGAAGGCCTTTTAGCTTTTAATTGTGACACTAGCAGACTATCAGACTTATTGCTGCTCTTTTCATAACATTCTTGCTTGGTCCAACGTAGTGATTTTTCAGGCTGCCCTGCCAGTACAGATTGGAGTTAGGACTTAGGAGTTGCCTAAGCACTGAGGGTGAAAGAGTTTGTTTGTGAGAGCACTCAGTTGTTTTTTTATCTATGTGTAACATATTTGATAATCACGCCCCTAATAACAGCTTTATGTGATAGTGGGATAAGGGAGGTCCTGTGTAACATTAAAATCAAAATAGTCTTTAATTTGGATACGTATATACTCTTTGAACTGAGGGATATGAAGAAGTCTCATTAAACCTCCAGAAAGGGCATCACCTATTGGAGTGTAGTGGGTCTATGGTGGTTAAAACCATGGCATGGTCCAACCAGGCTAAAGGGACAATATTAACTAAGCTTATATATCCAAAATACCACTACAACCAAATATCATATCAACTCTATGTATGAATCATGAAGAGTTTAATAAAATGTATAATATCTAGAAGTTGGGTTGTGGGCCCTCAATGTATCGAAGAGACCAGCCTCGGTTACCGACTGGCGTAAAGTACCATAGGGCAGGCAGGAGGAGGGAGCATTAGCCTTAAAGAGCTTCTATCCAGCTCTGGGGACAGAATTGCATTAAAGTCACCACCTACAAGAACCAAACCCCTGCGTCTTCTAATGAATTTCATCAAACAGAATACTAGAAAACTTGGCCTGACCTACATTGGGAGCATATAAGTTCACAATAGTCATGACTCGGTGGCCAATTTGTGCTTTTAGTATGATGTACCTCCCTTCTGTGTCACTTTTAGAAGAGAGAAGTTGAAATGGGACCGAGGAACGGATCATGACAATCACGCCTTGATTTTTAGAACTATGAGCAGAATAAAAACATGAGTGTAGCTATTTGAAGCTAAAGAAGGGTGAGAGTCCTTTTTAAAGTAGGTCTCCTGTAAGAAACCAGTGGCATAACTATAGAGGGTGCAGGGGGTGCGCTTGCTATGAGGCCCGGTGGCTTAGGGGCCCCGTCAGCCCAGCAAGTGTCCCCCTGCACTCTCTGTAGCACGACCGGCCACAACTGGGAATGCTAGTCTCTGAAGTGATCAGAGACTGAAGACACCTCTGATCGTTTCAGAGACCAGTGTTCCCAATGATTCAGTGTGCGGGTGCATGGGTGAGGTCATGACATCACCCATGCACCCACAATGAGAGGAGCTTGCTGGATCTAGTTAGATCCAGGCAGCGGCAGCGTCTATGCAGGAGGAGAGCTGATGGCATGGACTGTAGCATTGCCCAGCGGCCAGCGTGAGAGGTAAGTAATGCACAGGGAAGGGGGGCCACAGCAAAAGGGGCACTACTAGGGGCATTACTGAGGGCACAGCATAAGGGACACTACTAGGGGCATTACTGGGGGCACTGCAATAGGGGCATTACAGGGGGCACAACATAAAAGGCATTACTGGGGGCACTGCATTAGAGGCATTACAGGGGGCACAACATAAAAGGCATTACTGGGGGCACTGCATTAGAGGCATTACTGGGGGCACAACATAAAGGGCACTACTGGGGGCACTGCATAATGGGCACTAGTGGGGGCACTGCATAAGGGGCTTTAATACAGGGGGCATTGCATAATGAGCACAACTACAGGGGGAATTGCATAACGAGCACAACTACAGGGGGCACTGCATAATGGGCACAACAACAGGGGGCATTGTATAATGAGCACAACTACAGGGGGAATTGCATAACGAGCACAACTACAGGGGGCACTGCATAATGGGCACAACAACAGGGGGCATTGTATAATGAGCACAACTACATGAGTAATTGTATAATGGGCACAACAACAGGGGGCATTGTATAGCTAGACCTATGGGAGCCCGAAGGAAATTTTGCTCTATTTACACCCCTGTAAGAAACCATTGTGAGTTTGGAGTGTTTTAGACAAATGTGATCAATTTTGTGGGGAATTAAGACCCTTTACATTAAGTCATAACAGTGTTAATGGCATGGTACAATATTGCAAGTTCAATGTCAATGACTGTCAGCAGAATTGACTGGTTGAAAAATATAGGATAAAATAGAGGAAAGATTAAACAACTAAACAAAACACAAAAAAGTGGGGAGGGAGGGATCAGTGTGAACAATTCTATACCCTCAGGGGAGGTTCGAAGCTCACAGTGGGTGCGCCTAATGGGAAAAAAGAAAAAATGGGAGAGGAATCACTTCTAGAGAGGAGAAAATTCAAATAGGCGCCTGGTTTGGGAGGGCTCAAATCAAAAAGTAAGCAAATTACCAGTGAGAGGAGTACCACAAGGGAACCTCTCGTTAATCCCACATAATGGGGGGATGGCAGGAAGACGAGTGAACTAAACACCAACCATCCAGAATAAATGTGGACCATATGGTCCAGCTAAACATAACCAACACTGGCCTAGAGAAACAGTGGGAATATAGAACATATTAAAACAATTACAATGCCTTGAGGGTAGGAAGCAAAACAACATAATAACAATCAGCAGTGAACAGGCTATATGCACCACAGGGGGCTGCATAACAATATTAAGTGAACAATAACATGATACATGCCTAATAGTCAAGGAGGAGAGTCCTCGCAGTCAAGAGGAGGACCCTCAGTATCATTTTCAGACAGCTGGAGTCTGTGCAAAAGTTCCTTTCCTTGCCCTCCTTGGCATCAGGCACTGACACCTGATGATATTCACCTCCACAATCAGGCGGAAGGGAAATCCCCATCTATACTTGTAATCATTGTCCCATAACACTTTGGTGACATCATACAGGTCCCTGTGTTTAATTATGGTCGCTGGAGCCAGATCTTCATGTGTAAATGTGTACCCTCAAATGAAATCAGAAGGGTTGATCTACTGGCAGCAGCAATTTGATCCTTTGGCCTAGGTCTGAAAGCCTTATGAGCAGGGGCTGGCTGGTTACTTTTGGCCAAGGGGGAAGATGCAAATAAGTGGCCCTGGCTTTTCTATAAGCGCACTGCACACTGGACGTGACTAAAAAAAACCTATAATCTTGGTCTGTCTAATGTGAATGGGAATTCAATAGCCAATGAAATAAAATAACTAAATAATGCAAATACTACACCTACCAAACCCATCTAACAAAGCAGAGACCATGTGATCCTTATGAAATACACAGAACACTATAGTGACCAATATACAATACAAGGACCACTCTAGTAACCGGTATACACTACAGGGACCATTCTAGTGGCTGTTATACACTACAGGGATCATTCTAGTGGCCGGTATACACTACATGGATCATTCTAATGACCAGTATACACTACAGAGACCATTCTAGTGACCGGTATACACTACAGAGACCATTCTAGTGACTGATATACAGTACAGGGACCATTCTAGTGACTGGTATACACTACAGGGACCATTCTAGTGACTGGTATACACTACAGGGACCATTCTAGTGACCGGTATACACTACAGAGATCATTCTAATGACCAGTATACACTACAGAGACCATTCTAGTGACTGGTATACACTACAGAGACCATTCTAGTGACTGGTATACACTACAGGGACCATTCTAGTGACTGGTATACACTATAGGGACCATTCTAGTGACTGGTATACACTACAGGGACCATTCTAGTGACTGGTATACACTACAGAGATCATTGTAGTGACCGGTATACACTACAGAGATCATTCTAGTGACCGGTATACACTACAGAGACCATTCTAGTGACCGGTAGACACTACAGAGACCATTCTAGTGACTGGTATACACTACAGGGACCATTCTAGTGACCGGTAGACACTACAGAGACCATTCTAGTGACTGGTATACACTACAGGGACCATTCTAGTGACTGGTATACACTACAGGGACCATTGAAGTAAACAGTATGCCATTGCTTCCATGTGACAAGATGCCTTACAATGTTTAGGGGCATATTTATCAACATATATTAGCAGGATATCCCCCAAAAATGGATGACCCTGCAAGTATGAAGCCTCCCAGGGATATATCTAGGGAACACTGAAGCAGATATTGGAGATGTAAAACTTTGCAAATTACTTGTAATCAATGTGGGGATGAGGTGTGATTGGACACCATTTATTTTGAGCTCTGTGCACACATGAACATTTCCTCCAGTATGACAAATAGGAGTATTAGTTCTTAAAAAATTTAATTTAAAATTTTGTACACAGGGATGTGAGGTGTCCCTCCTCTTGGATGTGTATGGTAATATAATTACTAGTATTATATATCTATGTCAGGGGTTGGGTATGGGATGCCGGTGCTCTGTATCCCTGTCGGTCATTATCCTAACCCTCCCCCTCCTTCCCTCCCCGATGCCTGAACTTAACCTCCCCCCTAGTGCCTAAACCTAATCTCCAGCTCCCCACACCCTAAACCTAACCCTCCCCCCTTAGTGCCTAACCATAACCCTAATGTCAACCCTCCCCCTAACCCCGCTACTTACCTTCGAGATTCCAGCGGTCGGGATGCTGAAACCGGGATTCTGATAGGTGCCGGGATTCCGGCACCAGCATTCTAAGCGCCAGATGATTTATTTAATTTATTCATTAACATTTTCTTATATAGAGCAGCATATTCCATTGAGCTTCACAATTGGAAACATTAATAGTACAAAACTGGGTAATAACAGACAGACATAGAAGTAGGAAAGCCCTGCTTGCAATTTTACAATCTAAAGGGATTATGACCACGTCCCCTTCGTCTGGGCCCCACTGCTCGGTGAGCTCTGCTTTAGCCTGCAGTCTGCACTGCTGCAGACTGTAACACTCACTACTGTGTGGAGACTACTGAGTGGGGTGATTACCTCTGTTTGACCTTCGGTAGTTTTTAATCAGTGCAGAAACAATTACTGCAGTTAGACAATGTCTGTTCAATCTCCAGTCCGCCAAGTCCGTCTCTCCTCTGTGATGTTGGGATGAGGCATGGTCTCTGGAAGACCCTGCAAACCAGATACAGCAGCTGCTTGTAAAGCCCTTCAAAAGAACAGTGTAACTGACTGTGTGAAGGGGGCGGGGTGGGCACTGCATGAGGGCCCACAACTACGATAACGTCAATGTGACTGACGGCCAGGCAGTAAGCAGAAAATGCTGTCTGGATTCTCTAATTGTGTTATAAGCACTCTCTTGCTTACAGCCAAACCATCAGCTATGTGTGCACAGTGCACACTGCCTGACAGCCCTCATTGCAGCAAAATGTAATGGCCCAGCCCGCCTCTGCCTATGAGCTCTTTCAATAATTAGCGATTGTTTGGAGAGTGAAAGCACCAACATTGAAAAGAAATGTTTCAAATAACGTTAAGTGTCTGGGGTGTCGAAGCTGAATAATTGAGTAAGACAAGTTCAGTTTAAAATTCAATCACAGCGACGCCATTTTGCGATTGGCCGCAAGACTCCATTTTTGAAATGCGATCGCAAGACGCCATTTTGCGAATGGCCGCCTAAGCGCCATTTTAGATAAACTCACATTTTAGTACATGTGGCGATAATACCATTAGCATCATGCGAAGGCATCTGTGACCATTATCATATGAAGCAAGTGGCCAGGTGACAACTGGCTTGGGTAGATAAGTTTCCTGCATAGTGTTTGTTCACTACGGGTGGTCTGGCTAGAATAAATAAGCAAGCTTCCTGCAATGACACAGGAAAGGTGGGAGGGCCTGCTGACAGGACATGTAGAACTATCTAACCCAACATGCCACACTGCTAAAATGTTCACTCATTTAGAGACAAATGCATTTTCATACACACATTAAATATGTCTTTATACCAAACCCTGAATACCCACACATTTCATATTCATACATAAGGTTCAATAAGCTTTAAAGTGTATGATTCAAGAAGGTTCAGTTAGTTTAAATTCTAAGAAATAAAGATATTTGTTAACTAAGGAGTTATACAAGATAAACACGTCATTCTTGGAGTTGTTCTGATGCATACTCTTTCCACAGTTTCCCGGTGCTATCGGTGAGGAGATAGCATCATGCATTCTCGAGTTATGGACCGCAGAACCTACAAGCAACCAAAATGTATATTTTAGATTCAACTGTTAGGATGCTGAAGAAGGCGTGAGGAGGAAGACCCCTAGCTGTTAGAGGCAGGGAAAGTCTGTTTAAACCAGCCTGTTAGATGCACTGTAACAGATGCTTCACCTCTGAGAACCAATGACATCAGCAACAGACATACCTTTTGTCTTGTTTATACTGGGGGGGTATAAGTATGGGTGCACGGACACTATTTGGGAGTCTTTGTGCTGAATGCTGAATGACGAGGGGTCTCTTGCTGAAGCCTATCTCTGGGTCCAGAAGCACCTGCGTACGTATACTGTACTTGTGGTCTGTATGATTTACTTTTGCGCCTAAATTGTGTCTTGATCAATTGCGTGTAACTATCTGAACTTTTACCTGAATATCACTTGTGCTTTGGAACCACAGGTTCTATGTCTAAGTCTTTATTTATGGTGTGACTGCGTATGCAAATTAGCGTCATCCTTAGAGGTTTATAGGAAGGATTTTAGAAGGTACAGGCAGGGGTACATAGAGGTTAATTTCTAATATTGTTAGTTGGGGGCTCGTGAAGAAGTCACTTACCTGCTCACACGGTACATACGGTCATCGATATTTCAGCAAAGGGTGGAGTGGCCACATGCAGGGTTTGCCTGCAACCGCTTTGTGCTGAAAGATCGCTATCCATCTCCGTGTGAATTAAGGAAGCTGACTAGAATCCAGGGACAAGAGAGGAAAAAGTTTGTTTTCCTCTGTTGATTGAACCTTGTGTTTAGAGGAGTGCCGCAGTATTGTGTACGCGGCTAAAACGCATTTTTGCGTACGCAGTTAAAAAGTCATTATACGGTTGTGTGGTAGTCGCATAATTGTGTATGCGGCCGTTCGCACAATAGCGTATACGCACTTCCGGTTCTGCTGCCACATGTTTGAACAAAGCCATTGAGGTTTACATTTTTTTTTCTATTACCAATATCTGGGTTAAACGTGTATTTTTCTGCGCAGGAAAAAGTGTGTAACAGTGAGTGTATTGTTGGTAGGGGTAATTTATTCCCTAAAGTTAAGGGTATCATATGATCCTTAAGGGCTAGGTGCAAGGGTTAGCCTAGTCGCTCGGTAAGCAGCTTACCGTTCTAAACACAGTAGCAGGTGTACATGTTGTCTTTGTTGTATAGAGGTGCGTGAGAGTGGCCGACATATAAACTCTCATAGGTCTGGAAGTTACCTTACTAAAGCTTATCCGGGTGTGGAAGTGGCCTGCTTCAAATCTTATCCAGGTGTGGAAGTTGCCTTACTAAATCTTATCCAGGTGTGTGGGCGCCGCCGACTTAAATCGTCCACAGGTAAGTGAAAGTGTCTTGATTGTCTTTCACCGGTTTAAATTTTTATTGAAAAGCATAGGAGTTGTCTCAGAATGGGAGCCACGCAAACAGTAGAGATGTTAAGCAATGATGTGCTGCTAATGGAGGCGCCGATCGGATCGGCCCGTCGTATCATGCATACCAAGTATGGTACTTATGCAATAAGGTATTGTGATATATGGTTTAATATGACGAGGAAGAGTGTTAGACCATTTCCCAGAATTGGTAGTTTTGACAAAAATGTGTTAGATAATGTCCAGGATCACATCAGTATGGTGCGATCACGAGAGAAAAAGATGAAGTATTTTGAATGTTTAAAACTATGGCAGCATGAAGGGGATGCTTGGCTTAAAACTGTGCAAACGACGCAAACTAGCGTTGCGAACGCATTGCCAGAAAATACATCCACGACGCTGAATTGCAATACGGGCGAGCCGCAAATTGGCGCGCACGTGCGGCAAGGTAGCGTCGTGGAGAGTATTGCCAGCCGTTCACGCTCACCTCCCCCACCTTATGTGGATGGAGGTGCAAGTACAGTTAACAAAAATACCAACAAAAATGTAACAAGTAATTTGTACCCCCTCTTAAGTAACCATAAAGAAAATGTTTACGACGTAGATGATGAGCCTATTGTAATGTCTGCCATTTCCCATGCTGTGCAAATGATAAATGCTGCATCACCACAATCACGGGTGGCGCCGCCATCTCCATCGGTAACAGCAAGGGAAGTGTTAATACACTCTGCACCCATTGAGGAAGTTGTTAATACCATACGTAGCAGCAGCAGAGGTAGCAACGCTGCCGGTCTGCATCCCATTCGGACAATAACTGTTCCGAATGGAAATGCGGATGCAAATGGTGTAGTGCCCACTAGGGAAGTAGTAATGCATTGTCCATGGACAAGGGCAGAACTAAATTCCATCATAAATGATTTCCCTGATCTAAAAAAGGAATTAGCCAAATCTCAAAGATTTTTGAGAAATTTGGGTAGTTCTCATGAGCCCACTAATAAAGATTGGCGTGTAGTGTTAAGGGCCTGTCTACCACGCAATACCAACATGACAAAATTTATCACGGATTGTGTATTGGATGGCGACGTTCCCTTAACAGACCAAGTAAACCAAGGTAACATTTCCCGCATTGTGACTCAATTGGGTATATATTTTCCGGTAGTAGTTAACTAACATTTCCCGCATTGTGACTCAATTGGGTATATATTTTCCGGTAGTAGTCACAATCAAACAAACGGAGAGTGAAACTGCAGAAGACTATTGCGATCCGGCTCTGCAGGCTATCACCCAGTACACTGGGATAGAAGATATTAAAGATAGCATTCACCACAGGGGAATGATAGTCACGATATTAATGGACGGTTTAAAAGAGAATTTAAAAACTCGGGTTCAGACCTCACAGCCTGGCTGGAGGGGACTTACAATAGATAACCTCATAGAGTCTGCCATAGAACATGACAAAAACATCTCAAAAAAGAGGGAGACCCAGAGTGAAAAATTAATGGCTGTCAGTATACAAGCTCTGGAGGGAATGATGGTAACACCACAGCCAACAGACACGCTTGCACTTGCACACACACTCATGTCAGAACAAGTTGCTCTAACTAACCTCACTCAACAACAAACACAACTCTATCCTACTAACCCAATGCAACCACAGGTCCCAGGATATCCACCTACTTCTTATCCCCCACAATACCCTTACCCTCCCTATCCTTACCCATATCCACCACCTTTACCCTCTGCTCAAACTCCACAACAACACATGCTTTCACCTGAATCACGGACATGTTTTAATTGCAAACAAACAGGACACTTAAGTAGAAACTGCACAGTAAAAAGAGTATGGACCCCACACCAAGGGAAACCTGGATATCCCCATAAGGGATATGCACAGAGATCAGCAAATATTCAGCAAGCACCAGCTCCAATTGTAGCCGTAAATGCTTTATTGGAGAATGGTAGCCAACGATAGGGGCCAGGTCATACCTGTAGTCTACAGATAGTCAGCTTAACGGGAAGTACTAGGGAAGAACCGGTCTTGATGGTTGATGTAGCTGGTACTGAATATACTTTTCTTGTAGACACAGGGGCGACCAAGTTAGTGATGAAATCTCCCATTAATTTACAGGTGACCAACGAGACAATACCAACAATGGGTGTGACAGGTAGAGTGGAACGTTATCCTTTAACAAAGTCCACAGAGGTTAGTATTGGGCCGTTGCATACCAGACATTCTTTTCTCCTGGCTGCCGCGGCTCCTACTAACCCGCTGGGCAGAGACTTGTTATGTAAAATGGGATGTGTCATATATTGCACCCCTGATGGTGTATATTTAGATATCCCAGAGAGAATGGTATACGAGGTGCGGGATATGTTAGACACTCCTCAAAGGATAATGTATCACTCTACCATTTTAAAAGAAAATCCATAACAAGTAGATGAAATGTTGTCCCAAATTCCAGATTCCCTTTGGACAAAAGATGGACAGGACACTGGATTAATGGCAAACGTAAGCCCGGTAATGGTAAACTTAAAAAGCGGTAGGCAAGCTCCAAAAATTCCCCAGTACCCACTAAAACAGGAAGTAGAACTAGGGGTGTTTCCAATAATCGAGCGATTATTGCAACAGGGAATTTTAGTTCGTACAACTAGTGTAGCCAACAGTCCCATCTTTCCAGTAAAGAAGAGTGGTGGGAGGGGTTATAGGCTGGTGCAAGACCTTAGAGGTGTTAATAAGGTAGTAGAGAGCCAATTCCCTGTAGTGCCGAATCCAGCTGTCATCCTGATGCAGATCCCACCAAATGCAACCCATTTCACTGTCATTGACCTCTGTTCTGCTTTCTTCTCTGTGCCTCTCCACCCTGACTGTCAGTACCGATTCGCATTCACATACAAAGGTGTGCAATATACATGGACACGATTTCCCCAAGGTTTCATAGACAGCCCCAGTATTTTCTCCCAGGCATTGCATGACTGTTTACAAGCTTTTCAACCTGCCAATGGATCAGTTCTAATTCAATATGTGGACGATTTATTGCTATATTCTGACTCTTTTATGTCATGTGTGAATGATACTAAACTTTTGTTACTTCATCTCTCGCATACAGGACACAAAGTGGCTAAGGACAAGTTACAGCCATGCCAGCCCAGAGTAAAATATTTGGGACACTGCCTAACCCAGGGGTTACGACATCTCACAAATGATAGAATCCAGGCCATACAAAACATGACACTGCCGCAGAATCAACAGCAAATTCGTACCTTCTTGGGAATGTGTGGATATTGCCGAACGTGGATCCCAGGTTTTTCTATTTTGGCCTTGCCTTTACAGGAACTAGTCTCTTCCTCAAAGCCCAATCGCGTCACACACACTGAGGAATCAGAACAGGCTTTTCTTAATCTTAAGGATAGTCTGACAAAAGCTCCTGCATTGGGAATACTCGATTATGAAAAACCTTTTGATTTATATTGTACGGAAGCCGATGGTTGTGCTGCAGGTGTCCTTACACAAAAACATGGTGATGCCAGTAGGCCCGTAGCATACTACAGTGCTTAATTGGACACGGTAGCAAGATCACTCCCCACCTGTTTGAGAAGTGTAGCAGCTACCGCTTTATTGGTGACTAAAAGTGAGGACATAGTATTGGGCCATGATATGATTGTCTACACTCCCCATGCTGTATCTGCTCTGTTGAACTCAGCTCAAACCAGACACGTCTCCTCGGCTAGGTTCACCAAATGGGAACTAGCCCTAATCGCTCCTGCAAATATTACTGTTAAACGTTGCAGTACGCTGAATCCAGCAACATACCTACCATATGTACAACATGATGTACAAAGGGTGGAAGGAGAGGAGTTGCTGGCGGGAGGTGAGTTCAGCAGATATGATGACACTCACGATTGTATGACATATCTGAATCAGACCTTTACTGCTAGACCTGACATACATGACACACCTTTAGAGAATGTGGATGTGACTTTCTATACGGATGGGAGTTGTCATAGACAAACAGACACAGGTGAATTATGTACAGGTTATGCTGTTGTAAATGACACAGACATCATGGAAGCTAAACCTCTCGGTCCTCCTCACTCAGCCCAGGTGGCAGAGTTAGTAGCACTGACTAGAGCATGTGAACTGGCAGCAGGCAAATCTGCTAACATTTACACTGACTCGAGGTACGCGTTCGGGATGGTGCACGATTTTGGGGCTCTATGGCGTCTGAGAAATTTTATGACAGCAGCAGGCACACCAGTTGCACACTCCCGACACATAAAACATCTCTTAGAAGCAATCCAACTGCCCAAGGCAGTGGCAGTAATTAAATGCAAAGCCCACACATGTGAGGATGACCCGGTGTCACTGGGCAACAACAGAGCTGATGAAGCTGCAAAATGGGCAGCAGGGTTAAAAATGTCTTCCCCGATTGAAACAATTATGTCATTCCAAACCATTGATATGCTGAAATTAATTGAGATGCAAAATTTGTGTTCAATTCAGGAAAAATCCATATGGAAGTCCAAGGGGTGTGGGCAAGAGTCCTCTGGGCTCTGGAGGGATGGACATGGTAAGCCAGTAGCCCCCAAGGCATATTACCCCAGCCTGGCTGAGGCAGCACACGGTCTGACTCACCTGGGCAAACAGGGTATGTGCAAGTTGGTGAGGGCATACTGGAGCGCACCAGGTTTTTCTTCACAAGCAAAGAAGATAGCAATGTCCTGTCTGACCTGCTTGAGAAAGAACATAGGGAAAGCGATCCCTACCGAACTGTCCCACATTCCTCCGACTGATGGACCTTTCCAGGTGATACAAATTGATTTCATCCAATTACCACCCTGCAGGAACCTTAAGTATGTACTAGTGTGCACAGACGTATTTTCTAACTGGGTTGAGGCCTACCCAGCGGCCACTAATACTGCTGCGTTTACTGCCAAGAAAATAGTTCAGGAATTTGTATGCAGGTACGGTATCCCTAGAATCATTGAGAGTGATAGGGGTACCCATTTCACAGGTGATGTTTTTCAAAATATGTGTAAGCTGATGGGTATTAATAGCCGACTTCACACCCCCTACCGACCGCAGGCCAGTGCCAAGGTAGAGAGGATGAACGGAACTATTAAAAATAAGCTAAGTAAAATCATGGCAGAGACTGGACTAGGATGGCCAGAAGCGTTACCTTTGGTCCTACATAGCATAAGGACCACTCCTAGGTTTCCTCTGAATCTGTCCCCATTTGAAATACTATTTGGCAGACAACCTCATTTGATTATAAGTCCCCAGGAAGACTTGAAGGGTAACAACGAGGTAACTGTAAAGTATCTTATATGAATGAGTAGGCAGTTAAAGCAACAGCAGCAGAAATTGAAATTGTTGTCTAATGATATGCCTGAAACTAACTGTCATGATGTTGAACCAGGAGAATATGTAATGATCAGAAATTTCTTGCGTTCAGGTTGTTTGACTGATTGGTGGGAAGGTCCATACCAGGTGCTGCTGACGAGTACTACATCTTTGAAGGTGGCCGAGAGAGATACCTGGGTCCATTCCACTCACTGCAAAAAGGTCAATCAACCGGTGGAGAAACAAGGCGGAGACAAGGCTGATAGTGTGGACCTGTCGCTCGCGAACTTGTTCCGGGAGGATTGAAAAGGTTGTAGTGAGATACCTGAACCGAGAGAAATTTTGCAGGACTTGTTGTTAAAATGGACAGGCCTGCTGTGTTCATTCTCATATTCTCTTTTAGAGTGTTCACCATCCTGGTCAGTTCGGGAATATCCAGTGTCTGTGATGGGGGACCGATTGAGGAAACTGGAGCTGATGGCAGTGCTGATGGAGTGGAGAAAGGAGGAGTGCAATGCCAATCAGGGGAGTGTCTGACCAATCTTAGTACTGTTATTGTTAAGAGAGCTGTCATTCCGGATACTCGGGGAAGATGTGGAGGTTTATCGTCTGAAGTTTCCTGTATTTGTGAGTTTTGTGGGTCCTTAGTTGATGAGAACTGTATCCAACGGTGCCAACCTAAATATAACCCGTACTTGGGAGGGTATCCTTTAGAGGATTATCACAGCATGGTAGGCAAAGTGTTAAATCAAACTGATTGCTGGGTGTGTTCACATGTGCCACAGGGACAGCATAATGTAGGGTTGGTGCCATTTCCGCTGAATATCACGGAAATTTTAGATTTACAAAAAGGGAAACCTTTCAATGGAAAATTCCTCTCACCCAAACCACCTCATTTCAAACTCTATCAATTCCAAGTAGATAGATCATTTTTATGTTTGAACATAACCAACCCTAATAAACCTGGAGGTTGGGAAGTGATGGGGAATAATCAGACGATGACCTTCTCACAAAGAGCTGATAATGAGTCCATAAACTATGATCTGTTACGCTCAATTAAATCAAGTGGAAAACATTTTAGGTACCGGTATACATTGAGTTCCACCAAATAAATGATTGGTAAAGTACCAGATGGTTATTGTGCTAAAATAATACAACCTGAAACTTGCATATACCAAATGGAAGAGCCTGAGATAGGATTGTTTGCAAGAGAAATGTGTTTAATGATAATGATGCATACCATTCCTTATGTTCTCCCTGATAATGTATATTTTATATGTGGAAGAAAAGTGTATAAATGGCTCTCCCCGAGTTCCGAAGGTTTGTGTTATCTGGGAAGAGTAGTCCCAGAAGTTAATGACCCTCACACATGTTGAAATGTTGGGAATACATAAAAACACACCATCACCATATCTTCACATGCAATATGAACACAGAGGCAAGAGAAATATGATACCTGGTGATATGCATAAAGCCGCTCAGTTAGTCAGTGAGACAACTGGCTTCCAAGTTTTAGTCACCCTGGATCCCACCAGAATTGCTAGGGGTACATTAAATTTTAGATATATCCAGGAACTTGCTAAATTAATAGATAATATCACCGAGATGTACGATGACACATTCAGGTACACAGGGAGAGAATTGCAAGCGTACAAGAAAGAACTAGTACAACACAGGCTAGTGTTGAATTATTTAACCGCTGTTACTGGAGGGTATTGCGTAACGTTAGCCACCCAATTTGGAGTAAAATGTTGCACTTATGTCACCAATGATACCAGCAACCCTAAGGAGGTGATAGACCAGAAGATGGATGAGATTCTGCAGCTAAAGTGGGAATTTCGTAAGAACCATAACGCATCAGTGGCTGAAGCAGGGGAAAAGATAGAAGGATGGGTGTCATGGCTGAACCCAGTTAAATGGTTCTCGGGTCTAGGGGAATGGGTCCAGGAAGTGATTGCCAGCATAGGCAAATTCTTGATCCTTATACTGATTGTCATCATAATAATTGGCATATGCGTCCGGTGTGTTCCTATTGTGTTGAAGTGTGGAAAATTTAAAAATAGAGTAAAACGAAAGAATGAAATTATGATGGTGGTCAGAAATGATAATATGTATACCAAGGTAGATACAGAACTGCATTACAACCCTGAGCTAGGAAGTACCATCATTTAAATGTATAATATTTAGACATGCATAGAAGATATTATTGAAATGTTATTTATAGAACACCTCAGATAATGTAAAGTCTCAAATTCCCCTTCAAGACTGCTGTTATAAGACTGGTGCATTCCCACACCTGTCACATGATCTCCCAAGATCCGCGGTGTGCGTATAATAGTAGTTTTATGTCCCCACCCAGAGACACATTATTGATGGATTAAGGAACACCTTGTGCCATCCCAGAATAACACTAAATAATATGTAAATGTAAGCCTAAAATAAATTTATATAACAGATTGTGATAGCATGTTGTTTGCTATCAAAGGGTGGACTGTCGAAGCTGAATAATTGAGTAAGACAAGTTCAGTTTAAAATTCAATCACAGCGACGCCATCTTGCGACTGGCCGCAAGACTCCATTTTTGAAATGCGATCGCAAGACGCCATTTTGCGAATGGCCGCCTAAGCGCCATTTTAGATAAACTCACATTTTAGTACATGTGGCGATAATACCATTAGCATCATGTGAAGGCATCTGTGACCATTATCATATGAAGCAAGTGGCCAGGTGACAACTGGCTTGGGTAGATAAGTTTCCTGCATAGTGTTTGTTCACTACGGGTGGTCTGGCTAGAATAAATAAGCAAGCTTCCTGCAATGACACAGGAAAGGTGGGAGGGCCTGCTGACAGGACATGTAGAACTATCTAACCCAGCATGCCACACTGCTAAAATGTTCACTCAGTTAGAGACAAATGCATTTTCATACACACATTAAATATGTCTTTATACCAAACTCTGAATACCCACACATTTCATATTCATACATAAGGTTCAATAAGCTTTAAAGTGTATGATTCAAGAAGGTTCAGTTAGTTTAAATGCTAAGAAATAAAGATATTTGTTAACTAAGGAATTATACAAGATAAACACGTCATTCTTGGAGTTGTTCTGAGGCATACTCTTTCCACAGTTTCCCGGTGCTATCGGTGAGGAGATCGCATTATGCATTCTCGAGTTTTGGACCGCAGAACCTACAAGCAACCAAAATGTATATTTTAGATTCAACTGTTAGGATGCTGAAGAAGGCGTGAGGAGGAAGACCCTTAGCTGTTAGAGGCAGGGAAAGTCTGTTTAAACCAGCCTGTTAGATGCACTGTAACAGATGCTTCACCTCTGAGAACCAATGACATCAGCAACAGACATACCTTTTGTCTTGTTTATACTGGGGGGGTATAAGTATGGGTGCACGGACACTATTTGGGAGTCTTTGTGCTGAATGCTGAATGACGAGGGGTCTCTTGCTGAAGCCTACCTCTGGGTCCAGAAGCGCCTGCGTACGTATACTGTACTTGTGGTCTGTATGATTTACTTTTGCGCCTAAATTGTGTCTTGATCAATTGCGTGTAACTGTCTGAACTTTTACCTGAATATCACTTGTGCTTTGGAACCACAGGTTCTATGTCTAAGTCTTTATTTATGGTGTGACTGCGTACACAAATTAGCGTCATCCTTAGAGGTTTATAAGAAGGATTTTAGAAGGTACAGGCAGGGGTACATAGAGGTTCATTTCTAATATTGTTAGGGGAGATACGGACTCTGGTATATTACGAATTCTCAAATTATTACACCTCTCCCTATTTTCAAGATCCTCATATTAATCTCTAAGGAATTCCGCCTCCTTGTATAAGAAGTTTATATCATGCGAGGCTTCTTACAAGTCTCTGGAGAGAGATTCAGCTTTGGTATCCAATGCAGAGGTGCATTTAGAAAGGGAGATCAGCTGATAATTGTTGAAAGTTAGAAGTGAGGGTTTTATTTAATTCTGCAAGCATTAATTGAATATCACTTTTGGTTGCAAATGAGTCACCTGTGGGTAAATCCGTACCAGGTGAGAAAACAGGAGATGCTGGAGGAGACATCGAATGTTGATTGGAATCTGACAGGTGTGGGATAATACCCTGTGCTTTTTCTTCCTCTGGCAGTGTTCCGGTTCTTGTTGTATAGTGAATTGAAATATTAACAGAACAGATGTTGCAGATGAAGTAAAGATCCGGGTGGACAGTACAATTATACCCCTTTTACACCGGAGCTAAAAAACCCGGGTTTTTGAAGGGTTAACCCAGGCAGCTCCCTGGTGTAAAAGGGCAGAGGGTTGGATTGCCGGGTCGAGTGACCCGGCAATTCAACCCAGGTAACTAGCAGGGTTTAACACAGGCGTAGCCCGTGAAACCCTGCTATGGGAACAGCGCACTCCGGGTCACGATGACCTGGAGTGCGCTGCTAGCCAGCCGATTGGTCCGGCTTCAGTGGCGCTTGGAGATGACGTCATCTCCAATCGTCCACTTTCACTCCGCAAAAGCCGGGTCTATGCAGACCCGACTGCGGTGTAAGCGGCGCTGACTCGGGAATATCCCGAGTCAGCGCCGGCAAAATTCTTTGTCTGATCCGTATAGGAACTTTGTTCCAACTCCGGGTCAGACCCGGAATTTAGGTGGAAAATGGGTATTACTGTTGCCTTAGTACATTGGAGCAATAATCACAGACCTGTAGAGACTGCAACAGCAATTTATGATGTAGTAATGCAAAACAACCACTAGATGGCATCAATACACTGTGTTATACAGATATGTAATCTACATGAGCACTAGAAACACAAAATAGGAACTGAACTGAGTGGTGGAAAAAAATGTAAACTTTGATATCTTCCTCTTATTCAAAAGGCACAATTCTGAAGAAGCCAAATGCCTATAAAAGTACATGGGACCCAGGAAGTAAGGTGCTGGGTTAATACTGTAGCTGGTTTGAAGCAGGTCGTGTAAAGCTGGTGCCTGAAGTGGAGGTGTACCAACCTGCAGTCTGCAGAACTCACTGCTGGTGATGCAGACCCTTCAACAAGACCCATTCCATTAGGTACAAAATGCTCTGCTCCTGGATTTCCCATCTTATTTATGATCGCAGACACCTGTGGTGGAAACACCTGTCTTATCAATTACCTACTTCAACACAGGTGGCAGCAATCATAAATTAGATGGGAAGTCCAGGAGCAGAGCATTTTTACCTAATGGAAGGGGTCATGTTGGAGGGTAGGGTGATGTCATGACCCAGGTGTAGTGGATCAAGCTGGGCAGGGACTGTCAAGATGGCCGCCGCAGCGAGAAACAGCACTGGACCACAGTGCAAGGAGACCACACCAGAGATCCACCGTCTCCAGCAGATGTCACGGATGTCGGTGGAGGTGAGTACAGGCACAGCAGGGGAGGCACCATCATAGGGAGGTCACCTGAGCTCTTCTGTAAATGATATGGCGGCGAATATAGTAATCTCAAATGAATACTCAATTGTACCTAACCACATGGGAACAAAGAAATTTCTGTAATGTAGGGTAAATCCTTTCTAGTGCATCAATTACACAAACATGTGTTCTACTATACATTTATCTACTGTATATCAAAAACAAAGGGCACAGTCCATACCTATGTGGGTGCTAAATAATTCAATACCAAGATATAACTTTTACTGTATAAATATGTTTACAGATATCCTGTAAAAAATCTCTCCATTAGGTTATTGATTTTTCAGTGTATATTCTCTTTTTAGCAAACACACAGTAGTTATCATGGTGATGAATAATCGTACTGAGTTCACATTAATAGTTTACAGTACCAGTCTTTAAATAAGCTCATCCATATATCACAGTGATAATAATTGAATATGTTAACACTCTTCCCCACTGTAGATCAAATCTTTAGGAATTCTCAGAAACAGTGTCTATTCACATGTTATAATAACCCTTGATTTGATGAGCATAGATGAACCATTAAAATAACATATCCCCACTTCTGTGATATCAGCTGATGTCAATTTAGACAGGTTTGTCCATAAACTTCAATCGTGTTTTGAAGGAGCATGAGCCCCTGACAAAATCAGTCTGTACTGCATTACAATGTATCAAATGGAATCAATCAGAGATTTAGGTTCATATGTCTTAATCATACATAATCCGAGCAATGTAACAATCTACTGTGGGTTGGTTCAGAGAGATAAGGCACGTTGTTCCGCAAATGATCAAAGACAGTGTTCAAACCCGTGTAGCATTAACCTGCAGGTGTTGCGGGTGTTTGAATCAACTACAATTACAATTAGTAGACAGTACGGCACTAAGATGTCTCCGTCCCCTCTGCTGTCGGGTGTCTTGCTAGAGAGGACACCAGATGAGAGAGGGCCTCCGACAGTGCTGATAGAAAAAAAGTTTAAGTTAGAGTGAGAGGTCCCGTGCCAGGTGTTAGATGGTATCTGTTGCTGCTGGCATTGCAGAAACCATATTCGCCGCTGGAGTGTCACTCTCACAGAGAAAAGATACCTGATGTATGTAGATGTATGGAGGTCTCCTATGGAGGTTAGTAGTCGTACCCCACAGTGCCTGACCGGGGGCTTCAAAGGACGTGCGTTTAACCTTAACAGCTTGTTCACCTACAGCCATGAATATTTAAATGACAAGTTGGTCTAAGATATACCTTCATACTTTAGTCTGGTGCGGGATCACCCCTAAAACAATTTTGAGTCTCCCAGATATAATCTGGGCCCAAACAACCCCACAGGAGCCGCGAATACACCTGCTAGCAGGCTCTAAAAGTGGGAGCTCTGCAGAGATGCTGCCACGCCTCCCCCAAAAGTATCCAATTAACCTCACAGTCTGAGCAAGTGTCAAACTTTATGTCTAATGCAAGTTCATATTAAATCCAGAGTTAGTCCTTTTTAAAGTGACCATATATATTAGTCAGCCCTCTGTGTTTGCATACAAGGGCATTACCAGAAGTTTGTGGGTCATATAGCAAGATCTTAAATGGGCCCCTCCAGAGGTAAAAAAACACATACATTTGCCCCCACACAGAGCCCATTCAGGTTATGCCACATAGTAGTACCCCTTGTACACATTATGCCATTCAGTAGTGTTGCCCCTTATACATTATGCCACACAGTAATGACCCTTACACATTATACCAAACAGTAATGCCCTTTACAGATTATGTCATATTGTAGTAGTGCCACATATAACATATTATTCCACACAATTGTAGTGTCCCTTACACGTTATGCCACACAGTGATGCCCCTTATAACATTATGCAACACTGTAATGCCCCTTACACATTATGTCCCCCCAAGCAACTCCCCTCCCCATGTCCCTCCAGCATCATCTCGCCTCCCCCTTTCTGCCATCAGCAGGCAGAAGGTGTGGATTTGGTGCCAGGCTGCCAGCTAATTACAGCTGCTGCACAGGCAGACAGCGGCAGACATGGACAGACAGCACCGGCACAATTTGAAGCTGGTGCCGGTCATGAGCCAATCAGAGCTTGCGGACTGGCAGAAAATCAAGAGCCACCACCGGCTGCCAGTCCACCAGCCAATCAGTGGTGCAGTCTCTCCATGTCTACCTGCGTGTGCGCCAGCTGTAATAAGCAAAATATATATAAGCAAATGGAAAAAAAATGGGGACATAGGATGAGGATTAAAGTGCTTATCTGGAAAGGATGTTCAAAAGTTCATGAAGGTAAGTGGATAGAGTCTCCCAACATGTTTCACCTGCTTCAGGACCATATATATATATATATATACAATATATATATATATATATATATATATATATATATATATGAATAAATAAATGAAAATTCAGTGCCAATTATAAAACCACTAAGAGGTTCCAGACAAGGACATAGTAAAAATTAAATAAATACATAAAATAAAAGTATTTAAGACAGATACTATTCAATTATAGCTCTATTGCACTCCCCTAATTACCAGAGGGTGTCAGCTCAATTAAAAAGATTGTGCCAGTTGGATCCTGTCACAAAAAAATTTGTTTATAGGGTGAATTTAATATAGAGTGACTAAAAAGTGCAAAGTGCCTTATAACATAAATATGTATTTTTGGAATATTATTAAATTGCAACAATAAAGTTTGTATGTGCAATCATCAGTGCAATATATATGGAACCTGATTTAAATATATACCCAGTTAATAATGAAAAGCATTACAAAAGCTGCATATACACACAACGATTTAGTAAATGAACAATTGTAGTAAACGACTTTCGTTCATTTTTTCAAGGGAAAAATGAACGAAAATCGTTTACTAAAATCGTTCAATTACTAAATGTAATGAACGATTTTTTTGAACTATAAACGATTTTTGCATATTCCCTTAGTGAAAATCGTTGAGTTGGTCAGTCTGACTGAAGTACAAACTACAAACTACAAATGTGAACGTGCGTGAACGATAATCGTTCATCGTTTTAACTCAGAAAGTGAACAATTTTTTCAACAATTGAACGATAAATTATATCGTTAACGATAATTGTTCAAAAAAATCGTGTGTGTATGCACCTTTAGTGTTCTTGGTGCATTTAAAGTGTCCTTAGTGCATAGTGGGGAATGCATAGATAGAAAAAAAACACAATCGTATATACTTTATAAAAGTAAAAACTATTTATTTCCACTATTTAAAAATTTCTGTGCAAATAAAGGTTTGCACAGACAGACATGCACATAAGAAAATACAAGCTAAAATGGATAAATTAATCAGCAATGAAAAAAATGGAAAAAAATATTTTTTTTAAAAAAGCAAAGAAATTGATATGAGCTTATCTCAGTGTTTTTAGGAAGGTCCAGGAAGGCAATATCGCACTGACCCAACGTGTTTCATCTATTCTGTAGACTTCATCAAGGCGATATATATATATATATATATATATATATATATATATATATACAGACACTTTTATATAATTTTAACAATGTCTTTATTTTATTCATATGCTAATTAAACTTTGAATGCATAAAAACTAATTCAGAAACTTATCAGTAAATTAATATTTTTTATGATTTTTTTGCAAAGAATATCCTTGTTACACTATTTACTTTATGATTGTGATGCTGGAATTCTCATACAGAAAGAACGCAGCATGCAGGGGCTCAGTGAAGGTGGCGGAGAAGGTGTGCAAGTGTCTGTTGGGTTCACACATCTGATAGAAGGACAGACACCCGGCATCATAGTCCAGGTATATCCCCACTGTCCGCACACGAGTACCTGCATTCCATTCTTCTATTTGTCTCTGTATATTGTTATGTTTTGTTCCAAGGAGTTTCACAAAGTACAGGCCCCATGACTTGTTATTACATCCAATGAATGATGTAGTACCATTTACCTTTCTCTCTATACTGTGAGCGGCCACCCCTATCAGCCATTCCTTTGCTTCACTCACATCCACTTCCCAGTAATGTTTCCCAGATGAGAAACTACAGGAGCTTAACACCTGCCGGACTATAAACCTCTCTGGTCCATTTGGTCTGTCCTGATTTACATCAGTATAAGTTGCAGATCTGTGATCCCCTGATACAATAATGTAATTAGAGGCTGTCTTTATATCCAGTAATATGTCTGATTTTTCCATCACTGAGAACTGTCTCTTTATCTGTAGATCCATCACATTATCAGCCAAGTGTAAAAGTCCCCTGTGTAACATCTGTGAGATTATTCCCTCCTCCAGACATCCAACATTGCTTACATCACTGGTGACATCACAGCTCCTGTGACTGATGACATCACTTTCTGGTTCTTTCTTCAGGATAGTTAATGGATCAGTGATATTACACATCTCCTCAATGCTACTAATTTTCCTGGACAGCTCGTCCTTCTGTAGTTCCAGCTGTGTGATCAGATCAGAGACTGAGAGTGACATCTGCTCTTCCTGTCTGGAGATCTCACCCAGGACCCCTCTCTCCAGAGTGTCCAACTTCTCCCTGATGTCTCTAAACAGATCAGTGGCTCTCTCAGTGACACCAGCGGCTTTTTTCTTCTCCTCTCTCCTGTGACCCTGTAGACTCTGCACTCTCCTCTCAGTTTCCTCTCTCTCAGACTTCAGGGTCTCAGTAACAGCTCTCAGTGTCTCTTTTTTCTTCGCAGAGGCCACATTTAGAAGCTCCACCTTGTGACCCTGGTGGTCTCCAGCCACCCAGCAGGATATACAGATAGCGGCTGAGTCCTCAGAGCAGTAATACTTTAGTATCTCTCTGTATATGGAGCATTTTCTGTCCTCAAAGGAAACAGTGGGATCAGTTATAACATGTTCAGCAGATTTATTGTGTTTGTTCAGGTGTTTGTCACAAAATGAAGCCTCACACAGCAGACATGATTTAGTAGCCGGCACAGGAGACTCACAGTAAGTACAGAAGATCCGGGTCTCCTCCTGCTCTGGCTTACTACATAGGAACCTTTCCACAATGTTACTCAGCTTCCTGTTCTGCTCCAGTGCTGGGCGCTCCTGATACTCTGCTCTGCATTCCGGGCAGGAATAGCCCCCAGCCCCCTCCTGTGTATCCAGCACACTCACAATACAGAGCCGGCAGAAGTTGTGCCCACATCTCAGGGATACAGGGTCTGTATAAGTGCTCAGGCAGATGGAGCAGCTCAGCTCCTCTCTCAGGTCTGCAGACGCCATTCTAGGAAACAGGAAGAAATCTCATACAGATCAGTACAGAGGGAGGGGCTGAGCAGTAACGTCCACACACAGAGATAAGTGATGAAAGTGAAAGTATGTCTGGGAATAACTATGGACCTCATTCAGAGTCGGTCGCAAGCGGCTGCTCGGCCGTACCCCAGCCGATGTTCACAAACCGTGCATGCATATGGTTCATTGTGCGCATGTGCGTACGAGCCCTTGCGATGTCAAATTCTGTCGCTTGTACGGCTTGCGAGCCGGAAGTGTCTCATGAAAGTTGATTGACATGAAAGGCTGTTTGTGGGTGTTGATGGGGGTGGTGGTCTGAAAACCAGGCGTGCCTCAGCGTTCGCACAGCATTTAGGGGCGTACATAAATTACCTGCTACGACCGACATAGAAGGCCGGGAGTAGTAAAATGTCACTCTGCGAGCAGGTTCGAGGTCTGGCTGATCGTACAGCTTGAGGTAGGGCAAGCCACAGAGTACAATCGATACTATCGAATTTTAATGATGTCAAGAGTGATGTTTCTATTTGGAACCACATAATGCAAGCAGCTAATAATCGTTTGTTGTTGCTAATAACAGTGCTAATTGGCTGGTCAATGAATCCAGTGCGTTTGCATTAGCAAAACTTCCTAATTCTTTTAATTTTTGCTGATGCCTCATTAAACGTGTTTTTATTATAAAATTTTTACTTAACTAGCATTATTTACCCTGCACCAGTGTTTTCATATCCAATGGTTTTTTAATTCTTTTATTCACCATGTATATTTTGCAATGTAAAATCAGGCAAGATTTTTTTTTAATGTCAGAATTTGTTTTTATTTTTGTTTTGCATTTAACACATGCACATTTGTAGGCATTTTCAAGCATGCCAAAATTAAAAAAAAAACAGTAAAAAAATATATAAAAAAAATTAAACAAAAAATAAAACAAGAAAGGAGATGGAGGTATTGGTGACAAGAAATATGGGGACTGCACATCAACGGGTGAAGGACGAAATATCCAGGGCTATTTGCTGCGTCTTGGACGGCTCGGCTGAAGAGGCTTTTCCGGAACAGTCGACTGGCGTGTAACATGCCGACTGGCTTTGCTAGAGCTGGATGGTATTGGCTCTGGCCTAGGCATAGGGCTCGCCATACTTTGGGGGGTGGCTGTTGGGCTGCCAGAGGTGGTGGTCCTTGGAGGAAGGGAGGCTCACTCCATTATGGCAATTCTCTTTGCCTGCTCCTGGGCATCGGCCAACCGAATCTGGTCCACAACACATGTCTCCAGGGCCTCTGCCAACCTCAGCAATCTGTCATCTCTCCTCACCAGAGTTGTCTCCATCCTCAGGAGAACAGAATTATTCTCCTGAGTTTGGTCGACCAACTCGGTTAGGAGAGACAATGCGTGGGCAGGTGGTGCCCCTGGAGTGGGCTCCACAGGATCCCCAGATGGAGAAAAAGGATCATCCCCTGCAGAGCCTACATATGTGCTGGGCCTAGCCATCACCTCAGGAGCAGGCACTTCCTCCTCTGGTTCTGTAAAGAAAGAGAATTATTATACATTTTATTTCAAGTTTTTGTAGCCACAAATGTTTTTGCTTCGTGCAGCCTGTTTTTTAGTAAATAATTACCTTCTCTGCCATGTGGAGCATTAAAGTCGTCCATGTCAGTGTCCATATTGGACATGCCAACTAGCTCCTCTTCCTCCACACACCCCTGAGCCATCTCCTCCAAAGGTGTTAAGGTCAGCTCCTCAGGGATGGGACCACCACCTGTCCCCTTGGCAAGGTTTGCCCTATTTCCTAGCTTCCTCTTCAGCCGATATTTGAAGTCCGTCCATCTGTCAATGTTTTGAGTTAATTTAGGTGTGTAATTCCTGGTACGTTTTACCCTTTAATTCGTAAACCACATTCACACTAGCAATTCCATACCTTTTGCGAACCACATCATTGGATATGTGCGTGGTACCCACACTATTGACAGCCCTGGCTATCTCATTCCATATCCTGTCCTTTTGTCCAGCTCCCATATTTCTTGGTGCATGGACAATATTGTCCATGCACATAGTCACCAATGCCTCCATCTCCGACCTCGAAAATGGAGGCTTCCTTGTCCTCCTCCGGCTTGGGCCAGGCTCCTCAGTGGGACTTGGTAGAGGTTGTCCAGCTACAACATGTTATTTGTTAATTAATTTTCTGATGCATGTGGAATTATTACTCATTTGTTTTAGTGTCAATTGCAAACATTGTTAATCAAACTTACTTATTAGGTCTTGGCTCTGGTTTTCATGCTCCTCTGGATCCATGATGACAAAGATTGAGAAAGCATGAAGTACTAGTGTTGGTTAGAGTCATATTTATACATGTGAGCGCATCATTGGATTGATTGTGTGTGCATCCATGTTGCGTTCATCCATGTTTGACTATGCAAAATCCACACCTAACAATAATTGCGTGGGTTAATGAGATGTGAGCACATCATTGGATTGGTTGTGCGTGCATCCATGTTGCATTCATCCATGTTTGACTACGCAAAATGCACGCCTAACAATAAGTGAATGGGTTAATGAGATGTGAGCGCATCATTGGATTGGTTGTGCATGCATCCATGTTGCATTCATCCATGTTTGACTACGCAAAATGCACACATTTCCATCATTATTCAATAAATATGATTTATGTCCCTATTTAAGGGTCACCTAAATGGACCATTACTTGTGCATTGTTGGTGGTTGGCTGTTGGTTGTTGTTTGGCATTGTGAGGAGTTTTTGCACAATACATTGTTGGCTTGAGAGTCTGGTAAGTGTATCTGAGTCCTGCAAGCATCAGTCCATTGTGGGCATGACATGGTGTTCTCTTTTTAATTATTATTTTTTTTTTTTTCTAAATAGAGTTTTGGTCTTTGTGGTTTGATGGAGTTTTCCTGCCCACTTTATCGTGGTCCCAGGTAAGTGTATCTGAGTCCTGCTTGCACATTATTATTATTATTTTTTTTAAAAACTGATTTTGGCTTTTTTTTTTTCCTTTCTTAATGTTTCTAACGTAATGAATTTTTTGACTGTGTGTTTTGAACCAACTTATTTTAATGTATTTCATTGCTATTCTGCCTTGTTTTTTTTTTATTCCTAAAAAACAACACATGTAGGTGGTTGCCAAGATGGCCCTACCCAACCATGTAAGAATCTGCTACATTCTGACTAAGTTAAGTTTTTGTTTTTTAATTAAAAACTTTCATTATTAGATAAACTAATTTTTGGCAACACACATTTCAGAGAGATGTGGGCGAGCTCATCCTCGCCATGCTACCACACCCTAACCTACCTGGTCCTCCTCCTCGGTGTAGGCATAGGAGGCATGCAAGGACCCAGATATATTGAACACAAGTCACCCTTTTTGGAATGCCAGATGATGTTGTGTTAACAACTTACCACCTCCCACCCAACATTATCCTAGACACTATTTCAATAATAAAGAGTGATCTAGATAGTCAAATTCACATTCCTACATCAATACCACCACTAACACAGTTGCTGGAGGTGTTACATTTCTGTGCCTCAGGGTCCTTCCAGACCACTGTGGGTCTGGTGGCTGGCATTTCCCAGCCACCATTCTCCAGGTTCCTAAGGCGTGTGATGGGTGATTTTTTTAAACATATAGCCCAATTTATTAGTATGCCTTTGGATATGGAAGCCCTTGGTGTGGTTAAGCAGCAGTGTATGGACATTGCTGGCTTTCCACATGTCATAAAGGTAGTGGATGGTACTCACATAGCACTTCAGCCTCCAGCAGTGAAAGAGCAAATTTATCGAAATAGGAAACATTACATTCCAAGAATGTGATGGTGCTATCAATTCCTACCTGTCTATAACTTCTAAAATTGTCATTGTTTAGCATTATGAGTCGCACAAGAAATAATTGCTTTCAGACTTTGATTGTGGTTCCAAAGCACAAAAAGTTATTATACACCATAAAAGCAGATAGTTACATGCTGTGATCTAAATACAATTAGCGGCAACAAATTATACAGACACACAAGGTACAGTCAATACATTACGCAGGCGCTTCTGGACCCAGATCCCGGCATCAAAGATTTGAAACCTCCGTCAACAACAAAGAAAAAGTGACTAGCATCTAGTTTTAGAGAGCCCACATGTATACCCTTACAGAGATAGGCAATACAATAGAACAGATTGGCATGATTCCATTGGTTTTTCTTCCTGGTTCTTCTGTTATAGTACAGTTCATAGGTCAATTCATATGGTCACAATCCAGCCTCCAACAGCTCTTTGTGTCCATTTTCCTGCTGCATAACAAATTAGACTGGCTGCATTACAGGAAACATTTCAATCCCTAACTCTCTATGGTCCATAATTTGCAGATGCAGGATCAGGAGTTTACCTATACTCGCAATCATTTCCTGGACCCACTCTCCTAGACCTGAGAACCATTTCACTGGGTTCAACCGTGAAACCCATTCCTCTACCTTCTCCTCTACTTCAGCCACTGAAGCATTATGGTTCTTCCGAAATTCCCATTTTAGCTGCAGAATTTCCTCCATCTTCCGGTCTATCACCTCCTTGGAGTCACTAGTATTATTTGTAATGTATGTGCAACATTTTACACCAAATTGGGTGGCCAAAGTTACGCAATACCCTCCAGTGACAGCTGTTAAATAATTTAACACTAGTCTATGTTGCACCAGTTCTTTCTTGTAAGCTTGCAACTCCCTACCTGTATATCTAAAAGTGTCATCATACATCTCAGTGATATTATCTATTAATTTAGCAAGATCTTGGATATATCTAAAATTTAGTGTGCACCGAGCGATCCTGGTGGGATCCAATGCTACCAAAACTTGAAAGCCAGTTGTCTCACTAATTAACTGTGTGGCTTTATGTACATCACCAGGTATCATATTTATTTTGTCTCTGTGTTCATACTGTGTGTGAAGATATGGTGACGGTGTGTTTTTATGAATACCAAGCATTTCACCATGTGTAAGGGTTATAACCTCTGGGACTACTCTTCCCAGATAACACAAACAATTACTGTACTGGGATTGGTCAGGTACCGCCCTTGTGACTGTATTGCTCCTTCTCGCAACTCCACTCCATTGATATCACCATCAGCTCTCCTCTCCGTCCTCTGTCCTCCATCACAGAAACCAGAGATCCTGAAACAACCCAAGATAATGAGGACTCTGGGAGAAAACACAAAGATAACCATAGCAGACCAATCCATTGCTGAAAATAAGGATCTACCAATTTCTTTAGCTCAGGTATCTCATGGTAACCTTTAACCCTCCCGGAATAGGCTTGCAATTGACGTCTACGTTATCTGCCTCGATTCCACCTTGTTTATCCACCAGTTGGTTGACCCTCTTACAGTGAGTGGAATGTACCCAGGTATCTCTCTGAGCCACCTTCAACCTTCAATGAAGTTGTACTCATCAGCAACACCTGATACGGACCTCCCACTGATCTGTCAAACAACCTGAACGCAAGAAATTTCTGATCATGACAAATTCTCCAGGTTCAACATGATGACAGTTTGTTTCAGGCATCTCATGTGACAACAATTTCAGTTTCTACTGTTGCTGTTTTAACTGTTTACTCATTGTTATAAGTTTCCTTACAGTAACCTCGTTGTTACTTTTCAAATCTTCCTGCGGACTTATAATCAAATGAGGTTGTCTACCAAACAGTATTTCAAAGGGGGACAGATTGAGAGGGGGTCTAGGAGTTGTCCTGATACTGTCGAGGACAAGTGGTAGCGCTTCTGGCCAGCCCAGTCCAGTTTCCACCATGATTTTACTTAATTTGTTTTTAATAGTCCTGTTCATCCTCTCCATCTTGGCACTGGCTTGCGGTTGGTAGGGGGTGTGAAGTCTACTATTAATACCCATCACCTTACACATATTTTGGAAAACATCACCTGTGAAATGAGTACCCCTATCACTTTCAATACTTGTAGGGATACTGTATCAGCATACAAACTCCTGAACAATTTTCTTAGCAGTAAACGCAGCAGTATTAGTGGCAGCTGGGTATGCCTCAACCCAATTAGAAAACACATCAGTGCACACTAATACATATTTGAGATTCCTGCAGGGTGGTTATTGGATGAAATCAATTTGTATTACCTGAAAAGGTCCGTCGGTCGGAGTAATGTGCGATGGTTTGCTAGGGATCACTTTCCCAATGTTTTTCCTCAAGCAGGTCAGACAGGACATTGCTCTCTTATCCGCTTGATAAGAAAAACCCAGTGCACACCAGTATGCTCTCACCAATTTGCACATACCTTGCTTTCCCAAGTGAGTCAGACCGTGCGCTGCCACAGCCAGGCTTGGGTAGTATGCCTTGGGAGCCACTGGCTTACCTTGTCCGTCTCTCCAGAGTCCCGGCGACTCCTGCCCACATCCCTTAGACCTCCAGACTGCCTTTTCCTGAATGGAACACAAATTTTTCATCTCAATTAATTTCAGCATGTCAATTGTTTGAAACATCATTTGCTTAATTGGCACATTTATTTTTAACCCTGCTGCCCATTTGGCAGCTTCATCTGCCCTGTTGTTGCCCAGTGACACCGGATCATCCTCACATGTATGGGCTTTACACTTAATTACTGCCACTGTCTTAGGCAATTGGATTGCTGTTAGTAGTACTTTTATATGTCTGGAATGTGCAATTGGTGTGCCTGATGCTGTCATAAAATTTCTCAGACGCCACAGAGCACCAAAATCATGTACCACACCGAAGGCGCACCTAGAGTCAGTGTAGATATTAGCAGATTTACCTTCTGCTAACTCACACACTCTCCCTAGTGCCACCAGTTCCTCCACTTGGGCCGAGTGTGGTGGACCTAAAGGTTTGGCCTCTATGACATCTTCGTCACTTACCACAGCATAACCTATACATAACTCTCCAGTGTCAGTTTGTCTATGACAACTCCCATCTGTGTAAAATGTCACATCTATATTTTCTAAAGGTGCATCCCGTATGTCGGTCTTGCAGTAAAGGTCTGATTCAGATATTCCATATAATCATGTGCATCAATATACCTGCAGAACTCACCTTCCACCAACGACTCACCTCTCTCCATCCTTTGTGCATCCTGAGGCACATATGGTAAATACGTTGCTGGATTTAACATACTGCACCGTTTGATGGTGATGTTTGCAGGTGCTATTAGGGCTAGTTCCCATTTTGTGAACCTAGCTGAGGAGACATGTTTGGTTTGGGCGAATTCAGCAAAGCAGATACAGCATGGGGAGTATAAACAATCATATCATGGCCTAATACCACATCCTCACTCTTACCAATAGAGCAGTTGCTGCTACACTTCTTAAACATGATGGGAGTGATCTTGCCACAGTGTCCACTTGTGCACTGTAGTATGCTACAGGCCTACTGGCATCACCATGTTTTTGGGTGAGGACACCTGCTGCACAACCATCAGCTTCCGTACAATACAAATCAAAAGGTTTTTTGTAATCAGGTATTCCCAATGCAAATGCTCTTGTCAGACTCTCCTTAAGGTTAAGGAAAGCCTGCTCTGTTTCCTCTGTGTGTATGACACGATCAGGTTTTGAGGAAGAGACTAAGGGGCTCATTCAGAGTCAGTCGCGAGCGCTGAGCGCTCGCAACCTACTCGATGTTGCCTCACTGGGCATGCACACGACAGAGCCGGCTCCGTCGTGCGCATGCGCGAGACCCGGCTTGCGACGGGCACTCCGTCACTAGGGGTCTCGCAGCAAACGGGATGAGCTATCGATGTTGAGTGACAGCTCGGCCCATTTGGTGGTGGGCAGGGGGCGTGCCCGGCCAAACAGAGGCATTCCAGTCAGAATGCTTGCCATTTGGGAGCAGGCCCCACTGACATCATTGATGATGTCAGTGGGGAGCTTCCTGCTCGATCAGAGCAGGAAGCTCCCTGGGGCTTACGAGAGCCCAGACCCAACCTTAGGGTCTGGTCATAAGCCCCGATGGTTGCAATGGTCTTGACCATCGTGACCATCACCGGTCGCTAGAGCTGTGTGTGTTATCCCACAGCTTAGCGATCGACAAGGAGGCGGTCATTCAGGATGCAAGTGGCCGCCCTGATTTAGTGTGACCACTTGCAACTAACAACCGCCTCTAAATGAGGCCCTAAGTCCTGTAATGGCAAGGCCAAAATAGAAAAACCTGGGATCCACATTCTGCAGTATCCACACATTCCCAAGAAGGTACGGATTTGCTGCTGGTTCTGCGGCAGTGTCATGGTCTGTATGACTTGGATTCTGTCATTTGTCAGAGGTTGTAACCCCTGGGTTAGGCTATGTCCCAAGTATTTAACCCTGGACTGGCATGGCTGCAGTTTGTCCTTAGCAACCTTGTGTCCTGTTTGCGAGAGATGAAGCAATAAAAGTTTAGTATCATTTAAACATGACATAAACGAATCAGACATAACAATAAATCGTCCACATATTGAATTAGAACAGATCCATTGGCAGTTTGAAAAGATTGTAAACTATTATGTAATGCCTGGGAAAAGATACCAGGGCTGTCTATGAAACCCTGTGGAAATCATGTCCATGTGTATTGTATACCCCTGTAAAGTGAATAGGTACTGACAGTCAGGATGAAGAGGTACAGAGAAGAAAGCAGAACAGAGGTCAAAGACAGTGAAATGGGTTGCATTTGGTGGGATCTGCATAAGAATGACAGCTGGATTTGGCACTACAGGAAATTGGCTCTCTAATACCTTATTAAAACTTCTAAGGTCTTGTACCAGCCTATAACCCCTCCCACCACTTTTCTTCACAGGAAAGATGGGACAGTTGGCTACATTTGCTGTACGGATTAAAATTCCTTGTTGTAATAATCACTCAATTATGGGATAAACCCCTAACTCGACCTCCTGTTTTAATGGTTACTGGGGAATTTTTGGAGCTTGCCTACCGCTTTTTAGATTTACCATTATGGGTGCTACATTTGCCATTAATCCAGTGTCCTGTCCATCCTTGGTCCAAAGTGAATCTGGTATTTGGGATAACATTAGATCTACCTGAGATGGATTTTCATGTAAACTGGTAGAGCGATACATTAACCTTTGGGGAGTGTCCAACATATCTGTCACCTCATACGCAACTCTCTCTGGGATATCTAGAAATATACCATAGGGGTACAATATATGACACATCCCATCTTACATAACAAATCCCTTCCCAGTAGGTTAGTAGGAGCCGCTGCTGCCAGGAGGAAAGAATGCCTGCTACGCAATGGCACGATAGTAACTTCTGTGGATTTGGTTAAAGGATAATGTTGCACTTTACCCGTTACACCCATTGCTGGTACTATCTCGCTGGTCACCTGTAAATTAGCTGGAGATTTTATCACTGACCTGGTCACCCCTGTGTCTACAAGAAAAGGATGTTTAGTACCAGCTACATCAACCATCATCACCTGTTCTTCCCTAGTACTTCCCGTTAACCTGACTATCTGTAGACTACAGGTAGGACCTGACCCCTAGCGTTGACCTCCAATACAGCATTTAAGGACACAATTGGAGCTGGTGACTGTGGGAAATTTCCTGCATTCTGTGTATATCCCTTATGTGGATATCCAGGTACTCCCTGGTTAGAGGGTCCTACCTTCTTCACCTTACAGTTCCTACTTACATGTCCCACTTGGTTGCAATTAAAGCACCTTTGTGAGTGGGGTGGGTGAAAAAGTTGATGTGTGGGTTGAGCGGTAGAGCAAGATTGTGGGTGAGGATAAGGATTTTGAGGGTCGTATGGCGGCTGTAGATAGTATGGGTTTTGTGGCTGTGTGTGATAAGTGGGGTAGGGCTGTGTTTGTGGTGGTGCAGGATTTGTGATGGCGTGTAGCTGTGCAGGTGCATGTGTGTCTGGTGGCTGTGATGTTACATTCATTTCTTCTAGAGCTTGAATACTAACAGCCATTAGCTTCTTGCTCTGGGTCTCTCTCTTCTTGAGGATATTTTTATCATGCTCAATAGCGGACTCCCTGAGTGTGTCTACAGTAACTCCCCTCCAGCCAGATAGAGAGGTCTGGACTTGGGTCTTTAGATTGTCTTTAAGACCATCCATAAGCACCGTGATGACCATTTCCCTATGGTTAGTGCTATATTTAATATCTTCTATCCCAGTGTACTGAGTGATAGTCTGCAGAGCTTGGGTACAGTAATCCTCTGCAGATTCACTCTCTTTTTGTTTTATGGTGAAAATTTTACTCCAGTTAACTACTACTGGAAAATATACAGCCAATTGAGTTATTATGCGGGTAATGTTACCTTGGTTATCCTCCTCCAATACGCAATCCGTTATAAACTTTTTCACATCGGTATTGTGTGGAAGATAAGCCCTTAACACCACTCGCCAATCTTTATTGGTTGGCACGTGAGCATTACCCAAATTTTTCACAAATTTTTGGCATTTTGCTAATTCCTTCTTAGGGTCAGGGAAGTCGGTCATTATGGAATTTAGCTCAGCTCTTGTCCAAGGACAATGCATCACTACATTCCTTGTGGGCACCACACCATTCGCATCCGGGTTCCCATTGGGAACAGTTATTGTCCGGATGGGATGGAGACCAGCCACACTGTTACCTTGGACTTTGTTACCTGGCTGGGGATATAGTCTACTACTGCTACGTACAGGGTTAACAACTTCCGTTACAGGTACAACGAATGTTAACACTTCCTGTACTACCACTGATGAAGATGGGGCCATCACTCGTGCTTGTTGTGATGGAGCATCTAAGATGTGTACAGCATGGGAAATGGCAGACATAACAACAGGTTCATCATCCGCATCATAAACATTTTCCTTATGATTACTCAAGAGAGGGTACAGGTTACTTGTTACATTTTTATGAGTTTTTATCTTGACTGTAACTACACCCCCATACGCATAGGGCGATGGTGGTGCACGTGAACCACTGGCAATACCTTCAGCAATGCTACCTTTCTGTGCCTGCGCGCTATTTTGCGGCGCTTCTGCACTGCATGCGCACTCCCCTGTTTCGTGCACGCGATGCTGGTCTGCATCGCATGCACACCCTTAAGCCACGTATCCCCCTCATGCTGCCACAATTTCAAACAATGGTTATACTTTATTTTTTTCATTCGAGAGCGCACCCTACAGATGTTATCTCAGACATTGTTCAAAGCTCCTTATCAAAGCTGGCAATTCTGGGGAACTCAAGTTTCAAACTTTTCCTCGTCATTTTAAATCATACATTTACAGTACCTATGTCACGGCCAGGGTTTCTCGGCATGGTGGTCACCGGGTATTACCTGTGAGGTCATTGTGGCGAGGGGTCTCTGGCAGTGGTGCTGGTGTTTGGCGAGGGGGCATTGGCTGCGTGTGGTTTTGTGCATTGCCTGGTGAGGCCTGGTGGTGTTTCTGTTCCATTTGGCATGGGCGCCGCCATCTTGCCTCAGGTCATGTGATTCAAGCTGTCCAATCCTGGTGGGTCATGTGCTCTTTCCAGCCAGTCACAGTGCGGCACCTGGTATTTAGGAAGGTCCAGAGCCTTCATTCATTGCCAGTGCAATGTGTTTCTCAGCTGCAGCTGAGAGTACCTGTGCCTTACCTGTCTGACTGGAGGTGCAACTAGCCTGTTACTTTGCCTGCTCCAAACCTGCTGGACTCACCATGCACCCTTCATTTACCTTTCCCTGCCTGAGTACCTGAACCTGCTGTTTCCCTGCACCTTGCCTCACACTCTAACTCCCAGCTGGACTTCATTACCTCTGCCTGCACTTCGTTACAGCTCACCAAACCTGCATACTGGACATTTCCTGCCTGTCACTATCTGGACATTCTCCCATTTGCTTCACCACAGTTATCAAGTGCACTTTAGTGCTAAACCTGGACTTTTTCTTTTGCCATTCCCATGTCTGCTAAATCACTTATTAAAAGCTCCACCCTTTTATTTAAATCTGCTTCTGTGTCTGCTCCTATCACCCTGTGGGTTTTTCTCCAAGAATTTCTCGCCTGGCGAAAGAAATTATGCCATAGTTGAACAAGAACTCCTGGCAGTGAAATTGGCATTAAAAGAATGGAGATACCTGCTGGTAGGGGCGAAGGGCCTGATTCAGAGCCGGATGCTCTGACCAGAGCACTCGCTCTGAATCAGTGCCCTCCTACCTAAAAATGGAGCGGCTTCCTGGCCGCTCGCATAGCTGTGGGTGACCACCCACAGCATATGCGAGCGGCCAAAATGATGGTCGCGATGGTCAAGACAATCGTGACCATCAGGCTTGTGACGAGACCCTGCGGTAGGGTCTCGGTGACTGCAAGCCCTGGAGTGATTTTGGCTCTATCAGAGCCAAAATCACTCCCACTGACATCACTAGTGATGTCAGTGGGGCCGGACCCAGACGGTAGGCGTTCCCATGGGAATGCCTCCGTCTGGCAGCCACGCCCCCGGCACGTCCACCAAAGGGGGCGTGCTGTCAGTCACCATTGACAGCACGCCCCCTTTGGTGCGAGACCCGGAGCGACAGCTTGGCTGTCGCTGTCCGGGTCTCGCTCATGCGCACGACAGAGCTCCCTCCGTAACATCAACCCGCTTGCGAGCATCCTGCGCTCGCGAGCGGGTCTGAATGACCCCCTAAGTTCCCCTTCACTGTCTTCACAGACCATAGAAATCTGCTATTTCCCAAGAATCTCCAGTGCGTGAGTCCTCGTCTGGTCTGATGGGCAATATTTTTTGCTCGGTTCCAGTACACCCTGACCTTCCGGTCTGGAGCCCTTAATCAAAAGGCAGATGCTCTGTCCAGATCTCTCATCTGTGATGACAAATCAGAGAATCAATAAAATACCCCTGTCTTGGAGTCAAGAGTATTTGCCACCCTACAAGTACAGCCTCCCACAGGGAAGTCCTTTGTGGCCCCGGAGTTAAGGAAGCAGCTCCTTACCTGGGCTCATTCCTCTCGCTTTGCAGGTCACTCAGGTACCCGGAAGACCTTTCAATTCTTAAAGAGAGGCTATTGTTGGCCATCCATGAAAGCAGACGTGTTGGAGTTCATTTCTTCATGCTCCTTGTGTGCTCAGCATAAGTCTTCATGTCAGGCTCCAGCTGGTAAGTTGTTACCATTACCTATTCCATCACATCCATGGACACATCTCTCCATGGACTTCGTCATGCATCTGCAGAATTCTCAAGGGTTCACTACCATCTGGGTCGTAGTAGACCGATTCTCAAAAATGGTCCATTATATACCACTAAAGAAATTGCCTTCAGCTCCTGACCTAGCTCATTTATTTGTTCAACATATATACCATCTCCATGGTCTTCCTGCCGAGATAGTCTCCGACCGTGGTGTACAGTTTACAGCAAAATTTTGGAGAGCCTTATGTTCAGTATTACAAGTCAAGCTAAATTTCTCTATTGCTTATCACTCACAAAGCAATGATTCCACTGAGAGGGTTAATCAAGACCTGGAGACCTTCCTGAGGATTTTTATGACACCTTCCCAAGACAATTGGTCTGTATTGCTACCATGGGCTGAATTTGCACATAATGCCTCCTATCACTCTTCCACACACCAAACCCCATTCCAAGTGGTTTACGGTCTTCATCCTCGGGTTTCTGAATTTCAAAGCCTGCCCGTCTTTGATGTACCTGCTTTGGAAGACACTGTTAAGAAATTTTCATCAATCTGGACTCAAGTTCGTGCTGACCTGGAGAAGGCGTCCTCCCGTTACATATTTCAAGCTGATAAGAAGCATAGGATAGTACCATGTATGCAAGTTGGAGACCAATTCTGGTTGTCCACCTGGAACCTACAGCTCAGAGTACCATCTATGAAATTTGCTCCATGCTTCATTGGGCCCTTCTCCATCATAGAAATCATTAACCCTGTGGCTTATTGCTTTCAGTTGCCCCCTTACTTGAAAATCCCCAACTCCTTTCATATCTCCCTACTTAAACCCCTGGTCTTGAACAAATTTCACAGAGTCCTGCCTGCTTCTCCCCATGTCCAGACTGAAAGAGGCATTGAGTTTAAACTTTCTCAGGTCCTGGATTCCCGTATCCGCAAAGGACATCTGCAGTACCTGCTGGATTGGAGGGGTTACAGCCCAGAGGAGCGTTGTTGGACTGATGCCCGTGATATCCATGCTCCTGCACTCATCAAGAGGTTCCATGCCGCCCATCTGGAGAAGCCTGGTGAGTGTCCTGAGGCCACCCATAAGGAGGGGGGGTACTGTCATGGCCAGGTTTTCTCGGCATGGTGGTCACCGGGTATTACCTGTGAGGTCATTGTGGTGAGGGGTCTCTGGCAGCGGTGCTGGTCATTGTCACTGAGGCCTGGTGAGGCCTGGCGGTGTTTCCATTCTGTCTGGCTTGGGAGCCACCATCTTGCCTCCAGTCGTGTGATTCAAGCTGTCCAATCCTGGTGGGTCATGTGCTCTTTCCAGCCAGTCACAGTGCGGCACTGAGTATTTAGGAAGGTCCAGAGCCTTCCTTCCTTGCCAGTGCAACATGTTTCTCAGCTGCAGCCGAGAGAGAGTACCTGTGCCTTACCTGTCTGCCTGCAAGTGCTTTTAGCCTGTTACCCTGCCTACTCCAAACCTGCTGGACTCACCCTGCACCCTCCATTTACCCTTCCCCTGCCTGAGTACCTGAACCTGCTGTTTCCCTGCACCTTGCCTCACACTCTAACTCCCAGCTGGACTTCATTACCTCTGCCTGCACTTCGTTACAGCTCACCAAACCTGCATACTGGACATTTCCTGCCTGTCACTATCTGGACATTCTCCAATTTGCTTCACCACAGTTATCAAGTGCACTTTAGTGCTAAACCTGGACTTTTTCTTTTGCCATTCCCATGTCTGCTAAATCACTTATTAAAAGCTCCACCCTTTAATTTAAATCTGCTTTTTTGTCTGCTCCTATCACCACCCTGGGTCCACAACAAACCCAGACCTTCACACATATTGTATTTGGCAGTGACACCTGGATAACAGTGGTACAGCAGGATCGGTAGCCATAGTACGGTACAAATCAGATTTGTCATGTTGTTTCCACATAAGACCACACACCTTTTTTGGGTGCTCATCTTATGTTCCTATTTGAAAAATGAGGGGGGAGGAGTCAGCATTTGGGGGAGGTGACAAGGTGCGGTTAGAAAAACCCAGGCGTTAGGATAGCTTACACACAGTTTTCTGGGCATCCATAAATTAGTCACTGAATCCTTGCTCTCCGTCCTCTGCTTGTTGGCGACCCGCACAAGGTCAAATCTTACTCAGAAATTGCTAAATGCATCGCACACTATGAGGCCTCAGGCTGTGTACGGCATCACAGTGGATAATTTATACATGACCCTGCAACTGCATTGAAACACACTGGCACGCCTGCGTTCATCCGACCACCCCCTGTCACCACCCACAAACGGCACTTCTTGTCAATCACTTTGCCATGGATCTGCATAGTCACTGCGATCGCAGTCCAAATTGCAGTGGCCGGTTAGCGTACTGCAACGAATACGCATGCACAGTAGGCAACAATCGGCCGATTGCGTGCGTATTAGCAACAGTGATCCAAACTGAATCAGGCCCAAAGTCTGTTTATAATAACATTGCTGGGAGTTTTATCTCTGCCTGCAACTAATTCCAATCCTAAGGGAATTATATTACACCTGGTGACTGCTGGCTTACACTATACATAGACTGCATGTACTAACATGACGGAAAGCCTTGGATTTTTGCGTTCATTATAACATCCGGGAAAGTACTATACTATACAGAGAGCTGACTTCTGTTGAAGTCTATTTATATTACTTCTTTACTTGCTTGCATATGAGCATAATCACCAGTTATTCAATGATGGAATTTGTACTTATAGATTGTATGTGATCTTTAAGATATGTTCATAACGGAAAGGGATTGTATTACCGATTGAAATCTGACAATGCTTGCCCAGCAGGAGGGCATCCCGACAGAAAAGGTAAGTAACCCTAACCCTCCCCTCTCCCCCCCTAACCCTAATCCGCCTTTAGGTGCCTAACCCTAACCTCCCCCCTAGTGCCTAACCCTAACATTCCCCAGTAAGTGCCTCGACCTAACCCCCCCTCACCGCAGCCTAAACCTAACCCTCCTGTGGGGGTGCCTAACCCAAACCTCCCCCCGGGGGTGCCTAACCCTACATCCCCCTGGGGTTCCCCTAAAACTAACCCTCCTCCCAGCGGCTAAGGAGACAGCACCTTTATGTGGCGTTTATCTCAAGAATAATCGCCAGGAATGATGTCATATAAATGTATATATATATAAATGTGTGTATCAATATGTTTTCTAGGCAGTGTCCTGTATTTAACCTGTAGGAATACAAAGCTTGGAGGAGATTGTCTTCCTGGAACCAGGCATCTAGATAACCATCTCTTATCTCTACAGGCCATAAAGTTTGTGGAGAGATACATCCTTAATGCAGATGGTCAGGCCTGGTCAAGCCAGGTCATGGGATATAAAATCCTTTAGGAGGGAGATGACAAGAATGTAGGGTATGTTACCTGCTTATTGGTTTCTAAAGACCCCTCCACACTGTTTCAAGAGCCCCTACTTCCTATAGACAATATGGAAGGGTGTGGCCGATTTCTTAATGCCCAGTGTACAGCAATGAAAGAGTGAAAAACCCAAAGGTGGGGGCTAGTGCAGCTGTGAGAGTATAACTATGCATCTCCCTCAGTGATAAGTGTTCTTGTGCCCAAGGAGAGTCCGAGACAACTGGCCAGAATCCAATTATTATTATTAATATTACCAGTTATTTATTATAGCGCACACATTTTCCGCAGCGCTTTACACAGAATATTCAGCCATTCACATCCGTCCCTGCCCCAGTGGAGCTTACAATCTATATTCCCTACCACATGCGCACACACACATACTGTACACACTAGGGGTAATTTTGTTAGGAGCCAATTAACCTACCAGTATATTTTTGGAGTGTGGGAGGAAACCGGAGTACCCAGGGGAAACCCACGCAAGCACAGGGAGAATATACAAACTCCACACAGTTAGGGCCGTAGTGGGTATCGAACCAACGACCTCAGTGCTGTGAGGCAGTAATGCTACCATTACACTGTCTGTGCTCATGTGTCTCCTTCACGTCTGAGTCTAGATGTAAAGACTCTGGGTTCTTTTCATTTTAATTCCTTTTATTTTCTGAAACCTATTTGTGATATATCTGTATTCTCCATATTTGTACTACCTTTTTCTGTAATCAATAACCTTGGAAATATTTTTCGGATTAAACATTCTTAATCCAGTGTATTCTCCGTGTTCTTGTCGAATTCACGAGCCTGTGAGGTCAAAGCTACGTACCTATATGTAAGTGAGTGTGCATATCGAGATTTGAGCGGAGAACCTAACGACTCCCATTAACTTCGTTGGTGGTGGCAGAACCGTTTTAGACTAACCGCACGTGCTGAGGTAACCATAAGTCACTGGTGGCGATTCTCAGATTGAGGTATCTGGAGAATCGGCCTGCTGGTCGCGACACTGTACTTACCTCATTCGGGCCCCTTTCATTCTGCATTCCAGCGTCGGGATTGTGACAGGCGTCAAGATATCTTGACGCCTATCATAAATCCTTAGCCGATGTTCCGGCGTCGGAATTGTGACCGCCGGTCATTTAACTGCATCCTGTTCATAACCACCAGTAAATTCACTGTGGCGCTCTTATCCTACAAGCAGATGAGAATGAGTAGAAGTATTTTGAAGTACTGTATACATTTTTATTCTGATATTTGTTAAAGTGATTACAAATAAACATTATAATTAGGGGTGAGCGGGTTCGGATTTCTGAAATCCGAACCCCCCCGAGCCTCCCCGATCCGAGTCCGATCCGAGTCAGGCTCGACTTTTCCCGCCTGACTCGGATCTGAAATCGAGGCAAAACGTCATCATCCCGCCTTCCGAGTCTCGCGGGTTTTGGATCCTATATAAGGTACCCGCGTCGGCGCCATTTTCTCACTCGGCTGTGGACAGTGAAGAGGGAGGGTGGGAGTTAGTGCTGTGTAGTGTAGTGTAGTGTAGTGCTGCTGTTGTCCACTACTTCAAAGTCCATAGGGGCTGGCTGTGTTGTGCTGTGCTGCTGTTGTTAATAGGGGCTGTGTCCACTACTTCAAAGTCCATAGGGGCTGGCTGGACTGTGTTGTGCAGTCAGTTCTCCATAGGGGCTGTGTCCACTCCAAAGTCCTGTGCAGTGTCCCAGTCCTAAAGGGGTGCTGTAGTGTTGTCCAGGGGGTGCTCTGTCCATCAGGGGTGCTCCCCCCAAGTGCTAAAAAAATAATATATTTTCTGTGTTTGTGAATTGTGTGCGCAGTAGCCGCACGTGCATCAACAAAGTAGTGCCAAGCGTGCGCCTGTGTCATAAGTAAAGGGCCGGCTGGCTTGACCGTTAAAGGGTGCTGTAACCCCCGAAAGTACACTCCAGTCCAAACCAAAAAAAAATTATTTTCTGTGTTTGTGAATTGTGTGCGCAGTAGCCGCACGTGCATCAACAAAGTAGTGCCAAGCGTGCGCCTGTGTCATAAGTAAAGGGCCGGCTGGCTTGACCGTTAAGGGTGCTGTAACCCCCGAAAGTACACTCCAGTCCAAACCTAAAAAAAAATTATTTTCTGTGTTTGTGAATTGTGTGCGCAGTAGCCGCACGTGCATCAACAAAGTAGTGCCAAGCGTGCGCCTGTGTCATAAGTAAAGGGCCGGCTGGCTTGACCGTTAAGGGTGCTGTAACCCCCGAAAGTACACTCCAGTCCAAACCTAAAAAAAAATTATTTTCTGTGTTTGTGAATTGTGTGCGCAGTAGCCGCACGTGCATCAACAAAGTAGTGCCAAGCGTGCGCCTGTGTCATAAGTAAAGGGCCGGCTGGCTTGACCGTTAAAGGGTGCTGTAACCCCCGAAAGTACACTCCAGTCCAAACCAAAAAAAAATTATTTTCTGTGTTTGTGAATTGTGTGCGCAGTAGCCGCACGTGCATCAACAAAGTAGTGCCAAGCGTGCGCCTGTGTCATAAGTAAAGGGCCGGCTGGCTTGACCGTTAAAGGGTGCTGTAACCCCCGAAAGTACACTCCAGTCCAAACCAAAAAAAAATTATTTTCTGTGTTTGTGAATTGTGTGCGCAGTAGCCGCACGTGCATCAACAAAGTAGTGCCAAGCGTGCGCCTGTGTCATAAGTAAAGGGCCGGCTGGCTTGACCGTTAAGGGTGCTGTAACCCCCGAAAGTACACTCCAGTCCAAACCTAAAAAAAAATTATTTTCTGTGTTTGTGAATTGTGTGCGCAGTAGCCGCACGTGCATCAACAAAGTAGTGCCAAGCGTGCGCCTGTGTCATAAGTAAAGGGCCGGCTGGCTTGACCGTTAAAGGGTGCTGTAACCCCCAAAGTACACTCCAGTCCAAACCAAAAAAAAAATTATTTTCTGGGTTTAGCCGCACGTATATATCAAATCGATATAACATAAATGGAGGACCAAACTTTCTCCGATAAAAATAAAATAGAGAAAGATCAAGAACCACTTCCTCCTAGTGCTGAAGCTGCTGCCACTAGTCATGACATAGACGATAACATGCCATCAACGTCGTCTGCCAAGGCCGATGCCCAATGTCATAGTAGAGGGCACATACAATCCCAAATGGCAAAGTTCAGGAAAATGACCTTGAAAAAGACATTTAAATCAGCTGAAGAGAAATGTAAACTTGCCAATATGCCATTTACGACACGGAGTGGCAAGGAACGGCTAAGGTCGATCCCTAGTATGTTCATGACTAGTGGTTCAGCTTCACATGACGATGGAAGCCCTCCTCCCACTAAAAAAATCAAAAGAGTTAAGCTGGCAAAAGCACAGCGAAGAACTGTGCTTTCTAAGAAGATATCACAAATCCCCAAGGAGAGTCCAAGTGTGGTGGTGGTTGCGATGCCTGACCTTCCCAGCACTGGACGGGAAGAGGTGGCTCTTTCCACCATTTGCACGCCCCCTGCAAGTGCTGAAAGGAGCACCCACAGTCCACTTGCTGATATGCAAATTGAAGATGTCACTGTTGAAGTACAACAGGATGAGGATACTGGTGTAGCTGGCGCTGAGGAGGAAGTTGGCGAGGAGGATTCTGATGGTGATGTGGTTTGTTTAAATCAGGCTCCGGGGGAGACAGTTGTTGTCCGTGGGATGAAAAAGCCCATCACGGTCATGCCTGGGCAGAAGACCAAACATTCCACCTCTTTGGTCTGGCAATATTTCTATCCAAATCCGGACAACAACTGTCTTGCCATATGTACCATATGTAAAGGTGAAATAAGTAGGGGTAGGGACGTCAACCACCTAGGAACATCCTCCCTTATACGGCACCTGCAGCGCGTTCATAAAAAGTTACTGTCAAGTTCAGAAACTTTGGCTAAGACCGTAAGCAGTCCAGGGACACCTAAATCCCGTTGTCCTGTTGTATCCAAGCGCCTGCAAACCACACCGTCAACTCCCTCCTCGTCAATTTCCTCCTTAGTCAGGATCGGAAGTAGTCCTGCAGGCCATGTCACTGGCATGACTGACTCTCCTATCCGGGATTCCTCTGGAGGATCCTGCATTGCTACGCCTACTGCTGCCGCTGCTGCTGTTGCTGCTGCTGGGAGTCGTTCATCATCCCAGAGAGGAAGTAGGAACACCACTACTTTTACTAAACAATTGACCCTCCAACAGTCCTTAGCGAGGAGGATGAAGTACGACAGCAGTCATCCTGAAGCAAAACGTATAACTGAGGCCTTGACTGCTATGTTGGTGTTAGACGTGCGTCCGGTATCCGCCATTAGTGCAGTGGGATTTAGACAATTGATGGAGGTAGTGTGTCCCCGGTTCCAAATCCCGTCTAGATTCCACTTCACTAGGCAGGCGATACCGAGACTGTACAGAAACGTCAGAAAAAGTGTCCTCAGTGTCCTGAAAAATGCCGTTGTACACAATGTCCACTTAACCACGGACATGTGGACAAGTGGAACAGGGCAGACTAAGGACTATATGACTGTGACAGCCCACTGGGTAGATGTATCACCTTACGCAGCAACAGCAGCAGCGTCACCAGTAGCAGCATCTCAGAAACGCCAGCTCGTTACAAGGCAGGCTACGCTGTGTATCACCGGTTTCAGTAAGAGGCACACCGCCGACAACCTCTTAGAGAAACTGAGGGAAATCATCGCCCAGTGGCTTACCCCACTTAGACTCTCCTGGGGATTTGTGATATCTGACAACGCCACCAATATTGTGCGGGCATTACATCTGGGCAAATTCCAGCACGTCCCATGTTTTGCTCACACAATAAACTTGGTGGTGCAGAATTTTCTGAAAAGCGACAGGGGCGTGCAGGAGACGCTTTGGGTGGCCCGAAAAATTTCTGGCCACTTTCGCCATTCAGCGACTGCGTGCCGAAGACTGGAGCGCCAGCAAACACTCTTGAACCTGCCCCGCCATCACCTGAAGCAAGAGGTTGTGACGCGGTGGAACTCAACCCTCTATATGCTTCAGAGGATGGAGGAGCAGCAAAAGGCCATACAAGCCTATACATCCACCTATGACATAGGCAAAGGAGGGGGTATGCACCTGACTCAAGCGCAGTGGAGAATGATTTCCGTGTTGTGCAAGGTTCTTCAGCCCTTCGAACTTGCCACACGTGAAGTCAGTTCAGACACTGCCAGCTTGAGTCAGGTCATTCCCCTCATCAGGCTTTTGCAGAAGCAGCTGGAGAAAGTGAAGGAGGAGCTAAGACGGAGCGATTCCGCTCGGCATGTGGGACTTGTGGATGAAGCCCTTCATTCGCTTTGCCAGGATTCCAGGGTGGTCAATCTGTTGAAATCAGACCACTACATTTTGGCCACCGTGCTCGATCCTAGGTTTAAAGCCTATGTGGTGTCTCTCTTTCCGGCCGACACAAGCCTGCAGAGGTGCAAAGACCTGCTGGTGAACACACTGTCAGCTGAAGCGGAACGTGACACGTCAACGGCTCCTTCTTCATTTTCTCCCGCAACTGGGGCTGCCAGGAAAAAACTTAGGTATCCTAAGCAACCCGCTGGCGGTGATGCAGGGCAGGCAGGACCAAGTTTGGACATCTGGTCCGGACTGAAGGACCTGGCAACAATTTCTGACATGTCTACTGTCACTGAATATGATACTGTCACCATTGACAGAATGGTGGAGGATTACATTGGTGACAGCATCCAAGTAGGCATGTCAGACAGTCCATACCTGTACTGGCAGGAAAAAGAGGCAATTTGGAGGCCCCTGTACAAACTGGCTCTATTTTACCTGAGTTGCCCCCCCTCCAGTGTGTACTCCGAAAGAGTGTTTAGTGCAGCCGGGAACCTTGTCAGCGAAAGGCGTAGGAGGTTGCTTCCACAGAATGTGGAGAAGATGATGTTCATCAAAATGAATTATCAGCTCTTCCAGGGAGACCAGCCTCCAGAACGTACAGAGGGACCTGTGGTGGTGGATTCAAGTGGGGACGAGTTAATACTTTGTGAGGATGAGGATGTACACACTGAAGAGGGTGAGGAATCGGTGGATGAGGAGGATGAGGATGACATCTTGCCTCCGTAGAGCCAGTTTGTGCAGGGACACATTAATTGCCAGCTTGTTTTGTGGGGGCCCAAACGAACCAATCATTTCAGCCACAGTTGTGTGGCAGACCCTGGCGCTGAAATGATTGATTTGTTAAAGTGTGCATGTCCTGTTTATACAACATAAGGGTGGGTGGGAGGGCCCAAGGACAATTCCATCTTGCACCTCTTTTTTTCTTTGCATTATGTACAGTTTGGGGCCTAGTTTTTCTAACTGCCATCCTGTCTGCCACTGCAGTGTCACTCCTAGATGGGTCACGTGTTTGTGCCGCCCACTCGTGTCGCTTAGCATAGTCATCCAGCTACCTCGGTGCAACCTTTTGGACATAAAAACACTATTGTGAGGTGTGAGGTGTTCAGAATAGACTGGAAATGAGTGGAAATTAAGGTTATTGAGGTTAATAATAGCATAGGAGCAGAAAAACCTACAAATTCTGTGATTTTAGCTGTTTTTATGCTTTTTTTCAAAAAAATACAGATCCAAAACACAAAACCCAGAACCCAAAACACGGAAGGGTGGTTTTGGCAAAACCAATCCAGATCCAAAACACGAAGAAAGATCCAGATCCAAAACCAAAACACAAAACACGAAAAGTGGCCGGTGCACACCCCTAGTTTATAGTCACGTACAGGCAGCGTACACACAGCAGCTAGCGTTTATAGTCACGTACAGGCAGCGTACACACAGCAGCTAGCGTATAGTCACGTACAGGCAGCGTACACACAACAGCTATCGTTTATAGTCACGTACAGGCAGCGTACACACAGCAGCTAGCGTTTATAGTCACATACAGGCAGTGTACACACAGCAGCTAGCGTTTATAGTCACATACAGGCAGTGTACACACAGCAGCTAGCGTTTATAGTCACGTACAGGCAGTGTACACACAGCAGCTAGCGTTTATAGTCACGTGCAGGCAGTGTACACACAGCAGCTTTCGTTAATAGTCACGTACAGGCAGTGTACACACAGCAGCTAGCGTTTATAGTCACGTGCAGGCAGTGTACACACAGCAGCTAGCGTTTATAGTCACGTACAGGCAGTGTACACACAGCAGCTAGAGTTTATAGTCACGTACAGGCAGTGTACACACAGCAGCTAGCGTTTATAGTCACATACAGGCAGTGTACACACAGCAGCTAGCGTTTATACTAGGTCACATACAGGCAGTGTACACACAGCAGCTAGCGTGTATAGTCACATACAGGCAATGTACACACAGCAGCTAGCGTATATAGGTCACATACAGGCAGTGTACACACAGCAGCTAGCGTTTATAGTCACATACAGGCAGTGTACACACAGCAGCTAGCGTTTATAGTCACATACAGGCAGCGTACACACAGCAGCTATCGTTTATAGGTCACATACAGGCAGCGTACACACAGCAGCTAGCGTATAGTCACATACAGGCAGTGTACACACAGCAGCTAGCGTTTATAGTCACATACAGGCAGTGTACACACAGCAGCTAGCGTTTATAGGTCACATACAGGCAGTGTACACACAGCAGCTAGCGTTTATAGTCACATACAGGCAGCGTACACACAGCAGCTAGCGTATAGTCACATACAGGCAGCGTACACACAGGAGCTAGCGTGTATAGTCACATACAGGCAGCGTACACACAGCAGCTAGCGTTTATAGTCACATACAGGCAGTGTACACACAGCACATAGCGTTTATATCCACATACAGGCAGTGTACACACAGCACATAGCGTTTATAGTCACATACAGGCAGTGTACACACAGCACATAGCGTTTATAGTCACATACAGGCAGTGTACACACAGCAGCTACCGTTTATAGTCACATACAGGCAGTGTACACACAGCAGCTAGCGTATAGTCACATACAGGCAGTGTACACACAGCAGCTAGCGTTTATAGTCACATACAGGCAGTGTACACACAGCAGCTAGCGTTTATAGGTCACATACAGGCAGTGTACACACAGCAGCTAGCGTTTATAGTCACATACAGGCAGCGTACACACAGCAGCTAGCGTATAGTCACATACAGGCAGCGTACACACAGGAGCTAGCGTGTATAGTCACATACAGGCAGCGTACACACAGCAGCTAGCGTTTATAGTCACATACAGGCAGCGTACACACAGCAGCTAGCGTTTATAGTCACATACAGGCAGCGTACACACAGCAGCTAGCGTTTATAGTCACATACAGGCAGCGTACACACAGCAGCTAGCGTGTATAGTCACATACAGGCAGTGTACACACAGCAGCTAGCGTTTATAGTCACATACAGGCAGTGTACACACAGCAGCTAGCGTATATAGTCACATACAGGCAGTGTACACACAGCAGCTAGCGTTTATAGGTCACATACAGGCAGTGTACACACAGCAGCTAGCGTTTATAGTCACATACAGGCAGTGTGCACACAGCAGCTATCGTTTATAGTCACATACAGGCAGTGTACACACAGCAGCTAGCGTTTATAGTCACGTACAGGCAGTGTACACACAGTAGCTAGCGTTTATAGGTCACATACAGGCAGTGTACACACAGTAGCTAGCGTTTATATTCACATACAGGCAGTGTACACACAGCAGCTAGCGTGTATAGTCACATACAGGCAGCGTACACACAACAGCTATCGTTTATAGTCACGTACAGGTAGGGTACACACAGCAGCTAGCGTTTATAGTCACGTACAGGCAGTGTACACACAGTAGCTAGCGTGTATAGTCACATACAGGCAGTGTACACACAGCAGCTAGCGTTTATAGGTCACATACAGGCAGTGTACACACAGCAGCTAGCGTTTATAGTCACATACAGGCAGTGTACACACAGCAGCTAGCGTTTATAGTCACATACAGGCAGTGTACACACAGCAGCTAGCGTTTATAGTCACATACAGGCAACGTACACACAGCAGCTAGCGTATATAGTCACATACAGGCAGCGTACACACAGCAGCTAGCGTTTATAGTCACATACAGGCAGCGTACACACAGCAGCTAGCGTTTATAGTCACATACAGGCAGCGTACACACAGCAGCTAGCGTTTATAGTCACATACAGGCAGCGTACACACAGCAGCTAGCGTTTATAGTCACATACAGGCAGTGTACACACAGCAGCAAGCGTTTATAGTCACATACAGGCAGCGTACACACAGCAGCAAGCGTTTATAGTCACATACAGGCAGCGTACACACAGCAGCTAGCGTTTATAGTAGGGGTGAGCGGGTTCGGATTTCTGAAATCCGAACCCCCCCGAGCCCCCCCGATCCGAGTCCGATCCGAGTCAGGCTCGACTTTTCCCGCCTGACTCGGATTCTGAAATCGAGGCAAAACGTCATCTTCCCGCCTTCCGAGTCTCGCGGGTTTTGGATCCTATATAAGGTACCCACGTCGGCGCCATTTTCTCACTCGGCTGTGGACAGTGAAGAGGGAGGGTGGGAGTTAGGGCTGTGTAGTGTAGTGTAGTGTAGTGTAGTGCTGCTGTTGTCCACTACTTCAAAGTCCATAGGGGCTGGCTGTGTTGTGCTGTGCTGCTGTTGTTAATAGGGGCTGTGTCCACTACTTCAAAGTCCATAGGGGCTGGCTGGACTGTGTTGTGCAGTCAGTTCTCCATAGGGGCTGTGTCCACTCCAAAGTCCTGTGCAGTGTCCCAGTCCTAAAGAGGTGCTGTAGTGTTGTCCAGGGGGTGCTCTGTCCATCAGGGGTGCTCCCCCCAAGTGCTAAAAATATAATATATTTTCTGTGTTTGTGAATTGTGTGCGCAGTAGCCGCACGTGCATCAACAAAGTAGTGCCAAGCGTGCGCCTGTGTCATAAGTAAAGGGCCGGCTGGCTTGACCGTTAAAGGGTGCTGTAACCCCCGAAAGTACACTCCAGTCCAAACCAAAAAAAAATTATTTTCTGTGTTTGTGAATTGTGTGCGCAGTAGCCGCACGTGCATCAACAAAGTAGTGCCAAGCGTGCGCCTGTGTCATAAGTAAAGGGCCGGCTGGCTTGACCGTTAAGGGTGCTGTAACCCCCGAAAGTACACTCCAGTCCAAACCAAAAAAAAAATTATTTTCTGTGTTTGTGAATTGTGTGCGCAGTAGCCGCACGTGCATCAACAAAGTAGTGCCAAGCGTGCGCCTGTGTCATAAGTAAAGGGCCGGCTGGCTTGACCGTTAAGGGTGCTGTAACCCCCGAAAGTACACTCCAGTCCAAACCAAAAAAAAAATTATTTTCTGTGTTTGTGAATTGTGTGCGCAGTAGCCGCACGTGCATCAACACAGTAGTGCCAAGCGTGCGCCTGTGTCATAAGTAAAGGGCCGGCTGGCTTGACCGTTAAGGGTGCTGTAACCCCCGAAAGTACACTCCAGTCCAAACCAAAAAAAAAATTATTTTCTGTGTTTGTGAATTGTGTGCGCAGTAGCCGCACGTGCATCAACAAAGTAGTGCCAAGCGTGCGCCTGTGTCATAAGTAAAGGGCCGGCTGGCTTGACCGTTAAAGGGTGCTGTAACCCCCGAAAGTACACTCCAGTCCAAACCAAAAAAAAATTATTTTCTGTGTTTGTGAATTGTGTGCGCAGTAGCCGCACGTGCATCAACAAAGTAGTGCCAAGCGTGCGCCTGTGTCATAAGTAAAGGGCCGGCTGGCTTGACCGTTAAGGGTGCTGTAACCCCCGAAAGTACACTCCAGTCCAAACCAAAAAAAAAATTATTTTCTGTGTTTGTGAATTGTGTGCGCAGTAGCCGCACGTGCATCAACAAAGTAGTGCCAAGCGTGCGCCTGTGTCATAAGTAAAGAGCCGGCTGGCTTGACCGTTAAGGGTGCTGTAACCCCCGAAAGTACACTCCAGTCCAAACCAAAAAAAAATTATTTTCTGTGTTTGTGAATTGTGTGCGCAGTAGCCGCACGTGCATCAACAAAGTAGTGCCAAGCGTGCGCCTGTGTCATAAGTAAAGGGCCGGCTGGCTTGACCGTTAAGGGTGCTGTAACCCCCGAAAGTACACTCCAGTCCAAACCAAAAAAAAAATTATTTTCTGTGTTTGTGAATTGTGTGCGCAGTAGCCCCACGTGCATCAACAAAGTAGTGCCAAGCGTGCACCTGTGTCATAAGTAAAGGGCCGGCTGGCTTGACCGTTAAGGGTGCTGTAACCCCCGAAAGTACACTCCAGTCCAAACCAAAAAAAAAATTATTTTCTGTGTTTGTGAATTGTGTGCGCAGTAGCCGCACGTGCATCAACAAAGTAGTGCCAAGCGTGCGCCTGTGTCATAAGTAAAGGGCCGGCTGGCTTGACCGTTAAAGGGTGCTGTAACCCCCAAAGTACACTCCAGTCCAAACCAAAAAAAAAATTATTTTCTGTGTTTGTGAATTGTGTGCGCAGTAGCCGCACGTGCATCAACAAAGTAGTGCCAAGCGTGCGCCTGTGTCATAAGTAAAGGGCCGGCTGGCTTGACCGTTAAAGGGTGCTGTAACCCCCGAAAGTACACTCCAGTCCAAACCAAAAAAAAATTATTTTCTGTGTTTGTGAATTGTGTGCGCAGTAGCCGCACGTGCATCAACAAAGTAGTGCCAAGCGTGCGCCTGTGTCATAAGTAAAGGGCCGGCTGGCTTGACCGTTAAGGGTGCTGTAACCCCCGAAAGTACACTCCAGTCCAAACCAAAAAAAAAATTATTTTCTGTGTTTGTGAATTGTGTGCGCAGTAGCCGCACGTGCATCAACAAAGTAGTGCCAAGCGTGCGCCTGTGTCATAAGTAAAGGGCCGGCTGGCTTGACCGTTAAAGGGTGCTGTAACCCCCGAAAGTACACTCCAGTCCAAACCAAAAAAAAATTATTTTCTGTGTTTGTGAATTGTGTGCGCAGTAGCCGCACGTGCATCAACAAAGTAGTGCCAAGCGTGCGCCTGTGTCATAAGTAAAGGGCCGGCTGGCTTGACCGTTAAGGGTGCTGTAACCCCCGAAAGTACACTCCAGTCCAAACCAAAAAAAAATTATTTTCTGTGTTTGTGAATTGTGTGCGCAGTAGCCGCACGTGCATCAACAAAGTAGTGCCAAGCGTGCGCCTGTGTCATAAGTAAAGGGCCGGCTGGCTTGACCGTTAAGGGTGCTGTAACCCCCGAAAGTACACTCCAGTCCAAACCAAAAAAAAATTATTTTCTGTGTTTGTGAATTGTGTGCGCAGTAGCCGCACGTGCATCAACAAAGTAGTGCCAAGCGTGCGCCTGTGTCATAAGTAAAGGGCCGGCTGGCTTGACCGTTAAGGGTGCTGTAACCCCCGAAAGTACACTCCAGTCCAAACCAAAAAAAAATTATTTTCTGTGTTTGTGAATTGTGTGCGCAGTAGCCGCACGTGCATCAACAAAGTAGTGCCAAGCGTGCGCCTGTGTCATAAGTAAAGGGCCGGCTGGCTTGACCGTTAAGGGTGCTGTAACCCCCGAAAGTACACTCCAGTCCAAACCAAAAAAAAATTATTTTCTGTGTTTGTGAATTGTGTGCGCAGTAGCCGCACGTGCATCAACAAAGTAGTGCCAAGCGTGCGCCTGTGTCATAAGTAAAGGGCCGGCTGGCTTGACCGTTAAGGGTGCTGTAACCCCCGAAAGTACACTCCAGTCCAAACCAAAAATAAAATTATTTTCTGTTTGTGAATTGTGTGCGCAGTAGCCGCACGTGCATCAACAAAGTAGTGCCAAGCGTGCACCTGTGTCATAAGTAAAGGGCCGGCTGGCTTGACCGTTAAGGGTGCTGTAACCCCCGAAAGTACACTCCAGTCCAAACCAAAAAAAAAATTATTTTCTGTGTTTGTGAATTGTGTGCGCAGTAGCCGCACGTGCATCAACAAAGTAGTGCCAAGCGTGCACCTGTGTCATAAGTAAAGGGCCGGCTGGCTTGACCGTTAAAGGGTGCTGTAACCCCCGAAAGTACACTCCAGTCCAAACCAAAAAAAAAATTATTTTCTGTGTTTGTGAATTGTGTGCGCAGTAGCCGCACGTGCATCAACAAAGTAGTGCCAAGCGTGCGCCTGTGTCATAAGTAAAGGGCCGGCTGGCTTGACCGTTAAAGGGTGCTGTAACCCCCAAAGTACACTCCAGTCCAAACCAAAAAAAAAATTATTTTCTGTGTTTGTGAATTGTGTGCGCAGTAGCCGCACGTGCATCAACAAAGTAGTGCCAAGCGTGCGCCTGTGTCATAAGTAAAGGGCCGGCTGGCTTGACCGTTAAAGGGTGCTGTAACCCCCGAAAGTACACTCCAGTCCAAACCAAAAAAAAATTATTTTCTGTGTTTGTGAATTGTGTGCGCAGTAGCCGCACGTGCATCAACAAAGTAGTGCCAAGCGTGCGCCTGTGTCATAAGTAAAGGGCCGGCTGGCTTGACCGTTAAGGGTGCTGTAACCCCCGAAAGTACACTCCAGTCCAAACCAAAAAAAAAATTATTTTCTGTGTTTGTGAATTGTGTGCGCAGTAGCCGCACGTGCATCAACAAAGTAGTGCCAAGCGTGCGCCTGTGTCATAAGTAAAGGGCCGGCTGGCTTGACCGTTAAAGGGTGCTGTAACCCCCGAAAGTACACTCCAGTCCAAACCAAAAAAAAATTATTTTCTGTGTTTGTGAATTGTGTGCGCAGTAGCCGCACGTGCATCAACAAAGTAGTGCCAAGCGTGCGCCTGTGTCATAAGTAAAGGGCCGGCTGGCTTGACCGTTAAGGGTGCTGTAACCCCCGAAAGTACACTCCAGTCCAAACCAAAAAAAAAATTATTTTCTGTGTTTGTGAATTGTGTGCGCAGTAGCCGCACGTGCATCAACAAAGTAGTGCCAAGCGTGCGCCTGTGTCATAAGTAAAGGGCCGGCTGGCTTGACCGTTAAAGGGTGCTGTAACCCCCAAAGTACACTCCAGTCCAAACCAAAAAAAAAATTATTTTCTGTGTTTGTGAATTGTGTGCGCAGTAGCCGCACGTGCATCAACAAAGTAGTGCCAAGCGTGCGCCTGTGTCATAAGTAAAGGGCCGGCTGGCTTGACCGTTAAAGGGTGCTGTAACCCCCGAAAGTACACTCCAGTCCAAACCAAAAAAAAATTATTTTCTGTGTTTGTGAATTGTGTGCGCAGTAGCCGCACGTGCATCAACAAAGTAGTGCCAAGCGTGCGCCTGTGTCATAAGTAAAGGGCCGGCTGGCTTGACCGTTAAAGGGTGCTGTAACCCACAAAGTACACTCCAGTCCAAACCCAAAAAAAAATTATTTTCTGTGTTTGTGAATTGTGTGCGCAGTAGCCGCACGTGCATCAACAAAGTAGTGCCAAGCGTGCGCCTGTGTCATAAGTAAAGAGCCGGCTGGCTTGACCGTTAAGGGTGCTGTAACCCCCGAAAGTACACTCCAGTCCAAACCAAAAAAAAATTATTTTCTGTGTTTGTGAATTGTGTGCGCAGTAGCCGCACGTGCATCAACAAAGTAGTGCCAAGCGTGCGCCTGTGTCATAAGTAAAGGGCCGGCTGGCTTGACCGTTAAGGGTGCTGTAACCCCCGAAAGTACACTCCAGTCCAAACCAAAAAAAAAATTATTTTCTGTGTTTGTGAATTGTGTGCGCAGTAGCCCCACGTGCATCAACAAAGTAGTGCCAAGCGTGCACCTGTGTCATAAGTAAAGGGCCGGCTGGCTTGACCGTTAAGGGTGCTGTAACCCCCGAAAGTACACTCCAGTCCAAACCAAAAAAAAAATTATTTTCTGTGTTTTTGAATTGTGTGCGCAGTAGCCGCACGTGCATCAACAAAGTAGTGCCAAGCGTGCGCCTGTGTCATAAGTAAAGGGCCGGCTGGCTTGACCGTTAAAGGGTGCTGTAACCCCCAAAGTACACTCCAGTCCAAACCAAAAAAAAAATTATTTTCTGTGTTTGTGAATTGTGTGCGCAGTAGCCGCACGTGCATCAACAAAGTAGTGCCAAGCGTGCGCCTGTGTCATAAGTAAAGGGCCGGCTGGCTTGACCGTTAAAGGGTGCTGTAACCCCCGAAAGTACACTCCAGTCCAAACCAAAAAAAAATTATTTTCTGTGTTTGTGAATTGTGTGCGCAGTAGCCGCACGTGCATCAACAAAGTAGTGCCAAGCGTGCGCCTGTGTCATAAGTAAAGGGCCGGCTGGCTTGACCGTTAAGGGTGCTGTAACCCCCGAAAGTACACTCCAGTCCAAACCAAAAAAAAAATTATTTTCTGTGTTTGTGAATTGTGTGCGCAGTAGCCGCACGTGCATCAACAAAGTAGTGCCAAGCGTGCGCCTGTGTCATAAGTAAAGGGCCGGCTGGCTTGACCGTTAAAGGGTGCTGTAACCCCCGAAAGTACACTCCAGTCCAAACCAAAAAAAAATTATTTTCTGTGTTTGTGAATTGTGTGCGCAGTAGCCGCACGTGCATCAACAAAGTAGTGCCAAGCGTGCGCCTGTGTCATAAGTAAAGGGCCGGCTGGCTTGACCGTTAAGGGTGCTGTAACCCCCGAAAGTACACTCCAGTCCAAACCAAAAAAAAATTATTTTCTGTGTTTGTGAATTGTGTGCGCAGTAGCCGCACGTGCATCAACAAAGTAGTGCCAAGCGTGCGCCTGTGTCATAAGTAAAGGGCCGGCTGGCTTGACCGTTAAGGGTGCTGTAACCCCCGAAAGTACACTCCAGTCCAAACCAAAAAAAAAATTATTTTCTGTGTTTGTGAATTGTGTGCGCAGTAGCCGCACGTGCATCAACAAAGTAGTGCCAAGCGTGCGCCTGTGTCATAAGTAAAGGGCCGGCTGGCTTGACCGTTAAGGGTGCTGTAACCCCCGAAAGTACACTCCAGTCCAAACCAAAAAAAAATTATTTTCTGTGTTTGTGAATTGTGTGCGCAGTAGCCGCACGTGCATCAACAAAGTAGTGCCAAGCGTGCGCCTGTGTCATAAGTAAAGGGCCGGCTGGCTTGACCGTTAAGGGTGCTGTAACCCCCGAAAGTACACTCCAGTCCAAACCAAAAAAAAATTATTTTCTGTGTTTGTGAATTGTGTGCGCAGTAGCCGCACGTGCATCAACAAAGTAGTGCCAAGCGTGCGCCTGTGTCATAAGTAAAGGGCCGGCTGGCTTGACCGTTAAGGGTGCTGTAACCCCCGAAAGTACACTCCAGTCCAAACCAAAAATAAAATTATTTTCTGTTTGTGAATTGTGTGCGCAGTATCCGCACGTGCATCAACAAAGTAGTGCCAAGCGTGCACCTGTGTCATAAGTAAAGGGCCGGCTGGCTTGACCGTTAAGGGTGCTGTAACCCCCGAAAGTACACTCCAGTCCAAACCAAAAAAAAAATTATTTTCTGTGTTTGTGAATTGTGTGCGCAGTAGCCGCACGTGCATCAACAAAGTAGTGCCAAGCGTGCACCTGTGTCATAAGTAAAGGGCCGGCTGGCTTGACCGTTAAAGGGTGCTGTAACCCCCGAAAGTACACTCCAGTCCAAACCAAAAAAAAAATTATTTTCTGTGTTTGTGAATTGTGTGCGCAGTAGCCGCACGTGCATCAACAAAGTAGTGCCAAGCGTGCGCCTGTGTCATAAGTAAAGGGCCGGCTGGCTTGACCGTTAAAGGGTGCTGTAACCCCCAAAGTACACTCCAGTCCAAACCAAAAAAAAAATTATTTTCTGTGTTTGTGAATTGTGTGCGCAGTAGCCGCACGTGCATCAACAAAGTAGTGCCAAGCGTGCGCCTGTGTCATAAGTAAAGGGCCGGCTGGCTTGACCGTTAAAGGGTGCTGTAACCCCCGAAAGTACACTCCAGTCCAAACCAAAAAAAAATTATTTTCTGTGTTTGTGAATTGTGTGCGCAGTAGCCGCACGTGCATCAACAAAGTAGTGCCAAGCGTGCGCCTGTGTCATAAGTAAAGGGCCGGCTGGCTTGACCGTTAAGGGTGCTGTAACCCCCGAAAGTACACTCCAGTCCAAACCAAAAAAAAAATTATTTTCTGTGTTTGTGAATTGTGTGCGCAGTAGCCGCACGTGCATCAACAAAGTAGTGCCAAGCGTGCGCCTGTGTCATAAGTAAAGGGCCGGCTGGCTTGACCGTTAAAGGGTGCTGTAACCCCCGAAAGTACACTCCAGTCCAAACCAAAAAAAAATTATTTTCTGTGTTTGTGAATTGTGTGCGCAGTAGCCGCACGTGCATCAACAAAGTAGTGCCAAGCGTGCGCCTGTGTCATAAGTAAAGGGCCGGCTGGCTTGACCGTTAAGGGTGCTGTAACCCCCGAAAGTACACTCCAGTCCAAACCAAAAAAAAAATTATTTTCTGTGTTTGTGAATTGTGTGCGCAGTAGCCGCACGTGCATCAACAAAGTAGTGCCAAGCGTGCGCCTGTGTCATAAGTAAAGGGCCGGCTGGCTTGACCGTTAAAGGGTGCTGTAACCCCCAAAGTACACTCCAGTCCAAACCAAAAAAAAAATTATTTTCTGTGTTTGTGAATTGTGTGCGCAGTAGCCGCACGTGCATCAACAAAGTAGTGCCAAGCGTGCGCCTGTGTCATAAGTAAAGGGCCGGCTGGCTTGACCGTTAAAGGGTGCTGTAACCCCCGAAAGTACACTCCAGTCCAAACCAAAAAAAAATTATTTTCTGTGTTTGTGAATTGTGTGCGCAGTAGCCGCACGTGCATCAACAAAGTAGTGCCAAGCGTGCGCCTGTGTCATAAGTAAAGGGCCGGCTGGCTTGACCGTTAAAGGGTGCTGTAACCCACAAAGTACACTCCAGTCCAAACCCAAAAAAAAATTATTTTCTGTGTTTAGCCGCACGTATATATCAAATCGATATAACATAAATGGAGGACCAAACTTTCTCCGATAAAAATAAAATAGAGAAAGATCAAGAACCACTTCCTCCTAGTGCTGAAGCTGCTGCCACTAGTCATGACATAGACGATAACATGCCATCAACGTCGTCTGCCAAGGCCGATGCCCAATGTCATAGTAGAGGGCACATACAATCCCAAATGGCAAAGTTCAGGAAAATGACCTTGAAAAAGACATTTAAATCAGCTGAAGAGAAACGTAAACTTGCCAATATGCCATTTACGACACGGAGTGGCAAGGAACGGCTAAGGTCGATCCCTAGTATGTTCATGACTAGTGGTTCAGCTTCACATGACGATGGAAGCCCTCCTCCCACTAAAAAAATCAAAAGAGTTAAGCTGGCAAAAGCACAGCGAAGAACTGTGCTTTCTAAGAAGATATCACAAATCCCCAAGGAGAGTCCAAGTGTGGTGGTGGTTGCGATGCCTGACCTTCCCAGCACTGGACGGGAAGAGGTGGCTCTTTCCACCATTTGCACGCCCCCTGCAAGTGCTGAAAGGAGCACCCACAGTCCACTTGCTGATATGCAAATTGAAGATGTCACTGTTGAAGTACAACAGGATGAGTATACTGGTGTAGCTGGCGCTGAGGAGGAAGTTGGCGAGGAGGATTCTGATGGTGATGTGGTTTGTTTAAATCAGGCTCCGGGGGAGACAGTTGTTGTCCGTGGGATGAAAAAGCCCATCACGGTCATGCCTGGGCAGAAGACCAAACATTCCACCTCTTTGGTCTGGCAATATTTCTATCCAAATCCGGACAACAACTGTCTTGCCATATGTACCATATGTAAAGGTGAAATAAGTAGGGGTAGGGACGTCAACCACCTAGGAACATCCTCCCTTATACGGCACCTGCAGCGCGTTCATAAAAAGTTACTGTCAAGTTCAGAAACTTTGGCTAAGACCGTAAGCAGTCCAGGGACACCTAAATCCCGTTGTCCTGTTGTATCCAAGCGCCTGCAAACCACACCGTCAACTCCCTCCTCGTCAATTTCCTCCTTAGTTAGGATCGGAAGTAGTCCTGCAGGCCATGTCACTGGCATGACTGACTCTCCTATCCGGGATTCCTCCGGAGGATCCTGCATTGCTACGCCTACTGCTGCCGCTGCTGCTGTTGCTGCTGCTGGGAGTCGTTCATCATCCCAGAGAGGAAGTAGGAACACCACTACTTTTACTAAACAATTGACCCTCCAACAGTCCTTAGCGAGGAGGATGAAGTACGACAGCAGTCATCCTGAAGCAAAACGTATAACTGAGGCCTTGACTGCTATGTTGGTGTTAGACGTGCGTCCGGTATCCGCCATTAGTGCAGTGGGATTTAGACAATTGATGGAGGTAGTGTGTCCCCGGTTCCAAATCCCGTCTAGATTCCACTTCACTAGGCAGGCGATACCGAGACTGTACAGAAACGTCAGAAAAAGTGTCCTCAGTGTCCTGAAAAATGCCATTGTACACAATGTCCACTTAACCACGGACATGTGGACAAGTGGAACAGGGCAGACTAAGGACTATATGACTGTGACAGCCCACTGGGTAGATGTATCACCTTACGCAGCAACAGCAGCAGCGTCACCAGTAGCAGCATCTCAGAAATGCCAGCTCGTTACAAGGCAGGCTACGCTGTGTATCACCGGTTTCAGTAAGAGGCACACCGCCGACAACCTCTTAGAGAAACTGAGGGAAATCATCGCCCAGTGGCTTACCCCACTTAGACTCTCCTGGGGATTTGTGATATCTGACAACGCCACCAATATTGTGCGGGCATTACATCTGGGCAAATTCCAGCACGTCCCATGTTTTGCTCACACAATAAACTTGGTGGTGCAGAATTTTCTGAAAAGCGACAGGGGCGTGCAGGAGACGCTTTGGGTGGCCCGAAAAATTTCTGGCCACTTTCGCCATTCAGCGACTGCGTGCCGAAGACTGGAGCGCCAGCAAACACTCTTGAACCTGCCCCGCCATCACCTGAAGCAAGAGGTTGTGACGCGGTGGAACTCAACCCTCTATATGCTTCAGAGGATGGAGGAGCAGCAAAAGGCCATACAAGCCTATACATCCACCTATGACATAGGCAAAGGAGGGGGTATGCACCTGACTCAAGCGCAGTGGAGAATGATTTCCGTGTTGTGCAAGGTTCTCCAGCCCTTCGAACTTGCCACACGTGAAGTCAGTTCAGACACTGCCAGCTTGAGTCAGGTCATTCCCCTCATCAGGCTTTTGCAGAAGCAGCTGGAGAAAGTGAAGGAGGAGCTAAGACGGAGCGATTCCGCTCGGCATGTGGGACTTGTGGATGAAGCCCTTCATTCGCTTTGCCAGGATTCCAGGGTGGTCAATCTGTTGAAATCAGACCACTACGTTTTGGCCACCGTGCTCGATCCTAGGTTTAAAGCCTATGTGGTGTCTCTCTTTCCGGCCGACACAAGCCTGCAGAGGTGCAAAGACCTGCTGGTGAACACACTGTCAGCTGAAGCGGAACGTGACACGTCAACGGCTCCTTCTTCATTTTCTCCTGCAACTGGGGCTGCCAGGAAAAAACTTAGGTATCCTAAGCAACCCGCTGGCGGTGATGCAGGGCAGGCAGGACCAAGTTTGGACATCTGGTCCGGACTGAAGGACCTGGCAACAATTTCTGACATGTCTACTGTCACTGCATATGATACTGTCACCATTGACAGAATGGTGGAGGATTACATCGGTGACAGCATCCAAGTAGGCATGGCAGACAGTCCATACCTGTACTGGCAGGAAAAAGAGGCAATTTGGAGGCCCCTGTACAAACTGGCTCTATTTTACCTGAGTTGCCCCCCCTCCAGTGTGTACTCCGAAAGAGTGTTTAGTGCAGCCGGGAACCTTGTCAGCGAAAGGCGTAGGAGGTTGCTTCCACAGAATGTGGAGAAGATGATGTTCATCAAAATGAATTATCAGCTCTTCCAGGGAGACCAGCCTCCAGAAGGTACAGAGGGACCTGTGGTGGTGGATTCAAGTGGGGACGAGTTAATACTTTGTGAGGATGAGGATGTACACACTGAAGAGGGTGAGGAATCGGTGGATGAGGAGGATGAGGATGACATCTTGCCTCCATAGAGCCAGTTTGTGCAGGGACACATTAATTGCCAGCTTGTTTTGTGGGGGCCCAAACGAACCAATCATTTCAGCCACAGTTGTGTGGCAGACCCTGGCGCTGAAATGATTGGTTTGTTAAAGTGTGCATGTCCTGTTTATACAACATAAGGGTGGGTGGGAGGGCCCAAGGACAATTCCATCTTGCACCTCTTTTTTTTCTTTGCATTATGTACAGTTTGGGGCCTAGTTTTTCAAACTGCCATCCTGTCTGCCACTGCAGTTTCACGCCTAGATGGGTCACGTGTTTGTGCCGCCCACTCGTGTCGCTTAGCATAGTCATCCAGCTACCTCGGTGCAACCTTTTGGACATAAAAACACTATTGTGAGGTGTGAGGTGTTCAGAATAGACTGGAAATGAGTGGAAATTAAGGTTATTGAGGTTAATAATAGCATAGGAGCAGAAAAACCTACAAATTCTGTGATTTTAGCTGTTTTTATGCTTTTTTTAAAAAAAATAAAGATCCAAAACACAAAACCCAGAACCCAAAACACGGAAGGGTGGTTTTGGCAAAACCAATCCAGATCCAAAACACGAAGAAAGATCCAGATCCAAAACCAAAACACAAAACACGAAAAGTGGCCGGTGCACACCCCTAGTTTATAGTCACATACAGGCAGTGTACACACAGCAGCTAGCGTTTATAGTCACGTACAGGCAGTGTACACACAGCAGCTAGCGTTTATAGTCACGTACAGGCAGCGTACACACAGCAGCTAGCGTGTATAGTCACATACAGGCAGCGTACACACAGCAGCTAGCGTGTATAGGTCACATACAGGCAGCGTACACACAGCAGCTAGCGTTTATAGGTCACATACAGGCAGCGTACACACAGCAGCTATCGTTTATAGTCACATACAGGCAGCGTACACACAGCAGCTAGCGTATATAGTCACATACAGGCAATGTACACACAGCAGCTAGCGTTTATAGGTCACATACAGGCAGTGTACACACAGCAGCTAGCGTTTATAGGTCACATACAGGCAGTGTACACACAGTAGCTAGCGTTTATAGTCACATACAGGCAGCGTACACACAGCAGCTAGCGTTTATAGTCACATACAGGCAGCGTACACACAGCAGCTAGCGTTTATAGTCACATACAGGCAGTGTACACACAGCAGCTAGCGTATATAGTCACATACAGGCAGTGTACACACAGCAGCTAGCGTGTATAGTCACATACAGGCAGTGTACACACAGCAGCTATCGTTTATAGTCACATACAGGCAGCGTACACACAGCAGCTAGCGTTTATAGTCACATACAGGCAGTGTACACACAGCAGCTAGCGTATATAGTCACATACAGGCAGTGTACACACAGCAGCTAGCATGTATAGTCACATACAGGCAGTGTACACACAGCAGCTATCGTTTATAGTCACGTACAGGCAGCGTACACACAGCAGCTAGCGTTTATAGTCACATACAGGCAGCGTACACACAGCAGCTAGCGTATAGTCACATACAGGCAGCGTACACACAGCAGCTAGCGTTTATAGTCACGTACAGGCAGCGTACACACAACAGCTAGCGTATAGTCACGTACAGGCAGCGTACACACAACAGCTAGCGTATAGTCACATACAGGCAGCGTACACACAACAGCTAGCGTATAGTCACATACAGGCAGCGTACACACAACAGCTATCGTTTATAGTCACGTACAGGCAGCGTACACACAGCAGCTAGCGTTTATAGTCACGTACAGGCAGCGTACACACAGCAGCTAGCATTTATAGTCACGTACAGGCAGCGTACACACAGCAGCTAGCATATAGTCACGTACAGGCAGCGTACACACAACAGCTATCGTTTATAGTCACGTACAGGCAGCGTACACACAGCAGCTAGCGTTTATAGTCACGTACAGGCAGTGTACACACAGCAGCTAGCGTTTATAGTCACATACAGGCAGTGTACACACAGCAGCTAGCGTTTATAGTCACGTACAGGCAGTGTACACACAGCAGCTAGCGTTTATAGGTCACATACAGGCAGTGTACACACAGCAGCTAGCGTATATAGGTCACATACAGGCAGTGTACACACAGCAGCTAGCGTTTATAGTCACATACAGGCAGCGTACACACAGCAGCTAGCGTATATAGGTCACATACAGGCAGTGTACACACAGGAGCTAGCGTTTATAGTCACATACAGGCAGCGTACACACAGCAGCTAGCGTATATAGGTCACATACAGGCAGTGTACACACAGCAGCTAGGGTTTATAGTCACATACAGGCAGCGTACACACAGCAGCTATCGTTTATAGTCACATACAGGCAGTGTACACACAGCAGCTAGCGTTTATATCCACATACAGGCAGTGTACACACAGCAGCTAGCGTATAGCCACATACAGGCAGTGTACACACAGCAGCTAGCGTTTATAGTCAAATACAGGCAGTGTACACACAGCAGCTAGCGTTTATAGTCACATACAGGCAGTGTACACACAGCAGCTAGCGTTTATAGTCACATACAGGCAATGTACACACAGCAGCTAGCGTTTATAGTCACATACAGGCAGTGTACACACAGCAGCTAGCGTATATAGTCACATACAGGCAGTGTACACACAGCAGCTAGCGTTTATAGTCACATACAGGCAATGTACACACAGCAGCTAGCGTTTATAGTCACATACAGGCAGTGTACACACAGCAGCTAGCGTATAGTCACATACAGGCAGCGTACACACAGGAGCTAGCGTGTATAGTCACATACAGGCAGCGTACACACAGCAGCTATCGTTTATAGTCACATACAGGCAGCGTACACACAACAGCTATCGTTTATAGTCACATACAGGCAGCGTACACACAACAGCTATCGTTTATAGTCACGTACAGGCAGCGTACACACAGCAGCTAGCGTTTATAGTCACGTACAGGCAGCGTACACACAGCAGCTAGCGTTTATAGTCATGTACAGGCAGCGTACACACAGCAGCTAGCGTATAGTCACGTACAGGCAGCGTACACACAGCAGCTATCGTTTATAGTCACGTACAGGCAGCGTACACACAGCAGCTAGCGTTTATAGTCACATACAGGCAGTGTACACACAGCAGCTAGCGTATATAGTCACATACAGGCAGTGTACACACAGCAGCTAGCGTGTATAGTCACATACAGGCAGTGTACACACAGCAGCTATCATTTATAGTCACGTACAGGCAGCGTACACACAGCAGCTAGCGTTTATAGTCACGTACAGGCAGCGTACACACAGCAGCTAGCGTATAGTCACATACAGGCAGCGTACACACAGCAGCTAGCGTTTATAGTCACGTACAGGCAGCGTACACACAACAGCTAGCGTATAGTCACATACAGGCAGCGTACACACAACAGCTAGCGTATAGTCACATACAGGCAGCGTACACACAACAGCTATCATTTATAGTCACGTACAGGCAGCGTACACACAGCAGCTAGCGTTTATAGTCACGTACAGGCAGCGTACACACAGCAGCTAGCGTTTATAGTCACGTACAGGCAGCGTACACACAGCAGCTAGCGTATAGTCACGTACAGGCAGCGTACACACAACAGCTATCGTTTATAGTCACGTACAGGCAGCGTACACACAGCAGCTAGCGTTTATAGTCACGTACAGGCAGTGTACACACAGCAGCTAGCGTTTATAGTCACATACAGGCAGTGTACACACAGCAGCTAGCGTTTATAGTCACGTACAGGCAGTGTACACACAGCAGCTAGCGTTTATAGGTCACATACAGGCAGTGTACACACAGCAGCTAGCGTATATAGGTCACATACAGGCAGTGTACACACAGCAGCTAGCGTTTATAGTCACATACAGGCAGCGTACACACAGCAGCTAGCGTATATAGGTCACATACAGGCAGTGTACACACAGCAGCTAGCGTTTATAGTCACATACAGGCAGCGTACACACAGCAGCTAGCGTATATAGGTCACATACAGGCAGCGTACACACAGCAGCTAGCGTTTATAGTCACATACAGGCAGCGTACACACAGCAGCTAGCGTTTATATCCACATACAGGCAGTGTACACACAGCAGCTAGCGTATAGCCACATACAGGCAGTGTACACACAGCAGCTAGCGTTTATAGTCAAATACAGGCAGTGTACACACAGCAGCTAGCGTTTATAGTCACATACAGGCAGTGTACACACAGCAGCTAGCGTTTATAGTCACATACAGGCAATGTACACACAGCAGCTAGCGTTTATAGTCACATGCAGGCAGTGTACACACAGCAGCTAGCGTATAGTCACATACAGGCAGCGTACACACAACAGCTAGCGTATAGTCACATACAGGCAGCGTACACACAGCAGCTATCGTTTATAGTCACATACAGGCAGCGTACACACAACAGCTATCGTTTATAGTCACATACAGGCAGCGTACACACAACAGCTATCGTTTATAGTCACGTACAGGCAGCGTACACACAGCAGCTAGCGTTTATAGTCACGTACAGGCAGCGTACACACAGCAGCTAGCGTTTATAGTCACGTACAGGCAGCGTACACACAGCAGCTAGCGTATAGTCACGTACAGGCAGCGTACACACAACAGCTAGCGTTTATAGTCACGTACAGGCAGCGTACACACAGCAGCTAGCGTTTATAGTCACATACAGGCAGCGTACACACAGCAGCTAGCGTGTTTAGTCACATACAGGCAGTGTACACACAGCAGCTAGCGTTTATAGTCACATACAGGCAGTGTACACACAGCAGCTAGCGTTTATAGTCACATACAGGCAGCGTACACACAGCAGCTAGCATGTATAGTCACATACAGGCAGTGTACACACAGCAGCTAGCGTTTATAGGTCACATACAGGCAGTGTACACACAGCAGCTAGCGTTTATAGTCACATACAGGCAGTGTACACACAGCAGCTAGCGTTTATAGTCACATACAGTCAGTGTACACACAGCAGCTAGCGTGTATAGTCACATACAGGCAGCGTACACACAGCAGCTAGCGTGTATAGTCACATACAGGCAGTGTACACACAGCAGCTAGCGTTTATAGTCACATACAGGCAGTGTACACACAGCAGCTAGCATTTATAGTCACATACAGGCAGTGTACACACAGCAGCTAGCGTTTATAGTCACATACAGGCAGTGTACACACAGCAGCTAGCATTTATAGTCACATACAGGCAGTGTACACACAGCAGCTAGCGTGTATAGTCACATACAGGCAGTGTACACACAGCAGCTAGCGTTTATAGTCACATACAGGCAGTGTACACACAGCAGCTAGCGTTTATAGTCACATACAGGCAGCGTACACACAGCAGCTAGCGTATAGTCACATACAGGCAGCGTACACACAGCAGCTAGCGTATAGTCACATACAGGCAGCGTACACACAACAGCTAGCGTATAGTCACATACAGGCAATGTACACACAGCAGCTAGCGTTTATAGTCACATACATGCAGTGTACACACAGCAGCTAGCGTATAGTCACATACAGGCAGCGTACACACAACAGCTAGCGTGTATAGTCACATACAGGCAGCGTACACACAACAGCTAGCGTTTATAGTCACATACAGGCAGTGTACACACAGCAGCTAGCGTATAGTCACATACAGGCAGCGTACACACAACAGCTAGCGTGTATAGTCACATACAGGCAGCGTACACACAACAGCTATCGTTTATAGTCACGTACAGGCAGCGTACACACAGCAGCTAGCGTTTATAGTCACGTACAGGCAGCGTACACACAGCAGCTAGCGTTTATAGTCACGTACAGGCAGCGTACACACAGCAGCTAGCGTATAGTCACATACAGGCAGCGTACACACAACAGCTATCGTTTATAGTCACATACAGGCAGCGTACACACAGCAGCTAGCGTTTATAATCACATACAGGCAGTGTACACACAGCAGCTAGCGTTTATAGTCACATACAGGCAGTGTACACACAGCAGCAAGCGTTTATAGTCACATACAGGCAGTGTACACACAGCAGCTAGCATTTATAGTCACATACAGGCAGTGTACACACAGCAGCTAGCGTTTATAGTCACATACAGGCAGCGTACACACAGCAGCTAGCGTTTATAGTCACATACAGGCAGCGTACACACAGCAGCTAGCGTTTATAGTCACATACAGGCAGTGTACACACAGCAGCTAGCGTTTATAGGTCACATACAGGCAGTGTACACACAGCAGCTAGCGTATAGTCACATACAGGCAGCGTACACACAGTAGCTAGCGTTTATAGGTCACATACAGGCAGTGTACACACAGCAGCTAGCGTTTATAGTCACATACAGGCAGCGTACACACAGCAGCTAGCGTATAGTCACATACAGGCAGCGTACACACAGTTGCTAGCGTTTATAGGTCACATACAGGCAGTGTACACACAGCACCTAGCGTTTATAGTCACATACAGGCAGCGTACACACAGCAGCTAGCGTTTATATCACATACAGGCAGTGTACACACAGCAGCTAGCGTTTATAGTCACATACAGGCAGTGTACACACAGCAGCAAGCATTTATAGTCACGTACAGGCAGTGTACACACAGCAGCTAGCGTTTATAGTCACGTACAGGCAGTGTACACACAGCAGCTAGCGTTTATATCACATACAGGCAGTGTACACACAGCAGCTAGCGTGTATAGTCACATACAGGCAGTGTACACACAGCAGCTAGCGTTTATAGTCACATACAGGCAGTGTCCACACAGCAGCTATCGTTAATAGTCACGTACAGGCAGTGTACACACAACAGCTATCGTTTATAGTCACATACAGGCAGTGTACACACAGCAGCTAGCGTTTATAGTCACGTGCAGGCAGTGTACACACAGCAGCTAGCGTTTATAGTCACGTACAGGCAGTGTACACACAGCAGCTAGCGTTTATAGTCACGTACAGGCAGTGTACACACAGCAGCTAGCGTTTATAGTCACGTACAGGCAGTGTACACACAGCAGCTAGCGTTTATAGTCACGTACAGGCAGTGTACACACAGCAGCTAGCGTGTATAGTCACATACAGGCAGTGTACACACAGCAGCTATCGTTTATAGGTCACATACAGGCAGTGTACACACAGCAGCTAGCGTTTATAGTCACGTACAGGCAGTGTACACACAGCAGCTAGCGTGTATAGTCACGTACAGGCAGTGTACACACAGCAGCTAGCGTGTATAGTCACATACAGGCAGTGTACACACAGCAGCTAGCTTTTATAGGTCACATACAGGCAGTGTACACACAGCAGCTAGCGTTTATAGTCACGTACAGGCAGCGTACACACAGCAGCTATCGTTTATAGTCACATACAGGCAGTGTACACACAGCAGCTAGCGTTTATAGTCACATACAGGCAGTGTACACACAGCAGCTAGCGTTTATAGTCACATACAGGCAGTGTACACACAGCAGCTAGCGTTTATAGTCACATACAGGCAGTGTACACACAGCAGCTATCGTTAATAGTCACGTACAGGCAGTGTACACACAGCAGCTAGCGTTTATAGTCACGTATAGGCAGTGTACACACAGCAGCTAGCGTTTATAGTCACGTACAGGCAGTGTACACACAGCAGCTATCGTTTATAGTCACGTACAGGCAGTGTACACACAGCAGCTAGCGTTTATAGTCACGTACAGGCAGTGTACACACAGCAGCTAGCGTGGATAGTCACATACAGGCAGTGTACACACAGCAGCTAGCGTTTATAGGCCCTCATTCAGAGCCACTCGCAAACAGCAGTACGCTCGTTGCGTTCCGATGTTGACTAACCACGCATGCGTCGGTGTTACACTGCGCATGTGCGTACGGCAGATTGTGAGCTTTTTTTCTCTCGTTCCTAAAATAGCGTACAGGAAGTGACATGTCAAATGTGATTGACAGAACAGGGTGTTTTTGGGTGTTGACGGGGGTGGAGATGGAAAAACGCAGGCGTGGCGAGGCGTTTTTGGGGCGTACATACATTAGCAGATGCGAACGTCAAATGTGTTAGGACCGTCACATACGTCACTGGAACATCCTCTTTCCCTTCAAAATGCTCGCACAGTTTAGGGTCTGGATTACTCGACCACATTGGCGATGGCCTTCTCCTCCGTCCCGGGACTCCATGATGTTGCAGCGATTAATCGCGGGTGGTCACAAAAGCAATTAGTGTTGTATTGAAAACCGGCTTGGTATGTGTTTGGAAAGCAGTTTATTGGGATAGCACAAAACCGTACGCAGGTGGAAATCATACCTGCTAATGTCAGGATTACACAATCAATTGGCGTACATTTTTGGGGGGTTTTTTTGGCCTCAATTTGTTGTTTATGGCCTATTGTGACAATAATATCATCATGTTTTAATTAGCTCCCCTTTTTTTTTTTAATGTGCAATTTGCATCGTTATGTGATTTTTTAAACGTTCCTTCAAGAGGCCTTTTTTTTATACAAATGAAATGGTTTTTTGTGTCCTTTTTTGCCTTCAGGGCCAGGATTAAATGTAACCCATTTGTACAATAATGTCACAATACAATGTCAGATTTTTTTCATAAATTTATTGTTTAAACACAAACCAATTGGCATAATATTTTTATTTTATTTTTTCTGCCAAAGATACTTATTATCAAAAATAAATAATCAATAACTGATAACATAAACGTACAAAAATAACTTAAAAACATTTCACAAGAAAGGAGAGGGAAGTTTTGACCAGAAAGGAATATGAGCCAAGCACAGAAGGAGTGTGGGAAAAGTCGCCATTGCTGTCACCGTTTTTTTGCCCGTTTGGATGGGGGAGGGTGGGCGCCAGACCGGGTCCGGGATGCCATCGGGCTGGCCTGTCAAGAGGCAGATGTTGTGGCCTCTGGACTAGGCACAGGGCTAGGCACATTTGGAGGATTGGCTGATGTTGTGCCAGAGGTGGAGGATCCTGATGTTCCGGCAGGAAGGGAGGTCGGCTCCACCATGTGCTGGCGAACGAGCTGCTCCAGGGCATCGGCGATGCGGATGTTGGCCCTGGTATTTTCCGCCAGGGCCTGACCAATGGTCACGTTGGCCGCAGCATTTTGCTCCAGGGCCTCAGCCACCCATATCAGACTGGCGTCCATCCTCTGCAGAATCTCCGTATGGAAATCCGATTTGAAATTGAGTTCTGTGAGGAGGCCCACTGCCTGCGAGGGGGCACGCCCTGGACTGGCTTCTGCAGGGTCCTCAGCCAGATGTACTGGTTCCTCCCCTGCAGAGCCAGCAGAAATTCTGCGGCCAAGGCTTCCCTCTGGAGCAGACTCATCCGCCTGTGTCTCTGTTGGAAAAATGAGAAAAGAGTCACATTAGAATCTACATATTGGCACAATAGCATTTCAGAGTTGGTGACATCACAATACTTACCTGGGCCAACATGAGGAGCCGCAAAGTCTGGCATGTCCGTATCCATGTTGGACACGCCAAACACCTCCACAGGCTGCACACACCCCTGTGCCAGCTCTTCTAAATCCGTCAACTCCAATGACACAGGGGTGGGACCCCCACCTGTCCCCCTTGCATGCCTAGCCCTGTCCGCGAGTTTTTGCTTTAGGCGATATTTGAAGTCGCCCCATCTGTGGGGAAAAATGGAAGCCATTATCCTTTGGTTTAAAATGGGGTTTGTTTTTAGGGGGGGCAAGGGTTTACTTACCGCCGTTTGCAATCCCGGGCTAGACGGACATAATCACCCACTCTACTGACAGCAACGGCTACCTCTTCCCACATTCTCCACTTCTGGCTTAGACTCATATTCCTGTCTGCCTGTGGCAGGATGTCCACACACTTCTGGATCAAAACCTCCATCTCCTTTCTTGTGAAATGTGGCTGCCTTTTTTTTTTGCCCGCTTTGGCCGGAATACTGGGCCCAGCAGCCTCTTCCATGTCATCCTCCTCACCTATTTGTGTAAATTTACAGAATTCACAAAATCACAACTTGCCTAATCTTATGTTTCAAATTAATCGTTGATAGAAAATGCATGAAAGACTTACCGCCTGACTCTTGTGCATTTTTTCCCTGGTCTGTCGCCATGTCTGAGGTCCAAACAAGAAATACACCAGAATTTGATTGTGTTTTCGTGACGTATTTATACATGCGTCCTTATTTTGCGGCCGCATCATTGATTGTGCGGCCCTATGATCCCTCCTTCATTTGTGCGGGAAACGAAACACTATTTATGGCTTGGTGTGTCTCAAGTCGAGGTGGCGTTTTTGGATTGTTGGAGGTTATCTTGGCTGGAGTTTATTGATTGCGTAGAAAGGAGTTGGAGGTTGGAGATTCGTTTGTTGGTTAGATTTGCGTTTTTTTTTCCGTTATCTTTGTTGCTTTATATTTTTGGGACCTCGTTTGTTGATTTGGTAAGTTTTGTGAAGTCTAACTTTTGTTCAATTGTTGTTTCATTGTGTTTCGTATATTTTGTAATTTTTGGATACCTAATTTATTCTATTTTAGATTTTGTTTATTTTCGACCCCAAAGACCTTTTGATTTTGCATCTTAGATATTTGCTCTTGGTAAGTCCATTTTTTATCTTGTATTAGCGAACTAATTAGCACATTTTTAGTAGTTACTCTTGTGACTTGTATTAGCGAACTAATTAGCGCATTTTTAGTAGTTACTCTTGTGACTTGTATTAGCGAACTAATTAGCACATTTTTAGTAGTTACTCTTGTGACTTGTATTAGCGAACTAATTAGCACATTTTTAGTAGTTACTCTTGTGACTTGTATTAGCGAACTAATTAGCACATTTTTAGTAGTTACTCTTGTGACTTGTATTAGCGAACTAATTAGCGCATTTTAAACAGCTTAATAATCATTCTAACTTTTTGATGGTTTAGCTTTCGCTTTTTGAGCCAACATTTCGACCCGTTTTGATGTACTGTGTTAAATGTCGCTTTGCGGTTTTGCTAAATGGGTGTTTGGCATATTTGAACTTTGGTCTAGCACAAAATGTATCAACAAAAATGCACAGAGTGAAATGTGTCAAGTAATTTTATTTATTTTCAGTTTGGACGTATCATGACAATACCCCGGCATTTAAGCAGCAATGGATGGTATCATCAAGCTAAGTTGTTTTAATATAGTTTTGGGGTGGGTCAAAAGCCTTACTTTGAAATTTTTGAATTTCAGGTTGATCTGGGGCGGATTGTTCTGGCCATGCTCCCAGAAGCCGACCAACCTCAATCTCATCCCAGGCGTAGGCATCGTAGGCATGCAAGGCCCCAGATATTTCGAACACGTGTCACCCTTTTTGGAATGCCCGATGATGAGGTTTTAAGACGCTACCATCTACCTCCCAAAATCATCATAGACACTCTCTCATTAATAGAAAGTGATCTTGAGCGGCAAATTGACAGTCCAACAGCAATACCACCACTGACGCAATTTATGGCGGTGTTACATTTCTGTGCCTCAGGATCGTTTCAAACAACGGTGGGAATAGTGGCGGGCATCTCCCAATCCTCCTTTTCCCGGATCCTGAGGGCAGTGATGGAGGCACTTTTCAAGCACCTCCATCATTTTATTCAAATGCCTTTGGATATGGGTGCCCTTAGTGTGGCCAAGGCCAATTTTTACCAAATAGCTGGCTTCCCACACATCATAGGGGTTGTGGATGTTACTCACATACCACTTCAGCCTCCAGCACGGCTGGAGGCAATATTTAGAAACAGGAAACACTATCACTCCCTGAATGTAATGGTGGTATGTGATGCCTCCCTCCAGATCCTGTCCCTGAATGCTAAGTTACCAGGAAGTGCACATGACTCCTTCGTCATCCGGCAATCAGGGATATGGCAGAAATTAACCAACCTACAAGCTGGTGATGCGTGGCTTTTGGGTAAGTGGAGACCTTTAGTACATAACAATGTTAAGCTTGATACACAGTGTTCCTGATGTTGTCTCTTATTTTTCACAGGAGACAGTGGATACCCTTGCATGTCCTGGCTGCTCACTCCTTATTTGGCTCCCACACCAGGCCCACAAAGTGAGTATAATTCCGCACTTACAGCCACCAGGCAAGTGGTGGAGCACTGTATCGGCCTTTTAAAAGGCCGATTCAGACGCCTCCACCGCTCTGGTGGCGAGCTCCTGTATTTGCCGGATATGGTGTCGAAAATTGTGGTCCTGTGTGGGATATTTCACAACATCGCCATAAGGAGTGGTGTCCTAATGCAGCCAGAGGATGCCTTACCTGAGGATGGCCCCCCCGAGGTTGGTCGGAGGTCAGTATGTGGGGGGGCCATACGCGATGATGTGGTGGCCAGATTTTTTAGGTAAGTTTGACCCAAACTACAGTGTTTATACCTAATGTGTTTGTGTTTGTTTGCGAACATCTAATTTATTTATTTTTTTTCACCATCTTCTGTTTGTTCACATAATCTTTGCCACTCCAACGCTCACTACTTCCTGCTACCCTTACCAAACCTGGATCTGGTGATTTTGTCCATATATTCTGGAACCCATATCGCAACGCCATGTTTGTGGAATCATGTTGGCATGGTCCTTCGTCAACCAGTTCTTGATTGTTTTTTTTTATTAAATATTTTATTTGTATGTATTGTATTTGAGATTATCACTGTTTTTTTTTTTTGGGACTGACCACTTTGATTTCTCATTTATGTTGTGAATAAATGTTTGGAGAGTGAAATGGTCTTCCTTTTTTTGGACGTTAACAGCAAGTGTAACCAGGTTAACACACCTTACATTTGACTAAGGGGTAATCCAGTACTGACACCAGTTGATGTAAACTGAAATATGTTTGCAGGTTCCCAACCCACACCAAAAGGAAGCCTGTCCAAACCTTTGGATTTTGAAGATTGGCCTAAGCAGCTTGCACACCAACTAGGAACCTGTAAAATGGCGAAATATCTAATTGACACTACACCCAAAAAGGGAAATGACATTGTTACTGTTATGTGTTTCTTGTGGCTGTTTAACATACAAATACAAAATACAATCTAACTTTTAAAAAAGGGAAATCCTTGCAGGAACAGTCTACTTATGTCAGGGAAAACTGTTTTTGTTTTTGAAAAAAAGAATGAGCCAGAACGTATATTAGAACTACAAAATTTATTTACAAAACGAAAAAAAACAAAAAAAACTACCGGCGAAGGATGCCAGACAGCCGGTCAAGGGCCACAAGAATGCCAATGACATGTTGGCGCATCTGGCCAACACAATCGTCCACCTCTTGTCGACGCCTCTGTTCCTCTGTGGGTGAGAAAAGTGTGTGGATTAATAAAACAATAGGGAATCCACATTAAAAAAACAAAAACACGAAATCACTCCTAAACCGAAAAAAGAAAAACCAAAACAAAAAGGGGGTGCTGCCAAAAATACAAGGCCTATGTACAAATTCACACAGGTGTGATATGTGTATGTTGAAATCAGCAGGAAGAGGTAAAGGCAAACTGCTAAATCACCAAAAGTAAACCAAACAAGCACGAATAAAGGCACGACACATGATTACATACAAACAGTTTGTGGTTAAAAAAAATGAGAAAGAATAACATACCGGGAGCCAAAACGGGAGCTCCGGAGGTCCCTCCATGTTCCTCCTCGGAGGAGCCTTCATTCCCCAAAGAACGGGGAGGGGTAATGATGGACTCCGGGGAGGGGGTAATTGGAAGAGGGGTGGGTGGAGGAGAGGGGGAAGTGGGACGGAGGGGAAGGAGGCCCGACAGTTCCGGGAGAGGGTCTGGGAAGGCTGGGGAGGAGTGGGGTATAGGGGAAATATTTGGGGTGGAGTGTTGGCTGGGGGTTGGGGATAGTGGCCGGGAACGCCGTCTGGCCGGACGGTGACGGCGTAGTCTTGGCTGTCCTCCTAAAATATGTCAAACAAATTGAGGTTAGTTTTTGGGCAAATCCGGGGCCCAAATAAAAAAAAAAAAACCAGCAACAAAAAACATGCAAAAAGGAGTAGAATGAAAAAAAAAGAAATAGAGGGAAAACAAGCACACGCTGATATGAGGACAAATAATTAATAGGACAGACAGGAAAACATGCACACGCAGATATGAGGACAAATAATTAATAGGACAGACAGGAAAACATGCACACGCAGATATGAGGACAAATAATTAATAGGACAGACAGGAAAACATGCACACGCAGATATGAGGACAAATAATTAATAGGACAGACAGGAAAACATGCACACGCAGATATGAGGACAAATAATTAATAGGACAGACAGGAAAACATGCACACGCAGATATGAGGACAAATAATTAATAGGACAGACAGGAAAACATGCACACGCAGATATGAGGACAAATAATTAATAGGACAGACAGGAAAACATGCACACGCAGTTTGCCCCACAAACACAAACATGAAAACCACAATACATAACACTTACTTTCAAGGATCTGCATGCGAAAGCATGCCAGCAAGCGGGGCGTTCGCCGTTGCAGGTCTGACCACCTGCGCTCCAGCTGCCCGATGTTGCGGCATGAACCCAACGACCGCAGGCGGGACCGTGCCTCCGCATACGCGGAGCGCTTCTGCCGGTTGGTGATGGGTGGAGGCTGGCTGGTGATCCACCTATCCATCACCTCCGTAAGCACCAGCAGCTCGCGCCTGGTGAATGCGGAGGCTCTCATGATGGCAATGGAGTTTTTCATACAAAACATTTTTGATAAAGTGTGGCAAAAATTTCTGATTGGCTAATGTATTTTGGAAATTAACAGGAGCAATTTTATTGGTTAGTGTATGAGTCATGTGTTCAACAGGGCCAGAAATCTCTGGAGAGTTATGATAGGCTTGATGCAGTGACATGCGTTTGCAAATTTAAATAAAGAAATGAACCCCGGAAAATATGCGGGGATCCACAGCAATAGAACAATTGTTTAATTGTGGTTCACATGTTTTTTGAACAATAAAAGCGAATGTTTCATCCGTACGTATTCTGCGGGTAAACACAAACACGGACAAGAGTAAAGTTTCTTGCATTGTGTTGAAAAAAAAAAAACAATTAAGCTAATTGATACATTGATTGGCATGATACGATTGAGGGAGGTAGGCAGAATAAAGGAGCAGGTAATCGACATCTGACAAGGCCACTTCCTGTTTATACTTGTGCGTGCGTTCCCTTCAAGCCATTTCGGGGATGTACGCTCGCTATTTCGCACGCTCGTTAGTTAGAGGAGGGGTCGCCTGAGTTTAGGGAGGAATTTTAGATGCGAACGAAAATACGAGCGAGCCATTGAATTTAAATAATTTTGTACGTACGCCTAACATACGTGCGCCCGCTTGCGAGTGGGTCTGAATGAGGGCCATAGTCACATACAGGCAGTGTACACACAGCAGCTAGCGTTTATAGTCACATACAGGCAGTGTACACACAGCAGCTAGCGTTTATAGTCACATACAGGCAGTGTACACACAGCAGCTAGCGTTTATAGTCACATACAGGCAATGTACACACAGCAGCTAGCGTTTATAGGTCACATATAATGCACAAATACGCACATTTGCTAAAGCAATGTGGACTCTGAATCAACTTACCAGCCCCGAGGGGGTAGTGGTAGAATATAGAGTGCGCTATATGCCAAACCCTGAGGGAGAGGTATATAGGGAGACAGACCAATTCTCTGAGACCACTGTTGTAGTGCACGGATAAACGGTGAACTGCGAGCGTCTCACACACGAGGTGGTCAATAGTAAACCAGACGCAGGGACTTCCAGGAAGTTTGTGTCTGGTGGGAGGAGCGGCCGGGTACGCTGCACTACAAGTTAATAAGACACTGACTAGTGCGCTCGAGTGAGTCTTACCACCCATCCCCGGCAACAGTCGATATGGTCTCGGCCACCCTAGTGAGGAATCGCAGAGTGTCTTTCACCTGCAGCGGCCTCTAATGCGTCTCAACACCAGAGGCAAGGGACTGCTTTGCGCATGATTCCCCGAGAGGTATCCTTACCTGCCATCTCCGTTACCCAACCGCAGTCACAGACCTTAGCATCTTTAGGCCGCTAGCTTATGCCATGCTGAGGCCTGCCGAAAAAACTCAGGCCCTGATTCAGAGCCAGACGCTCTGACAGAGCGCTCGCTCTGAATCAGGGCCGGTCTTTTTTTTTTTAGAATGGCCTCCTGGCCGCTTGCATAGCTGTGGGTGACCACCCACAGCTATAGCGAGCGGCCAGGAAGATGGTCGCGATGGTCAAGACCATTGCGACCATTGGGCTTGTGACGAGACCCTTGTGGTAGGGTCTCGTGGCCGCAAGCCCCAGAGAGATTTCAGCTCTAACAGAGCTGAAATCTCTCCCACTGACATCACTCCCTATTCGGGTCTCGCGCATGCGCACGACGGAGCCGGCTCCATCGTGCGCATGCGCACTGGGCCACCATCGACCCGATTGCGAGCGCATAGCGCTCGCGAGCGGGTCTGAATCAGGTCCTCAGTTCATAAAGCAATACTGGTGATTCGGCATTGGCGGAGGTAGATGGAGCAGCAGTAGAGCATCATTACTGGCGCTGATACCGCTAAACTCTGAAGTTTCATAGACTTAAGGTAAAACATAAAAGAAAAAAGCCTAGGACTGCTTTGCAGTCATGCTGTTATAACAGGTGCTCACCAAACAAAAAATCTGAATGCATGTGGCTGGGGGCGGGGTATATAGGGAGGAGGACCAGTGCATGCTGGGAGCTCCAAAGCTGTAGCTGTTTGGTGCATTGGATGCTATCCAAAGGTAATTCCTGTGGACCCTATGGAACCTGAAGAAAAAGCAGATAGTGAACATACAGTATATGTAACTGAACTGTGACACTGCAAGAGGATTATGTAGGATGTGTATAATTTTATGAATTGCTGCTATGTACCAATAGCCTAATGAAGGAGATTTCACAGGAATCCCTGCTGAAGGCTGACTAGCGCTGCAGATCACTTCTAATACTATGGAGGCTTACTCGCAGGAGAGGGATCTTCTAACCCTTCTGGTAGTCCAGAGCAGTGGGTTGTCCCACAGATGTACAGGGACTTCTTCACTGTGTATATGTAGGAAACTGATGAGGTTCCCCCACAGAAGATCTCTTTCCAAGGAGGTGTTAGCATAGAAATCTTGACCATGTAACCAGTGTGAAATAATGCTAAATAGATGCATGGGAATGAAACATAAGATTGGGAAAGTTGATCCAACTGTTAGTCAGGGGCAGCTGCAATTTTAGTAGACTAATACTAGGCTGTTTATAAATCCATATGAAACTCCTGAAGAGATAATGAATGTGCTGAATGTCTTTATGGGGGGGGCGGATTAAAGTAAATACATACAGTAAATCTGGAGAAATAAATAATTTTGACAAGACTAGAACTCACCGAACTAAACCCCCAGGTAAGTGAAATGGTCCATTATCCAGGAAAATGGTGTCCTACGCACCCAAGACACCCCCGTGGAGATGGAAGAACCCAACCAGAGGGCGACAGATTGTGATCAATTAAGAGAAAACTTAACAGCTATGTGAGCGGCCAGGGGGCCGTTCTAAAAGAAAAAAAGACCGGCCCTGATTCAGAGCGAGCTGTCTGTGCTGCTCCCTACCTTTGAAACTCTCTCCCTCTCCCTATCAGACTCTCTACCTCTCTTCAACTCTTCAAATGGGCTATCAAGACCCACTATTCATCAAGGCCTTCCAGCTCTCATCCTAACCCACTTCATGCTCTTTCCTCCCTGTCTACCCCTTCTGTGTCACGCCTGTTTATCTGTCTCTCCTCTTTAAAATGTAAGCTCTCACGACCAGGGACCTCTTCCCTCACGTGCTTCTCTTTACACTTTCTTCTATTCCTTTCTCCCCACAAGGGCACCTAACACTTGACTGCCGACTCTGATTATTTTTAGTGTTTGAAGCGCTATTGCAGCAATGCATATAAATCATGTCCTTGTCCTGCACTGTAATGTACTGTAATACCCCTTTCACATTGCCAAAATAACCCGGATTATTCCCGGGTTGTTGCCTGGTCGACCTTGGTCGACATGATTTTTAAATGCACCCAAATGAATAACCTGGGTTGACCGACCCGGTATTTCAACCCGGGTTAATAGGGGGGTTAAACACGGGTCAGACCCAGGTTATTTGGCTCGACCCGGGTCTGAGAAAATAGTGCTGATTGGCTTTTTCCAGTCAGCTGGCCAGCCTGCACACAGAGCACATGTCTCTGTAGTTACATTACTGTCCTGCACTGCACACTTTGCACACTTTGGGGAAAAGGCAGTTAATAATAAGCTATATACAGACAGCACAGTGTACTATACTGCACTTTACTTTCACTGGAGGAATCATGGCAAACTGGAGTGATGAAAAAGTAATGGAGTTGCTGTGGATCGGGGTGAGGAAGAAATATGTAAACAGATAAGTTATCGCATCCTTGGCAGTGCCAGTTATCACATCATCAGCAAAATGTGGGCTGCATCTGTGACATGGGCAACCCGGGTTGACTTAAAAGGCACTAAATCTGCAATAACCCGGGAATCACACAGGTTATTAAGGCGATGTGAAAGGCCCTGACCCGGGTCTGACCTGGGTCAGACCTGGGTTCAAAACCCGGGTCCAACCCGGGTTTGCGAAGTGAAAGGGGTATAAGTCACTTGTGTCTTGTTCACTTATTAGTTTATGTACTCTGTAAGGTGCTGTGGAACACTTGTGGTGCCATATAAATAAAGGATAAAAATAATAATTGCTTTGTTACAGTGCTACCCTGCCTTTAAGTCACCAAATTAGTGACTCCTAGATCCATCTCCTCCTCTGTAGTTTCCATTATAGTGCCATTAATACTATATTTAGCCTTTGGGTTTTTGAGAGCTAAGTGCATCATCAATCATTTGTTTTACCCTTCTGGTGTGTCTACCCTGTTGCCTATCTTTGTTTCTTCTGCAGCAAGGGAGACACACCAGAATGGTAAGACAAATGATTGATGATCTAGGTAGACTAGGTTGATCCTCAACATCTTTGTAGGGATGGACATCGGAAGTCCATCCTCAAATGATAGGACGGGCTACCCCCACAGAATGTTGTGATGCAATGGTAGTTAACCATCGCATCTCAAGCATTTGATGGGAAATCCATTGCGATGGTTTGTGCATGTGGAGGTTTCTGGGTTATACCACTGCAGTGCAGCCAGGCTAGCGGAAGGGCTGAAGGCAGGGCTTGGGCAGGGCTAGGGGTAAGGATCAGAGACACTAGTGTACCTGCTGCTCCCGAGTCCCGGCACTGTCCTCGCGGGTGTCTCTGTTCACTCGTGGCTACCTCCTGCAAGCCCTGCACAGCTTCCCACAGTGACCTGTGTTTCTCTAAAATAGAACTATGCTGAGCTACGAGGAGCCACAGTCATATCTAAATTAGCATTCATATTGTTCAGATGTTTATGTATTTGGGGCATAAAAACCTTTGACTTGTCCCTTACCATTTCTGTCAGAGATAGGGATTCAACTAGTATAACAGCTAAAGTGAGTGGACTATGTGGGACTGACGGCTCAGTGGAACCGCTCAGGGAGAGAAGTAGCAGGAGCTTTACTTGTGGCACACTTATGGTGCGTACAAACGTAGCGATTTAAAAGAACGTTATCGTTCAAATCGCTCATTTAAATGGTCCCTACCAACTTACCATGGACCAGCGTTGCGCGGCCACGTATGGATGATAGCGTTATCGTCCATCAGCCGTGCATGCTTGTCAACTTGCTCGAAATCGAGCAGGTTACTATAAGGACCCGCGATCGTTGAACGCAGTTCGCTATAGTCGTCGGTAAGTAGGTGGTGTGCTGGATGATCGATATCGACCATCCAGCACACCAGGGAGGATGTACAACGATCAGCCAGTGATATCGTATCGCTGGCTGATCGCTACATGTGTACGCACCATTATGTTTAATCATTCTACTGTAGCTGTTATTTGGGAACGGCAGATTCTATTCTAAAAATGTATCCATGTCCATAAAGGCCGTCCAGGAAAATCAATCAGTGAGAGAAACAACCAGGAGAAACCACCCCAGGATAAAGTGAAAGTGTTACACAATGATTCCCAGTCCAGCTACAAACAAAATAATAGTGTAGAACACCCCCCACCGCACACACTCTCTATAGAAATAAAAAATGATAAAGTGACAAACAAAAGTATAAGTATAACTAATGTCCACTAGGTGGTGAACCAAGCTAACAAATAATTACTATATAAACAACAATAACTAAGAACTCTACTGCAATAGTTTTATCAACTCAAATCTAAGTTTAAAAAACAAAAAAAATGCGTTTGCATAAAACTAATAACCACTAGCAAGATAAGGTTACATACATTTATAAAGGAGCATATTAATGACAAGGAACATACTGTACACGGGTGTGGTAAGTATTACCGCCGGACGCATGGCCGGCGGTTCAAATCCTGATAGCGGCTGCCCGGCAAGGGTGAAAATCCAGATTGTCCTAAGGTAAGTATTGCTAACCTAATTCCCTACCCTAACCCTCCCTTAGGGGTGCCTAACCCTAACCTCCCCCCCAAGTGCCTAACCCTAATTCCCCCCTGTAAGTGCCTAAATCTAACCCCCCCTTCCCCTAGCCTAAACCTAACCCGCCCGGGGGGGTGCCTAACCCTAAGTCCCCCTGGGAGCCCTAAACCTAACCCCCAAGAGGCTGCCCGCGCCCGTCACTCCTTCGTTCGGTATGCCGGGAGTCGGTCTTCCGGCATCTGATTAATGACAGGCGTTGAGTTTTTGACGCCTGTCATTAGTACCACGCCGGGATTACAGTGTCTGGAAGCCGGCGGTCGGGATTTAGACCGTTGGCTTCCGGACAACATCCCCTGTACACAAGTCAATAGCAAAATGCTATAGGCAGCTAATGCCCCTCTGTAGAAGTAAATGTACTGTACTGTTCACAGAGAGGGTAAGACCTAAAGAAAATTTCCAGTACAAAATAATAAAGCAACTATGACTGGTAATAAAAAAAAACACTAAGACCAATAAATCCTGTAATGTAAATGGAGGTTATGAAGGGAGAAGTAGGAGAAAGAATAACAGGCATCTGCACTCCAGTATCTGGACAGCCAGCACTATTGTGGGACACAGCAGTCCTGCTTAGACAGTAAACCAGGTGACAGGCAAGCGCGCACCAGCTAGACTTAGCACATACAGGGGTAGGGAAAGGGGAGAATAAAGTACAGTAGGACCAAGGTTGGGGGAATGGGACAAGCACAAGGACAGAGGACATAGGGCCTGATTCAGAGCCGTTCGCTATTTGTGGTCGTTCGTTCAAAAACAAGGGGTGGCTATTCAAATGATCCGTTCGCAAATTGCAGTCTGTTCCCACCTCTAAGTCTGAACGAGCGAGCAAAACATACGCTCGTTTTTTTGATAAAAACGCCCCCTGGCCGCACGCACCATACGTCATGTCCGCTATTTATTAGATTAATCGAGTACATCGTACAGCGTATGAACTGCTCGCTATTCTTGTGGTTGGTGTTTTCAACCGCTATTTTGCGAGCAGTTCTGAGTTAAAAAAAAACAAGTGACGTGGTCAATGACGCTGCTGTATTAATTATGCACTCCCTTAAAACGCCCGTTTTGACCTTTAAGCACGCCTGCGTTCGGATCTCCACTCCCCGTTTTCAAGCACCTTCCCCTGTTACCACCCACATACGCCTCATTCTGTCACTCAAAATAGCAGGCCCTCGCTGTATTGCGTACCAACGATTTTCGGCCGCACTGACTGGTTCGCGCATGCGTACTAAAAACCATACGCATGCGCAGATGTGCGAACATCGCTCGGAACGAGCGTACTGCCGCTAGCGAGTGGCTCTGAATGAGGGCCATAGAGTGGAAGAAGGGGGAAACATCAGCGACTCCACGGACCACCAAAAATCCACAGCAGAGCGCCAAGCTGTAAGACCCCTCGGCAGGAGCTGACCGGACAGCGATGACCCTGACTGCAAAGAAGAGAGCAGCCCCCAAAAGCTCACAGTGCATGGCAAATGGGCAACAACAAGTCTTACCATCCAGGGCCTCCTCCACACCACAGCATTACGGGCAAATCCCGGCAGTTCAGCGAAACAGCAGCAGCAGGAAGTTAACTAGGCGGCAGCCCCCAGCCAAAGCAGACCAAGAGGAAGCGGAGCAGAGAAGTCTCATGAGACATCGGAAGAAAACATTGGAAGTACCAATGTTTTTCACATTGTATATGTATACAAAACATTCTCTAGAACCGATGTTAACCAATGTTTCTCTATTTTTTTTTAAGCAAACTGTACTGTAAACGCATAATGGACTAATAAACGTGTACAATTATTCTTTTACTATGTCTATCTTCATGGAGGCAAACAGATGCCTCCATATATTCTATGAGATGGCTATTTGACCTTATGTTTGGACTTAGGGCCTGATTCAGACCCGCTCGCGAGCGCTATGCGCTCACAAGCGGGTTGATGGTGGCCCAGTGCGCATGCGCACGACGGAGCCGGCTCCGTCGTGCGCATTCGCGAGACCCGGATAGCGACGGCCAAGCCTTCGCTCTGGGTCTCGTACCAAAGGGGGCGTGCTGTCGATGTTGAGTGACAGCACGCCCCCTTTGGTGGATGGGCCGGGGGGGTGGCTGCCCAGACGGAGGCGTTCCCATGGGAACGCCTACCGTCTGGGGCCGGCCCCACTGGCATCACTCTATTAGAGCCAAAAGCACTCTTGGGCTTGTGGCAACGAGACCCTACCGCAAGGGTCTCGTTGCAAGCCCGATGGTCGCGATGGTCTTGACCATCGTGACCATCATCATGGCCGCTCGCATAAGCTGTGGGTGGTAACCCACAGCTATGCGAGCGGCCAAGAGGCCGCAACAATAAAAAAAAAAAACGCCCTGATTCAGAGCGGGCGCTCGTTCAGAGCGTCCGGCTCTGAATCAGGCCCTTAATGTGTTGGCAATTTAAAAAACTGGTGTGCTGGTTACATTCCTAACTTCCTAACATGAGTTTCAAGAGACGGATGGTGGTACAGTATATGTATACATACACTACCGTTCAAAAGTTTGGTGGGGTCACCCAGACAATTTCGTGTTTTACATGAAAACTGACTTTTATTTATCAAATGAGTTGTAAAATGAATAGAACATATAGGGGGTCATTCAGACCCACTCGCGAGCGGCAGTACGCTCGCAAGTGGGTCGATGTTCCCCACTGCGCATGCGCACGACGGAGGGAGCTCCGTCATGCGCATGCGCGAGACCAGGGGAGCGACGGGCTTTCCATCGCTCCGGGTCTCGCACCAAAGGGGGGTGGTCAAAACCATCGCGACCATCTTTTTGGCCGCTCGCATATGCTGTGGGTGGTCACCCACAGCTATGCGAGCGGCCAGGAGGCCGCTCCATTTTCATGGAGGAGGGCCCTGATTCAGAGCGGGCGCTCTGGTCAGAGCGTCCGGCTCTGAATCAGGCCCATAGTCAAGACATTGGCAAGGTTAGAAAAAATGATTTTTATTTGAAATATTAATTTTGTCCTTCAAACTTTGCTTTCGTCAAGAATGCTCCTTTGCAGCAATTACAGCATTGCAGACCTTTGGCATTCTAGCTGTTAATTTGTTGAGATAATCTGAAGAAATTTCACCCCACGCTTCCTGAAGCACCTCCCACAAGTTGGATTGGTTTGATGGGCACTTCTTGTGCACCATACGGTCAAGCTGCTCCCACAACAGCTCAATGGGGTTGAGATCTGGTGACTGTGCTCAGGGGTGTATCTAAGGATCTGAGCGCCACTGGCAAGGTAATGGACTGACGCCCCCCTCCCCCCATAATTTCAGGAGGTGCCCCCCAGTAGTAGTCCCCCCTATGCAGTGCCCACAGTAGTAGTCCCCTCTATGCAGTGCACCCAGTAGTAGTCCACCCTATGCAGTGCCCCTAGTAGTAGTCCACCCTATGCAGTGCCCCTAGTAGTAGGCCACCCTATGCAGTGCCCCTAGTAGTAGTCCCCCTACACAGTGCCCCTAGTAGTAGTCCCCCATACACAGTACCCTCAGTAGTAGTTCTCTTATACAGTGCCCCCAGTACTAGTCCCCCTAGTACTAGTCCCCCTATACAGTGCCCCTAGTAGTAGTCCCCTATACAGTGCCCACAGTAGTAGTCCCCTCTATGCAGTGCCCCCAGTAGTAGTCCACCCTATGCAGTGACCGTAGTAGTAGTCCACCCTATGCAGAGCCCCTAGTAGTAGTCCACCCTATGCAGTGCCCCTAGAAGTCGTCCCCCTATAGAGTGCCCACAGTAGTAGTCCCCCTATACTGTGCCCTTAAGAGTAGTCCCCCTATACAGTGCCCCCAGTAGTAGTCCTCCTATACAGTGCCCCCAGTAGTAGTCCCCTATACAGTGCCCACAGTAGTAGTCCCCTCTATGCAGTGCCCCCAGTAGTAGTCCACCCTATGCAGTGCCCGTAGTAGTAGTCCACCCTATGCAGTGCCCCTAGTAGTAGTCCACCCTATGCAGTGCCCCCAGTAGTCGTCCCCCTATACAGTGCCCCCAGTAGTAGTCCCCCATACACAGTGCCCCCAAGAGTAGTCCCCCTATACAGTGCCTCCAGTAGTAGTCCTCCTATACAGTGCCCCCAGTAACAGTCCCCCATATACAGTACCCCCAGTAGTAGTCCCACTATACAGTGCCCCCAGTAGTAGTCCCACTATACAGTGCCCCCAGTAGTAGTCCCCCCTATCCAGTGCCCCCAGTAGCGGCCATCCGCCCCATAACATGCCCCCAGTAGTGGCACCCACAATACAGTGTCCCCAGTAGCGTCCATCCCCCCACATAATGTGCCCTGAGTAGCAACCCCCACAATACAGTGCCCCTAGTAGTGTCCATCCCCTCCCCAATAACATGCCCCCAGTAGCGGCCACCCCCTATACACTGCCCCCCTAGTAGCCACACTTCCCCACTATGCTGTGCCAGAAAAAGAAAAAAGCAACTTACCTGATCCCCACTCCTGTCGACGACCACCACTGTCCACTCCTCCGGGCCCGCTCTCACTCTGCACTATGGGATGGGAGAGACGTCATGACGTCTCTCCCATCACTCGCTGCGGGGGGAGCCGGAAGACGGAGCTCATAAGTGAGCTCCAGCCGGATCACTCCGTGGACGCAACAATGAGTGTCTGTCTGACTCTCATTGGCTGGCTGCTATAACAAACAGCCGACACTGGCGGCTGTGTGTTTGTAAACTGTGTAGGGCAGACCGCTCTCACTGCGGTTTGCCCTACACTTGGGGCCCTGGGGACTAGCGGGGTAGTCCACCCATTGGCTGCTGGTGGCACTGCTGGATGGTGCCCCCCCTTTGGCCAGCGCCCATGGTGACTGCCATCCTGACCAATGGGTAGATACGCCCCAGACTGCGCTGGCCACTCCATTACAGACAGAATACCAGCTGCCTGCTTCTTCCCCAAATTCTTTCATAATTTGGAGGTGTGCTTTGGGTCATTGTCCTGTTGGAGGAGGAAATTGGCTCCAATCAAGCACTGTCCACATGGTATGGCATGGCATTGCAAAATGGAGTGATAGCCTTCCTTATTCAAAATCCCTTTTACCTTGTACAAATCTCCCACTTTACCATCACCAAAGCAGACCAGACCATCACATTACCTCCACCATGCTTGACAGATGGCGTCAGGCACTCTTCCAGCATCTTTTCACTTGTTCTGCATCTCACAAATGTTCTTATGTGTGATCCAAACACCTCAAACTTCGATTCGTCTGTCCATAACACTTTTTTCCAATCTTCCTCTGTCCAATGTCTGTGTTCTTTTGCCCATTTTAATCTTTTCCTTTTATTGGCCAGTCTCAGATATGGCTTTTTTTTTGCCACTCTGCCTAGAAGGCCAGCATCCCGGAGTCGCCTCTTCACTGTAGACGTTGACCATGGCGTTTTGCGGGTACCATTTAATGAAGCTGCCAGTTGAGGACTTGTGAGGCGTCTATTTCTCAAACTAGAGACTCTAATGTACTTGTCTTCTTGCACAGTTGTGCACCGGGGCCTCCCACTTCTCTTTCTACTCTGGTTAGAGCCTGTTTGTGCTGTTCTCTGAAGGGAGTAGTACACAGCGTTGTAGGAAATGTTCAGTTTCTTGGCAATTTGGAATAGCCTCCATTTCTAAGAACAAGAATAGACTGTCAAGTTTCACATGAAAGTTCTCTTTTTCCGGCCACTTGGAGAGTATAATCGAACCCACAAATGTGATGCTCCAGATACTCAACTAGCTCAAAGGAAGCCCAGCTTTATAGCTTCTCTAACGAGCAAACCCGTTTTCAGCTGTGCTAACATAATTGGACAAGGGTTTTCAAGGGTTTTCTAATCATCCATTAGTCTTCTAACGCGCTTAGCAAACACAATGTACCATAAGAACACTGGAGTGATGGTTGCTGGAAATGGGCTTCTATACACCTATGTAGATATTCCTTTAAAAAACAGATGTTTGCAGCTCGTATAGTCATTTACCACATTAACAATGTATAAAGGGCCTAATTCAGACCCGCTCGCGAGCGCTGAGCGCTCGCAAGCGGGTCGATGTTGCCCAAATGCGCATGCGCACGACGGAGGCAGCTCCGTTGTGCGCATGCGCGAGACCCAAATAACGATGGCCAAGCCGTCGTTATGGGTCTTGCACCAAAGAGGGTGTGCTGTCGATGGTGATTGACAGCATGCCCCCTTTGGTGGGTGTGCCGGGGGCGTGGCTGCCCAGACGGAGGCGTTCCCATGGGAACACCTACCGTCTGGGGCCGGCCCCACTGACATCACTAGTGATGTCAGTGGGAGTGCTTTTGGCTCTGATAGAGCCAAAAGCACTCCAGGGCTTGCGGCAGCGGGACCCTACTGCAAGGGTCTCATCGCAAGCCTGATGGTCGCGATGGTCTTGACCATCGCTACCATCATTTTGGCCGCTCGCTATAGCTGTGGGTGGTCACCCACAGCTATGCGAGCGGCCAGGAGGCCGCTCCAAAAAGTAGGAGGGACGGCCCTGATTCAGAGCGAGCTCTCAGTCAGAGCGTCCGGCTCTGAATCAGGGCCAGAGTGTATTTCTGATTAATTTAATGTTATCTTCATTGAAAAAACAAGTGCTTTTATTTCAATATTAAGGACATTTCTAAGTGATCCCAAACTTTTGAACGGTAGTGGATATATATATATATATATATATATATATATATATATATATATTTATACACACATATATATATATATATATATATACATACTGTATATACAAAAAGCAGGGAAAAACATCGGGGGAGAAATCTAGCAATGGTGATGAAACATTGGATCCTAAACATTGCAGGGTTAAGCATCAAACATTGGAACCATCTGACCGATGTTTCCGATGAAACATCAAATGATTCCCATCCCTAAAGTCTATGCGGACACATCAGCTCTATGGGCCTGATTCTGATCCGTTCGCGAGCGCTGAGCGCTCGCAAGTGGGTCGATGCTGCCCTAGTGCGCATGCACACGACGGAGGGAGCTCCGTTGTGCGCATGCGCGAGACCCGAATAGCGATGGCCAAGTCGTCGCTATGGGTCTCGCACCAAAGGGGGCGTGCTGTCGATGTTGATTGACAGCACGCCCCCTTTGGTGGGCGTGCCGGGGGCGTTGCTGCCCAGACGGAGGCGTTCCCATGGGAACGCCTACCGTCTGGGGCCGGCCCCACTGACATCACTAGTGATGTCAGTGGGAGTGCTTTTGGTTCTGATAGAGCCAAAAGCACTCCTGGGCTTGCAGCAGCGAGACCCTACTGCAGGGTCCTGTCGCAAGCTCGATGGTCGCGATGGTCTTGACCACCGCGACCATCTTTTTGGCCGCTCGCATAAGCTGTGGGTGGTCACCCACAGCTATGCGAGCGGCCAGGAGGCCGCTCCAATATTAGGTAGGAGGGCCCTGATTCAGAGCGAGCGATCTGTCAGAGCGTCCGGCTCTGAATCAGGCCCTATGTTCACAGACAATCAAAGAAAATACCCCATACCAGTGATAATTTTTACAAGGATTTTAAATTCAGTCTGAGCAGTGGCGTAACTAGGGCAGGGCGAGCGGGGTGCTTGCCCTGGGCACCGTGGGACCGGCGGCGCGGGGGGGCGCTGCCGGCCACGGTACCAGCCCGCCCTAGTTAGCCAGTGTAGCGCCGACCGCAATCAGTGCGGTCAGCGCTACACATTTACACAGGACCGGTGCTAGGCTTCTAGCGCCGGTCCTGTGCTGCACACCTGAGCCCGTTCCCTCCCCCTGAGCGCTTGCCCAATAGCACCAGGAGGCGGGCTCAGGCTGTGCATAACACACGCATCGCCGCCAGCGCTGGCGGCGATGCGTGTGTCAAACAGCAGCCAATGAGAGTCAGATAGACTCTCATTGACTGTTGCAGCACCCACTGCAAGAGCCGGACTTCCGTCTGGCTCCTGCAGTGGGTAATGGGACAGACGTCATGACGTCATGACGTCTGTCCCATTATGCTGAGCACGCCAGCCCGGGAGGACTGGCCGGCGGCGGCGGCGGGAGCGGCGTCGCGGACTGGAGGACCAGCAGCAGCAGCGTGGATTCAGGTAAGTTTTTATACATGTATTTTTAAAAACCTGGCAGCAAAACGGGGGTGGCTACCACTGGGGGGACCTCTACTGGGGTGGGGGCACAATGGGGGGGTGGCTACTACTGGGGCGCACCATTATTAGGAGGACCTCTACTGGGGGGGCTATTACTGGGGGCACCATTATTGGGAGGACCTCTACTGGGGGGGGCTATTACTGAGGGCACCATTATTAGACTGGGGGCACCATTATTAGGAGGACCTCTACTGGGGGGGGCTATTACTGGGGGCACCATTATTGGGAGGACCTCTACTGGGGGGGCTATTACAGGGGGCACTTAATCGGGAGGGGGAACCTCTGCTGGGGACCACTACTTGGGGGGGAAGTACTACTGGGGGCATTATAAAAGGGGCCTACTGCTAGGGGCACTGCACTGGGGGGACCACAAGTGGGGTCAATAACAGGAAGGACCACTACAGGGACCACTGGATAGGGGGGGTCACTACTGGGAGCCTGCATCAGGGGGACCACTACTGGGGGCACTGCATGGGAGGGGGGGGACTACTGCTGGGGGCACTATATAAGGGGCTTACTGCTAGGGGCACTGCGGGGACCACTACCGGGGGCACTAGATAGGGAGGATCACTACTGGGTGCCTGCATAAGGGGGACCACTACTGGGAAACCTGCATGGGGGGGACTACTGCTGGGGGCACTATATAAAGGGCACTGCATAGGGGGGGACTACTACTGGGGGCACTATATAAAGGGCACTGCATAAGGGGATACCACTACTGGGTGCACTGCATTTTGGGGACTGCTACTGGGGGCACAGCATAAGGGGGAACACTACATAGGGCACTGCATTTGGGGGGACCACTACTGGGGGCACTGAGTAAGGGGAACTAATTGGGAACTGTATAAGGGGGACCACTACTGGGGATACTGTATAAGGAGCACTACTATGGGCCTGCATAAAAGGGACCACAACTGCATACTGGGGGTACTGTATAAGGGGTACTACTGGGGTTAAGATGCATATGGATAGGAATGTTCAGCGCAAAAATAAAGGGGTGTGTCATGTTGACACGCCCCATTTTTAAGTGACCACGCCCATTTTTTTTCCATGCACGCCTTCGGCGCGCGCACATATCGGGATGTTGGCGGGGGGGCTCCGTTTTCAAATTTGCCCTGGGCTCCAAACACCCTAGTTACGCCACTGAGTCTGAGGGGTAAATGTAATAGGGTGCGGAGTGTTGACATCGGCTAGTCCCGATGTTTTCAAGTAGCAGTTATTGCCTGTTAAATTACTACTACTATAAAACATAGGGCAGTCTGGCACGGGACTCAATAAATGTCATCAGAACTCTGCACCCTATTACATTTACCCTTTAGTCTAAAGTTCCGTACACACTGAGCGATCAGACAATGATCAGATATCGCCTGATAGTACTACGGGTCTCAATCAGACCCGCTCGCAAGCGCCTATGCGCTTGCAAGCGGGTTGATGTTGAGGCCCTGCGCACGCGCAGCGGCAGCACTGCACGTGCGCAAGCCCCGGAGCGAGAGTGAAATTCTCTTGCTCCGGGGCTTACTACAAAAGGGGCGGCTGTCGATGGTGATCGGCAGCTCGCACCGTTTTGTAGGCAGGGCGGGGGGGTGGCTTGCCAAATGGAGGGGTTCCCGATGGAACGTCTGCCATTTGGGGGCGGCCCCACTGACATCACTCGTGATGTCAGTGGTGAGCTTCCAGCTCTAATAGAGCCGAAAGCTCACTGAGGCTTGCGGCAGACGAGACGCTACCACAAGGGTCTCATCGCAAGCCCCGATGGTCGCGAGGGTCTTGACCATCGCGACCATCAACCTGGCCGCCCGCTAAAGCTGTGGGTGGTCACCCACAGCTTAGCGAGCGGCTAGGAGGCCGGCTCATTTTACAGATGCGGTCGCCCTCATTCGATATCGTACATCCAGCACATGCACCAACCCTAGAAACCAAGCTAACCTGCTCGATATCGATCAGGTTAGCCTGCATGCACGGGCAATGGTCAATATCATTATTGACCATCCGTGCCCACGCATCGACCATCATTTGGAGATTGGAAGGGGACAAAAACAGGACAATATGAATGATAACGATATGTTTGTTATTGTTCATATCGTCCTATTAATTCATACCGTGTGTAGGCACCGTAAGTCACTAAATTGTAGTTAGTTTTTAAAGACACTTTTTAGTCTCTCTTTTTTGCTTTCTTTTAGGCAAATTTAGGGTAAATTTACTAAGATTCAGGTCATAGGGGTCTATTCATCATCACTTAATTTCTACAAAAGTCGGTGAAAATTAAGATTTTCACCTATATATGTAAAAGTTAAGTGTCAGACCCATTCATCATCCCTGTAATGCAGGAGATATCACTGATATCTCCTGGTTACAATCCTCCCCTGATAATTTCCACAGTCCCCATACTAAAGTATGTGGAAAATATGAAATTCATCAAGTTCCTAAAAAAGCATTTTTTTCTGAACTTTACAGTGATACTGTACGCAACCTGAGATGGCGTACAGTATCCAGTACATCAGAGGGATCTGAAAAGATCCCTCCCTGCTGTGTCCTCTTACCTTCCTGATGCTGCCTCCTTGCTCCCCAAGATTTCCTCCAGTTAGCCGGGACAGGAGAGGACACCATCAGCAGCAGCGTGGGTTGGGTACACCATCAGCGGGGTTGGCCAGGAGGTGCGCTGGAGTAGGTGGGTAGCAGGACTCCTCCAGCCAGGACCAGGCAGACAGCAGTGGGACAGTGGAGCCACTGAACATCGGAGAGAGAACCCGGCAGCATGGAGCACGGAGGAGCCAGCACCAGGGTGGCACAGGGGCTGGACAGCACATGTATGATCTGGCAGCAGGAGATGGACGGGTGCCTGCATAGATCACACGGCAGCTGGAAGAAGAGTGGGGTGGATGCAGCAGATATGACCCGGCAGCAGGTGGGGGATGGATGGGAGCCAGCAAAGAAAACACACAGAGGACAAACCTCACAATGGCGCTAGTGTGACTCTAAATTCTTACTAAGAAACCTGGATGTTATCGCTGCACTGGTTGCACTACCTGTGGGTATTGGAAACAGGGCCGGATGTTGTACATCCACACTCCGGCAAACGCATACCGATAAAACATGTTTTGTCTTGTACTTTGAAATACATAATCTACATGATTCGCTGCCCTTGTGGACTTGTCTACATAGGGAAAACCACCTGCACAGCACGGATTCGTATGGCTCAACATCGGACTGCAATAAGACAGGCCTTGGATGGGAAGGATGTAGACCAACCGGTGGCGCGTCACTTCAAGAATCTACGGCATTCCTTAACCACCTTGGTATACAAAGTCATCGATCACATCCCTCCCAATAAGAGAGGGGGTGACAGAGAGAAAAGACTTCTTCAACTCAAGACTTTTTGGATCTATAAGATGAACACCGTTACCCCATTTGCACTCCATGAACAATTATCTTTCTCATGTTTCCACTAAGAAAGGTTTATTTCGCATTAGAGCTATTTTGCTCTCCAGTTACTTACTGTGAGTCTATTACCCTTTAAGGTCCAGCTCGGTTCCTTTATAACTTGTATGTTGTTTAAACATTGCCTTTCTTTGCTGCTTTTTCTTGCATTTTTCCCTTGTCATCCCATTCCCTGTTTTTCCCACTTCCCATTGGATGTGTTCGTTGCGGTGGGCCCATTGGCCGTACTTACACTCTGGATCACACTAGCCTGGATTACAGCCATTCTACATTGGACATGCCTTATACCGTCTGATCTTTGAATCTAAGCAGTGTAGGCCAGGTCAGTACTTGGATGGGAGACCACCTTGGAATGCCTGGTGCCATAATTGGACATTATCCTTGGTTGCGCCTGAGCCAACACATCCATCTTTCCTTATTCCTTTTCCCTCAGGTTGCTTATTTCATATTTACATTTTCTTCATCTATATTTTTTTCCATGCATCCTTGTCATATTCTGATTCTTGACTACCGTACTGGCATTGGGAGTACAGCACCTTTCTGTTGGTTTCCCCCTTCACAGAGATCCTACATGTGTTACTGTTTGTACATCTATGTACATCTGTGTCCCTTTTTTGTCCCATTGATATTAGGCATATCCAGGTTGGTCATCAGCGATTTAGTTTCATTGCTATTTATTTAGCGTCCTTGTACAGTGGTCCCTTGATATCCACATAGCCATTTGCATTCCATTCTCTCATTACAGCCCACTTCCGGCGGCTACCACCATTGGGGTTACCCTGCGATATGCAACGGCCGTTGCATATTAGTTTTATATTTCACTTACTTCTCTGGCCTCATCACTTGTCATGTGGGTTACACACTATGATGTTGTATTGTTTTGTTTTTATTTACCTACCTGCCTGCGCATTTGTGTCCTGCACACATCGATTATGCTCGCAAGGCATGTTTACACGTGCATGATGTTACCATATTTGTTGTGATGTCTGACATTGAATTCAGGCACATTTACAGGATATATACTGTCCAGTAAGCTTGTTGTGAGCGGCCGCTACTTTGAGCCGGGTTGCCATGGCAACTTACAGTGGCACCTGATGCTCTCAGCGGCCGCATCATCACAGATGCGCCAGTCCCGCATTTGTGACATCAATCACTCGGCGGGCGGCCAGGCAGGACACATGTTCACTCCGGGCCCACCGCAACGAACACATCCAATAGTTTAATTTTGATGAAAACAATGAATAATAAGAAAGAAAAAAAATGTAAGGGAAAGAAAAAAGGCATCTCTTTTAAAAGCGCATCATAGTTTGAAACATTTGCAATGTTTGCATAATTGGGATGAGTAATCTAAATTGAATGCAGAGATCAGCCCGTGCGCTAGTGTAAATCAAATCCTTAAACCCTACACTTTCCTAAACAAATACATGATACATGCTGCTGGGAAGGGTACGGCAGTAGGCTCTTGCTACTGTTCCTTTAATTATTAAATATGTCTTAAAAAATCCTTAAAATAGAGTTACAAATTCTGATTCTGGTTATCAGACAGAAATACGTAGAACCTGTGCAAAGAGACACTGTCACAGTATTTGCGGCATAAGAAACTAAGGGGTCTATGGGCCTGATTCAGAGCTGAATGCTCTGAGCAGAGCGCTCGCTGTGAATCAGGGCCCTCCTCCATGAAAATGGAGCGTCCTCCTGGCCGCTCATATAGCTGTTGGTCACCACCCACAGCATATACGAGCGTCCAAAAAGAAGGTCGCGATGGTCTCGACCATCGCGACCATCGGACTTGCGACGGAGACCCTGTGGTAGGGTCTCCCTGCCACAAGCCCTGGAGTGATTTTGGCTCTATCAGAGCCAAAATCACTCCCACTGACATCACTAGTGATGTCAGTGGGGCCGGCTCCAGATGGTAGGCATTCCCATGGGAACGCCTCCGTCTGGCAGGCACGCCCACCAAAGGGGGCGTACTGTCAAGCAACATCAACAGCACGCCCCCTTTGGTGCGAGACCCGGAGCGATGGAAAGCCCGTCGCTCGTCGGGTCTCGCGCATGCGCACGACGGAGCTCCCTCCGTCGTGCACATGCGCAGTGGGAAACATCAACCCGCTTGCGAGCGTACTGCCGCTCGCGAGCGGGTCTGAATGACCCCCTTTGTACTAGGCAGTGATAAGAGACAGAGTGAAAAGTGATAAGTCTGTGATAAGTGCCAGCCAATCAGCTCCCAACTGTCATCTCACAGGCTGTAATTTGAAAAATAACAGCTGGGAGCTGATTGGCTGGCACCTTATCACAGACTTATCACTTTTCACTCTGTCTCTTATCACTGCTTAGTACTTAGGCCCTGATTCAGAGCCGGACGCTATTTGCGCTCGCTCATCCAGAAAAAGGGGTTGGCTATTTAAATTAACTGTTCGCTCTTTGCGGTCTATTCACGCCTCTATGTCTGAACGAGCAAACAAAACATGCGAACGTAATTTAAAAAAAAACACCCCCTGGCTGCGCGCATCATACGTCATGTCCGCTATTTATTAGATTAATCGAGTACATCGGACGGCGTATGAACTGCTCGCTATTCTTGTGGTTGGTTTTTCCTACCACAATCATGCGAGCAGTTCTAACTACAAAACAACCAACTGACGTGGTCGATGAAGCTGCTGTATTAATTATGCACACCCTTAAAACGCTCGTTTTGACCTTTAGGCACGCCTGCGTTCGGATCTCCACTCCCCGTTTTCAAGCACCTTCCCTTGTTACCACCCACAAACGCCTCATTCTGTCACTCAAAATAGCAGGCATTCGCTACTTAGCGAGCACACGATTTTCGGCCGCACTGACTGGTTCGCGCATGCATATTAAAATCCGTACGCATGCGCAGTTGTGTGAACATCGGACGGAACGAACGAGCGGCTGCTTACGAGCGGCTCTGAATCAGGGCCAGAGACCCCTAAAGCCTAAAGGGCTAAATAGAAGATGAGTCAAGGGGAAAAAAAAGTAAATGCAGGCTGATATTATTGTTGCCAAGAGAAGTGCTTAGAAGTTTAGAATTTCCCAGACCAAAAACAGAATTTTCCAAAGAGCTGTAGATACTTAGAGATACTTAGATACTCACACTGTCATTGTTACATGAACCTATAGAGAAAGGATGGATACAGCTCATTATAGTAATATAATTCATGTAGTGTTGATATTATTACTGACTGTAAACCAAATGTTTAATGTTACGTTATACCAAACTAAACAAGAAATCTTTGAACCAGTTGCTGATCATCATAAGAGATTATTGGAAATTCTTAAAGATTACATAGATTTCTTATATGATTAAGGGACTTTTTATGGATAGGTTGAATGATGCATTATGTAATAGGGTAACAATTCAATATCTAGAGTGGTAAGAACAATCTTTTAACAAAATTGTAAACTTTAAAATGGCATAGGAGAAACATCTTGCAGAGAAGAGAAAAAAAAACTTATGAAGCTTTAGATAAAGAGTTTAGAAAAAATTCAGTTGAAAGTGAACTAAAAGGAGATTAATGACAGCAATATGATCCTATATATTTCCTATATACAGAGCAGGACTGTAAACTTTCATCCAGATAAATGTAACTGTAATGGTAATTGTTTTACTTGTTTGAATATGTTCAAAGTGAGAAATTGTCTGTCTGTGTACTGTATGTCAGACTAAAGGTGCCTACACACTTAGCGATATTTTACACGATTTGCCCGATTCCAACGTATCATGACGATAAATCGTGTAAAATATGCCCAAATCGTGAGTATCCATTCACGATGATGCTGCGCGTGCCCGCTGGTCGTACATCGCATCTTCAGATCTGCCATGCTGTAGGGCAGATTTCCTAATCTGGGACATGATAGATGCACTGGAATAAGTTTAAGGATGCACGATAGATCATTTGCCACATTGGGCACTTTTTACACCAAATCGTTTGCAGGACTGCCGGGGAGCTGCCGGGGGAGAGTTCAAGGGAAATCGTACATGATGTTGGATCATGAGCACATCGCCAAGTGTGTAGGCATCTTAAGTTACCACTCTCTATGTATCCCCCTCCCAGATCTGAGAGCTGCACTGAAAAAAAATTGTTTTGTTTCAAGGAGATAAAGGGGGTCATTCAGACCCGGTCGTTAGTGCCGATGCGCTCGGACCGGGTCGATGGCCCCCCACAGAGCATGCAGCGCCATCATGCGCATGCGTGAGACCCGCTACGACCGACAGCGCCGGTCGTAGCGGATCTCGATCCAAAGGGGGCGAGCTGTTGATGTTGATTGACAGCTCGCCCCGTTTGGAAGGCGGGCCGGGGGGGTGGCAGCCCAAACGGAGGCATTCCTATGGGAACGCCTACCATTTGGGGGAGGCCCCACTGACATCACTAGTGATGTCAGTGGAGAGCTTCCGGCTCTGACAGAGCCAGAAGCTCTCCGGGGCTTACAACAAGGGAGACCCTACCCTAGGGTCTCGTCGTAAGCCCCGATGGGCGCGATGGTCTTGACCATCGCGACCATCACCTTAGGCGGTTGTAAGGCTGTGGGTGTTAACCCACAGCCTTACCACGGCAAAGGAGGACATCTTGAAAATTCAAGACGTCCTCCCCTCATTCAGACCGACCGCACGCTCTGTGCGACCGGCTCTGAATGAGGTCCAAAATGCTTTAACTCTCTCATAGCATGAGGATTGCACTTGTATTCTTCCATCATAGGTTTCCTGTGTACCTGAGCAAAGAGTACTGATGATCATAGGTTATGAGACATGCTCTTTTTATTAGATATGCAGTTTCTACATAGTGTTTTTAAAAGACGGGTAATATTCCAAAAATGTCACAAACAGTTTACAATATTTGTTGAATAACTTGCAAACTTTTGTTCCTACAGGTGACTCAGTCCTTATCTAACAATGATCTGCTGTTATAGTCCAAGTTATTTCAGACTTCAGTAAGAAATACTAAACAATTACTGTGTTTTGTTTTTTTTGCAGAAGCAGGTTACAGGGTTTAATGAGACAAAATGTTAAATATACAGGACGTTGTTTACCACCAGCTTGAAGACATTTATATCCTTAAAGGATGGCATTAATGTTAAAGTTGAATTGCATATATTTGTTTTACATACTATTGTTCAGATATTTAGTAATGCTTAACTTAAACATGTTCAACCAGATTTTCTCGATGGGAGATTGTACTTTTGACTCCTATAAATCTTAGAGATCACAGATGTCATATTTTGAATCCTGCTACATTGATCTTCTTTATCCTCAACAGGGGGGTAATATGGAATATACTGTATATGGTTGATGGTGAGGATAAAGGAAGACAATGAACATGTTTGCCATAATGAAATATAAAAATACTTAGCAAAAATTAAATGCATGAGTTAAAACTTTTCTGTTAGAACAGACATTGCTGAAGTGCAATTAGATGATCCGGATTTGGTTCTCTTTACTGATGATAGCTGTTACAGACAGACACTTAATGTTTTTTGGTGACAGGGTATGTAGTAACTACCACACTCAACGCACATAGCTGAATGTACAGCATTGACTAGAGCAATTGATATTATTTCCATGGGGAACAGATTAGTTGACAGTTTAGTATGAGAGGGAACTTTACGTATATATGAAGAGCCAGATATAGACACTCAGTTGATGTTGTTAAGGTGTCATGCTTGGCGTTCTGGAGTCCCCTACTGAGGGGCTGAAAGTTGTGGTCCTGGGTTACTGAAGAAATCAGAGGCGAGGGGTCTGGATGTTCATTCTCCCCATCCACAAGCATCGGATGTTGGCGAGACCTGACCTGGATGTTGGCGAGACCTGTTGGCTTTAGCTGTCCCTAGCAAGCAGGTCATGGTCCCATGGTCAGGGATCTGATGCGAGTGGGAATAGAGAGAGACACACCGCTATGGCCCACTAGTAAAATAATCTCTGTACAAATAGTACAAAGAAGCACACTGGGAAAGCTTCCTAATGAGGCTTCCTGATAAGGCACTGTGAGAGACCAGAGAAAGAGAATCCACTGAGGAGTAGGTCAAATTGAGGTAAAACCATAGAGATGAAGCGGTTTGCAAGCTTTCGTCTCTATGATCAATGTAGTATTTAAGGGACCACACGATGGATGCCATTTCACTATGGCTGTGGAGACTGAACAGGGAGGGTGGGTAGTGTAGGGCTGGGAGAGGTGCTGGTGCTGTCTGCTGTGTCCTGGGCTGGTGACTGCTGATCCATTCTGGGCTGGTGCCTGTGACAGCTGTCACTGTGCTGTCTGCTGTGTCCATCTGGGCTGTTGCTGATCTATCTGGGCTATCTGTGCTGTCTGCTGTGTCCTGGGCTGGTGTTTTTTATGTCTGCTGTGTCCATCTGGGCTGGTGCAGAACTGTAGATACATCTGGGCTGCTGCTGTGTCCATCTGGGCCCAAGTTCTGGACTCAAAAAAATAAAAAATATATACAATAAAAAAAAAAAATCAAAGTGTCTTTTATATTTTTCTGTGTGTGTGTGCGTGTTAGGCTTAACTGCAGTACCGCACAAGATCCAGCCAGCAATGCAAGTTGCAACCTAGTGCTGCCTGACTCCAGTCATGATCAATCTGTGCTCTGGGCCCAAGTTCTGGAGCATAAAAAAAATAAACATCAATTGTCTTTTTTTCTAATAATTGTCTGTGTGTCTGTGCGTGTTAGGCTTAGCCGCACAAGATCTAGCAAGTCGGCAACGCAACCTAGTGCTGCCCAACTCCAGTCGTAATCAACCTGTGATCTGGGCCCAAGTTCTGGACCTGAACCACCCCCCGCCCCAAAAAAATTGTGTCTTTTGTCTATTTATTTTCTGTGTGTGCGTGTTAGGCTTAGCCACACAAGATACAGCAACACAACCTAGTGCTGCCCGACTCCAGTCGTCAGGAATCTGTGCTCTGGGCCCAAGTTCTGGACCCCCCAAAAAATAGTGTCTTTTGTATATTTTTTTTCTGTGTGCACATGACTGCACGTGTGTGAATTTTGTAACCGCACCTTGGCTACACTATTGGTGCTTGTGACACTGCTTAAAGACCGCAGAAAATATGGAGGGCTGTCACATGACAGGAGAGCAAGGCCAAGAACCACATGTTGTAGCTGCCGCCAGCAGTCATCATGATAATGCAAGGCCATCAACTTCCTTGTCCTCTATGAAGGCACATGCCTTCAATCCTCAAGGGTTTCCCAACCATCATCTTTGCACAGTCCTCAACTCTATTAATATATATATCAATCAGTTTTGAGCCAGCAAGCTGGATGCAACCTTTTGGCCTTTTAACTAGATGAAAAAAAATCAATATTGTGAGCTGTGAGGTAACCAAAATTGACTGGAAATGAGTGAAAATAAATGTTATTGAGGTTATTAATACTGTAGGAACAAAAAAAGCACATTTTATGTGATTTTAGCTGTTTTTTTTATTTTTTTAAGATCCAAAACCAAAATACGAAAACAAAACACCAAGGAAACAGATCCAAAACCAGATTCAGATCCAAAACCAGGGGAGATCCAGATCCAGATCCAAAACATGAGGGTCAGCGTACATCTCTAGTTGTCACTGAAGGAGAGTGGTGATTGCACCAGTTTGGATGACGTGGTGTCTGTACACTGAGTTGAGTTCACAATACACAACGTGCACATTGTTATGCACCGGTGTACCAAGAGGTGGCACTTGGGGTTGCACACAGACAAGGTGTACTGACGCACTGCTGTACCAAGAGGTGGCACTTGGGGTTGCACACAGACAAGGTGTACTGATGCACTGCTGTACCAAGAGGTGGCACTTGGAAATAGCACACTAGCAAAGGTGTTCTGTCGCACTGATGCACAAAAATATGACACTTGTAAATAGCATACAGACAAGGTGTTCTGTCACACGAATTCAGACACTGTTAAATAGCACACAGGCAAGGTGTTCTGTCACACGAATTCAGACACTGTTAAATAGCACACAGGCAAGGTGTTCTGTCACTGATGCACAAGGATATGACACTGGTAAATAGCAAACAGGCAAGGTGTTCTGTCACACTGATGCACAAGGATATGACACTGGTAAATAGCAAACAGGCAAGGTGTTCTGTCACACTGATGCACAAGGATATGACTGATGTATTATATTGTATTGTATTAGATATTGAGACTCATCCTGTTTTCCTTTCTTTTTCAGGATGTGTTATCAAGAAAGATGACGTCCCTCATGTTTATTGCCGGGATTGTGATACCAGAAGCTTTCTTATGATATGTACTACTGTATTTCAGAGACTATATTACAGTGCCAATGACAACAGTGAAAGACTGTTAAATTATATGGATTCACCCCATACATGCCTACCCTCCCGGTTTTCGCGGGAGGCTCCCGATTTTTCGGGTAACCCCCCGCACCCCCGGAAGGGTAGGCATTTCTCCCGCATTCTGCCCACTTCCTAGTGAAGTGGGCAGAATTAGGAGAATACCCGCGGCAATCGCGGGTCTCCGTGAAGGGGGCGGGGCTTAAGCTGTGATTCTGCATGAATCACAGCATTTGGCCCCGCCCCCTATGTAAATTGTGCCCAATCGCGACAATTTTACCTCGAGGGGGCGGGGCTTAATGACGCAAATCGTCAAGCCCCGCCCCCACCTGCCCCCTGCTGCTTCTCTTACCCGGGCTTCTCCCGGGAAGAGAATATTAAAGGTAGGCAACCCTGATTCACCCACAGTGCAAGGGTGGGGAGATACTGACTTTAAATCCATTGGAATGTGGTGTGATTCTCACACAGGACAATTACCATCAAGAACTCAATAAGTGTCAACTGATTGTGTTCATACATGTTTGTATACATGATAATGTGTATTGCCTTAGTATATTATGAATTCATGGGTAGATTGTACTGGGAATACAGAATGGTTGCTGGATTCCATATTGTTGTGTGATTTTATAAATGTATAAGGCAATAGATATCTGTGTTAGACATTAGGTAGTGTTTTAGCTATATACATCTATGTTCAGCAGTTTCATTTATGTGCAACACCCAAAGTTCATTGTTTAAGTTAAGTAAATAGTGTCTTATTGTGTCCAGATATGTGGCCAGACATTACCATTCCTGAATAAATATGGTGTTACCTTCAGTTAAGCTAAGTACATGCCATAAATAGTCAAGTGTTGTTGGGATGTCCAAAATTCATAATTCAGGCAACAGTGCCCCCTACTGTCTATTCTTTCCCTTTCAATTTCCTAACATGACCTGTAAACTTGTTAAACTGCTATGCATGGGGTTTCCTTCCTATATAAGATGTAATCTGTCAGTATACAGTTAGCCTATTGTTCGATATACGAGAGCCCAGCTTCAAGGTGTTGGAGGAGGCTACTGGGAATTAAGCCATTTATGTTTTAAGTAGATCTGACAAGCAAGTTAAGTATTCTTCCTTTTACTTTGTAATAAATGTCTTTCTAACATATACTACTTGTGTGGCTTGATTAACTCTTTGTATCCAAGAATCGTATTCTCGTTCCACCGAGAACAGGTACCTAGCATGAAGTTTGCTCAACGCTTCATTGGACCTTACCGTATTCTCAAAATAATTAATCCTGTGGTGTACAAATTGGAGATTCTTCCACAAATGAAGATTTCCAATATTTCATGTTTCTCTTTTATGTCCTTTGATCCTCAACCATTTTCAACATTTTTCCTAAGTTACCTCAAGTACAGACTCAACAGGGTGCCAAAATTAAAGTTGAAAGAATCCTGGATTCTCGTCATTGGTTCAACTGTCTTCAGTACCTCATTAATTGGAAGGGGTATGGGCCTGAAGAAAGAGCTTGGATTAGGGCCTCCGATGTCCATGCTCCTCAACTTGTTCGAGCTTTCCATAGGAGGTTACCTGATAAACATAGTGGGTGTCCGGAGTACACTCTAAAAAGGGGGGTACTCTCAGGGTCCAGCCTAGGATCGGCCATTACTCACCACTACGCTGGCTTCCCCTGACTTCTGAAGCAGTCAGACATCAGGTGCAGCGGCAGGTAAGGCGCTGAGGATTCTGCCTTAGGTGCTAGTGGATTCCATGGATGGCCCTGTGTCTTGGATATTGTGGTGTCCGTCATGGGCACCGCCATGACAGTCCTTGACAATCAGTCGACGGATATTTCAGCTGGCTGTGTGTTTAAATGTCCTCCCTGTATTAACACTCGGGAGTAAAGTCTGATCATGTAGTGCAGGGATCCCCCCTTACAATCATACACCCGAGTGACGTAGGCAAAGGGATCATCAGCGTAGACTTCAGTGATGCAGCCGGAGGAACATGGCAGGCACACCGTCTGATGGTGTCCGGCTCTTGTTATGTACAATTCGTGAGATCAATGCAACAGTGTAACAGGGTTCAAACGTTCCGGCTAACGCGTTTCATCACAATACCATGTGTCTAAATCAAAGGCAATGGGAAAAATGGAACACACTCCTTATAACCTTACTTCCACAGGTGATGCTTAGTTAATAAATGCCTGAATGCTGATGCAATCAAGGCTAATGAAAAGGTTACGTTGCTTTAATCCTGACACATCTTAACCAATAAAATAACCTATACAATGTACACAAAAAGCACATCATACAAAAAATATATTAATGAGGAGAATGATCAACTAGCAGACTTATTAATGATTAAATAGCCAACTAAAATATGCATTCATTTCTTAATTCACAGACATATAAATATGACAATCAGTGTGCTCTTGATGGTAGTATACAAACAGCTGTCAGCTGTATTTATTATAGAGAATGGCATCTCGATATAGGAATAAACCCATAAGAATAATATGATCTTAAATACATATTGGCAATCCACAAATAAACGGAACTTACTTGATGGAAAAAAAAATATGTAAATAGATAAGAAAAAAAAAACACATATTAATAATTCATTGTAATTGTAAATATTGGAAAACAATATTATCAGAAAAGATCTAGAGACTTATATTATTTAGAGCCATCTATCGTGTTGTTCTTTAATATTGATGTCTCCATATCTAGATATTTATAAAATTAGAACCATCTATTATATTGTTATATAATGTTGATGTCTCCTTAGAAGATGTACATATATATATATATATTATATATATACTCTCACTGTTGCCTGCAGACACTTATTGTACCGCTCTCCAGCCCGGAGGCAAGGTATAGTTTGGCCCCCCCCCCCCTTCCAAAAAAGGGGAAAATAAATGTGGTGTTTATCTATCAATCTATACATGCACGCAAACACACAAACATATATTATGTTTCTATTGGGCCTATTTATTAAGTTAAATTTGCAGGATATTACCCGGCGAAAACACCCGTGTTCGGGAGACATCCGCAAATATACAGTATCCCCTGAATGCACCTAGGGGGTCATCTGCTGCAGTTCTCCGTTTTCACTTGCAAAAATGAGCACACACCTATATGTGGCCACCTGTGCAGAGGAATAGGTGCAGTTCAGTTAGAGCCCACAGCATACACAGGGAGAATTTCTTTCCAGAGGTACTGAATCATTGGAGACAGTGCTGCACTGTCAGTATAGCTGGGCCTATATCCTTTTACTACTATTAATTAACCATATTGCTTCTGCCTGTCTGTATATTTGACAGACATCCCTGACCCCACTCTCTGAATCCAGACCCACTCACCTCTACCCCATTTTTTATTTGAAAACAAAACAAAACATTACAAGTGATCTGTCGACAAGTAATTTATTGTATTAAGTAAACCAACCAATTACACATTTCCTTCTACCTGCACTCTGTCCATGCTTCTACACCACAGGTTCTCAAACTCGGTCCCCAGGACCCCAAACAGTGCATGTTTTCTATGTCTCCTCATAGAATCACAAGTGAAATAAAGTGACCTGGAAAACATGACCTGTGTGGGGTCCTGAGGACTGTGGCCCTGATTCAGAGCCGGACGCTCTGACAGAGCGCTCGCTCTGAATCAGGGCCGGGCTATTTTTTTTTTAGAACGGCCTCCGGGCCGCTCGCATAGCTGTGGGTGACCACCCACAGCTATAGCGAGCGGCCAGGAAGATGGTCGCGATGGTCAAGACCATCGCGACCATTGGGCTTGCCACGAGACCCTTGTGGTAGGGTCTCGTTGCCGCAAGCCCCAGAGAGATTTTGCCTCCAACAGAGCCGAAATCTCTCCCACTGACATCACTCATGATGTCAGTGGGGCCGCCCTCAAACGGAGGTGTTCACATGGGAACGCCTCCGTTTGGGCAGCCACCCCCTCGGCCCGCCCACCAAAGGGGGCGTGCTGTCACTCAACATTGACAGCATGCCCCCTTTGTTGTGAGACCCGGAGCGACAGAGTGCCCGTCGCTATATGGGTCTCGCGCATGCGCACTGGCCCACCATCGACCCGGTTGCGAGTGCACAGCGCTTGCGACCGGGTCAGAATCAGGCCCTGAGTTTGAGAACCTCTGGTCTATACAGTCAGATCATCCCTTTATTTCAGCACACAAAGGAATGATATGGCAAGCTTATACACTGTCTGTGCCCCATTCTGCCTCTCAGTTCTGCCCTCCTACCTTTCTGTGCCTCTACCCAGGGCCATAGCTAGGGTAGTGCAGCTGGTGCCATTGCACAGGGCACCACAGGTCAGGGGGCGCTGTTTGGGCCTGTCAATTTCCTGTTTATTATCATTCTTGCTTATAGCTTCCTCTTATTTCATCCCCAGTATCTCCTGGCCTCTCCTATCTCTTCCCTGGCCCTTCCCCATGAGGCCATGGCCCATTTTGGGTGCATTATGCCCCTTTGAAAAATGAGGGGGGCGCCAATGCTCTTTCTGGCACAGGGCACCAAAAAGTCTAGTTACGGCTCTGCCTCTACCTATACCCCTTCTGCCTCTTTGTACCTCTATCTGTGCCCCTTCTACCAGTTTTGTCTTTATAAACTATAATTTCTCTCTTTAACCCCATCTGTGTTCTCTCCTGGCCACCATGATACCTCCCCCGCCTGTGCCTGTTGAATGCATCTTCCCCTCACTTTGTTATTCTTACCTCTTACTATATACAGTATTTCAGCATCAGCTGCAGCCTGTTGTTGTCCCTTCCCAAAGTCTGTGGTGCCTTGGCTGTGACATCTATAGAAAGGGTCTTCCAACCCCTCCATGCCGCTCAGGTCAGTCAGAGCACCAGTGCTTTGCCACGCGGATGCACCTCCAAGTTTCTCCCTTTGCAGGAGCTCAGCAATCAGCTTCATTCCATTCCTGCCATTGGCTCCAGTACCTCCACACACTACTTCTCCACAAATCATGTGCCAGCCACCAATAGCACCGCCCACCGCTGCACCGCATCCCCTCCTTCAAGTCAGGTCTGACTCACTCTGAGAGTCCTCTGTATGCATTGTATACCCGGCCACACTGTCTCCCGGCTCCCAGTCAGCAGGCAGATTCAGGTCGCGGTCATGACCAGAGCACAGAGTAGGTCATGGAGGACAGAAGGAGGGGCGCCACTGATGCTGAACGGCGTTCAGGTTCAGCTCAGCAGCTCCTATGTTACAGCACCAGCAAGAAGGAGACAGAATGGGAGACAATGGAGGAAATGCCCCCTTCAGGACTGGAGCCCGGCGGCAACTGACTCCATTGTCTCCGGCAGTTCTGCCACTGTAATGGGTGCAACAAATGCAGGATACTATAAACCTAGTAACGGCTGAGGTGTGTCGTGGGTGTGATCATCATACATAACCAAAACTTTTCTAAAATAAACACACGGAGACAGTAAATGGATATAAAACAGGACAGCTATTTATTTGAAGAATTTCATTTTAATTTTAAAATATTGTATGGTGGCTAGAGAGGACGGCCCCAACACAGAGCAGCCCAACCATGCAAACCAAACAAATAAACACTGCATCAGGGCCGGCTCTTGGGGTGTTCGACCTGAGCAGTTGAACAGGGGTGCCACCCCATAGAGGGTGCACCCCTCCCCAATATCCCAATTTCAGCGGAACAGTATAGTCCCGCTGTTCCACCCATGGGCCAAAGTGGCCCGCGGGTGGTCAAATCGGGAGGTTGGGGACACTCACCGCCGCAGCTGTGCAACGGTGCTGGACCCCGGAGTAGCTGAATGAATGCTGCACGCATGCGCGGGGCATCCATTCAGCGCCTGGAGAGGGCTGGGGAAAGCCCTGCTAGTGACGAGTGCTGGGCTAGTCCCCAGCCTGATGTTACATGGGAGGCGTGCCATGCGGGCACGCCCCTCAAATAACTTCATATAAGGGTATGACCTATGGCAATTAGGCCATACCCCCAATTTCGGTCGCACGCAACAAGGAACACACTGCACTCGGACGGGCACAGGGCTAGCCCTGCAGCCAGCCCTGCACTGCATTGCGGGCAGAGTCCGCCCAGTGGATGCAAAAACCAAACACTAGGGCAGGGTTGTCTTAACAGCAGTGTAGGTCCTGGGCAAAGCAATGCACTGGGGCCCCTACCCACCCATTCATGGGAAAAAAATTTCAATGGTCAATAAAATTAAACCCTCCTGCATGCCCATCAGATGTCCCACACATGCAGAGAGAGACTGTCTGACTGGTTATGAAGCCGGCGGATGAAGTGAAACTGGCACTAAGATCAGAATATAGTGCACCGGCGGCCCGCTTATAAAAATATCACAAATTTACCAACTGACCGCGGCTGCAGGGAGGCGGGTTGGCAGGCCCCTAAAGCTTCGGGCCCCTGGGCAACTGCCCAACAAGCCCAATGGAAGAGATGTCCCTGCACTAGGGTACTAAGCACAAACCTTCAACAATCCCATCTGGAGATGGCCATACTGCCCCCGTAGAGGTGGTACAGTATTTTTCCACAATTACTAGAAGGTGAGTGCACCCAAAACACCAACTGCACCCGGGCTGATGATAAGCCGTACTTTCACGCCCAAAACAATAGCTAACAACAAACAAGCAGTAGGGAAGGGAGGGTGGGCAAATTTTCTTCTGGAAAGAGGCCTAAAGCCTACAAACCACAACATAAATAAACTCTGCAAAAGCCACACCCCTAACTGTGTAATAGGTTATATAGAGGAAACAATATTCCCGCATCAAGATTATTGGGTAGTAAGTAATATTGAAGTGAGGATGCCACATATCATATTTACAGTAATTCAGGTTTTTGATTCTATTTGTTGTTTAATGGTGCCACCTACTGATTAGAATATATAGACCAGAATTTTCAAAAAGAAAAATAATCAGTTTTATCAGGTGCACTCACATTACATATATAAAAAAAATTTTTTTATTATGTATGCCTTAAAAAGACCAATATCTTTTGGTCTGAATATCTTAAGAGTACTAGGGTCCTACTCTATTATTGTAAGTGACAATAAATATTTTTCTATAAGAATTATGTGCCTTTAAATTAGATCATCAAGCGAAATATAATTTTAAAATGATAGAAATATAGGACCTCATTCAGAGGCGGACGGAGGATGCCAGCGGTCGCTCAGAAACTGGGCAGCCACTTGCATCCTGACCGCCCGCCTCTGTTGCGGTCATTAACGACCGCTCAGGTGATGACCATCGCGACCATCGGGGCTTACGACGAGACCCTAGGGTAGGGTCTCCCTTGTCGTAAGCCCCGGAGAGCTTCTGGCTCTGTCTGAGCCGGAAGCTCTCCACTGACATCACTAGTGATGTCAGTGGGGCCTCCCCCAAATGGTAGGCGTCCCCTTTGGATCGAGACCCGCTACGACCAGCGCTGTCGGTTGTAGCGGGTCTCACGCATGCACACGACGGCGCCGGCGTGCGCATGCTCTGTGGGGGGCCATCGACCCGGTCCGAGCGCATCGGCACTAAAGACCGGGTCTGAATGACCCCCCTAGAGTGATAAAGAAAATAAATATTTGGTGAATAAAAAGTTGTTTAAAACTAAGGCTGTGTGCTGTCTTTATTTATGAGTCTGTTTTAGTTTAATCACTGTGTGTGTTTCAAAATATGTATCTCTTTTTAAATTTGATACATTTGCTGTAGGCAAGGGTTTTAATGTGATGATAATTAATATTCCACTGTATAGTATAATTGTGTTGTTAGGATACTTTTATTATTACATATTCCTTCTTTAAAGGTATAAAACAAAATCAGGAGCGGCAGCTTCACGTGTGGGCTACATAGGCTGTCTGCATTATTAGTTGTACACATGCATTTAACCAAGATAGAAAAGGGTCTTGAGAAAGCTTGTTGAAGCGAAATGTGCATCGGCGTGTGGCTGTGCGCTGTCTAAATTACATGTGTGTTGATTCATGTCTATTTAAGTATGTTAAAAACAGCATTTGTCTGTGGAAATGCCATCCAAAATATAGCGTATGGTTGGTATTCAATTTGGCTGCGAAAAGCCGTGGCGATAATTTATCGCCGATGATGTCATTTTTGCCTATTTCAATTATCCCCGTATTCAATTTCAAAGACTTTTCGCCAGTGTGAAAAGTCTTTAAAAAAAAAGGGGATAACTTTTCATAATGTTTGACATGGCAAAAAAAAGTGCAGAATTGGGGTTTAGGAGTGCAGGACTAAAAACAAAATAGCCTGCACCCCTGGGAGTGTCCCCTAAAAATAATCTGTGTCAAAAAAAGTTTTTTAAAAAAATCGGGACACCCCAAAAAATTTACTTGAATTTTGTTGTTATATAAAAATAATATGGGGGACAAAATCCTAAAGTAGCTAAATAGATTCCAGAGGGGTTCCCAAGTATGCGGCAGATGTTTTCTTCATTGCGGGTAGTAGCGGCAGAAGCATTTTTGAAGAATTGTAAAAATGCACTTTAGGGACTTAAAAATATACTTGCACCATTTTCATGTACCCCAAATTTGATGGGCATAGTTATTTTTTTGAAAAATAAAAACCTAAGAGCTATTCTTCATCACTTCTTCACAGGCACAAAAAAGCACCTGCCGCGGCTATTTAAAACCCCTAATTAGCTTCAGCTGGGTAAAACGGGGGTACCCATAGGGTATGCAGTCGGGAAACCGGCTGCCTTAATACCGACAGCCGGCTTCCCGGCTGCTTTATCCCGGCGTGGGATAAATGACCGGTGTCTATATCTAGATGACTGTCATTTACCCGATGCCGGGAGACCGGCGCCCAGCATCCTGATCGATGGGATGTCGGGCACCGCGAGCGGACAGCTGCGGGGGAGGAGGGTTAGGTTTAGGGCACCCGGGGGAGACTTAGGGTTAGGCACCCACCCGGAAGGGTTAGGGTCAGGTTAGGGGGAGGGAGGGTTAGGGTTAGGCACCCCCGGGGGGGCCTTAGGGTTAGGCACCCCCCGGGGGACTTAGGTTTAGGCAGCGGGGAAGGGGGGGTTAGGGTTAAGCACTTAGAGGGGGGATTAAGGTTAGGCACTTGGGGGGAGGTTAGGGTTAGGCACCTCTAAGGAGGGTTAGGGGGTTAGGTTAGGTTAGTTTATACTTACCTTAGGGACGATCGGGATTTCCAGCGCTGTCGGGCTTCCGCTGCCGGGAATCGAACTGCCGGCCATGCGGCAGCCAGGATTCCATACTGATTCCACCCATAGTGATCCCCCATGACATGACATCTTTAGGGGTGTCCTAGGAAGAAATCCCGAAAATTCCTGAAGTTTTGCCATATTTACCTTTCCGTCAGGTCCCATTTCCGCTGGATCCTAATTGAATGCGGGGATAAAGCGGGCGCGCACCCGATACTTTATCCCTGCAAAACCTCTGATGTGGAGCGAAAAGTCCAGCATGGACTATTCGCTCCCAAATTGAATATGACCCTTAATCTCTAAGGGCCATATTCAATTAGGAGCGAAAAGTCCATGCTGGACTTTTCCCTCTACATCGGTGGATTTCCGGGGATAAAGTATCGGGCGCGTACCCGCTTTATCTCTGTATTCAATTAGAAATCAATGAAAACGGGAGCCGGCGAAAACCCCAATTCTGCACTTTTTTTCCCCATGTAAAACATGGTCAAAACTTATCCCCGTTTTTTTACAAAGACTTTTCGCACTGGCAAAAGGGTTTTGAATTGAATATGGGGATAATTCAAACATGAAATATGACGTCATCGGCGATCAGTGTCGGACTGGGGCATGAAGGGCCCACCTGGGGATTGCAATGGTAGGGGCCCGCTGAAGGGGCATGACCAGCTATTTTGGTGGTGTTGTCATCAACTGAATGGGCATGACCATCCAACAAAGGAGATATATACATATATATGTGTATATATATATATATATATATATATATATATATATATATACCGTATATAAAATGGTTGGTCCGGCACTCAATTACCATAAATCCTTATTACCCCGGTGTAATATGGTCCATCCGCAACAATAATTCCATAAATAAGGACGGCACTCAGGGGATTTTTGTAAAGCATATAAAAGTATATTGATAATTCAAATTAGATCCATTAACGTTTCGGTGTTGTTAACACCGTCTTCAGGATGACATACTGCATATCACACATACATGCTGACACCTACAACAATTATACAAGTCACTTGTATAATTGCTGTAGGTGTCATCATGTATGTGTGATATGTTGTACATCAGTATGTCATCCTGAAGACGTGTTACCAACACCGAAACATTGATGGATCTAATTTGAATTATCAAATATACTTTTATATGCTTTACACATATATATATATATATATATCTCTATATATATATTGCAACGGTGCAGCACTCCTGGCATCTTAAGGGTCTATTCATAAAGAACATGAAATGGCTACTAGAAAAAAATCACTATATATTGCATCACTTCAATGCGATATATAGTGAAGTTTAGTAGCCATTCATGTACACTTACCTCTCCGACGTCTTCAGGCGCTGTCCGGCCCCTCCGCGATCCCTGGAAGCAGTGAGAATACAGGCATATCGGGAGCCTGATATAACTGCTTCTCACTGCGCATGCGTCGGTGTCTGAGAGTAGCAGGTCAAGTCAGACCTGCTGCAAATGACGCTGGGCAAAAAGGGGCGGAGCCAGCGCCGAGTGCCGAGCAGACAGCAGGGAAGTATGCAACTTCCATGCTCTGTTCGGCTTGCAGTACAGAAGACGCCATCCTCAGATAGCCAATCTGTACCGCAGGAGAGGAAGGGAAAGCTGAGCTTTCCGTTCCTTCATGAATCGCACTCACCATACAAAACTATGGTGATGCAATTCATACACGAAGCTGGGGAGAAGGAAGAACCTTCTCCATGGGAACTTGCTGCATGAATGGCACGAAGCAGAGAAGAGCCCTGATTTCAGCTAAACAGGGCTCTTCTCTGCTTCATGAATAGACCCCTTAGAATGAAAACTTAAGGTGCCTACACACTAGACGATGTGGTCACGATGCGATCTCGTGTCCGATTTCCCTTGAACTCTCCCCAGCAGCTCCCCGGCTGTCCTGGACATGATTTGGTGTTAAAAAGTGTCCAATGTGATAAACAATCTATAGCGCATCCTTAACTTTTTCCAGTGCATTGTGTCCAAGATTGGTAAATCTTGCCTGCAGCAAGCAAGGTCTGAAGATGTGATGTATGACCAGCGGGTACGTGAATCGTGATCGTGAGTGGACACTCACGATTTGGACATATTTTACAATCGGGCAAATCGGGTAAAATATCGCCTAGTGTGTAGGCACCTTTATAATCAAACTGTCGGGCTTATTACTGACACACACACACCTCTCGCACAGTGATGAGGAGGATTACCTTCTATCGAGCACACAGGGAGGATCTGCTGTAAATTCAGTAATTTTTCAGCACCACGTGCTAGTGGTATCTCCGCTGCTGGCATCTTGTGCTCTCTGTAGGAAGAAAAGAGCTACAGTATGAGACTGGACATCATGATAGTGCTGCCAACCTCCTCCACACCTTCCCAAAAGCACGTCCAGCCATCGCTGTCTACCATGGTCCGATAGAACACCATACATGGCGGAATCTGCCGCCTGCTCACCTTAACACACATTTACACTTCCCAGCGCCACTCGCTGCCTGTCTGGTGGTGATCTCTCCACAGTTTGGACTCCCCTGCACTGGCTGCAGTGGCTGGGCACGTAGTGACATCATGCCTTTCCAGGCAACAATCAGTCTCCCCTCTGAGTCCTAGCTCCCTGTGCTTTCTTCACACAGCACAATGTTTGGGGCAGGCAGTGTTGTTATGTAGAGAACACACATATCAGTGATTGCTCCCCCTCGGCCAGTCCCCCAGGTGAGTGCCATCTTGGCAAAGGGGTAGATACGCCCCTGCCTCAGGGCGCTCTCATGCCCTAGACCAGTGTTGGCTAACCTTGACACTCCAGCTGTTATGGAACTACATAACCCAGCATGCACTGCTACAGTTTTGCTATTAGGGCATGCTAAAACTGTGGCAGGGCATGCTGGGATATATAGTTCCACAACAGCTGAAGTGTCAAGGTTAGCCAACACTGCTCTAGACTGCTCTCAGTATGCCAATCCAGATCTCTCACTACCTCAACCCCCGCCGCCCCCTCAAACACACTATCACACATTCTTCACCAGCATGCACAAATAGAAGCAAACATACAAGTTACACACTCAAACACAGACAGACACACGTTTCCTACCATGTTCTTTTACCTTGACAAGCAGCAGAGTTCGGTCTCTGGAAGGGCCAGTCCTGGATTTGCAGCAACTTTTCCTCTCCCTCTGACAGCAGCACTTCCAAATCTCTCTAGTGACAGTCCCATGTAGCTCCGCCCCTTAGCCCCATTAAGCTCCGCCCCCTGCTCAGAGTGTTGCAGGATAGAGCCGTTGTTAGAGCCACGGCGGGTCCTAGTGCCCGCCAGCTCTAGCAAACCTCACGGAGACAGCAGTAGCGCTGCTGCTAATCTCCTTTTTTTTTAAAAAGGTGCAGAAATGACAGGAGGAGGGGGCTCTCACGGCCCACTAAGCCCTGCCCCCACATAGAAAGGGGCGTGGCCACAATGCTGCTCTGCCCACCAGGGTAATACCCGATTTCCCGGCAGCCCAGTCCAACCCTGTCGGCGATAAATTATCGCCGATTCTGACTTTTCACAGCTTAATTGAATATGGCCCTAAGAGATAAAAGCGGTCTATACAGTGAGAGCGTGCAGGATTGATCACACTAATATGTTGTAATTAAAAGATAACCAGCACGGAGACTATGGGGAGAGCTACATAAGATTTGTGTATATACAACGATGTATTAGCCAGCATTAAGTAATCCCAAGAGAGATGAGCAATAAAACAGTGAAAACGTGAAAGATCAACAAATTAGAAAGGAGAGATAGGGTTATGAGTGTAACCTGTCATGTTACTAATGCTGGGCATACACTATACAATTATCTGTCAGATATCTGTCCAATCTGGCTGGTTGGAATGAAAATCTGGTAATATATGGGAGCCAATGACAGTCGTCTATTTGCTCACAAACACTGGAAAACAGACAAAAATGGTCGTTCAGACAAATTAGTTAAACACAGAAATTTAACCGATGTGAACAATTGTTTTTTTGTCTGTTTTCCAGTGTTTAAAACCATATAATCGGCTGTCATTTGCTCCCATACATTACCAGGTTTTCATTCCAACCAGCCAGATTGGACAGATATCTGACAGATAATTGTATAGTGGATGCCCAGCTTTAGCATTAGATTGATTAGCGAATAGCAGCTGACAACCAGTGAACTATGGTTACCTTAGGCTAAGCTAAAACAACATAGTGATCTCCACTGTGTGGACAAGTGGTTTATTATATATTACTTTTCCCTGATAACAGGACAAGTGGCTATATATATATATATACTTGCTATGGAGCACTACTATTTTTACTGTATTTGCTGTGGAGGATTACTATCTTTTTAGTCCTAATCTGCCTGTACTAAAGGCATGATTAAACAACGCAGATATTAAGTAAGACGCTTTTGGCATTCTATCCACAGAGAAATATTATCTTTATAGCCATTATGTGCCTGTACTAATATATAACCAAGGATTTCAGAATTGGTTTAACCCTTTTCTATCTTGGTTAAATGCATGTGAACAACTAATAATGCAGACAGCCTATGTAGCCCACATGTGAAGCTGCCGCTCCTGATTTTGAATTATACCTTTAAAGAAGGAATATGTAATAATAAAAGTATCCTAACAACACACTTATACTGTAGAGTGGAATACTAATTATCATCACATTAAAACCCTTGAATATATGTGTTATAAAAAGTATAATGTGCGAACATACAGCCCTGACTGAAAGATAAACAGCCAGGCTTTGAATCGGCTACATCTCTGGTGGACAGTAATGAGGGATTTTTTGGGACACTTTTGTATCTTTAAAACCCTAAAAGAAATGTATCAAATTTAAAAAAGAGATACATATTTTGAAACACACAGTGACTAAACTAAAACAGACTCTTAAATAAAGACAGCACACAGCCTTAGTGTTAAACAACTTTTCTACACCAAATATGTCTTTTCTTTATCACTCTATATTTCTATCATTTTAAAATTATACTTCACTTGATGACCTTATTTAAGGGCAGATAATTCTAATATAAAAATATTTCTTCTCACTTACAATAATAGAGTAGGACCCTAGTACTCTTAATATATTCAGACAAAAATATATTGGCTTTTAAAGGCATACTGTACATAATAAAATTGTTTTGTATACCGGGTGCAGAAAATGCAGGACACTATTACTGTAATACACAGGCCAGTGTATGTGTACCGGGTGCAGCAGATGCAGTACACTATTACTGTAATACACAGTCCAGTGCATGTATACCGGGTGCAGCAGATGCACGACACAATTACTGTAATACACAGGCCAGTGTATGTGTACCGGGTGCAGCAGATGCAGTACACTATTACTGTAATACACAGTCCAGTGCATGTATACCGGGTGCAGCAGATGCACGACACAATTACTGTAATACACAGGCCAGTGTATGTGTACAGGGTGCAGCTGATGCAGGACACTATTACTGTAATACACAGGCCAGTGTATGTATACCAGGTGCAGCACATGCAGGACACTATAACTGTAATACACAGGCCAGTGTATGTGTATCGGGTGCAGCACATGCAGGACACTATTACTGTAATACACAGGCCAGTGTATGTGTACCGGGTGCAGCAGATGCAGTACACTATTACTGTAATACACAGGCCAGTGCATGTATACCGGGTGCAGCAGATGCACGACACAATTACTGTAATACACAGGCCAGTGTATATGTATTGGGTGCAGCAAATGCAGGACACTATTACTGTAATACACAGGCCAGTGTATGTGTACAGGGTGCAGCTGATGCAGGACACTATTACTGTAATACACAGGCCAGTGTATGTGTACAGGGTGCAGCTGATGCAGGACACTATTACTGTAATACACAGGCCAGTGTATGTATACCGGGTGCAGCACATGCAGGACACTATTACTGTAATACACAGGCCAGTGTATGTGTACCGGGTGCAGCACATGCAGGATACTATTACTGTAATACACAGGCCAGTGTATGTGTACCGGGTGCAGCAGATGCAAGACACTATTACTGTAATACACAGGCCAGTGTATGTGTACCGGGTGCAGCACATGCAGGACACTATTACTGTAATACACAGGCCAGTGTATGTGTACCGGGTGCAGCAGATGCAGGACACTATTACTGTAATACACAGGCCAGTGTATGTGTACCGGGTGCAGCAGATGCAGGACACTATTACTGTAATACACAGGCCAGTGTATGTGTACCGGGTGCAGCAGATGCAGGACACTATTACTGTAATACACAGGCCAGTGTATGTTTACCGGATGCAGCAAATGCAGGACACTATTACTGCAATACACAGGCCAGTGTATGTGTACCAGGTGCAGCAAATGCAGGACACTATTACTGTAATAAACAGGCCAGTGTATGTGTACTGGGTGCAGCACATGCAGGACACTATTACTGTAATACACAGGCCAGTGTATGAGCACCGTGTGCAGCAGATGCAGGACACTATTACCATAATACACAGGCCAGTGTATGTGTACCGGATGCAGCAAATGCAGGACACTATTACTGCAATACACAGGCCAGTGTATGTGTACCAGGTGCAGCAAATGCAGGACACTATTACTGTAATACACAGGCCAGTGTATGTGTACCGGGTGCAGCACATGCAGGACACTATTACTGTAATACACAGGCCAGTGCATGAGCACCGTGTGCAGCAGATGCAGGACACTATTACCATAATACACAGGCCAGTGTATGTATACCGTGTGCAGCAAATGCAGGACACTATTACTGTAATACACAGGCCAGTGTATGTGTACCGGGTGCAGAAAATGCAGGACATTATTACTGTAAAACACAGGCCAGTATATATGTACCGGGTGCAGCTAAAGCAGGACACTATTACTGTAATACACAGGCCAGTGTATGTGTACCGGGTGCAGCAGATGCAGGACACTATTACTGTAAGACACAGGCCAGTGTTTGTGTACCGGGTGCAGCAGATGCAGGACACTATTACTGTAAGACACAGGCCAGTGTATGTGTACCGGGTGCAGCAGATGCAGGACACAATTACTGTAATACACAGGCCAGTGTATGTGTACCGAGTGCAGCAAATGTAGGACAACATTACTGTAATACACAGGCCAGTGTATGTGTACCGCGTGCAGCAAATGCAGGACACTATTACTGCAATACACAGGCCAGTGTATGTGTACCAGGTGCAGCAAATGCAGGACACTATTACTGTAATACACAGGCCAGTGTATGTGTACCAGGTGCAGCAAATGCAGGACACTATTACTGTAATACACAGGCCAGTGTATGTATACCGGGCGCACTAAATACAGGACACAATTACTGTAATACACAGGCCAGTGCATATGTACCGAGTGCAGCAAATGTAGGACAACATTACTGTAATACACAGGCCAGTGTATGTGTACCAGGTGCAGCAAATGCAGGACACTATTACTGTAATACACAGGCCAGTGTATGTATACCGGGCGCAGTAAATACAGGACACTATTACTGTAATACACAGGCCAGTGTATGTGTACCGGGTGCAGCAAATGGAGGAAACTATTATCATAATACACATGCCAGTGTATGTATACCGTGTGCAGCAAATGCAGGACACTATTACTGTAATACACAGGCCAGTGTATGTGTACCGGGTGCAGAAAATGCAGGACATTATTACTATAATACACAGGCCAATGTATATGTACTGGGTGCAGCACAAACAGGACACTATAACTGTAATACACAGGCCTCTATATATGAATTGGGTGCAGCACATGCAGGACACTATTACTGTAATACACAGGCCAGTGTATGTGTACCGGGTGCATCACATGCAGGACACTATTACTGTAATACTTAGCCCAGTGAATGTTTACCGGGTAAAGCACATACAGGACACTATTACTGTAATACACAGGCCACTGTATGAGTATCGGGTGCAGCACACGCAGGACACTATTACTGTAATGCACAGGCCAGTGTTGGTGTATTGGGTGCAGCAAATGCAGGACACTATTACTGTAATCCACAGGCCTCTATATATGTATTGGGTGCAGCACATGCAGGACACTATTACTGTAATACACAGGCCAGTGTATGTGTACCGGGTGCAGTAAATACAGGACAATATTACAGTAAAACACAGGCCAGTGTTTGTGTACCGGGTGCAGCACATGCAGGATACTATTACTGTAATACACAGTCCAGTGTATATGTACCGGGTGCAGCAAATGGAGGAAACTATTACTGTAATACACAGGCCAGTGTATGTGTACCGGGAGCAGCACATGCAGGACACTATTACTGTAATACACAGGCCAGTGTATGAGTACAGGGTGCAGCACATGCAGAACACTATTACTGAAATACACAGGCCAGTGTATGTGTACAGGGTGCAGCACATGCAGGACACTATTACTGTAATAAACAGCCCAGTGTATGTGTACCGGGAGAAGCACATGCAGGATACTATTACTGTAATACACAGGCCAGTGTACGTATACCGGGTGCAGCACATGCAGGACACTATTACTGTAATACACAGGCCACTGTATGTGTATTGGGTGCAGCACATGCAGGACACTATTACTGTAATACACAGGCCAGTGTATGTATACCGGGTGCACTAAATACAGGACACAATTACTGTAATACAGAGGCCAGTGCATATGTACCGAGTGCAGCAAATGTAGGACAACATTACTGTAATACACAGGCCAGTGTATGTGTACCAGGTGCAGCAAATGCAGGACACTATTACTGTAATACACAGGCCAGTGTATGTATACCGGGCGCAGTAAATACAGGACACTATTACTGTAATACACAGGCCAGTGTATGTGTACCGGGTGCAGCAAATGGAGGAAACTATTATCATAATACACATGCCAGTGTATGTATACCGTGTGCAGCAAATGCAGGACACTATTACTGTAATACACAGGCCAGTGTATGTGTACCGGGTGCAGAAAATGCAGGACATTATTACTATAATACACAGGCCAATGTATATGTACTGGGTGCAGCACAAACAGGACACTATAACTGTAATACACAGGCCTCTATATATGAATTGGGTGCAGCACATGCAGGACACTATTACTGTAATACACAGGCCAGTGTATGTGTACCGGGTGCATCACATGCAGGACACTATTACTGTAATACTTAGCCCAGTGAATGTTTACCGGGTAAAGCACATACAGGACACTATTACTGTAATACACAGGCCACTGTATGAGTATCGGGTGCAGCACACGCAGGACACTATTACTGTAATGCACAGGCCAGTGTTGGTGTATTGGGTGCAGCAAATGCAGGACACTATTACTGTAATCCACAGGCCTCTATATATGTATTGGGTGCAGCACATGCAGGACACTATTACTGTAATACACAGGCCAGTGTATGTGTACCGGGTGCAGTAAATACAGGACAATATTACAGTAAAACACAGGCCAGTGTTTGTGTACCGGGTGCAGCACATGCAGGATACTATTACTGTAATACACAGGCCAGTGTATATGTACCGGGTGCAGCAAATGGAGGAAACTATTACTGTAATACACAGGCCAGTGTATGTGTACCGGGTGCAGCACATGCAGGACACTATTACTGTAATACACAGGCCAGTGTATGAGTACAGGGTGCAGCACATGCAGAACACTATTACTGAAATACACAGGCCAGTGTATGTGTACAGGGTGCAGCACATGCAGGACACTATTACTGTAATAAACAGCCCAGTGTATGTGTACCGGGAGAAGCACATGCAGGATACTATTACTGTAATACACAGGCCAGTGTACGTATACCGGGTGCAGCACATGCAGGACGCTATTACTGTAATACACAGGCCACTGTATGTGTATTGGGTGCAGCACATGCAGGACACTATTACTGTAATACACAGGCCAGTGTATGTGTATAGGGTGCAGCACATGCAGGACACTATTACTGTAATACACAGGCCAGTGTATGTATACAGGGTGCAGCACATGCTGGACACTATTACTGTAATACACAGGCCAGTGTATGTGTACCGGGTGAAGCACATGCAGGACACTATTACTGTAATACACAGACCAGTGTATGTGTACCGGGTGAAGCACATGCAGGACACTATTACTGTAATACACAGGCCAGTGTATGTGTACCGGGTGCAGCAAATGCAGGACACTATTACTGTAATACACAGGCCAGTGTATAAGTACCAGGTGCAGCAGATGCAGGACACTATTACTGTAATACACAGGCCAGTGTATGTGTACCGGGTGCAGAAAATGCAGGACACTATTCCTGTAATACACAGGCCAATGTATAAGTACCAGGTGCAGCAGATGCAGGACACTATTACTGTAATACACAGGCCAGTGTATGTGTACCGGGTGCAGCACATGCAGGACACTATTACTGTAATACAGAGGCCAGTGTGTGTGTACCAGGTGCAGCACATGCAGGACACTATTACTGTAATACATAGCCCAGTGTATGTGTACCGGGTGAAGCACATGCAGGACACTATTACTGTAATACACAGACCAGGGTATGTGTACCAGGTGCAGCACATGCAGGACACCATTACTGTAATACATAGCCCAGTGTATGTGTACCGGGTGAAGCACATGCAGTACACTATTACTGTAATACACAGACCAGTGTATATGTACCGGGTGAAGCACATGCAGGACACTATTACTGTAATACACAGGCCAGTGTATGTGTACCGGGTGCTGCACATGCAGGACACTATTACTGTAATACACAGGCCAGTGTATGTGTACCAGGTGCAGCAAATACAGGACACTATTACAGTAATATACAGGCCAGTGTTTGTGTACAGGGTACAGCAAAAACAGGACACTATTACTGTAATACACAGGCCAGTGTATGTATACCGGGTGCAGCACATGCAGGAGACTATTACTGTAATACACAGGCCAATGTATGTATATCGGGTGCAGCACATGCAGGAGAATATTACTGTAATACACAGGCCAGTGTATGTATATCGGGTGCAGCACATGCAGGACACTATTACTGTAATACACAGGCCAGTGTATGTGTACCGGGTGAAGCACATGCAGGAGACTATTACTGTAATACACAGGCCAGTGTATGTGTACTGTGTGCAGCAAATACAGGACACTATTACTGTAATACACAGGCTAGTGTTTGTGTACCGGGTGCAGCAAATAGAGGACACTATCACTGTAATACACAGGCCAGTGTATGTATACCGGGTGCAGCAAATGCAGAACACTATTACCGTAATACACAGGCCAGTGTATGTGTACCATGTGCAAAAAATGCAGGACACTATTACCGTAATACACAGGCAAGTGTATGTGTACCGGGTGCAGCAAATGCAGGACACTATTACTGTAATACACAGGCCATTGTATGTGTACAGGGTGCACCAAATGCAGGACACTATTACTGTAATACACAGGCCTGTGTATGTGTATCGGGTGCTGCACATGCAGGACACTATTACTTTAAAACACAGGCCTATGTATGTGTACCAGGTGCAGCAGATGCAAGACACTCTTACTGTAATACACAGGCCAGTGTATGTGTACTGTGTGCAGCAAATGCAGGACACTATTACTGTAATACACAGGCCATTATATGTGTACAGGGTGCATCAAATGCAGGACACTATTACTGTAATACACAGGCCTGTGTATGTGTACCGGGTGCTGCACATGCAGGACACTATTACTGTAATACACAGGTCAGTGTATGTGTACCGGGTGCAGCACATGCAGGACACTATTACTGTAATACACAGGCCAGTGTATGTGTACACGGTGCAGCACATGCAGGACACTATTACTGTAATACACAGGCCAGTGTATGTGTACCGGGTGCAGCACATGCAGGACACTATTACTGTAGTACACATGCCTGTGTATGTGTATCGGGTGCTGCACATGCAGGACACTATTACTTTAATACACAGGCCAGTGTAAGTATACCGGGTGCAGCAAATGCAGGACACTATTACTGTAATACATAGGCCAGTATATGTATACCGGGTGCAGCAAATGCAGGATACTATTACTGTAATACACAGACCAGTGTATGTGTACCGGGTGCAGCAAATGCAGGACACTATTACTATAATACGCAGGCCAGTGTATATGTACCGGGTGCAGCACATGCAGGACACTATTACTGTAATCCACAGGCCTCTATATATGTATTGGGTGCAGCACATGCAGGACACTATTACTGTAATGCACAGGCCAGTGTATGAGTACAGGGTGCAGCACATGCAGAACACTATTACTGTAATACACAGGCCAGTGTATGTGTACAGGGTGCAGCACATGCAGGACACTATTACTGTAATACAAAGCCCAGTGCATGTGTTCCGGGAGAAGCACATGCAGGACACTATTACTGTAATACACAGGCCACTGTATGTGTAACGGGTGCAGCACATGCAGGACACTATTACTGTAATACACAGGCCACTGTATGTGTATCGGGTGCAGCACATGCAGGACACTATTACTGTAATACACAGGCCAGTGTATGTGTACCGGGTGTAGCACATGCAGAACACTATTACTGTAATACACAGGCCAGTGTATGTGTACAGGGAGCAGCACATGCAGGAAACTATTACTGTAATACACAGGCCAGTGTATGTGTACTGGGTGCTGCACATGCAGGACACTATTACTGTAATACACAGGCCAGTGTATGTGTACCGGGTGCTGCACATGCAGGACACTATTACTGTAATACACAGGCCAGTGTATGTGTACAGGGTGCAGCACATGCTGGACACTATTACTGTAATACATAGCCCAGTGTATGTGTACCGGGTGAAGCACATGCAGGACACTATTACTGTAATACACAGACCAGTGTATGTGTACCGGGTGCAGCAAATGCAGGACACTATTACTGTAATACACAGGCCAGTGTATGTGTATTGGGTGCAGCACATGCAGGATACTATTACTGTAATACACAGACCAGTGTATGTGTACCGGGTGCAGCAAATGCAAGACACTATTACTGTAATACCAAGGCCAGTGTATGTGTACCGGGTGCAGCAAATGCAGGACACTATTACTATAATACACAGGCCAGTGTATATGTACCGGGTGCAACACATGCAGGACACTATTACTGTAATACACAGGCCTCTATATATGTATTGGGTGCAGCACATGCAGGACACTATTACTGTAATGCACAGGCCAGTGTATGTGTACAGGGTGCAGCACATGCAGGACACTATTACTGTAATACACAGGCCAGTGTATGTGTACAGGGTGCAGCACATGCAGGACACTATTACTGTAATACACAGGCCACTGTATGTGTATCGGGTGCAGCACATGCAGGACACTATTACTATAATGTACAGGCCAGTGTATGTGTACAGGGTGCAGAAGCAAGACACTATTACTATAATACACAGGCCTCTGTATGTGTATTGGGTGCAGCACATGCAGGACACTGTTACTGTAATGCACAGGCCAGTGTATGTGTACAGGGTGCAGCACATGCAGGACACTATTACTGTAATACATAGCCCAGTGTATGTGTACCGGGTGAAGCACATGCAGGACACTACTACTGTAATACACAGACCAGTGTATGTGTACCGGGTGCAGCAAATGCAGGACACTATTATTGTAATACACAGGCCAGTGTATGTGTATCGGGTGCAGCACATGCAGGACACTATTACTGTAATACATAGCCCAGTGTATGTATATTGGGTGTAGCAAGTTCAGGACACTATTACTGTAAAACACAGGTAAGTGTTTATATACAGAGTGCAGCACATGCAGGACACTATTACTGTAATACACAGGCCAGTGTATGTGTACCGGGTGCAGCACATGCAGGACACTATTACTGTGATACACAGGCCAGTGTATATGTACCGGGTGCAACAAATGCAGGACACTATTACAGTAATACACAGGCCAGTGTTTGTGTACCGGGTGCAGTAAATGCAGGACACTATTACTGTAATACACAGGCCAGTGTATGTGTACCGGGTGCAGCACATGCAGGACACTATTACTGTAATACACAGGCCAGTGTATATGTACCGGGTGCAACAAATGCAGGACACTATTACTGTCTTACATAGGCCAATGTATGTGTACCGAGTGCAGCACATGCAGGGCACTATTACTGTAATACACAGGCCAGTGTTTGTGTACCGGGTGCAGCAGATGCAGGACACTATTACTGTAATACACAGGCCAGTGTATGTGTACCAGGTGCAGCAGATGCAGGACACTATTACTGTAATACATAGGCCAGTGTATGTGTACCGTGTGCAGCAAATTCAGGACACTATAACCGTAATACACAGGCCAGTGTATGTGTACCGTGTGCAAAAAATGCAGGACACTATTACCGTAGTACACAGGCCAGTGTATGTGTACCGGGTGCAGCAAATGCAGGACACTATTACCGTAATACACAGGCAAGTGTATGTGTACCCGGTGCAGCAAATGCAAGACACTGTTACTGTAATACACAGGCCAGTGTATGTGCACTGTGTGCAGCAAATGCAGGACACTATTACTGTAATACACAGGCCAGTGTATGTGTACACGGTGCAGCAGATGCAGGACACTATTACTGTAATACACAGGCCATTGTATGTGTACACGGTGCAGCAAATGCAGGACACTATTACTGTAATACACAGGCCATTGTATGTGTACACGGTGCAGCAAATGCAGGACACTATTACTGTTATACACAGGCCAGTGTATGTGTACCGGGTGCAGCACATGCAGGACTCTATTACTGTAATACACAGGCCAGTGTATGTGTATCGGGTGCTGCACATGCAGGACACTATTACTGTTATACACAGGCCAGTGTATGTGTACCAGGTGCAGCACATGCAGGACACTATTACTTTAATACACAGGCCAGTGTATGTATACCGGGTGCAGCACATGCAGGACACTATTACTGTAATACACAGGTCAGTGTATGTGTATCGGGTGCTGCACATGCAGGACACTATTACTGTTATACACAGGCCAGTGTATGTGTACCGGGTGCAGCACATGCAGGACACTATTACTGTAATACACAGGCCTGTGTATGTGTACCGGGTGCTGCACATGCAGGACACTATTACTTTAATACACAGGCCAGTGTATGTATACCGGGTGCAGCAAATGCAGGACACTATTACTGTAATACACAGACCAGTGTATGTGTACCAGGTGCAGCAGATGCAGTACACTATTACTGTAATACACAGGCCAGTGTATGTGTACCGGGTGCAGCAAATGCAGGACACTATTACTGTAATTCACATGCCAGTGTATATGTACCAGGGGCAGCAAATGCAGGACACTATTACTGTAATACACAGTCCAGTGTATGTGTACCGGGTGCAGGAAATGCAGGACACTATTACTGTAATACACAGGCCAGTGTATGTGTACTGGGTGCAGCAAATGCAGGACACTATTACTGTAATACACAGGCCAGTGTATGTTTACCAGGTGAAGCTAATGCTGGACACTATTACTGTAGTACACAGGCCAGTGTATGTGTACCAGGTGCAGCAAATGCAGGACACTATTACTGTAATACACAGGCCAGTGTATGTGTACCGGGTGCAGCACATGCAGGACACTATTACTGTAATACACAGGCCAGTGTATGTGTACCTGGTGCAGGAAATGCAGGACACTATTACTGTAATACACAGGCCAGTGTATGTGTACCGAGTGCAGGAAATGCAGGACACTATTACTGTAATACACAGGCCAGTGTATGTGTACCTGGTGCAGGAAATGCAGGACACTATTACTGTAATACACATGCCAGTGTATGTGTACCGAGTGCTGGAAATGCAGGACACTATTACTGTAATACACAGGCCAGTGTATGTGTACTGGGTGCATCACATGCAGGACACTATTACTGTAATACACAGGCCAGTGTATGTGTACCTGGTGCAGGAAATGCAGGACACTATTACTGTAATACACAGGCCAGTGTATGTGTACCGAGTGCAGGAAATGCAGGACACTATTACTGTAATACACAGGCCAGTGTATGTGTACCTGGTGCAGGAAATGCAGGACACTATTACTGTAATACACAGGCCAGTGTATGTGTACCGAGTGCTGGAAATGCAGGACACTATTACTGTAATACACAGGCCAGTGTATGTGTACTGGGTGCATCACATGCAGGACACTATTACTGTAATACACAGACCAGTGTATATGTACCGGGTGCAGCACATGCAGGACAAGCAACCCCCAGTGCCGTTACCTTCAAGGTGAGTACCCTCCCGCTACCGCCGCCTCTCCTGGCATTTCACTAAGCCAGGGAGGCCATGGAGCGTGGGCGCACATGCCCGCCGTGGCGTCTGATGCCGGACGCGATGTGACTTCTCCTGCGGCTGCTGGCTCTCTGCGGTGGGCGGGTCAATGCACTCTGACTGCTGTACCTGCCCGCCCGCATGTTCCTGGCTCGCAGCAGTGCTGCGAGCCGCGGGCGCGCTCAGGCGCATGTCCCCACGGGAATCCTGGCTGGGACACCCGCGGGTAGGGCAGGGGTGGCCGCGGGTTCGATACCAGTCAGGTCTCGAGCCCCGGCTTGTACCTCTAGGGCATACAGGCCCAGAGTACAGATGACGGCTCTGCCCAGCTCCCTGAGCCTGCTCGGAGGGCGGGGCTTATCCGCCTTTTTGATGAGTGGGCTCTGTCAGCAGTTCTGTGCTGAATAGTCAGGTTCAAGGGCCTACCAGGGTTTAGTGTCACAGGGGGGTGGTGATTCTGCGGGGGTTCTAAACTTTATGTCATCCATGGTAGCTTTTTTTTACCCTGTTCTAGCTGTTATCCCACAACTACCTGGCCCTGTGTGGTCAGCTGGTGCGCTCCCCACGCTTCCTACCTCGCAGTTGCCAGTGAACATACCCGAGCAATTTTTGACAAAGGTGCGCGCATTCGACTCCTTAGTAGCGCAAGGTATCCCAAGTGCGGCCCCCCACAAGTGTCAGCCAGTTCAGCTACACTTTCTTCTGCACCTTTGAATGCATCAGCGGCTATGGCGCCAGATGCTGTTACCTTCTTTTTCAGACGGCGATGCCAGCGACAGTCACGAGGAGGCAGCTGTAGATGGGGAAGCAAATTTGTCCGGTTCTTCATGTGGTGAGCAGCCGGGTACATCAGGTGGGTCTTCTTGCGTGGATGATGATGATAGTAGCAGCTGTTGTTCCTTTTCATCGCTGATGTCAGAAGCCAGCAGCTCTGCCAGGGCGCGCAAGCGAGCTGCTAAATATGCTAAACGCGAGGTCAACCGGCATGTTAGGTCATCTAAGCGCAAGCACCCGCGCTCATGCGATGCCTCTCGCAAACGTTCTAAATGGTCACTGTCCACTGCAATAATATGGCAGTCTTGCGCGGCTTACGTCCATGCTGTAAGCGCAAGATTACTAAAGGTTTGTACGTGGAAATTTTTCTGCTCACGAACAAAACAAAAAAGGATTTTAAGGCGGCCAAGAGTAAGGGAGGGGTCGGCCTGGACTCTTTTAATTCCTTTAGTATTTGGTTCGCGGGTTTATGCATTTTTGCATCATGTTATTTAATGACTCGTCCTGCGGAGCACTTAAATATTATCAGGTATCTGCACCTGATTAATGGCATGCAGCGTAGTTCCCGGAGGTTTGCCTGGTGGGCCTACGACAAAGAGTGTCGTCAGAAGTAGGATGGCAGGTTTGTGATTGAGTTTGGTGGTAAGGTCGTGGAGGTGTGGCTGGAAGTCACTCAGCCGCCGCGTCTTCCAGTCGAAACTTCCCCTATTCAGCGTCCACCGGGACTGGGTCATTTTTCTGCTCAGACTCAGAATAAAGGCAAATGCTTTGCTTTTAACAATGCCACCTGTACTCAGGGGCAGCGGTGTTATTTTCATCACCTCTGTTTGCGTTGCGGCGGAGCCCATCCCGTGTCCAATTGTTCCCGACCGGCTGGACAGCAGTCTTCCAAGCCACCCGGGAATACTGGGGCTAAGTAAGGAATCATCCCCAGTGCCTTTAGAGGCTATGGCCAAATGGTTGGGTTGGTATCCAGACCTTGAAGACGCACGTTTTTTGTATTCCAGTTTCACGTTTGGTTTTAAGTTACCCATTAGGGGTGAGGTTAGGGTTGGCCCCCCTGAAGAATCTGCAGTCAGCGCATGCATTACCTGATGTACTAAAGGAAAAAATTCAGAAGGAGGTGAGCCTAGGGCGAATGGCAGGCCCATTTGAACAACCTCCACTGGAGGATTTGATTCTTTCTCCAGTGGGAGTTGTCCCCAAGAAGTCTCCTGGTAAATTTAGGCTCATTCAGCATCTGTCCTACCCATCAGGGTCATCGGTGAATGATGCTATACCTTCGGAATTCTGTTCGGTGGGGTATCAGTCATTTGCCGAGGCCTTGGAGATGGTTAGGTTGTATGGCCCCGGCATTCTCATGGCTAAGATAGATGTGGAATCTGCTTTTCGTTTACTTCCCCTGCATCCTGACTCCTTCAGGTACATGGGGTTATGCATTGGCGGCAGATATTTTATAGACAAGTGCTTGCCTATGGGATGCTCTGTTTCTTGTGCCTTTTTTGAAAGATTTAGCACCTTTTTTCATTGGTGCGTGGAGACTTCTTGCGGGGGTCACGGGATAGCTCACTATCTCGATGATTTTCTGTGCGTGGGTCCTGCCGATTCAGACCGTTGTGCATTTCTTTTGTTTTCTTTGCGAGCTCTGTTTTTTCATTGCAGGGTGCCAGTTGCCAATAAGAAGACTGAAGGTCCTCACGCTTGCCTATCTTTTTTGGGTATCAAGATTGACACTCTGGCAGGGGTTTGCAGGCTTCCTCAGGACAAGGTGGTGAAATTGCGCGATGCGATTGCAACAACTTTGTGGCAGGCACAATCGATCTTAGGTCTGTTGAATTTTGCCTGTAGGGTTATCCCGATGGGCAGAATTTTCTGTCGAAAGCTGGAGCGGTCCACGGCTGGGGCATCCAAGCCGCACCATATGATTCATCTGTCCTCTGAAACCAAGAGGCATCTGTCCGTTTGGGCATCTTTTCTTGTTAAATTTAATGGTGTGGTGATTTGGATGGCTCCAGCTATCGACAGCTTTCAGCTGCAGCTTTTCACCGACGCAGCGGGTTCAGCTGGTTTTGCTTGCTACCTTGCCGGGTCCTGGTGTTTGGCTCCTTGGCCTGAGGAATGGGTGCGTTTGGGTCTCACATGGGACCTGTTGCTCCTCGAACTCTTTCCAATCATGGTTGCATTGGAAGTGTGGGGTGAGCGTTTGCGTGATCGCAGCATAGTGCTCAGGTGTGATAACCTTGGCATTGTGCATGCGATTAATCAGCAGCGTGCTAAATCATTGCTAGTGTTGTGAGTTTTGGCGCAATTAGTCTTAACTTGCTTGCGCTGCAATATTTAATTTAGGGCGTGGCATATTCCCGAGGCAGAGAATGAAATTGCAGACGCATTATCCCGGCTTCAGTGGCCTAGGTTTTTGATATTTGGCCCCTGGGGCTGATGCTACTGGTGTGCTTTGCCCCGCTTATGTTTGGCAGGTTATCAAGCCGGCATGAACGGCTTAGCGTGCCAGTCTCTCGCTCCGGGTACTCTGAGAGTTTACCACCAGGCTTGGGAAGAGTGGGAAGAGTATTCCCATCGCCACAGACATGGAGGTAAGAGAAGGCATCAGTTGATGCTTTCTTTTATTTGGCACCTCTATGTCTTTGGTAGATCCAGAGCTGTGGTTTCGCGTTATTTGGCCGGTATTTCATTTTTCTTTAAGTTAAAAAGCCTTCCAGACCTGACAAAGAGCTAGGCTTTGAAAGGTTGGGCTCGTTCTGTTCCGGTTGCGCCCGACAAGAGACATCCTATTGATATTTCCCTCCTCCCGTTACTCCTCGCGGTCATAGCAGACATGGCAGATTCGGTTTTTGAAGTTGATTTGTTCAAACAAGCTTTTTCTATGGCCTTTCATGGGGCTTTCTGAATTCCGGAGTTGGTCACGGCCTCCAAGCGAACCGATTCTGCCTTCCTTCGGGCGGACGTTCTGTTAGGGGAGAGGTCATTGCTTTGTAGGCTTAGGCGCTCCAAAACTGATCAGCTGGGTAGGGGACGTTGGATTTCGTTTGTCCCTTCTGAGGACTTGCATATTTGCTCCATTGCCCTGGCCAAGCGTTATATTCAGGTCAGGCCTGCTACTGCGGGCTCTTGGCTTCTGCATGAGGATGGTCACCATTAACCAAATACCAGTTGGGTTGGGTTTTGAAGCGCTGTGTCTCTCGTGTCAGCCTCTCCCCCCAGGATTTTGGTACGCATTCATTTCGTAACGGGGCAGCAACTTCCGCTGCTTCAGAGGGATTTTCTGTATCCAAGATTAAGGCTTTAGGCCATTGGAAATCCTCCAGTTATAAGCATTACATTCGGCCTCTGCATTGATTGCATTGCGCATTTAATAATGTTATGTTTATTCGTTTGTTATGTTATTTGTTTGTTTACCTTCAGTGTATGTTCTTGCGTGTCTTGTTTGTCCTGTCTACCCGACTCGGGGATTAGCTACTTGCCGCTGTGGCAGCGGAAGTCTGGAGGCATTTGATCTTTTCTTTTTGCCTGAACTGACGGACCTAATTCAGCTTATTGACATCACTAATTACAATAGTATGTCCCTCAGCAGGTTTTTCGGTTTTTCCTCCAGCTGAGTTATCTGTGTTTCGCTGCTTTCCCCCTCCTCCCCACCCCCCCTTTTAACCTCATGTGTCTTTATGTTTGCTTCAAATTGGCACTGAAGCTTGTCTAAATTTCAGCCTGGCAGATGGGTACACAAAATTTTTCTTTTTGGCAGATCCTCCGCCGCTACTTAATTATAATTGGAAATTAATTTAATTTTGCATTCTTTTTCTCCCCCTTCAGGTGTTAAAATTGACTCTCTCAAAATATGGATTGTTGGCCACTCCTATGTTTTCTGGGCTGCTAAGTTCATGAATGCTTGTGGTGCTCGTTCCTTCCCTTGCTCTGATTGTGTGCAGTGGATTGGTGTGAGAGGAATGTTGTGGTAGGCCTTGTGTCCTAAACTTTTAGAATCTGCAAGGCGTTTTGGGACTCCCGAGGTTTTACTGATTCACTTAGGTGGAAATGATCTTGGTAAGACGACTGGGTTGGAATTGAGGAGATCCATGGCGGACGACGTTGCTAGGATTGCGTCAGCATGGCCTTCTTGCAAGATTGTATGGTCGTGTATTGTGCCTCGGCTGGTCTGGCATGGTGTACAAAATGGTAGGGCGATTGATGAAGCCAGAAAGAAGGTGAATGCAGCAGTCGCAAAGCATGTGTTGGCCACTGGTGGTGATGTTGTTGTGCATGACAGGATACGTTTCTCGCATGCATATCTGTATAGGAGAGATGGCGTTCATTTGACTGAGGAGGGGGTTTTGATTTTGTTGAGGATCTATTCCAGGTTATTTCTTCAGTGTTTTAGTTAAGGTATGGTGGCGGTGCATTGGTTCTGTAACCAGACCTTCGCATTGGTGGGAAAAAATGGCAGGTCATGCAAATATCTTTCAGTTTGTAGTTTTATTGTATGTGGGTGCACTCACCCTCTTTGACTCATTTAGTCACTGGATCACCCGGCTGGGGATAGCGTCATCACCCTTCCGCGTGGGTAGTCAAGTTAGAGGGTTGAGTGGTTACCTTTTGTTGACAGTTGTTTAGTTACCGGTTGCTCTGCACCTTAGGCGGTGTCCGATTGGCATGCATGTCTGTGTGCTGCATGGCTGTATGTTGCCGTCCTTTCTTTGCCACCATATCTCCAATCAGTTTAGATTATTTGAATACTCAATAGATAATTTTAATAAATTACCAACTAATTATTCTGCCAAATCTCATGTCTCCGAGTCTTCATTTCATACAATTTATTAAGAAGGTGTTTTATCGCATGGTGTTACACAAGGAACCCCCTCTGATGATTGGAAGTTTACACACAGGCCAGTGTATATGTACTGGGTGCAGCACATGCAGGACACTATTACTGTAATACACAGGCCAGTGTATATGTACTGGGTGCAGCACATGCAGGACACTATTACTGTAATACACAGGCCAGTGCATGTGTACTGGGTGCAGCACATGCAGGACACTATTACTGTAATACATAGGCCATTGTATATGTACTGGGTGCAGCACATGCAGGACACTATTACTGTAATACACAGGCCAGTGTATGTGTACCAGGTGCAGCAAATACAGGACACTATTACTGTAATACACAGGCCAGTGTATGTACCGGGTGCAGCAAATACAGGACACTATTACTGTAATACACAGGCCAGTGTATGTGAACCGGGTGCAGCACATACAGGACACTATTACTGTAATACACAGGCCAGTGCAAGTATACCGGGTGCAGCTGATGCAGGACACTGTTACTGTAATACACAGGCCAGTGTATGTGTACCAGGTGCAGCAAATACAGGACACTATTACTGTAATACACAGGCCAGTGTATGTGAACCGGGTGCAGCACATACAGGACACTATTACTGTAATACACAGGCCAGTGCATGTATACCGGGTGCAGCTGATGCAGGACACTGTTACTGTAATACACAGGCCAGTGTATGTGTACCGGGTGCAGCACATGCAGGACACTATTACTATAATACACAGGCCAGTGTATATGTACCGGGTGCAGCTGATGCAGGACACTATTACTGTAATACACAGGCCAGTGTATGTGTACCGGGTGCAGCACATGCTGGACACTATTACTATAATACACAGGCCAGTGTATATGTACCGGGTGCAGCTGATGCAGGACACTATTACTGTAATACACAGGCCAGTGTATATGTACTGGGTGCAGCACATGCAGGACACTATTACTGTAATACACAGGCCAGTGCATGTGTACTGGGTGCAGCACATGCAGGACACTATTACTGTAATACATAGGCCATTGTATATGTACTGGGTGCAGCACATGCAGGACACTATTACTGTAATACACAGGCCAGTGTATGTGTACCAGGTGCAGCAAATACAGGACACTATTACTGTAATACACAGGCCAGTGTATGTACCGGGTGCAGCAAATACAGGACACTATTACTGTAATACACAGGCCAGTGTATGTGAACCGGGTGCTGCACATACAGGACACTATTACTGTAATACACAGGCCAGTGCAAGTATACCGGGTGCAGCTGATGCAGGACACTGTTACTGTAATACACAGGCCAGTGTATGTGTACCAGGTGCAGCAAATACAGGACACTATTACTGTAATACACAGGCCAGTGTATGTGAACCGGGTGCAGCACATACAGGACACTATTACTGTAATACACAGGCCAGTGCATGTATACCGGGTGCAGCTGATGCAGGACACTGTTACTGTAATACACAGGCCAGTGTATGTGTACCGGGTGCAGCACATGCAGGACACTATTACTATAATACACAGGCCAGTGTATATGTACCGGGTGCAGCTGATGCAGGACACTATTACTGTAATACACAGGCCAGTGTATGTGTACCGGGTGCAGCACATGCTGGACACTATTACTATAATACACAGGCCAGTGTATGTGTACCGGGTGCAGCAGATGCAGGATACTATTACTGTAATACACAGGCCAGTGTATGTGTACCGTGTGCAGCAGATGCAGGACACTATTACTATAATACACAGGCCAGTGTATGTGTACTGGGTGCAACACATGCAGGACACTATTACTGTAATACACAGGCCAGTGTATGTGTACCGGGTACAGCAAATGCAGGACACTATTACTGTAATACACAGGCCAGTGTATGTTTTTCCCGGGTGCAGCAAATTCAGAACACTATTACTTTAATACACAGGCCAGTGTATGTGTACCGGGTACAGCAAATGCAGGACACTATTACTGTAATACACAGGCCAGTGTATGTGTACCGGGTGCAGCAAATGCAGGACACTAGTACTGTAATACACAGGCCAGTGCATGTATACCGGGTGCAGCAAATGCAGGACACTATTACTATAATACACAGGCCAGTGTATGTGCACCGGGTGCAGCAGATGCAGGACACTATTACTGTAATACACAGGCCAGTGCATGTATACCAGGTGCAGCTGATGCAGGACACTATTACTGTAATACACAGGCCAGTGTATGTGTACCGGGTGCAGCAGATGCAAGACACTATTACTGTAATACACAGGCCAGTGTATGTATACCGGGTGCAGCAAATGCAGGACACTATTAATATAAAGAAGTGATTTGCACTGCAAAATAATATGATTTAACTCTGCGATTTCTGTTGTGAAGTGTTCCACAAGATAAAGACAAGACACTGCACATAACAGGCAGCAGAAAGAGACACTACAGATAAATGATAATGATTTATTTATGTACAATTATAGGACGGCTCCCATTCCTTTCCCCAGTGGTAACTGTACATCATTTTGCTGCTGCACCTACATCATGTCTGTCCTATTATCACACTGGCAGTTCTGTTCTCTGTCAATAAGAAAGCCAAGCACAGAAGATGACGGTGTTTATGCCCCTCTCCTGAGATCTCCATGAATGAGGCTCCTGCAGAAGGCGGCATCACCACCAGCACTGTCTGCCTCACACAGACCCTCCTTAGTAGCAGGAAACAGACCAGCACTGGATCACTGACTGCTGGAGTCTGCAGATGAGAGGAACTTTGTAGCCTAGTTATGGGGAACTTTCTATGTTATTATAACTTAGTCATTCCATGAGTTTTGGATGGAAATTACTGTTTTATGAACACATATATTTATTCTAGAACAAATAGATCTCACCTTTACAATGGTGTTTCATCTTTCCTTGGTTATAACGGTCATGACATTTGTTATATTTAATAAAAATAATTATCCAAAGAAATACATTAGTAATATTCAGTTATTCATTTTCTACAATAAATCAATATCGTTTTGGATTGTTTCCAAAGAATCTACTTGTTACACAATTTATTTTATGATTTTGACACAGGAATTGTTATTATGCACATAGAAGGCAGCATGCAGGGGCTCAGTGAAGGTGGCGGAGAAGGTGTGTAAGTGTCTGATGGGGTCACACAGCTGATAGAAGGACAGACGCCCGGCCTCATAGTCCAGGTATATCCCCACTGTCTGCACACGAGAATCTGGATTCCATTCTTCTATTTTATTATGTATATTGTTATGTCGTGTTGAAAGTGAGTCAATACAGCTCAGGCTCCATGACTTGTCATTATAACCAATGAATGATGCATTACCATTTATCTTTCTCTCTATACTGTGAGCGGCCACCCCTATCAGCCAATTCTCTGCTTTACTCACATCCACTTCCCAGTAATGTTTCCCAGATGAGAAACTACAGGAGCTTAACACCTGCCGGCCTAGAAACCTCTCTGGGCCAGCTGGTCTGAGCTGACATACATCAGTACCAGATACAGATCTGCGATCCCCTGATACAATAGTATAATTATTGGCTGTCTTTATATCCACTAATATATCTGATTTCTCCATCACTGAGAACTGTCTATATACCTTCAATCCCATCAGATTATCAGAAAAGTGTAAAAGTCCCCTGTGTAACATCTGTGAGATTATTCCCACATCCAGACATCCAGCAGCTCTTACATCACTGATGACATCACCGCTCCTGTGACTGATGACATCACTTTCTGGTTCTTTCTTCAGGACAGCTAATGGATCAGTGATATTACAGATCTCCTCAATGCTACTAATCTTCCTGGACAGCTCGTCCTTCTGTAGTTCCAGCTGTGTGATCAGATTAGAGACTGAGAGTGACATCTGCTCTTCCTGTCTGGAGATCTCACCCAGGACTGCCCTCTCCAGAGTGTCCAACTTCTTCCTGATGTCTCTAAACAGATCAGTGACTCTCTCAGTGACACCGGCGGCTTTTTCCTTCTCCTCTCTCCTGTGACCCTGCAGATGCTGCACTCTCCTCTCAGTTTCCCCTCTCTTAGACTTCAGGGTCTCAGTAACAGCTCTCAGTGTCTCTTTTTTCTTCTCATAGACCACATTCAGAAGCTCCACTTGGTGACCCTGGTGGTCTCCAGCCCAGCAGGATATACAGATAGCAACTGATTCCTTAGAGCAGTAGTACTTCACCATCTCTCTGTGTACGGAGCATTTTCTGCCCTCAAAGGAAACAGTGGGTTCAGTTAAAACATGTTCAGCAGATTTATTGTGTTTGCTCAGATGTTTGTCACAAAACGAAGCCTCACACTGCAGACATGATTTAGTAGCTGGCACAGGAGAGTCACAGTAAGTACAGAAGATCCGGGTCTCCTCCTGCTCTGGATGACTACATAGGAAACTTTCCACAATGTTACTCAGCTTCCTGTTCTTCTCCAGTGCTGGGCGCTCCTGATACTCTGCTCTGCATTCCGGGCAGGAATAGCCCCCAGCCCCCTCCTGTGTATCCAGCACACTCACAATACAGAGCCGGCAGTAGTTGTGCCCACATCTCAGGGATACAGGGTCTATATAAGTGCTCAGGCAGATGGAGCAGATCAGCTCCTCTCTCAGGTCTGCAGACGCCATTCTAGGAAACAGGAAGAAATGAAACTAAACTTTCTCATGATACAGATCAGTACAGAGGGTGGGGCTGAGCAGTAACGTCCACACACAGAGAAGCCAGAGATATGTGGTGAAAGTATGTCTGGCAATGTCTATCTGGGGAGAGAATAGAGCTGTGACATGTATTTAGTGGCCATTTTATTAGTAGGACCCCCCCAAACTTGCCTAATCTCCCAGAACGGCCAAGAGGCTCCCAAAAATTGTGTGGAACTCCCTGCCTCTTTGAAATGTGGACAAATCTCCTTGGGGCTAGGGCACCCGGCCATGGCTGCCAGCTCACCCATTGAAGTGGGCAGCACTGGTGGCCAATGATGCAATTTGCATCATTGTGGGCCAGACCCCCACATAACATTGCAGGTAATCTCAACTTGCATAGTAGGGGGCCAGGGCTATAATGATATAATCACATTGTCAGACCCCTAGACACTCCCACCTTTGCTGAGCCCTACCGATACCAGACCCACATACAGGGATCAGCTAGTAAATAAGGGGATGCATACTTCTATCAGTATGGCAGATTCCCAATGGACGTTTCATAACAGACACACAGACAGCTACATTGTACTCTATGGCTACTGCACAGCAAACTGACTTTTTCCAATGCACCCGGTACACACACACTGGCCTGTGTATTACAGTAATAGTGTCCTGCATTTGCTGCACCCTGTACACATACACTGGCCTGTGTATTACAGTAATAGTGTCCTGCATCTGCTGCACCATGTACACATACACTGTCCTGTGTATTACAGTAATAGCGTCCTGCATTTGCTGCACCCTGTACACATACACTGGCCTGTGTATTACAGTAATAGTGTCCTGCATCTGCTGCACCATGTACACATACACTGGCCTGTGTATTACAGTAATAGTGTCCTGCATTTTCTGCACCTGGTACACATACACTGGCCTGTGTATTACAGTAATAGTGTCCTGCATTTGCTGCACCCTGTACACATACACTGGCCTGTGTATTACAGTAATAGTGTCCTGCATCTGCTGCACCATGTACACATACACTGGCTTGTGTACTACAGTAATAGTGTCCTGCATTTGCTGCACCCAGTACACATACACTGGCCTGTGTATTACACTAATAGTGTCCTGCATTTCCTGCACCCGGTACACATATACTGGCCTGTGCATTACAATAATAGTGTCCTGCATTTCCTGCACCCGGTACACATATACTGGCCTGTGTATTACAGTAATAGTGTCCTGCATTTGCTGCACCCGGTACACATACACTGGCCTGTGTATTACAGTAATAGTGTCCTGCATTTGCTGCACCCGGTACACATACACTGGCCTATGTATTATAGTAATAGTGTCCTGAATTTGCTGCACCCGGTACACATACACTGACCTGTGTATTACAGTAATAGTGTACTGCATTTGCTGCACCCGGTACACATACACTGGCCTGTGTATTACAGTAATAGTGTCCTGCATTTATATGAAAATAAAGGTACAGTGGACAACTGCGCACAAGGGGGCTGCAAAGAAGGATTGACCGTGGGGGGATCACCAACCCCCAATAGATAAGTCACAAACCAAAAAGATTGGGCAACCCTAAAACTCTGCGCACTCCTTATAAAGTAGCACACACCATACAGCAAAGAAACCAATACAATACTATGAATATAGTCTTACTGCCCAAAGGGAATGTTCAATGTGATGGATGCAGTTCTAGTTCTTCTTGTATGGGATCTCGCCGAAAATGGAAAAAGAGAACAAACAAGAAGAAAATAATATAGTATAGTAATTCGTAAAAAGTCTCTCAAATAACACAAATAAGTGGTGATTTCTTCCTCGAAATATGAACAGAAAGGATGATCGTACCGCACTCACGTTCAAAAACTATGACTTCCACATATAAAGGTATCTTTAAATCAGATGGCCTCATCACCACTGTGCAGCATACCAATAGTGAAGTTCACCCATCCAAATGGTGTAGTATAAAGAAGGCGGGCGTACCCCAACTCACACTGATCATAAATTCATAGGCCAATAAAGGTATCTTTGAGCTTCGACACTTCTATTCGTTGTGGTTGATTACTTATCCTCTGTATTTCAGAGTCCTGGCAGCTGATTCAAGTGGAGGGATGGAGAGATCGTAATTATTAGACCCACAGACAGACACAGGGATCCGGATCCCCTGCTCTGTAATTGGGCATCTCCCTTACGGCTGGACTCTGAAATACAGAGGATAAGTCATCAACCACAACGAATAGAAGTGTCGAAGCTCAAAGATACCTTTATTGGCCTATGAATTTATGATCAGTGTGAGTTGGGGTACGCCCGCCTTCTTTATACTACACCATTTGCATGGGTGAACTTCACTATTGGTATGCTGCACAGTGGTGACGAGGCCATCTGATTTAAAGATACCTTTATATGTGGAAGTCATAGTTTTTGAACGTGAGTGCGGTACGATCATCCTTTCTGTTCATATTTAGAGGAAGAAATCACCACTTATTTGTGTTATTTGAGAGACTTTTTACGAATTACTACACTATATTATTTTCTTCTTGTTTGTTCTCTTTTTCCATTTTCGGCGAGATCCCATACAAGAAGAACTAGAACTGCATCCATCACATTGAACATTCCCTTTGGGCAGTAAGACTATATTCATAGTATTGTATTGGTTTCTTTGCTGTATGGTGTGTGCTACTTTATAAGGAGTGCGCAGAGTTTTAGGGTTGCCCAATCTTTTTGGTTAGTGTCCTGCATTTGCTGCACCAGGTATACATACTCTGGCCTGTGTATAACAGTAATAGTGTCCTGCATTTGCTGCACCAGGTATACATACACTGGCCTGTGTATTACAATAATAGTGTCCTGCATTTCCTGCACCCTGTATGTGATACCCCTAGAGGGTACAGTTCAGTTAATATATTTACCCTGTCCTTATGCTAAAGTCAAATGCCAATTTACTTTCTTTAAATGTGCTATTTGTGTTTTGTGTGTACACTGGGGAAGAGGCATGCACAGTATGATTCCATGACAGTTTATGTAAATACCCCATGGTAAACAGTTGAGATGCAAGTTAATGTATTCAAATTGTTTTAATGAAGGGAAAATGCCAGTTTGTGCGTTTATGTGTTTGCACGGCCATATATCCAATGTCCAGTTTATCTGCTTTTGACCTACCCCCCCATGGGGAGACAATGGGACCTGCTGATCACCCTGAATTATGGTGGAGCTGGTGGGCGCGTGGCCGGAGACGGGACAGCCCAGCCGCTTTGAAGGGGAATCCTCCCCCCCCTTGAACTTATATAGGGGACCAGTGAAGAGAGCGTTGCGTGCGGTGAGCGGGAAGCTGACCCGCACGCGACCGCTAGTTTATAAAAGAGACAACAGCGGGGACTGCTGGGTAGTTTTTGCCTGAGGTAAGCGAGTGTAGAGTTAACACTGCGCTTACCCAAGAAAAGGGGGAGAGAGCGGGACTTACCGGGGCTTGTTGAGCCATCCTATGAGCCTCAGTGGAGCAGTAGCGTGGCCGGAGCGGCCATGTAAACAGGAGCCCTTGGCGGAGGAGGTCGCGTCAGCTGGGCACCGCCTCCAGGGCTGCCCTGCTTGTTGACGGACAGTCGGGGAGCAGAGGAGCCGCTGCAGAGGCGTCGCTAAGGGGGAGCAGTCTAAGTAGTGGAGCCGCCCTGCATCCTTCCCCCCCTTGTATATTGAGTGCCAGCCGGGTGGAGCTGCCGCGGAGGAGGGGACAGCATTGCAGTGCCAGCCGGAGGTTGTGGAGAACCGGACGGGGGAGTGAACAATAAAGGAGGAGCAGTGAGTACCATTAACCACCCCCAATACACCCTCAGGCAGCCAGAATACCCCCCCAACTCAGTAAAAGGAAACACTGCATCTGTAACAGCAGGGTGGAAAGATTATAGACAGCCTAAGTCCCCATTGACTTTGAGACACTGTAAACCTCTAGGAAAGTGAGCTAAAATCCAGTCAGAGACTCTAGTCTCGGGGACAGTTCTCTCTTCTTCAGGATAATCTAGATACAGCAGGAGGCAAAGCTCAGTAAAGTGACAGTTTTTTCCCTTTTCTAACCAGGACATACAGTTTGCATTGTTATTTAGCCAACTGAAAGGAATTGTGAAAGGCAGTGCATGTAATAAGCAGCAAGCAACCCTATCATCAGTCAGGATGTCACGGCCAGGGTATTTCAGCATGGCGCTAGGCGAGTGTTACCTGTGAGGTCATTGTGGCGCGGGCTGTCTGGTGGCGGAGCTGGTGTCTGGCGGGGGGCTTTGGCTGCACGCGTTGTTGTGCGGGCCTGTTGTCACTCTGCGCTGGTAAGGCCTGGCGGCGTTTCCATTCCGTTTGGCATGGGCGCTGCCATCTTGCCTTCTGGCCATGTGATGCGGCTGGCCAATCCTGGTGAGTCACATGTTCCCTCCAGCCAGTAACAGCACGGCATGGGGTATTTAGGAAGGGTCAGTGCCTTCCTTCTTTGCCAGTGCAACGTGTATCTCAGCCTAGCTGAGAGGGAGTTCTCTGTGCTTTCCTGTTCCTGTGAATCCGCTGTCTGCCAGTCTGCCTGTCAGCTCCTAGTTCACACTGGACTACCCCGCTACCTCCATCACCCTTGCCCCTACCTGAGTGCCTGAGCCTGCTGACATCCTGCACTTCAGTTCACTATCTGAAAACCTGGCTTGTTTATTTTCAGTTTCACTACCTGCACACCTGGACTGCTCTAATTGTTTCTACCTGGACATTAACCCTTTTGCTCCCACCACAGAACTCTTGTGCACATTTATATTTTCCTGGACTTTTATTTACTGCCACATTATATGTCCACTCGAGCACTTATTAAAAATCCTAGTTTTATTTACAAATCTGCTTCTGTGATCGCTCCTGCTACCACCCCGGTTCCACAAATAACCCAGAACGTAACAGTTTGCACTGGCCCCATGGAGCCGGCCACAGATCAGGAGTCAGGAGTGGATTTGTTCAGGTGCATTTCTGGTCGATTAGAAAATCTGGAAAACATGCAGCATCAGATGGCTAAATTTCTGCAAGAGATGTCCAAGCGACAGGATAGTTTGCAAACTTCCTTTTCTACCCCTGAAATACCAGCAACTACATCCGCATCAGCGTCTGGGAATACAGGAGGCAGATCATCTCCCCGCTTACGTCTTCCTTTACCAAATAAATTTGACGGCAATCCTAAACTCTGCCGAGGATTCCTAAATCAGTGTGACATACATTTTACCCTGCAGCCTGACAACTTTCCAACTGCAAGAACTAAAGTGGCTTATATAGTCTCTCTGTTATCCGGCCAGGCCTTGGAATGGGCTTCCCCACTCTGGGAGCGCTCAGATCCACTGCTGGATAATTACGCAGGCTTTGTGTCATCCTTCAGGAGGATTTTCGATGAACCTGGGCGTACTGTATCAGCATCATCAAACATCATGACACTGAGACAAGGGGTCCATCCTGTCAGTCAATATGCCGTGCAATTTCAAATTTTAGCATCAGAGCTCAAATGGAATGAGGAAGCCCTCACCTCGACCTTCTGGCATGGGTTGTCAGACCGACTAAAGGATGATCTAGTCACTCGAGAGCTTCCTACTAATCTGAACGACATGATTTCATTGTGTATCAAAGTTGACCTACGCTTCAGGGAACGTCAGGCTGAAAAAAACAGAACTGACCGGCAAAGGTCATTTACCCCCTCCATTTCTACCCGTCCCATTCCTTCTCCCACTGAAGAGGAGCCTATGCAGATGAATCATACACACCTCTCCAAAGAAGAACGGCAGAGAAGAATGCAAAAGAACCTCTGTCTGTACTGCGGAGAGTCTGGTCACCTGCTGATTTCCTGTCCCCGTAAACCGGGAAATGCCAAATCCTAACTGACCCTGGAGACATCAAGTTAGGAGTTATGAACCCGTCTCCAAAAATTAAAGATTTCACGATTACCCTAGCCTTGGATCTTAAACCCAAACCTGTCTTTGCTACTGCTCTAATCGACTCAGGAGCAGCCGGAAATTTCATAACGTCTAGTTTCATTGATAAATTTCAGATACCTTGTTTGACTCTCAACCATGCTATCTCTCTGACCTCGATAGATGGACGCCCTCTGACTAACGGGATAGTCACCAAAGAGACTCAACCTGTATTGGTCCGAATTGGGGCACTTCATTCTGAGTCCTTAAAATTCCTGGTGATATCAGAGGCCTCTCAAGAAATTGTTCTTGGTCTACCCTGGTTACGTAAACATAATCCCAGGATTGATTGGAGTTCTATGCAGATTCTGTCATGGGGTATGGACTGTCAGAAATCCTGTCTTCCAAAAATTCGACCTGTGAGAAAGACAGTTTCATTAGTTTCTTCTGCCATTCCCAAGGAATATCAGATGTTTGCTGACGTTTTTTCTGAACAACAAGCAAATATCTTACCCCCTCATAGGGAGTGGGACTGTCCAATTGAATTGATACCTGATAAGATGCCACCTCGTGGTCGTACCTATCCGCTGTCCTTGCCTGAGACTCAAGCCATGACCGAGTACATCCGGGACAACCTGGCAAAGGGGTTCATCCGCCCCTCTACTTCCCCTGCCGGAGCTGGGTTTTTCTTCATTGGCAAGAAGGACGGTGGTCTAAGACCATGTATCGATTATCGAGGCCTTAATGACATTACTGTAAAAAATCGATACCCTCTTCCCCTGATTACTGAGTTGTTTGATAGGGTCAAGGGCTCTGTCATTTTTTCTAAATTAGATCTAAGAGGGGCTTACAACCTCATTCGTATCCGAGCTGGCGATGAATGGAAGACCGCTTTTAATACCAGAGATGGACATTTCGAGTATTTGGTAATGCCTTTTGGATTATGTAACGCCCCTGCTGTCTTTCAAAGTTTCGTTAATGAGATTTTCCGGGATCTGTTATATGTTTCGGTTGTTGTCTATCTGGATGACATACTGATTTTTTCACCCTCTGTGGCTAAACATCAAGAACATGTTAAGGAGGTCCTGACCCATTTGAGAGAAAACCACCTTTACTGCAAACTGGAGAAGTGCGTCTTTGGAGTGCCCAGTGTACCTTTTCTCGGCTATGTAATATCTGGCTCCAGTTTAGAAATGTACCCCAAGAAGGTACAAGCAATTCTGGATTGGACCCGACCTCAGACACTGAAGGCCATCCAGAGATTGTTGGGCTTCGCCAATTATTATAGACGCTTCATTAAGGGATTTTCTACACTGCTGGCTCCCATTACAGCCTTGACCCGCAAAGGTGCTAATCCTGCCCAATGGTCACCTGAGGCAGAGTCTGCCTTTCATCTTCTAAAACAGGCCTTCATCTCAGCACCAGTCCTTCGACAACCAGATCTGGACAGGCCTTTTTTGTTGGAAGTAGATGCATCATCTGAAGCTGTGGGAGCAGTCTTGTCTCAACGTTATGAGGACAACCGAGTCCATCCGTGTGGGTTCTTTTCTAAAAAATTCTCTCCTGCCGAAAGGAACTACGCCATAGGTGAGCAAGAACTACTAGCTGTAAAGTTGGCGTTGAAAGAATGGAGATATTTGCTAGAAGGTGCCAAGTTTCCATTTACTGTATTTACGGACCATAGAAATCTCCTATTTCTCAAAAACCTCCAATGTGTGAGTCCTCGTTTGGCCCACTGGGCAATATTCTTTGCCAGGTTTCAGTTCACCCTGACCTTTCGGTCTGGAGCACTTAATCAGAAGGCTGATGCCCTATCGAGATCTCTCCTCTGTGATGATCAATCTGAAAATCAAAGCAATACCCCTGTCTTGGAATCAAGAGTTTTCGCCGCATTACAACTTCAGCCTCCTACGGGAAAATCATTTGTGGCCCCGGAATTAAGGAAGCAGCTTCTCACTTGGGCACATTCCTCTCACTTCGCAGGGCACTCAGGCACTCGGAAGACCTTGGAGTTCCTGAAAAGACACTATTGGTGGCCTTCTATGAAGACAGACATAATGGAGTTTATCTCTTCCTGCTCCTCCTGTGCCCAACATAAATCATCACGACAAGCTCCAGCTGGGGAATTGCTTCCATTACCTACTCCATCACGTCCATGGACGCATCTCTCCATGGATTTTGTCACAGACCTGCCAGTCTCTCAAGGTTTCAACACTATCTGGGTTGTAATAGACCGATTTTCTAAGATGGTCCACTATATACCGTTGAAGAAGTTACCTTCTGCCCCTGACCTGGCACAGTTGTTTGTCCAACACATATTTCGTCTACACGGCCTTCCTGCTGAAATTGTCTCTGACCGTGGTGTGCAGTTTACTGCAAAATTCTGGAGGGCTTTGTGTTCTGTTCTTCAAGTGAAGTTAAACTTTTCCACGGTCTACCATCCGCAAAGCAACGGCTCCACCGAGAGAGTTAATCAAGATCTAGAGACTTTCTTAAGAATTTTTATGTCATCTTCCCAGGACAATTGGGCTGCCTTGCTGCCGTGGGCTGAGTTTGCACATAATGCTTCCTACCACTCGTCAACTAACCAAACGCCATTTCAGGTTGTATATGGCCTTCATCCTCGTGTTCCCGAATTCCAAAGCCTGCCTGTTTTCGATGTTCCGGCCGTGGAGGACACGGTGCAGAATTTTGCTGCCATCTGGACTCAAGTACGGTCTGATTTGTTGAAGGCATCCTCTCGCTATAAGACCCAGGCCGATAAGAAGCGTAGAATAGTTCCACGCATGCAAGTTGGAAGCCAGGTCTGGTTATCCACCCGGAATCTTCGTCTGAGGGTTCCTTCTATGAAATTTGCACCACGCTTCATCGGTCCCTTCTCCATAACAGAAGTCATTAATCCAGTGGCCTATCATCTACAGTTACCCCCATACCTAAAAATCCCTAATTCCTTCCATATTTCCTTATTGAAGCCCCTGGTCCTGAATAAATTCCATAGTGCTCTACCTGCTTCTCCTCGAGTCCAGACGGAGAGAGGAGTTGAGTTTGAGGTCGCCCAGATCTTGGACTCTCGTCTACGCAGAGGTCATCTACAGTATTTGCTGGACTGGAAAGGTTACGGTCCAGAGGAACGTTGCTGGACCGATGCTCGTGATGTCCACGCTCCCACGCTCATCAGGAGATTCCATTCTGCCCATCCGGAGAAGCCTAGTGAGTGTCCTGAGGCCACCCCAAAAGGGGGGGTACTGTCACGGCCAGGGTATTTCAGCATGGCGCTAGGCGAGTGTTACCTGTGAGGTCATTGTGGCGCGGGCTGTCTGGTGGCGGAGCTGGTGTCTGGCGGGGGGCTTTGGCTGCACGCGTTGTTGTGCGGGCCTGTTGTCACTCTGCGCTGGTAAGGCCTGGCGGCGTCTCCATTCCGTTTGGCATGGGCGCTGCCATCTTGCCTTCTGGCCATGTGATGCGGCTGGCCAATCCTGGTGAGTCACATGTTCCCTCCAGCCAGTAACAGCACGGCATGGGGTATTTAGGAAGGGTCAGTGCCTTCCTTCTTTGCCAGTGCAACGTGTATCTCAGCCTAGCTGAGAGGGAGTTCTCTGTGCTTTCCTGTTCCTGTGAATCCGCTGTCTGCCAGTCTGCCTGTCAGCTCCTAGTTCCCACTGGACTACCCCGCTACCTCCATCACCCTTGCCCATACCTGAGTGCCTGAGCCTGCTGACATCCTGCACTTCAGTTCACTATCTGAAAACCTGGCTTGTTTATTTTCAGTTTCACTACCTGCACACCAGGACTGCTCTAATTGTTTCTACCTGGACATTAACCCTTTTGCTCCCACCACAGAACTCTTGTGCACATTTATATTTTCCTGGACTTTTATTTACTGCCACATTATATGTCCACTCGAGCACTTATTAAAAATCCTAGTTTTATTTACAAATCTGCTTCTGTGATCGCTCCTGCTACCACCCCGGGTCCACAAATAACCCAGAACGTAACACAGGAAACCGAGAGTGTAGCCAGGATTAATCGCTGCAATTACTATTCAACAGACAGGATTAGAGTGTAGCTACCCAGGTCTCACCAAACAGAACTTCAAAGCATAAACTGGCCGTGACAGCGCGGAATTCTTCGTACAAAAAGGTTCACAGCACAAACTTGAATGTCTCATAAGAATAGAGATAGTGCACAAAACACATAGCAGTGCAGCACTGTGTATTAAATAAGGATTACGTAATCCCTTCCTCCATTAAATTAACCACCAACCCGGGCAACGTTGAACTAGAACAATACATTACCTTAGTCAGGTGCACCTGAGAAAAAGTTATTAATGTGGTTTGGGATCAACCATTGCACAGTAACGTGATATTGTATGCTCAGTCGTGTATAACCCATTACTCCCATAGGTGGGTCGAGTATCCTGTGTTCCAGAATTAATAAATATAACTCGGACCAGAGTGTATTCAATTCTCTCAGAAAAGTGTCCATTACAATGTCTTTGGGATGTATTAATGTACTGAATTGTATATTATCGTTCTATTCTATTGAATGCAATTGTTTTGTTTGAAGATTATTAAAATAAATTTGGGCTGAAACTTTAAAGTGAGTTTACACCTTGGGAGTCAGAGTCATCTCGCAAGCGAACAGGACTACCGAACAAATTGGTAAGCAAATCGGCTAAAGAAAGCCTCATCACACTACGCAATTTCAGCCTTAGAAAATAAGTGCTTATTACATGTATACATACACTGGCCTGTGTATTACAGTAATAGTGTCTTGTATTTTCTGCACCGAGTATACATACACTGGCCTGTGTATTACAGTAATAGTGTCTTGTATTTTCTGCACCGAGTATACATACACTGGACTGTGTATTACAGTAATAGTGTCCTGCATTTCCTGCACTTGGTACACATACACTGATCTGTGTATTACAGTAATAGTGTCCTGCATTTGCTGCATCTGGTACACATACACAGGCCTGTGCATTACAGGAGTAAATAACAGTATATTATATAAATGGGACAGTGACCACTTCAGGGGTGTCACATGTGTTTCAGGCTCTGGGGCTGCCAAACTATACATTATCATTTTCCATTCACTACCATGACCAGTTGGCTCATGTGCCAGCAAATCTAACTCAGAGGCAGGGTGGCATACAGAGACCAGCTGTATAATATAGTACTCCTCTTACCCAGAGGCAGGGTGGCACACAGAGACCAGTTGCATAATATAGTGCTCCTCTTACCCAGAGGCAGGGTGGTACACAGAGACCAGCTGCATAATATAGTGCTCCTCTTATGCAAAGGCAGGGTGGCACACAGATTATCTGCTTAATACAGTGCACCTCTTACCAATGGGCAGGGTGGCACACAGGGACCAGTTGCATAATATAGTGCTCCTCTTACTCAGAGGCAGGGTGGCAAACAGATTAGCTGCTTAATACAGTGCAACTCTTACCCATGGGCAGGGTGGCACATAGAGACCAGCTAACTAATCTAGTTCTCCTCTTACCCAGAGGCAGGGAAGCACACAGAGACCAGATGCATATTATAGTGATCCGCTTACCCATGGGAAGGGTGGGACACACAGACCAGCTGCATAATATAGTGCTGCTCTTATGCAAAGGCAGGGTGGCACACAGATTAACTGCTTAATACAGTGCACCTCTTACACATGGGCAGGGTGGCACACAGTGACCAGTTGCATAATATAGTGTTCCTCTTACCCAGAGGCAGGGTGGCACACAGATACCAGCCGCATAATATAGTGCTCCACTAACCCATGGGCAGGGTGGCACACACAAAGAAAAGCTGCATAATATATTGCTCCTCTTATCAAAAGGCAGGGTGGCACACAGAGACCAGCTGCATAATATAGTGCTCCTCTTACCCAGAGGCAGGGTGGCACACACAGACCAGCTGCATAATATAGTCCTCCTCTTACCCATGGGAAGGGTGGCACACAGAGACTAGCTGACTAATCTACTTCTCCTATTACCCAGAGGTAGAGTAGCACACAGATACCAGCTACATAATATACTGCTCCTCTTACCCAGAGGCAGGGTGGCACACAGAGACCAGCCGCATAATATAGTGCTCCTCTTACCTAGAGGCAGGGTGGCACACAGAGACCAGCCACATAATATAGTGCTCCTCTTATCCAGAGGCACGGTGGCACACAGAGACCAGCCGCATAATATAGTGCTCCTCTTACCCAGAGACAGGGTGGCACACAGAGACCAGCCGCATAATATAGTGCTCCTCTTAACCAGAGGCCGGGTGGCACACAGAGACCAGCTGCATAATATAGTGCTCCTCTTACCCAGAGGCAGGGTGGCACACACAGACCAGCTGAATAATATAGTGCTCCTCTTTCCCAGAGGCAGGGTGGCACACACAGACTAGCTGCATAATATAGTGCTCCTCTTACCCAGATGCAGGGTGGCACACACAGACCAGCTGCATGACATAGTGCTCCTCTTACCCAGAGGCAGGGTGGCACACACAGACCAGCTGCATGATATAGTGCTCCTCTTACCCAGAGGCAGGGTGGCACACACAGACCAGCTGCATGATATAGTGCTCCTCTTACCCAGAGGCAGGGTGGCACACACAGACCAGCTGCTTGATACAGTGCTCCTCTTATCCAGAGGCAGGGAGGCACACACAGACCAGCTGCATGATATAGTGATTCTCTTACCCAGAGGCAGGGTGGCACACACAGACCAGCTGCATGATATAGTGCTCCTCTTACCCAGAGGCAGGGTGGCACACAGAGACCAGCTGCATGATAAAGTGCTCCTCTTACCCAGAGACAGGGTGGCACACAGAGACCAGCTGCATAATATAGTACTCCTCTTACCCATGGGCAGGGTGGCACACAGAGACCAGCTGCATAATATAGTACTCCTCTTACCCATGGGCAGGGTGGCACACAGATACCAGCTACATAAAATACTGCTCCTCTTACCCAGTGGCAGGGTGGCACACAGAGACCAGCCGCATAACATAGTGCTCCTCTTACCAAGAGGAAGGGTGGCACACAGAGACCAGCCACATAATATAGTGCTCCTCTTATCCAGAGGCAGGGTGGCATACACAGACCAGCTGCATAATATAGTGCTCCTTTTACCCAGGGGCAGGGTGGTACACACAGAGCAGCTGCATAATACAGTGCTCCTCTTACCCAGAGACAGGGTTGCACACAGAGACCAGCCGCATAATATAGTGCTCCTCTTATCCAGAGGCCGGGTGGCACACAGAGACCAGCTGCATAATATAGTGCTCCTCTTACCCAGAGGCAGGGTGTCACACACAGACCAGCTGCATAATATAGTGCTTCTCTTACCCAGAGGCAGGGTGGTACACAGACCAGCTGCATGATATAGTGCTCCTCTTACCCAGAGGCAGGGTGGCACACACAGACCAGCTGCATGATACAGTGCTCCTCTTACCCAGAGGCAGGGTGGCACACACAGACCAGCTGCATGATATAGTGCACCTCTTACCCAGAGGCAGGGTGTCACACACAGACCAGCTGCATAATATAGTGCTTCTCTTACCCAGAGGCAGGGTGGCACACACAGACCAGCTGCATAAGATAGTGATCCTCTTACCCAGAGGCAGGGTGGTACACAGACCAGCTGCATGATATACTGCTCCTCTTACCCAGAGACAGGGTGGCACACAGAGACCAGCTGCATAATATAGTGCTCCTCTTACCCATGGGCAGGGTGGCACACAGAGACTAGCTGACTAATCTAGTTCTCCTATTACCCAGAGGCAGAGTAGCACACAGATACCAGCCACATAATATACTGCTCCTCTAACCCAGAGGCAGGGTGGCACACAGAGACTAGCCGCATAATATAGTGCTCCTTTTATCCAGAGGCAGGGTGGCACACAGAGACCAGCTGCATAATATAGTGCTCCTATTACCCAGAGGCAGGGTGGCACTCACAGACCAGCTGCATAATATAGTGCTCCTCTTACCCAGAGACAGGGTGGCAAACAGAGACCAGCCGCATAATATAGTGCTCCTTTTATCCAGGGGCCGGGTGGCACATAGAGACCAGCTGCATAATATAGTGCTCCTCTTACCCAGAGGCAGGGTGGCACACACAGACCAGCTGCATAATATAGTGCTCCTCTTACCCAGAGGCAGGGTGGAACACAGAGACCAGCTGCATAATATAGTGCTCCTCTTACCCAGAGGCAGGGTGGCACACACAGACCGGCTGCATGATACAGTGCTCCTCTTACCCAGAGGCAGGGTGGCACACACAGACCAGCTGCATGATATAGTGCTCCTCTTACCCAGAGGCAGGGTGGCACACAGAGACCAGCTGCATGATATAGTGCTCCTCTTACCCAGAGACAGGGTGGCACACACAGACCAGCTGCATAATATAGTGCTCCTCTTATCCAGAGGCCGGGTGGCACACAGAGACCAGCCGCATAATATAGTGCTCCTCTTATCCAGAGGCCGGGTGGCACACAGAGACCAGCCGCATAAAATAGTGCTCCTATTACCCAGAGGCAGGGTGGCACACACAGACCAGCTGTATAATATAGTGCTCCTCTTACCCAGAGGCAGGGTGGCACACATAGACCAGCTGCATAATATAGTGCTCCTCTTACCCAGAGGCACGGTGGCACACACAGACCAGCTGCATGATACAGTGCTCCTCTTACCCAGAGGCAGGGTGGTACACACAGACCAGCTGCATGATATAGTGCTCTTCTTACCCAGAGGCAGGGTGGCAGACACAGACCAGCTGCATGATATAGTGCTCCTCTTACCCAGAGGCAGGGTGGCACACAGAGACCAGCTGCATGATATAGTGCTCCTCTTTCCCAGAGGCAGGGTGGCACACAGAGACCAGCTGCATGATATAGTGCTCCTCTTACCCAGAGGCACGGTGGCACACAGAGACCAGCTGCATGATGTAGTGATTCTCTTACCCAGAGGCAGGGTGGCACACACAGACCAGCTGCATGATATAGTGCTCCTCTTACCCAGAGGCAGGGTGACACACACAGACCAGCTGCATGATACAGTGCTCCTCTTACCCAGAGGCAGGGTGGTACACACAGACCAGCTGCATGATATAGTGCTCTTCTTACCCAGAGGCAGGGTGGCAGACACAGACCAGCTGCATGATATAGTGCTCCTCTTACCCAGAGGCAGGGTGGCACACAGAGACCAGCTGCATGATATAGTGCTCCTCTTTCCCAGAGGCAGGGTGGCACACAGAGACCAGCTGCATGATATAGTGCTCCTCTTACCCAGAGGCAGGGTGGCACACATAGACCAGCTGCATGATGTAGTGATTCTCTTACCCAGAGGCAGGGTGGCACACACAGACCAGCTGCATGATATAGTGCTCCTCTTACCCAGAGACAGGGTCACAGACCAGCTGTATAATATAGTGCTCCTCTTACCCAGAGGCAGGGTGGTACACAGAGACCAGCTGCATAATATAGTGCTCCTCTTACCAAGAGACAGGGTGGCACACAGAGACCAGCTGCATGATATAGTGCTCCTCTTACCAAGAGGCAGGGTGGCACACAGAGACCAGCTGCATAATATAGTGCTCCTCTTACCCAGAGACAGGGTGGCACACAGAGACCAGCCACATAATATAGTGCTCCTCTTACCCAGAGGCAGGGTGGCACACAGAGACCAGCTGCATTATATAGTGCTCCTCTTACCCAGAGGCAGGGTGGCACACAGAGACCAGCTGCATAATATAGTGCTCCTCTTACCCAGAGGCAGGGTGGCACACACAGACCAGCTGCATGATATAGTGATTCTCTTACCCAGAGGCAGAGGGGCACACAGAGACCAGCTGCATAATATAGTGCTCCTCTTACCCAGAGGCAGGGTGGCACACAGAGACCAGCTGCATAATATAGTGCTCCTCTTACCCAGAGGCAGGGTGGAACACAGAGACCAGCTGCATAATATAGTGCTCCTCTTACCCAGAGGCAGGGTGGCACACACAGACCGGCTGCATGATACAGTGCTCCTCTTACCCAGAGGCAGGGTGGCACACACAGACCAGCTGCATGATATAGTGCTCCTCTTACCCAGAGGCAGGGTGGCACACAGAGACCAGCTGCATGATATAGTGCTCCTCTTACCCAGAGACAGGGTGGCACACACAGACCAGCTGCATAATATAGTGCTCCTCTTATCCAGAGGCCGGGTGGCACACAGAGACCAGCCGCATAATATAGTGCTCCTCTTATCCAGAGGCCGGGTGGCACACAGAGACCAGCCGCATAAAATAGTGCTCCTATTACCCAGAGGCAGGGTGGCACACACAGACCAGCTGTATAATATAGTGCTCCTCTTACCCAGAGGCAGGGTGGCACACATAGACCAGCTGCATAATATAGTGCTCCTCTTACCCAGAGGCACGGTGGCACACACAGACCAGCTGCATGATATAGTGCTCCTCTTACCCAGAGGCAGGGTGGCACACACAGACCAGCTGCATGATACAGTGCTCCTCTTACCCAGAGGCAGGGTGGTACACACAGACCAGCTGCATGATATAGTGCTCTTCTTACCCAGAGGCAGGGTGGCAGACACAGACCAGCTGCATGATATAGTGCTCCTCTTACCCAGAGGCAGGGTGGCACACAGAGACCAGCTGCATAATATAGTGCTCCTCTTACCCAGAGACAGGGTGGCACACAGAGACCAGCTGCATAATATAGTACTCCTCTTACCCATGGGCAGGGTGGCACACAGATACCAGCTACATAAAATACTGCTCCTCTTACCCAGTGGCAGGGTGGCACACAGAGACCAGCCGCATAACATAGTGCTCCTCTTACCAAGAGGAAGGGTGGCACACAGAGACCAGCCACATAATATAGTGCTCCTCTTATCCAGAGGCAGGGTGGCATACACAGACCAGCTGCATAATATAGTGCTCCTTTTACCCAGGGGCAGGGTGGTACACACAGAGCAGCTGCATAATACAGTGCTCCTCTTACCCAGAGACAGGGTGGCACACAGAGACCAGCCGCATAATATAGTGCTCCTCTTATCCAGAGGCCGGGTGGCACACAGAGACCAGCTGCATAATATAGTGCTCCTCTTACCCAGAGGCAGGGTGTCACACACAGACCAGCTGCATAATATAGTGCTTCTCTTACCCAGAGGCAGGGTGGCACACACAGACCAGCTGCATAATATAGTGCTCCTCTTACCCAGAGGCAGGGTGGTACACAGACCAGCTGCATGATATAGTGCTCCTCTTACCCAGAGGCAGGGTGGCACACACAGACCAGCTGCATGATACAGTGCTCCTCTTACCCAGAGGCAGGGTGGCACACACAGACCAGCTGCATGATATAGTGCACCTCTTACCCAGAGGCAGGGTGTCACACACAGACCAGCTGCATAATATAGTGCTTCTCTTACCCAGAGGCAGGGTGGCACACACAGACCAGCTGCATAATATAGTGATCCTCTTACCCAGAGGCAGGGTGGTACACAGAACAGCTGCATGATATAGTGCTCCTCTTACCCAGAGACAGGGTGGCACACAGAGACCAGCTGCATAATATAGTGCTCCTCTTACCCATGGGCAGGGTGGCACACAGAGACTAGCTGACTAATCTAGTTCTCCTATTACCCAGAGGCAGAGTAGCACACAGATACCAGCCACATAATATACTGCTCCTCTAACCCAGAGGCAGGGTGGCACACAGAGACTAGCCGCTTAATATAGTGCTCCTTTTATCCAGAGGCAGGGTGGCACACAGAGACCAGCTGCATAATATAGTGCTCCTATTACCCAGAGGCAGGGTGGCACTCACAGACCAGCTGCATAATATAGTGCTCCTCTTACCCAGAGACAGGGTGGCACACAGAGACCAGCCGCATAATATAGTGCTCCTTTTATCCAGGGGCCGGGTGGCACATAGAGACCAGCTGCATAATATAGTGCTCCTCTTACCCAGAGGCAGGGTGGCACACACAGACCAGCTGCATAATATAGTGCTCCTCTTACCCAGAGGCAGGGTGGAACACAGAGACCAGCTGCATAATATAGTGCTCCTCTTACCCAGAGGCAGGGTGGCACACACAGACCGGCTGCATGATACAGTGCTCCTCTTACCCAGAGGCAGGGTGGCACACAGAGACCAGCTGCATGATAAAGTGCTCCTCTTACCCAGAGACAGGGTGGCACACAGAGACCAGCTGCATAATATAGTGCTCCTCTTACCCAGAGACAGGGTCGCACACAGAGACCAGCTGCATAATATAGTACTCCTCTTACCCATGGGCAGGGTGGCACACAGATACCAGCTACATAAAATACTGCTCCTCTTACCCAGTGGCAGGGTGGCACACAGAGACCAGCCGCATAACATAGTGCTCCTCTTACCAAGAGGAAGGGTGGCACACAGAGACCAGCCACATAATATAGTGCTCCTCTTATCCAGAGGCAGGGTGGCATACACAGACCAGCTGCATAATATAGTGCTCCTCTTACCCAGAGGCAGGGTGGCACACACAGACCAGCTGCATAATATAGTGCTCCTCTTACCCAGAGGCAGGGTGGTACACAGACCAGCTGCATGATATAGTGCTCCTCTTACCCAGAGGCAGGGTGGCACACACAGACCAGCTGCATGATACAGTGCTCCTCTTACCCAGAGGCAGGGTGGCACACACAGACCAGCTGCATGATATAGTGCACCTCTTACCCAGAGGCAGGGTGTCACACACAGACCAGCTGCATAATATAGTGCTTCTCTTACCCAGAGGCAGGGTGGCACACACAGACCAGCTGCATAATATAGTGATCCTCTTACCCAGAGGCAGGGTGGTACACAGACCAGCTGCATGATATAGTGCTCCTCTTACCCAGAGACAGGGTGGCACACAGAGACCAGCTGCATAATATAGTGCTCCTCTTACCCATGGGCAGGGTGGCACACAGAGACTAGCTGACTAATCTAGTTCTCCTATTACCCAGAGGCAGAGTAGCACACAGATACCAGCCACATAATATACTGCTCCTCTAACCCAGAGGCAGGGTGGCACACAGCGACTAGCCGCATAATATAGTGCTCCTTTTATCCAGAGGCAGGGTGGCACAGAGACCAGCTGCATAATATAGTGCTCCTATTACCCAGAGGCAGGGTGGCACTCACAGACCAGCTGCATAATATAGTGCTCCTCTTACCCAGAGGCAGGGTGGTACACAGACCAGCTGCATGATATAGTGCTCCTCTTACCCAGAGACAGGGTGGCACACAGAGACCAGCTGCATAATATAGTGCTCCTCTTACCCATGGGCAGGGTGGCACACAGAGACTAGCTGACTAATCTAGTTCTCCTATTACCCAGAGGCAGAGTAGCACACAGATACCAGCCACATAATATACTGCTCCTCTAACCCAGAGGCAGGGTGGCACACAGAGACTAGCCGCATAATATAGTGCTCCTTTTATCCAGAGGCAGGGTGGCACACAGAGACCAGCTGCATAATATAGTGCTCCTATTACCCAGAGGCAGGGTGGCACTCACAGACCAGCTGCATAATATAGTGCTCCTCTTACCCAGAGACAGGGTGGCACACAGAGACCAGCCGCATAATATAGTGCTCCTTTTATCCAGGGGCCGGGTGGCACATAGAGACCAGCTGCATAATATAGTGCTCCTCTTACCCAGAGGCAGGGTGGCACACACAGACCAGCTGCATAATATAGTGCTCCTCTTACCCAGAGGCAGGGTGGCACACAGAGACCAGCTGCATGATATAGTGCTCCTCTTACCCAGAGGCAGGGTGGCACACAGAGACCAGCTGCATGATATAGTGCTCCTCTTACCCAGAGACAGGGTGGCACACACAGACCAGCTGCATAATATAGTGCTCCTCTTATCCAGAGGCCGGGTGGCACACAGAGACCAGCCGCATAATATAGTGCTCCTCTTATCCAGAGGCCGGGTGGCACACAGAGACCAGCCGCATAAAATAGTGCTCCTATTACCCAGAGGCAGGGTGGCACACACAGACCAGCTGTATAATATAGTGCTCCTCTTACCCAGAGGCAGGGTGGCACACATAGACCAGCTGCATAATATAGTGCTCCTCTTACCCAGAGGCACGGTGGCACACACAGACCAGCTGCATGATACAGTGCTCCTCTTACCCAGAGGCAGGGTGGTACACACAGACCAGCTGCATGATATAGTGCTCTTCTTACCCAGAGGCAGGGTGGCAGACACAGACCAGCTGCATGATATAGTGCTCCTCTTACCCAGAGGCAGGGTGGCACACAGAGACCAGCTGCATGATATAGTGCTCCTCTTTCCCAGAGGCAGGGTGGCACACAGAGACCAGCTGCATGATATAGTGCTCCTCTTACCCAGAGGCAGGGTGGCACACAGAGACCAGCTGCATGATGTAGTGATTCTCTTACCCAGAGGCAGGGTGGCACACACAGACCAGCTGCATGATATAGTGCTCCTCTTACCCAGAGGCAGGGTGACACACACAGACCAGCTGCATGATACAGTGCTCCTCTTACCCAGAGGCAGGGTGGTACACACAGACCAGCTGCATGATATAGTGCTCTTCTTACCCAGAGGCAGGGTGGCAGACACAGACCAGCTGCATGATATAGTGCTCCTCTTACCCAGAGGCAGGGTGGCACACAGAGACCAGCTGCATGATATAGTGCTCCTCTTTCCCAGAGGCAGGGTGGCACACAGAGACCAGCTGCATGATATAGTGCTCCTCTTACCCAGAGGCAGGGTGGCACACATAGACCAGCTGCATGATGTAGTGATTCTCTTACCCAGAGGCAGGGTGGCACACACAGACCAGCTGCATGATATAGTGCTCCTCTTACCCAGAGACAGGGTCACAGACCAGCTGTATAATATAGTGCTCCTCTTACCCAGAGGCAGGGTGGTACACAGAGACCAGCTGCATAATATAGTGCTCCTCTTACCAAGAGACAGGGTGGCACACAGAGACCAGCTGCATGATATAGTGCTCCTCTTACCAAGAGGCAGGGTGGCACACAGAGACCAGCTGCATAATATAGTGCTCCTCTTACCCAGAGACAGGGTGGCACACAGAGACCAGCCACATAATATAGTGCTCCTCTTACCCAGAGGCAGGGTGGCACACAGAGACCAGCTGCATTATATAGTGCTCCTCTTACCCAGAGGCAGGGTGGCACACAGAGACCAGCTGCATAATATAGTGCTCCTCTTACCCAGAGGCAGGGTGGCACACACAGACCAGCTGCATGATATAGTGATTCTCTTACCCAGAGGCAGAGGGGCACACAGAGACCAGCTGCATAATATAGTGCTCCTCTTACCCAGAGGCAGGGTGGCACACAGAGACCAGCTGCATAATATAGTGCTCCTCTTACCCAGAGGCAGGGTGGAACACAGAGACCAGCTGCATAATATAGTGCTCCTCTTACCCAGAGGCAGGGTGGCACACACAGACCGGCTGCATGATACAGTGCTCCTCTTACCCAGAGGCAGGGTGGCACACACAGACCAGCTGCATGATATAGTGCTCCTCTTACCCAGAGGCAGGGTGGCACACAGAGACCAGCTGCATGATATAGTGCTCCTCTTACCCAGAGACAGGGTGGCACACAGACCAGCTGCATAATATAGTGCTCCTCTTATCCAGAGGCCGGGTGGCACACAGAGACCAGCCGCATAATATAGTGCTCCTCTTATCCAGAGGCCGGGTGGCACACAGAGACCAGCCGCATAAAATAGTGCTCCTATTACCCAGAGGCAGGGTGGCACACACAGACCAGCTGTATAATATAGTGCTCCTCTTACCCAGAGGCAGGGTGGCACACATAGACCAGCTGCATAATATAGTGCTCCTCTTAACCAGAGGCACGGTGGCACACACAGACCAGCTGCATGATATAGTGCTCCTCTTACCCAGAGGCAGGGTGGCACACACAGACCAGCTGCATGATACAGTGCTCCTCTTACCCAGAGGCAGGGTGGTACACACAGACCAGCTGCATGATATAGTGCTCTTCTTACCCAGAGGTAGGGTGGCAGACACAGACCAGCTGCATGATATAGTGCTCCTCTTACCCAGAGGCAGGGTGGCACACAGAGACCAGCTGCATGATATAGTGCTCCTCTTTCCCAGAGGCAGGGTGGCACACAGAGACCAGCTGCATGATATAGTGCTCCACTTACCCAGAGGCAGGGTGGCACACAGAGACCAGCTGCATGATGTAGTGATTCTCTTACCCAGAGGCAGGGTGGCACACACAGACCAGCTGCATGATATAGTGCTCCTCTTACCCAGAGACAGGGTCACAGACCAGCTGTATAATATAGTGCTCCTCTTACCCAGAGGCAGGGTGGTACACAGAGACCAGCTGCATAATATAGTGCTCCTCTTACCAAGAGACAGAGTGGCACACAGAGACCAGCTGCATGATATAGTGCTCCTCTTACCAAGAGGCAGGGTGGCACACAGAGACCAGCTGCATAATATAGTGCTCCTCTTACCCAGAGACAGGGTGGCACACAGAGACCAGCCACATAATATAGTGCTCCTTTTATCCAGAGGCAGGGTGGCACACAGACACCAGCTGCATAATATAGTGCTCCTATTACCCAGAGGCAGGGTGGCACTCACAGACCAGCTGCATAATATAGTGCTCCTCTTACCCAGAGGCAGGGTGGCACACACAGACCAGCTGCATGATATAGTGATTCTCTTACCCAGAGGCAGAGGGGCACACAGAGACCAGCTGCATAATATAGTGCTCCTCTTACCCAGAGACAGGGTGGCACACAGAGACCAGCCGCATAATATAGTGCTCCTTTTATCCAGGGGCCGGGTGGCACATAGAGACCAGCTGCATAATATAGTACTCCTCTTACCCAGAGGCAGGGTGGCACACACAGACCAGCTGCATAATATAGTGCTCCTCTTACCCAGAGGCAGGGTGGAACACAGAGACCAGCTGCATAATATAGTGCTCCTCTTACCCAGAGGCAGGGTGGCACACACAGACCGGCTGCATGATACAGTGCTCCTCTTACCCAGAGGCAGGGTGGCACACACAGACCAGCTGCATGATATAGTGCTCCTCTTACCCAGAGGCAGGGTGGCACACAGAGACCAGCTGCATGATATAGTGCTCCTCTTACCCAGAGACAGGGTGGCACACACAGACCAGCCGCATAATATAGTGCTCCTCTTATCCAGAGGCCGGGTGGCACACAGAGACCAGCTGCATAAAATAGTGCTCCTATTACCCAGAGGCAGGGTGGCACACACAGACCAGCTGTATAATATAGTGCTCCTCTTACCCAGAGGCAGGGTGGCACACATAGACCAGCTGCATAATATAGTGCTCCTCTTACCCAGAGGCACGGTGGCACACACAGACCAGCTGCATGATACAGTGCTCCTCTTACCCAGAGGCAGGGTGGCAGACACAGACCAGCTGCATGATATAGTGCTCCTCTTACCCAGAGGCAGGGTGGCACACAGAGACCAGCTGCATGATATAGTGCTCCTCTTTCCCAGAGGCAGGGTGGCACACAGAGACCAGCTGCATGATATAGTGCTCCTCTTACCCAGAGGCAGGGTGGCACACAGAGACCAGCTGCATGATGTAGTGATTCTCTTACCCAGAGGCAGGGTGGCACACACAGACCAGCTGCATGATATAGTGCTCCTCTTACCCAGAGGCAGGGTGGCACACACAGACCAGCTGCATGATACAGTGCTCCTCTTACCCAGAGGCAGGGTGGTACACACAGACCAGCTGCATGATATAGTGCTCTTCTTACCCAGAGGCAGGGTGGCAGACACAGACCAGCTGCATGATATAGTGCTCCTCTTACCCAGAGGCAGGGTGGCACACAGAGACCAGCTGCATGATATAGTGCTCCTCTTTCCCAGAGGCAGGGTGGCACACAGAGACCAGCTGCATGATGTAGTGATTCTCTTACCCAGAGGCAGGGTGGCACACACAGACCAGCTGCATGATACAGTGCTCCTCTTACCCAGAGGCAGGGTGGTACACACAGACCAGCTGCATGATATAGTGCTCTTCTTACCCAGAGGCAGGGTGGCAGACACAGACCAGCTGCATGATATAGTGCTCCTCTTACCCAGAGGCAGGGTGGCACACAGAGACCAGCTGCATGATATAGTGCTCCTCTTACCCAGAGGCAGGGTGGCACACAGAGACCAGCTGCATGATGTAGTGATTCTCTTACCCAGAGGCAGGGTGGCACACACAGACCAGCTGCATGATATAGTGCTCCTCTTACCCAGAGACAGGGTCACAGACCAGCTGTATAATATAGTGCTCCTCTTACCCAGAGGCAGGGTGGTACACAGAGACCAGCTGCATAATATAGTGCTCCTCTTACCAAGAGACAGGGTGGCACATAGAGACCAGCTGCATGATATAGTGCTCCTCTTACCCAGAGACAGGGTGGCACACAGAGACCAGCCACATAATATAGTGCTCCTCTTACCCAGAGGCAGGGTGGCACACAGAGAATAGCTGCATTATATAGTGCTCCTCTTACCCAGAGGCAGGGTGGCACACAGAGACCAGCTGCATAATATAGTGCTCCTCTTACCCAGAGGCAGGGTGGCACACACAGACCAGCTGCATGATATAGTGATTCTCTTACCCAGAGGCAGAGGGGCACACAGAGACCAGCTGCATAATATAGTGCTCCTCTTACCCAGAGGCAAGGTGGCACACAGAGACCAGCTGCATAATATAGTGCTCCTCTTACCCAGAGGCAGGGTGGAACACAGAGACCAGCTGCATAATATAGTGCTCCTCTTACCCAGAGGCAGGGTGGCACACACAGACCGGCCGCATGATACAGTGCTCCTCTTACCCAGAGGCAGGGTGGCACACACAGACCAGCTGCATGATATAGTGCTCCTCTTACCCAGAGGCAGGGTGGCACACAGAGACCAGCTGCATGATATAGTGCTCCTCTTACCCAGAGACAGGGTGGCACACACAGACCAGCTGCATAATATAGTGCTCCTCTTATCCAGAGGCCGGGTGGCACACAGAGACCAGCCGCATAATATAGTGCTCCTCTTATCCAGAGGCCGGGTGGCACACAGAGACCAGCCGCATAAAATAGTGCTCCTATTACCCAGAGGCAGGGTGGCACACACAGACCAGCTGTATAATATAGTGCTCCTCTTACCCAGAGGCAGGGTGGCACACACAGACCAGCTGCATAATATAGTGCTCCTCTTACCCAGAGGCACGGTGGCACACACAGACCAGCTGCATGATATAGTGCTCCTCTTACCCAGAGGCAGGGTGGCACACACAGACCAGCTGCATGATACAGTGCTCCTCTTACCCAGAGGCAGGGTGGTACACACAGACCAGCTGCATGATATAGTGCTCTTCTTACCCAGAGGCAGGGTGGCAGACACAGACCAGCTGCATGATATAGTGCTCCTCTTACCCAGAGGCAGGGTGGCACACAGAGACCAGCTGCATGATATAGTGCTCCTCTTTCCCAGAGGCAGGGTGGCACACAGAGACCAGCTGCATGATATAGTGCTCCTCTTACCCAGAGGCAGGGTGGCACACAGAGACCAGCTGCATGATGTAGTGATTCTCTTACCCAGAGGCAGGGTGGCACACACAGACCAGCTGCATGATATAGTGCTCCTCTTACCCAGAGACAGGGTCACAGACCAGCTGTATAATATAGTGCTCCTCTTACCCAGAGGCAGGGTGGTACACAGAGACCAGCTGCATAATATAGTGCTCCTCTTACCAAGAGACAGGGTGGCACACAGAGACCAGCTGCATGATATAGTGCTCCTCTTACCAAGAGGCAGGGTGGCACACAGAGACCAGCTGCATAATATAGTGCTCCTCTTACCCAGAGACAGGGTGGCACACAGAGACCAGCCACATAATATAGTGCTCCTCTTACCCAGAGGCAGGGTGGCACACAGAGACCAGCTGCATTATATAGTGCTCCTCTTACCCAGAGGCAGGGTGGCACACAGAGACCAGCTGCATAATATAGTGCTCCTCTTACCCAGAGGCAGGGTGGCACACACAGACCAGCTGCATGATATAGTGATTCTCTTACCCAGAGGCAGAGGGGCACACAGAGACCAGCTGCATAATATAGTGCTCCTCTTACCCAGAGGCAGGGTGGCACACAGAGACCAGCTGCATAATATAGTGCTCCTCTTACCCAGAGGCAGGGTGGCACACAGAGACCAGCCGCATGATATAGTGCTCCTCTTTCCCAGAGGCAGGGTCGCACACAGAGACCAGCTGCATAATCTAGTGCTCCTCTTACCCAGAGGCAGGGTGGCACACAGAGACCAGCTGCATAATATAGTGCTCCTCTTACCCAGAGGCAGGGTGGCACACACAGACCAGCTGCATAATATAGTGCTCCTCTTACCCAGAGGCAGGGTGCCACACAGACACCAGCTGCATGATATAGTGCTCCTCTTACCCAGAGGCAGGGTGTACACAGAGACCAGCTGCATAATATAGTGCTCCTCTTACCCAGAGGCAGCGTGGTACACATAGACCAGCTGCATAATATAGTGCTCCTCTTACCCAGAGGCAGGGTGGTACACAGAGACCAGCTGCATAATCTAGTGCTCCTCTTACCCATAGGCAGGGTGGCACACAGAGACCTGCTGCATAATATAGTGCTCCTCTTACCCAGAGGCAGGGTGGCACACACAGACCAGCTGCATAATATAGTGTTCCTCTTACCCAGAGGCAAGGTGCCACACAGACACCAGCTGCATGATATAGTGCTCCTCTTACCCAGAGGCAGGGTGTACACAGAGACCAGCTGCATAATATAGTGCTCCTCTTACCCAGTGGGAAGTCTCCCACAGCTTTGCGAGTGACCAGACAAAACAAAACACGCCCACAGACCCTGCGAGCTGCTTGCAGCAGCGAGCGGGTCTGAATCAGGGCCTTAGTCCAATCAACAAAGCCCCAAAAGACAAAAATAATACAAATTGCAAAAGAAGCATCAGTTTTTTACAGCAGCATATAAATTAGACATAAAAGGTGCAATTCCATTGATGTGCAAAAACATGCTAGGAATACTCTGTCTAATTTCATAGTCTAAACTGCTTTGAACAAGTTGATTTTTAAGTGCTGGTGCTTTTCTATAAATAAATAATGGTTTTTCTGGTATAGACGACCTATAATGGGGTCTTGTAATAAAAGCTTCCAATTGTTTCTAAAAATATTTTCAATATCTTTAAAAGAGGTGTTACAGTATATTGAGAAATGAATGCCCATTGTAACCTTTCATTTGACTCATGTTTTTTCTCTTTATTTTTAAGTAATTCCTTATGATCAATCTGATCTATTCTTTATTTCGCTTTTGATAACACATGATTAGAAAAACTTTTGAGACGAAGGCAATCTGCCGTTTTATTCAATTGTTGTTTGCAGATATCTTTATTAGTACAGTTCCTTTTAATCCTAAGAAACTGGCTGAATGGAATACCATCCAGTCAGTTTGCATGATGATCACTAGTTCTATTCAGGAAACTATTAGAATTGGTCACTTTTCTAAAGGTTTTTGTGTTAACTGCACCATCTTTAATGTAGATGCTAAGATCTAAGAAATAGACTTCTACCTTACTACAATTAAAAGTCAATGTAACAGACCAATTGTTGCTATTTAAAATCCTGCAAAAATGTAAAAGTTCTTCCTCACTACAGTACCTCTCCAGATAAAGCAGATGTCATCTATAAAGCGACACTAAGCCAGGGCACTAAGTTCGCCAATAGATCACCACCTTGCCAAATGTGGTGATCTTCCCAGTATGCCATGAATAAATTTGCATAACTGGGGGCAAACCTAGTGCCCATGGCAGTGCTTACCCGCTGTAAATAAAAGAACCTTGTCAAAATAAAAATAATTATTCAATAAGATGAATTAAATACTCTCAAGAATAAAATCTTTTGTCAGGTTTCCTAATTCACTGTTATTTAAAAAATAGGATACTGCTTCTATCCCTCTGTCCAATTCGATAATTGTGTACAAAGTACTCACATCTGCTGTGCATAAGAAATTGCCTTGTTGCCAGGTATATTCCGAAATTTTACATATCGTATCACCTGTATCTATTGAATAGGCTTTTGTAGTTTTTACAATTGCTTGGAGGTAGAAGTCAATCATAGCTGAAAGATTGCTAGTTAAACTGTTACATTCTGATATGATAGGATGACCTGGGGGGTGGAGGGGGTTCTTGTGAATTTTTGGGAGTATATACATAGTAGGGATGGAAGGATTTTGAATATTCAAAAAATAACATTCACTTTTTGAGATAACTCCCTTCTCAAGGGCCTTCATGGTTAGCTCCATTAGGACTTGACCAATTTTGGCTGTCAGGTCACTTTTCAGTTTTTTATAGGTGATTCCATCATTTAGCTGTTTATATATCTCGCTTACATAATCTTCCTTTTTCATAAGGACCACCCCTCCACCCTTATCCGCAGGCTTGATAATCAAATCTTCATCTCCTTTCAGGGTTCTTAGGGCTTCAATTTCTTTTTTCTTTAGATTTAATTTTCTATTAGTACTGCCCTTTTGTACAATCTTCTCAATTTCCTGACATACTACCTTATTGAAACAATCAATATTACTACCTTTTGATTGGATGAGATAGAAAGAAGATGGTGGTTTATACCCCGTTTTACTAATAGGTCTACTAAATTGCTAGTATGTATTGAGTAATAAACATTTAGTACCAGTGCAGTGATTATTGTTGTTTTATCAACATGCAACTATGGGCCTGATTCAGTGATGGATGAAAAGGATGATAGTTCTGCATATGGAGCGTTTGTCAGCCATTGTGCATGTATGTAAGCCACATTGCACACTCGCAGCGATTACATTCGCGATTACGCACACCCATGGGAATCACTCACAGAGTGAGTGACAGGAAGTCAGCGTTTGGAGGAGGTAGCGGGGGGGCTTAGGCAAACGCAGGAGTGTCTGACCATTTTTTTTTTTTTTATAACACAATTTATTAAAGTTGTAGAAAGAATACAGTACAAAATGCATTATGAGTATCATTACATAGCCTAACATATTATAGGGATATCATCAAATAATATTGTTAACTTTTCATAATCCGTAGGCAGAAAGGACTCTTCAATGTTACCACACAAAAGGCAATAAAGAAGATCTTATTGCATCATGATATCATAACATAAAGAAATAAAGAAATAAACATATAGTATATAATTAACAAAAAAATCTTAATAATTTTGTTCTTTTTTTTTTTGTATAGAGCTTAATAAAAGAGTAAAGAATGAAAAGGAAGAAGAGAAAAAGAAATAAGGGGGAGGGAAAACACATAGGGATGATAAAGTAATCCAATACCAAGGGTAGACAAGACTGTACAATTTTTACGATAAGACAGAAGGTATTATGAAACAGACCACACAGAGCGGAATCTATATCTTCAAGTAATCAAACACTAGTCTCCAGCTGACGCATTAAAAACCAATTAGTTGGTTCAAAAATCTTTTGAATATGTTGCTGGGTTTCAGCATCTAGTTGGTCAATATAAGAGCCCCACTTTTTATAAAAACGAGTGACACCTTTCTCTATATCAGGTAGAGTGGCTTGTCGCTCAAAGAACAAAATTTGTAAGAGCATATTTTTAATACCAGTTACTGTAGGAGGAAACCTAGAGGTTCGTTGATTTAATATAAGTTTCTTAGCTATAGTGAGAATAACTGTAAGTAGGGGTATAATAGATTTGCCTCTAGAGTCAAGATTCCAATTTGAAAAAAGTAGAAGGAGGCAAGCAGCAGGATTTTTAGCTAATCTTAAGGAGAAAATAGTATTTATAAAATTAATGGTTTTGTCCCAAAAATTTTTTATTTTGCCACATTGGCAAAAATTATGAAAAAAGGATGCATCTGCAGCTCGACATTCCAAACATCTACCAGATTCATTGGGTACCATATATTTTCTCTGTAATTGAGATATATACGCTCTGTGTAGCATTTTCAAGTGCACCTCCTGTAAGGCAGCAGATTGTAAATATTTCAATGAAATAGAGCAATGATTTAGCCATTTCTCCTGAGGTTCCAGGGAAGTAATATCGTTTGACCATTTCAGATATGACCGTTGCCAAAGAGCTACTTTTTGTGGAGCTATAAGCTCTGGGTATAAAAATTTGATTCTAAAAATATTATTACGTAAAAAAGTAAGTAATGTAACTACATGATCTACATCTTGACCTTCTGATAGGGCTGGGGGTTGATTTTGCGCAAAATGTCGAGCCTGTAGGTACATAAAGAAATGATTATGCTGTAATTGATATGTGTCTTTTAAATTGGGAAATGTAAGGATTATACCTCCCGGATCAAATATGTCTCTTATGGCGGCAATTCCTGCAGTTTTCCAAGAAAGAAACGTTTTATTCTCTAAACCCGGAGAGAAACAGGGGTTTCCCCAAAAAGTGTTATATGGAGAGCTGGTGGGATTTCTACATAGTTTTTTGTTAATGGAGAGCCAGGCCTTATATGTATCTGTAAATAAGACATTAGTTAATATGTTAGCAGGTAATAAGCGTTTCGAGGTATGTAAAAGTGCGCTAGGTGAGAAGGGGTGAAACAGAGCCTCTTCTAAATCCCAATTAATAAAAATAGATCTCTTCATCAACCAATCAGAGATGTATCTAAAGAGCGCAGCTTGTGTAAAAGAGTCAATGTCAGGAACTCCAAATCCTCCGTCACCCTTCTGTAATTTAAGCTTTGCAAAAGCAATCCAAGGCTTTTTCCCCGCCCATATATAGTTAGAAAAAAGGGAATTAACTTGCTTAACATCTGTCTTAGTAAGGCCAATAGGGAGCATCTGTAATAAATAGGAAAGTTTAGGGAAAACTATACTTTTAATAACTGTTATTCTGCCTAGTAATGATAGTGGGAGAGGCATCCAGTGTAATAATGTCTGCTTGATTGATGAAATAACTGGCAAAAAATTTACATCATACAAAGATTTTAATCGAGTTGGGATTTGTACTCCGAGGTATTTAAGGGAAGACTTACATATTGGGAAAAGGGAAAGGGATGGGTGTGACGTAAGCAGGGAAATATCTCCCCCCAGGAGAAGCATCTCCGATTTTGTAAAATTAACCTTGTATCCTGCAAAAGATCCAAAGCAATTTATTATAGAAGTAATATTCGGAATAGAACGAAGGGGATCGGAGATGAATAGTAAAATATCGTCGGCAAAAAGAGCCAACTTCACCTCATAGCTACCTAAACGTATTCCCAAGAAGATTGGGGAGTTGCGCAGGGCTATAGCCAGCGGTTCTAATGCAATATCAATTAAAAGTGGGGACAATAGGCAGCCCTGACGTGTACCTCTATTAATATAGAAAATGGGGGACAAGTATCAGTTACTCAGAATGTGTGATGAAGAATTACAATACAGACGTTTGAGGACTGAGATAAAGTCATCCAGAGCACCAAACCTATGAAGGGCTTTGAATAGATGGTCACAAGTAATTAAATCAAAAGCCTTTTCGGCATCGAGTGAGAGGATAACACTATCGGTTTGAGATCCGGACAACTCCATCTTTTGCATTACTGAAAGAATCTTCCTAATGTTAACTACAGAGTGCCTTCCCCAAATGAACCCTGATTGATCTAAGTGTATAATAGATGGTAAGATAAGTTTAAGTCTGTCAGCCAATATTTTCATAAATAATTTCTAGTCAGAATTCAATAGGGAGATAGGTCTGTAAGATTGAGGAAGCTCTGGGTCCCGACCCGGTTTTGGCAAGACTTTAAGCAGCGCTGAATTAAAATAAAGAGGGGGAGCCTCTCCCGATAACAATTTGTTAAAGACAAGTTGTAGTGTTTCGGACTTCCGGTGGGCGGGGCACCTGGAGTGGCGGCATTTTACTTGGGCTCCAGCCTTATATGATATAATTGACCCAGATTTGGGCTTCTTCACCCGAATTTCTTAACCAAAAGCTGCTTACTGCAATGCCACTGTAATACAGAGTGGCTTGTTTCAATTATTGGGTCTGGAGCCAGAATATATTCACCGGAATCCAGCCTGAAAAGTTCTGGCGTACATGACCGCCCCCACCATCTTGGGCGCGAAGAGCTGAGAGGGGACTTCCCTACTCCCGCCATAGCGGCCATCCCTGCCTGCTCTGGGGTTGCGTTGCGGGGATTCCTAACCCACCTGGGATAATTGTGTCGCTGCTGAAGTCGTGGCCTGCAGTGGATAATATACAGTGGTGTTATACCTGTGGCCGCTCTCTCTAATTGGCGGTGAGGGTACTCGGGCCATGTGCTGCGGATCCGGGGCCTCTCCTCTGGTCACTGGCGGCGGAGATCTTCGACCCCTTCCGCTACTACACCATAGCCTGCACGCTTCTTCTACTAGGCGGGACTTACCTGCTAGACGCGGGCTGGAGTTCCACTGCATACTCAGCTGCTGGCCGGGCCATCCCTCCGGACACCCCTGCTACAGGCTGTGCGGCTTGACGCCCTCCCTCCACTGCTGTCCCTGAAGTGGTGTCTCCCCAGCTGTGACAGACGGGAGCTGCATCAATCTGGTCCTCTGCTTGGACGGGAGCTGCGTGCCCGCCGGCCGTTTGGAGCTTCTGTCTGGCTACCTCTGCCGCGAGTCGCCCAGCCTGTCATCTTAGCTGCTGCTACTCCTTGGGCGGTGTTTCCCCAGATGTGGCTGCTGATACTGGCCGGTGATCTCCTGATGACTGCTCTGTGATCGGAGGGTCTGCTGATGTCCCTGGATTTGCACGGGTGTTGAGGATCTCTTCCTGGAAATCCCTTTTCCTGTACCTGAGAGAAGTTGGCTGACTGCCGGGAGGTGTGCTGCTCCCCACTTGGCTGTGACAGTCAAAGGATATCTGCCTGAAAATAGCCGCTTGTCTCTGCCTCCCCGGTTTGTCATTTTAGTTCTTTAACCCCTCTATTCCTTTTTGATTACTTTTATTTTACTTCCCTAGTGTCTCCTTCCATACCCTGATCTTTGTCCCTCTGTCCCCCTTTCTACTCCCCCCTTGGTCTCCTTTTTTCTTTCTGTCCACACCACTGATGGCCAAATATCGTGTTGCCTGGAAGGGAAAGGAATACAAGAGGCTTCATTTCCAAGGGACTGTGAGATGGATCTTCTATCATTTTGTGTTACCTATTGCCTGGGACTTTTGTCCCTTATTGGTTCTGGACTCTCAAGGGACTCTCCTTTTCACACAGAAGTCCACTTTCCAGTACTGGCTAACACTTCATTACAGGCTCGTATGACCTAATATCTCATTTCTGTTATTTCCTATTTTATATGGTAACTTACGGTTGAAGCAGAGGTGGGAGGGTTAAGGGTGGGAAATTCAGAGAGAAGGGGACGAAAGAAAAGGGAAAGGAAAAAAAATTATTATTTTTTTTCTTCTCTCTAATGTATGTTGCTGCATTTCTGTATACCCAATATTACTCAGCCAAGGTTGCCCTCTTGTGGTGTCTGTGAATTATTACGTATGTCATTCTTTCTACATACTGAATTCTTTAAACCATATGAGCCATAACAATTACTGTATTTTTTTTCTCATCTGTCTATCTCTCTTTTCTCTTTTACTGTGTTTTGCTTGTGCAATATATGAAGTGATTTTTTCAATTTAAATGTGGGAGCCCCACTCCAGGTCTACTATCATACTTGTCATGCCATAAATTTTTTGTATTTCAAAATATTATAGCAGGTGACTGCAATATTTTTTCCTCTCTTATTGGTCGCTCAGTGTGGAATGGATAAATACTTTGATAAGTTAACAAACCCCGGTGATATATCACAGGAAACTCCATCAAAAATGGGCAGAAACAGAGGTACAAACAACAAAGCCTCATCCTCACAAGGGGCTTCAGGTCCCTCGAATACCTCAGATAATGCCCACTCAGAACAGGGAGTTGTGGCTCCTGCGTCAATCGCTGAGATGGTGGAGGCGATGACCAAGGCTTTTCTTCCCCAAATTAACAAACAATTCGAAACCATGCAAGCCTCAATAGATGTGGCTATGACCAAAGTAGACTCTAATACCTCCCGTATTTCTGGTCTTGAACAACATTTGAGTGACGCGGAGTACGCTATACACTCTTTACAAGCCACTATTGAAGCCCAAACCCAATCCCAAAACTCGATGTCTGAAAAATTAGACGATCTTGAAAATAGGAATCGAAGAAATAATTTGCGTTTTATTGGAATCCCCGAATCAGTAAAAAACCCACACTTAATTGATTATCTCAGTACTAAACTACCTCGTGCTCTAAACATATCTACAGACCCCATACCACCTCAAATTGAAAGAGCACACCGCTTAGGCCCAGAGAGAGATGGAGTCAATGACCACCCACGTCCTGTAATAGCCAGGTTCTTAGATCTTAGGATTAAAGAAAAAATTTTGGCAGCTGCCAGAACATCCCCCCAAATAATAATAGAAGACCACCGTGTGTTAATCTTCCAAGATTTCTCGGCTTCGGTGGCACAGAAAAGGAAGGCCTTTTCTCCAGTTTGTCGTCACTTAGTGGAGAATAATCTTCGATTCGCTCTTCTTTTCCCGGCAAGACTTTGAGTTGACATAGATGGTCAAACAAGGTTTTTTACAGATCCAGATAGAGCTAAGGCTCACTTTTTGCGTCATCCTACCCCCCACCCCCCACCCCACGGTCACCTGCTCATCGCCCTGAAGTTCAACCTGGTTTACTATTACTCAGTATGGTATCATATATTGATTTGTGATTATACTTGTATTAGAACTCTGGAGGTTGGGGACCTGGAGTATTCCCACTTCATGTTCTATACACTGGTTTTAACTAGTGTGTCAATACTTTGTAAATTTAATGCTTTCTTGTTATTATCATTGTTAATTTTCGTTTCTTTCTTCATACTCGAAAGAGACACTTCAATTTTTTTTTGGGTTGGAAAAATAGAAAATTGCTTTTTTCAGAGACATGTCCATTTTATTGCTTATGTAGTATATATTTTGTGGATTCAACATATGGTATTATTGTTCAATTTTTTTCTATGGAATTTTAATGTTATGAAGGTGAAGCGTTGTGTGGGCTCTATGTCATGGCTGAATCTCCTCGTAGGCTGGGACGGGGAGAGGCCTTACCATACACTATTAATATTTGATAGCTATTTCCCCTCTCGAGGTATAGGATGACTTCCTGTTCTTTGGAGCGGGGTCTGTCGTCTCTGCCTCAGAGCTCATGCCTTGATATAGTCTTATGGAACGTGGGAGGACTTAATTCACCTATTAAAAGGACAAGAATTGCCACACATTTAAAGCGTTATAAGGCACAGATAGTATTTTTGCAGGAAACTCACTCGAGGGCTGGAGATGACTCCGTTCTCAGGGATGGATGGATCCAGGAATGTATTTCTGCCCCCTTTCGCACCAAAGCTAGGGGAGTTGCAATATTATTAAGTCATTCATTACAATACCAAATATTAGACCGATTTTTAGACCCGGAGGGTAGATTTATCCTTTTAGACATACTTATCTATGGGGTTAAATATACTTTATTGAATGTTTATGCTCCCAATAATCCTGCTGAAGTTTTGCAGGACCTGTTCCAATTTTTAGCTCAGCGAGACACTCCAGGTCAGGTGGTGGGGGGTGACTTTAATAAGGTGACTGATCCACTACTTGATAAATCTCCGCTCCCTACCTCTTTGCGAAGCTCTGCCTGGCAACATTTAACGAGGTTTATGTCATCGTGTGACTTGGTCGATCCTTGGCGTATCCTTAATCCCACCGATCATTCCTACACCCACCTCTCTGCGGTCCATCGCTCCCTATCGCGGATTGACTGTATATTAATAGGAGAATCCTTATTCTCTTATGTACAAAATGCGACCATAGAAGATATCGTAATTTCAGACCATTCCCCTAGAAGCATATCTTTATGTTACCCCTCCCCCATGTTGTCCTCACGCCTTTGGAAATTCCCTTCTTACCTATCAAACTCAGAAGACTTTAGAAACTACCTCACTTGTAAGTGGAACGACTATTTAGACGACAATATTGGTCACTGGGATACCATAATTCTGTTTTGGGAAGCTTCCAAAGTAGTGATGCGGGGCCATCTTATCAGCTACCTTGCTAAAAAATGACGAGAAGAAAGAGCTCGCTCTGCTTCCTTGCAGAGAACTATGGCCTCGGCTTTTCAGGTGTATGTGGATGGGCCTAGTGATGAAACGTTCTTATCATATAAACAATCCCGCCGTCTCTTAGAGTCTTATCTTTTGTCCCAATCCAAGTCTAAGTTAGACTTTGTTAAAAACAAATATTTTAGGTGGGGAAACAAGCCGGGTAAATTACTCGCAAATATGGCCAGGCCTAAACAAAGAAAAACTTTTATTCATTCTCTTAGAGATCAATCAACAGGATCCTACTTTACTTGTCTCACAGACATTACCTCACATTTTTACTCTTATTATGAACAACTATATAGTTCTGAAAGTGTAGATATTGCTAGGCAAGACAGTTTACTAAATAGTGCTTGTCTTCCTAAATTGTCCCAGGATCAGGTGGATTGTTTGGAGGAGGATATGTCGATGGAGGAACTTTTGGAAACCATTTCAGGTCTGGGCTCTCATAAAGCTCCAGGTCCTGACGGTTTTAGTGGTGAGTACTATAAGATGCTGCGTCAGGAAGTGTCCCCCATTTTGTTGGATTTATATCGTTTAATACATAGACAATCCCCTCCATACCCATCATTTAACTCCTCCCATACTATTTTTTGTCCAAACCCGATAAAGACCCCCAGTTGGTGGCCTCCTATTGACCCATATCCCTGCTCAATGTTGATTTCAAAATCCTGGCAAAGATTATGGCTAATAGATTACAATCTATTCTCCCTAATTTATTGACATCACACCAACTTGGATTTGTAAAAGGTAGACACTCAGTCAAGGGCATTCGGTCAGCAATAGCGGCTACCGTTATTTCTTCCCAAGATATATCTTCCTCCAATTTATTGCTAAGTCTTGATACACACAAGGCCTTTGACACTGTTCTTTGGCCCCATTTATTCGCAATTTTGTCACGTAGAGCCTTTGGAGAGGATTTTATTAATTTAATACATTACTTCTATAACTCCCCATAGACCAATTTTTTAATTAATGGCTTACTGGGAGATGTGATGAGATTACATAGAGGCACTAGACAGGGGTGTCCAATGTCCCCTCTTCTTTTTAATTTATCATTAGACCCCCTACTTCGTCTTATTCAGCAGGATTCTTCTATTAAAGGTATTAGGATAGGCACTAATGAACTTAAGGTGACGGTGTTTGCAGACGATGTGTTCCTATATCTGTCTCAGCCCAAAACTTCTATAACTTATCTATTATCTTTACTTAGAGAATTCGGGGATATTTCTGGACTTCGGGTAAACTCGGAAAAATCTATAGCTTTATATCTACGGCCGGGGTTCATTCGCCCACGGTGGCATGCTACTGTACCTTTTACCTGGGCGAGGGGTTGTTTTACATACCTGGGAGTTCAAATAACTAAAAATCCCTCATCCCTATATTATACTAATATATCAAGGGCATTAAAACTCTGCTTGGGGTTCTAAATGGTTGGGGGCATCTTCGGCTCTCTTACCTGGGACGGGCTAGCTTGCTTAAAATGGTAGTGATTCCTCGTTTACTATACCTGTTCCAATCATTACCGCTACTGCTGTCTCAAGAGGATGTTAAAAAACTTAACGCATCATTTGTTAAGTTTATCTGGAATAATAAGTGAAGTAGAATTGGTCTGATTTGGCTCCAACAATGTAAATCTAACGGGGGAATTAATTTCCCAAATATCGTCCATTACAACCATTCTGCTTTATTGCGCCATTTACGAGATTGGTTGAATGGCACATCTATATACACTGATTTAACTCTGGAAGATAATTTCTTAACAGATTATAATCTAATCTCAGTTTTACATCTTCATGACTGTGAGGTTACCTTAGACCAAAAATCTAACCCTCTTTTATGGACCACACGCAGGATATGGCATATACTAAGGCATAAACAGGGATTAAATTCCCATAAAACTCTATTTGTCTCCCTACATCGAAACCCAGATTTTCAGCATGGTAGTGCTACATTTCCCTTTTCAATGTGGGCTGCCCGGGGTATTAGGTCTGTGCACTGTCTGGTGGATTCCGATCTTAGAGGTCCTCTCACGTTCCATAGGGCGGTAGAGAAATTTGAGTTTTTATCTTGTTTTCCCTTTGCTTACTACCAAATACAACATTATATAAAGCAAGTCATTAAATACTTCTCAGAAAAAGATTGGGTCAATAATTTGGATGCCCTACTGTCAGTTCCTCCACCTTCATGTAAAGCGATATCCCACCATTACTTATTTTTGAGAGATAGCTTAGATTACAACACTCTTCAAACTGGTTTGCCCTTATGGTTGAACCAATTCCCCCAACTCACTCCTGATATTTTACTTAAAAATTTATATGACTCTTGTCGAATTATCTCTGCTAGCTCTTATCAAGAATTATTTTTAAATGTCTACCACAGAACGTATATTAGCCCACATCGCAGCTTCCTGATGGGATCCTCGACTTCACATGCATGTCGACATTGTGGAGAGGACAACGCGGATATTTTTCCTTGTCTGTGGTCTTGCCCTTTGATTAGAATATTTTGGCTGAGAGTTCGCAAATATACTATGGATAATTTAGTTAACTTTGTGCCATTTGACCCCTTATGTGCAGTATTGGGTATTTTTCCCCAATATCAACACATAACAAAGGGTTGTCGCAGACTACTGTTGGCGGTTAGCGCAGCAGCTAAGAACCATTATACAGGTGTGGAATCAGCCAAGTACACCGCCCTTGTTCACTATTTAAAGAGAAGTTATATTATATATTCCAAATGGATTGGGTGGAGGCTTCTTTGGACAAAGAGTAGAGTGGAAAAATTTTTTGAAATATGGGAGAGCTATATCTCTACACTCCCGGTAATCACTCAACAACTTCTCATTAAATGTTTTTCTTCTTCTTCGTGGTACCTCTTACGTCTGCTTGACAGTGATCCTCCAGTGGTTCCATAGTGATATCCCACACGACGCACCCTTCACTTATATTATTTACAATGTTTAAAAGTCATTTTATTTTCAATATACTGTTATTTATGTATTGTATCGTATATGTTCTGATATTTTGATTGTATCAAATTGAAAATGTCTGTCAATCTAGTTCCACAAATTTGTCTTCTTTCCGACTTAATGTTGACTTGAATCATTTGTCTATATGTCTCTGATTCAATAAAAAGAATTTGAAAAAAAAAATTGTAGTGTTTCGCTGATTTTAGAAGCTAAAATTTTGTAATAGTCATTTGTAAGGCCATCAGGGCCAGGGGCTTTATCTGGTTTAAGGTGATGGATGGCGTTTGTTACTTCTTCTATAGTTATAGGGGCTAGAAGTGAGGAAGAATGGTCATTAGTCATCTGTGGAAGATTAATACTTTCCCAAAAAACTGCCTTCTCAGTAGCATCAATCTGCGGTTCAGAGTATAGATTAGTAAAGAAATTTTGTAGAATGCTGGATATTTGGGCTCCTGATCTAGTATTATTTCCATCTGTGGATCTAAGTGATTTAATAATAGACGGGGGGTGTTGGCCTTTCAATAAATTGGAGAGCATTATGCTAGGTTTGTTACCATATCTATGAAAACGGCAATGAGAATGAAAAGTGTATTTAGCTTCAGTCTGTGTAAGAAGAGTATCAAACAACGCTTTCTGGTGGAGATATGTCTCCTTAGTTGCCGAGTAGGGATTAGTTTTAAAGTGTTGATAGGCTGTGGTTAGAGCGGCCTGTTTCTCAAGATACGTACTGCAAAACAATTTATCTTTATGGGCACAATAGGACATGATATCACCTCGGATCACCGGCTTTGAGGCCTGCCAGAACAATAATGGAGAATCTCTCTCTGTATCTACATTGTTATGTTTATAACTGATCCAAGCAGATTCTAACATAGCACGAAACTTTAAAGAGTGGGATATATGTGAAGGAAAATGCCACTGTATAAACGGGCCTTTATCTACAGAGCATGACATTTTAAACCAACATAAAGAATGGTCTGAAAGACATATAGGTTCAATATTAGATTCCAGTACTCGAGGGAACAATATTTCAGACAGTAGCAAATAATCAATATGGGAGAGCGTGCCATGTCCCGCGGATAAACATGTATAATCATGCTCTACGGGATGGCACGCCCTCCATACATCAACCAGGTGTAGTTGGCAGGAAATATGTGGGATTCCAACTCTCGGAGCTGAAGTTCGTAGACCCGGACATGAGGATCTATCAAGCTGCGGAGCAGCAACTATGTTGAAATCTCCGCCATAAATAATAGAAGAATTATTATATTTATATAAATGACTTGTAATTTTTAAGAAGAAATTTTTAAAATAGCTGTTAGGGGCATAGATATTACATAATACATAGCGAGATGAATTTATAGTAACATCAACTATAATATAGCGTCACTCTGGATCCATCTCCGTGGAGTGAACCGTAGTGGAGAGAGATTTTTTAACTAGGATAACAACCCCTCTAGCTTTCGATGAACAGGGTGCAGAGGCCAAAACAGACCACTGAGCATATTTAATTTGAGGATTTCTGGAGGCAACAGATGCGTCTCCTGAAGAAACGCTACATCTAAATGAAGCTTAGACAAATAAATCAATATTTTTTTCCGTTTGGCCAGAGAATTGATGCCTCCTACATTTAGAGTTCTGATAGTCATAGTAGCCATATCACATGAACAAAATATAAATAAATGAAAAACATATCTCTAAAATAGATATCAGAAGATGCGGCTGTAAGCATCTAACAGTCATTATCAGAGCTTTCCAAAAAGTGATGGATATACCAATAAGGGGGAGACAAGACATGAGACATTGGGGAACAAGGAGAAGAATGGTAGAAATTGAAAAGAAAGAAAAAGTAGAAACAAGAAGTAGCATAGGCCACAGAATAGCCATGCATATATTGCATTGTGCAGATAAGGACATTCGGTATAGTTTAAAGTCCCTATAGGGCAACACAAGGAGAGCGGAAACTCCCAGTGAGACCCTGCCTGAATAAGTAATACTAAATCTAACACAGAACATTTAGTTTGGAGCTTATATTAAAAGGAAAGAAGGAGATGTGACTGAGCACACCGCAATCAAAGGCACTTATATACATATAAACAGTTAATTAATCTATATATAACCAGAGGAGAAATTAACACCCTATCACAAACATGAAAGAACCTTACTTAATGGAGAGAGGTAGGCATTGAATATACGACATATACTTTAAGTCGGTAGGCTGATATCTGATGCCTAGCTCAAAATATCTTATACTTAGCAGTATATTTTATAAGAAGAACATGAGTCACTTAATTATTCAAGGAGCAAGAAAAAGCAATCAGATCAAACGTGAACAGGACTCAGGGCGCGGCATCAGCGGCAGAAACAGCAGACGCCTCTTCTTCAGCCAAGTAACCCTCTGCATCTGCTACATTCCAAAAATCTTTAAATGAGTCACCATCGAAAAGTCTTAGACGAGAGGGGTATAGCAAAGCAAATTTCCGATTGGCCTTAAAGAGTCTAGAACATAAAGGAGAAAACTCTTTTTTAGCACATGTGACTTCGGCAGAGTAATCTTGGAATACATGTACCCGGGAACCATTCCACGTCAGGTCACGCTGGCATCTAGAGGCTGACTAAATGGTTTCTTTATGTAAATAATTTAAGCAGTGAAATATTACTGCTCGCGGCTTGCTTTCAGGAGATGTGCGTATTGGACCCAATCTGTGAGCTCGTTCAATAATAATATCAGGACTAATATCCTGTATATTTAGTAGCTGCGGCAAAGAGGACTGTATAAAATGCATGAGAGCCGGCCCTTTAATTGACTCTGGGAGGCCTATAATCCGCAGATTGTTCCTTCTGGACCGGTTCTCAAGATCATCCATTTTATTAATGAGCTGGTAATGGGACTTTTGCAAAATGGTCGAATTGGTTTTAAGTTCAGCCACATCATAAAATACTTCTCCTAATCTCTGCTCAGTAGTAGATATTCTGTCAGAAAGCTGTTTCATTTGAGTCTTAATCCCCTGGATAGCTTGAGTCAGCTTGTCAGCATGTGCTTCCATTATGGGGGCCATTGTGTCCTGAATTGCTTTTACCACATCATTATATGTGAGTGGACCCTCTGAGGCAGGTGCAGGGGAGATGTGTATTAACTGGGAATCGGTAGGAGAAACATGCTCCAGCGTGTCTCCTACCTGTGTATCATGCGTGGCGGCCATGTTGGATTCTGTCTTCCTCCTGTCTGCGTGCTGGCGCTGTTTGTTTGCCGGCATTGAAGTGGAGAAATATCTCTCCATAAGAATCAGGGCGTCTTCCCTTCCGGTTAGGTGCCTAGGATGCGGCTCTCAGCCGCTTGTAAGTGGTGCAGTAGCTCCGATTAGCAGGGCTCACAGCGGAGCTAAGTCATCGGTGCTGGTAACCATCGGTGCTGGAACCGGAAGTCTTGTCTGACCATTTAAATGCTGTTTCATGGGTGTGCATAAATTAGTCATTGTGAATTTTCTTCGTGGCAGTATAGGAGCTCTCTGTGTGTCAGGAGAGATGCTGTGTTTGAGACAGGTCAGACTTGCTGCATACAGTATGCTGCATTGCTGCCCGATCTATGCCGATGTTCCTGATCTTTATGCAGGAGCGCGACATAGGACAGATATGAGAAGGCAGCAGTGGGCGTCCCTACAGTATGCTTGGGTAAGCTCTAGAAGCATTAGCCTATTTTCGCTGTTTCAATCCACACAAAATTGCAGCTGCGATTGCATTAGCGTCCATCTCTGAATCACAGAGACAATGCATCCCACAGTGTGTGTGCAGAGTTGTGGAACCAATTGAGCCGTGCTGACTCTGGAATGTATTTGGTGTTTCTGTGCAGTGAGTTCGAGGTGCTTTAGCAGATGCACAGAGTTATTCTCTCCTTTGGGCGTGTCACAGAAGTGGTTGTAGACTCAGACATCTAATCGCGTATATTGGAGGCCAGACTCTGACGGACACTCTGCACCTAACGTGGAGCTGGTGCAAATCCACAACTGCAGACACACAAAGTGGGTATCCCAGCCCTTCAGCATTCAGACACATGCTTGTACACCAGAGGAAGAGCTTTAAGAGCTGATACCAGCATTAGCATAAAGTCACACATGTGACTATGTTAAAAAAAAAATGCTAACACAGTTGCAGCACTGTGTGACTCAGGTTCAGCACCCATGGGTGTAAATTCACTATTTATACAAGGAAATCCCATCAGAGTGTAATCTTGAATTATATAAAAAAAATAATCATTATCTAAGTCTCTGATATTATTTTAACAGAACTGGTCAATAAATGACACTTTATTTTGGGAAGAAGTCACCAAGTTATAAAACTGTACTGTAAGCTATAAATGTCTGCTCACCAGGATGTGTCACTTCAGCCACCAATGGTCACATCTGCTCTGTTTTCAGCTACTATGGAGCAGGAATGGCCATCGGTGGGCAGTCACCATCTATGGCATAAAACCATCTATGGTGAACAATGGATGCTTTGCACACCTTGATGGCCACCATTTCTGGGGAGCATGGTGGCCCATGGGACAATCAGGAGCAGGGCTTAGTGGGCTGTCGGAGGGTGGGGCTATGCTCCATGCTATGGGGGTGGACCATCGGGTCCTAGTCTGCCATCAATGGCAGAGATCCATTGGATCTCTGCCATTGATGGCAAAATCATCAGCCATTGATAGTTAACAATCGATGATTGTTAACTATCAATGGTCAATGGCCATCCCGACTAAGGAGGCATGTTCCAAACACAAATGATGACGGTGTTTGTGACCCTGTGGGTTGCAAATTTGTATTGGAACAGAAGGAGTTAATGGCAAATGGTAAATAGTGAAGAAAAATACACAGATGCCGCATAATATGGAGTGCATGGACACGCTATCAACAGAGCTGACTTTAGCTAATTTGATGCCCTAGGCAAAATTTTGGCTGGTGCCCACTAGCAGATAATCCCATCACCAATCTTATGCCGGGTACACACCAGACAATATGATGTCCAATCTGGCTGGATCAGATGACACATTGGGCACATCGTCTAGTCACTAGTGTGTACCCGCTATGTCCCTGACAATGCCCTCTCCCACTGGAAACCCTTATATACTGTAAATCAGTCAATATATCCCCAAAATACAATACAAAGTATTAACAAAACACCCACAGACAGGTGCACATACAAGTAACCACATGCCCACACAGATAAGGACACAGGTACTCCTATACTCTCATGAACAGGGGCACAGGTATGCCCATGCCTGTACAGATGGGCACACAAAGGTAAGCACATGTCCACACAGACAGGTGAACACACAGGTGACACCATTTTCACACAGACAGGGGCACAGGTAAGTCCATGTCCATACAAAAAGGGGCACAGGTAAGCACATGTCCGTACAGAAAGGGGCACAGGTAAGCCCATGTCCATACAGAAAGGGGCACAGGTAAGCCCTTGCAGACAGGGGCACAGATAACAGGTACTTAAAAACCAAATAATTAGCCTAAGCCAATTAAAAAGCAAGAAATTCCTTTGTGGGGCACACTTTTAGGTAATGATGATGTATTATGTAAACTAAGATAAAATATAACTTATATTTATTCTTCCTAGTAAAAGAATGGGGTGTAATGACTCTTTTGAAACAAGATATGACAGAGTCACCCCTAAAATAACACATAGAATACAATTTCTTTAGAAGAAAAAGAATTATAAAAAAATATTTTTATAAGATAATTATTAAAGTGGTGAAAAAATATATACTGTATACTGATACAAATGTATCTCGTCAAGGAGTTAGCAGGCAGGTATCGGTATGGAACATGGACAATAATCACACATATACAGTTACAGATATTTGGATAAATATCCAGCCGTGAGTGTTCCCATACCCTATTTGTCAGCAATTGATAAACATATCCAGTACACCATTATCATTGGTATTGGTTTTCCCTGATTCCGATAAGTTTGTTCATACAAGAAATATACAAAATGTCTCTGATGTAGGTGATTTTTCCTATCAGTAGTAAAATAACTAGGTTTCTACAAACTGCATTGGTTACAAACCCAAAGGAAACAATAGTTACAATATAGTATCGAAAATCACACCTTGTATGAAAGAGAGATATATTGTTAAATAATGTCTAATTTGTTACAAGTGCAAAACATCTCTCTTAAAGGTCAAAACAACAAATGCCTTGCGTCACAGTATTTTCTATTGTTGCATATAAACTAATAATTTATATTGTTGCCTGAGACCTGCTGATAGGACATTCATACATTCAAAGAGAACACAATTCAGATAATGATTTTCAAACAAACTTGTGGCTGTTTAAATACACTTAATTGTTTTCTCACATAACTTTATGTTTCCTCGAACAACTTCTGCATGAAATTATGTGAGAAAACAATTAAGTGGAATGACTGCTCCAGCCAGAGGGCACTGACCATATAACCTTAGCACATATGCATACACACACCCATGTAGTCCCAGCACACATCATGGTCACAGAGGTGGAAGGGACTACATTTCCCAGCAGCCCCTGCAGAACATCCTTTGGCTAATGCAAAGATGGCAGCAGTTCACGTGACTGCTGTGTTTGAAAAGAGGCTGCGCTAAGTGCAGACTGCTAATTGAACAGCTGAGCTAACCAGACTTGAGGCAAAAAAACCTAAAAAAAACCCGGAGTAAACTAACCATCACGCCATACCATATAATTCAGAAGCCAATTGGGTCCCCGGGGGAAAAATAAAACATTCCTCATAGACTCCCGCAGTAGGTCGGCGAGTGGTTAGGCCTCCGGTGAACTACGTTGGAGCAAAAATAGCTAAGCCCGGATGAATATAATGTCGGAACGCAGCAGAACGCCACCGACCAAGGGATTGGATATCCCCATCGGATAAGCCAGCAGAAGATGTGGCAGCTCCTATCCTAAATGAGTGATTACCGAACTCGCCCGGCTCGAGCTCTGAAAAAGCTAAACAACGCTGCAAAAACATGACACAACTGGTATTTTGTAACCATGGATACATCCTTGTGCATCAACCATGCCCCATCCAATCGTCATGCATCTACTCAAAGGTGCACGCCAGTGTCACCGGACATATTGCAGGAATGGGATATGGACTGCAATACATACTGGAGCACTATATAAAACCTAGCATCGCTTCTGGGCATACAAATTACGTCCACAATAGTGAGTGGTGGGTCAGCCCTCTTAAAGGGGGCAACTCATTTGCAGACCCAAAATGCTACATGAAGCGTCAGTAGATAGAGAGCACTTTTCCGTCAAACTTAATTTGACAGGTACCACGCCCACTTCTCCACCCCCTGCCACTCCCACTTTTCCTCCCCTTTTTGATATCGTTTAATATGGTTTTGATATTGAGAGATATTAAAGCCATATAAGCTGATATCTTTTTTGATAGGCTTTTGATATAAAATTTGAAATCAAATGTATATAAATGCGATAGGCCTTGATATAAAATGAGTTCACTGTTTAATCAGACATTGCTGCTGTTAGATGAAGCATCATCAGTAAGATGTTTTGTCCCATAGCCGGTATTGTTGTTAACCCTTCGTGATAGCTATAAAAGTAAATACATCTTTATGTAGCAGGCAGCCATGCCTACGAACAAAAGAAACGGTGCGTCGCGCCGCGCCGCTAATCGGAAAAAGCGGATGAAAAAGGCGTATTACACGGTATTGAAGCCCGGCAGTTATAGCGGCTTTGATAAGTATTATAAGGCCAATAAAGACGCGTTTAAAAGAACAGAAATTTAAAAAAAAATGGATGCTAAAACAAGACGTGGGCTGTAAGCCTAACATCTAAGAGCGCAGCAAAACAATACCTGCGATAGGGTCATTTTAATAACCCTTAGATGGTGCAGAAGCTGCACCTCTAAATGATTAAAGTACTATTAAACTTTCATGATATCTATTAAAAGTAAATACAGCTTTATTTAGCAGGCCACTATGCCTATGAACAAAATAACGGTCGGTGGTTGGAAATACGCGTTGGTCAAGTGGCGCGGATACCCCGCAAAATTTAACAGCTGGGTCGCTGCATCGGAGATAAAGGATATATAAAACACAACATCTGCTGAACAAGGAGAGATGGATGACAGATCGTTCTACATATCCTTACCCAGCAATGCCTCGGCGGACACATTCCCGCAAAATAAGATTTCTAACTATACAACAAAACTTGCAAAACCAATACACTTAAACGGAGAATGGGAGGTAGCTCTTACAGAAATACAATACCCCCACACCTGGAATACTTTGGAAATACACGATTGTGTGTTGCAAATAACAAAGTGGGGTGGCCAGAACTTGGATATCACGAGGGTGTGCATTAAACCCGGTTTTTATGAAACAATCGAGGCGCTACTTGTGGTAATCAATGCAGAAATTGCACAACATAAACTGGAGGGCGGTTTAAAACTATGGTACGATCCGCTTGAACGCAGCGTATCCTTCGACAATAAGCCCTTTTACCAGATCACAGCAGGCGCTAAGCTGACAAGAATACTGGGTTTACAACCTAAAACTATGTTTTTAAAGCCATGCGCCGACATCAATGGAGGACAATATACGTTGTACGTGTACACAGACATTATCGAACACCAGAGGGTCGGCGATAGTTATGTCCCATTGCTACGCACGGTTGAAATTAAAGGGCGTAACAATGATATGGTCACAATTCGATATGAGAAGCCCGATTATGTACCTTTGTGCAAAGCACATTTTGACACTATAGCCATAGAGATAAAGAACGACCAGAATGAGAACATCGCATTTAAGTTTGGGAAAGCAATCGTGAAACTACACTTTAGACGACGCAAAAACGATTTTTATTAACCGGGCAGAATGGTCGCTGTTAAAAATTATGGTGATCCGGCACTGTATGCGCAATATTATAAAGCGCAAGCCGGTAATGGTTTACCCGGATTTCACGGCAGCGCTTACATGTACGGCTGCGGTTTAGGCGGTATTTTTCTGAGCCTTTTCAGAAAAGCGGTGCCTCTTTTCCGGAGAGGTCTAGAGTTAGCTAAACCGCACGTGAAGACCGCGGCACGCAATATCGCGAAAGACGTTATTGGACACGCCACAACGGCGGTGGTGAATAAAATACACGAGGCAAACCAATCCAAACAAGATGGTTCAGGTATAATATATACAAGAAAAGGCGTGTCTAAAAGAAAACGGAAGCGCACGATAGCGTTTCCGCCTTGGGTCAACCCTTTTTTAAATAAAAGCAGGAGGCGCCGCAGCTTAAAGAAGAAGAAGAGAGAACCGAAGCGCGGTGCTGGTGATATTTTTTAAACATCATGTCTTTCATACACACCGAGTCTGTAGAATGCGCAAAATCAGAGCTGGATCTTTTTGACGTGCCCCCGACACAAACTAGCGTAGAGAAAAGTCTATACGTCGAAGTTCAGCCTTTAGCGGCGTTATCCGACACAGCGCCGCTTGAATTTTATATAGCGGCCAGCGGTGAACACTACTATGATCTGAACAACACCCTGCTGTACGTGACGTGCAAGATCGTACGAACCGATAACACGGCGATAGCCCAAGGGGCCCGGGTCGCCCTTATTAATTACCCCATAGCGACATTATTCAGCCAAGTGGATGTTACTTTGGGTGACAGACTCATATCACAATCCAACAATCTTTACGCTTACCGCGCCTACATTGAGACTATATTGAATTATAGCTCCGACGCTTTGTCAACAAAGCACACCACAGGATTATTTTATAAAGATGTGGCTGGAGAACATAACAACAGGGTTCTGGACGGCCCTAACACTGGTTTCAGAAAACGAGCAGGAGCGACCGCGCAGAGTCGCACGGTTGAATTGCTAGGGTCGCTTCACTGCGACCTTTTCCACCAGCATAAACTAATTTTAAATGCCGTTGACCTGAAGATTAAACTCACCAGAAACAAAGACTCATTCTGCTTAATGTCTGCTGAAGCGGATGCCTTTAAAATACAGATCGTCGCGGCGTCCCTTTTTGTGAAAAGAGTGCAGGTCTCACCGGCTGTACGCATTGGGCACGCGCAGGCGCTGCTAAGCGGCAACGCAAAATACGCGATTGACCGTGTCGGAATGAAAATCTACAGCGTACCCACAGGCAGTAGAGTGTTTAATCTCGAAAATCTATTTTTAGGTCAAGTGCCGAAAACGGTCATAGTCGGGTTTGTGGACAACGAAGCATTTTCAGGTGCCCTTGATCGGAACCCCCTTTGTTTTGAACATAAAAATGTGAACTTTGCATCTCTTTATCTGGATGGAACGCCGCACCCGGCAAAACCATTTCAACCAGACTTTGAACATGGTAATGCTGTAAGAGAGTATATGTCGCTCATACAGATCACAAGCAGAAATCTGACGCCGGAATACTGGTCGACCGCGAAGAGTACCTCAACGGATACACGCTATTTGCTTTTGATCTATCGCCGGAGCAGGAGTGCGGAGAGCACCTTTCCCTGATAAGGACGGGAAATCTACGCGCTGAATTCCGCTTCGCGGAATCTTTGGATCGTACAGTCAACGTGATCATTTACGCTTTATTTGATAATATCATTGAGATTAATCAAAGGCGTGATGTGCTGTATGATTACCTATAAGTGAAAGAAACTATTTCAATATTTTATCGAATCTTTTAACGATTATCATTACGTGATAAAAAGAAAAAAAAAAAAAAAAACAACAACACAAAAAAAGAGAAAATGAACACGCTACAGATAAATTGTATTCTCTACACGGAACCAAGCACGCGCCGTTATTTTAAAGGAACCTACGCGTGCGATATGTTGCCTACCGATAAACTGGCGCATTACCCCTGCGCGTTTGTAATTAACACGCATAGTAGCGGCCAGCCTGGCGAACACTGGTTGGCCGTTTATTTTAATGAAGCGGGGATTTGTTATTTTTTTGATTCTTACGGACTCGCGCCGGACAACGTTATTTTTCCAAAGAATATCATAAAGTTTTTACATTTTAATTCAAAAAGCATTTGTCACCAAAACCGCCGGTTGCAAGGCTTTTCAAGCGCTGTATGCGGTCAATATTGTATTTACTTTATATTTTTAATGTGTAAAAACTACAAATATGAGGTAATTCTGTCCCGATTTAGTAATGATACAAAGTGTAATGACCGTGTAGTTGCAATGTTTGTAAGGCGGCTGCCGAAAAGGCAATGTTTGACCCGCTATATGGATAAATGTATACAGAAATGTGTAACTTGTAATCAACCCTGCGTTTGAAACATTTTATGTACAATGCTTCATAAATATAATAAACAAGTTTTAAACATTATGTTGTTGCGTGTTTCTTCCATAAACACAGATTAGAAACAAAGAACAAAACAAACCGTTCTAAATCATAAACATATTTTATTGTAACATAAAAAGTATATTTACAGATTCAGCGCTGTTGCAATATCATAACAAATGTAATCAGAAAGGTATTTGAAGCATTTTATGTACAATGATACACCGCTATAATAAAGAAACAGTTTTAAACTTCATTACAACACATATGCTTAAAAACAATACAAATAGGTTATAGACTCAGCCACGGGACATCTTTAATCAAGTTAGGGCCGTCCAGAACCCTGTTGTTATGTTCTCCAGCCACATCTTTATAAAATAATCCTGTGGTGTGCTTTGTTGACAAAGCGTCGGAGCTGTAATTCAATATAGTCTCAATGTAGGCGCGGTAAGCGTAAAGATTGTTGGATTGTGATATGAGTCTGTCACCCAAAGTAACATCCACTTGGCTGAATAATGTCGCTATGGGGTAATTAATAAGGGCGACCCGGGCCCCTTGGGCTATCGCCGTGTTATCGGTTCGTACGATCTTGCACGTCACGTACAGCAGGGTGTTGTTCAGATCATAGTAGTGTTCACCGCTGGCCGCTATATAAAATTCAAGCGGCGCTGTGTCGGATAACGCCGCTAAAGGCTGAACTTCGACGTATAGACTTTTCTCTACGCTAGTTTGTGTCGGGGGCACGTCAAAAAGATCCAGCTCTGATTTTGCACATTCTACGGACTCGGTGTGTATGAAAGACATGATGTTTAAAAAATATCACCAGCACCGCGCTTCGGTTCTCTCTTCTTCTTCTTTAAGCTGCGGCGCCTCCTGCAAAAGGTTGACCCAAGGCGGAAACGCTATCGTGCGCTTCCGTTTTCTTTTAGACACGCCTTTTCTTGTATATATTATACCTGAACCATCTTGTTTGGATTGGTTTGCCTCGTGTATTTTATTCACCACCGCCATTGTGGCGTGTCCAATAACGTCTTTCGCGATATTGCGTGCCGCGGTCTTCACGTGCGGTTTAGCTAACTCTAGACCTCTCCGGAAAAGAGGCACCGCTTTTCTGAAAAGGCTCAGAAAAATACCGCCTAAACCGCAGCCGTACATGTAAGCGCTGCCGTGAAATCCGGGTAAACCATTACGGCTTGCGCTTTATAATATTGCGCATACAGTGCCGGATCGCCATAATTTTTAACAGCGACCATTCTGCCCGGTTAATAAAAATCGTTTTTGCGTCGTCTAAAGTGTAGTTTCACGATTGCTTTCCCAAACTTAAATGCGATGTTCTCATTCTGGTCGTTCTTTATCTCTATGGCTATAGTGTCAAAATGTGCTTTGCACAAAGGTACATAATCGGGCTTCTCGTATCGAATTGTGACCATATCATTGTTACGCCCTTTAATTTCAACCGTGCGTAGCAATGGGACATAACTATCGCCGACCCTCTGGTGTTCGATAATGTCTGTGTACACGTACAACGTATATTGTCCTCCATTGATGTCGGCGCATGGCTTTAAAAACATAGTTTTAGGTTGTAAACCCAGTATTCTTGTCAGCTTAGCGCCTGCTGTGATCTGGTAAAAGGGCTTATTGTCGAAGGATACGCTGCGTTCAAGCGGATCGTACCATAGTTTTAAACCGCCCTCCAGTTTATGTTGTGCAATTTCTGCATTGATTACCACAAGTAGCGCCTCGATTGTTTCATAAAAACCGGGTTTAATGCACACCCTCGTGATATCCAAGTTCTGGCCACCCCACTTTGTTATTTGCAACACACAATCGTGTATTTCCAAAGTATTCCAGGTGTGGGGGTATTGTATTTCTGTAAGAGCTACCTCCCATTCTCCGTTTAAGTGTATTGGTTTTGCAAGTTTTGTTGTATAGTTAGAAATCTTATTTTGCGGGAATGTGTCCGCCGAGGCATTGCTGGGTAAGGATATGTAGAACGATCTGTCATTCATCTCTCCTTGTTCAGCAGATGTTGTGTTTTATATATCCTTTATCTCCGATGCAGCGACCCAGCTGTTAAATTTTGCGGGGTATCCGCGCCACTTGACCAACGCGTATTTCCGACCACCGACCGTCTTATTTTTTAAAATCTTTTCCACCTTGTAAGTTCTGTTATAGTTTTTGGGAATGCTTTGAAGTTCTTCGGGGTAAAAACTGCCAGTTATAACTTCGCCGAAAAGATCCGCCAACGTATAAAGCGGCCTAAGCCCTTTAGTGTTCACAGCCTGTATGACGAATATTTCCTCAGAATAATTCTGTTCATAGCCTTTCTGAAATATACCCTTATATTTGGAGACGCGTACGTGTGCACCGACGTCTAATCGAGGCTGAATTTTATTAGCTTTAAAGTATTCGCCGTACGTCGTCTTAAAAATGCTCAGAGCGTTAGAGGCGTTCACATCACACGGCGTACACTTAATCGTTCTATGATACGTGTTATTATAGCTGTATATGAAGTCCTGTAAAACGTATATATATCTGTAGGTATTCTGCGCTGTGAAATAGCGCCACATCCGTGTTTTTAAAGTCCTGTTGAATCTTTCTATAACCGCCGCCTTTACGTCGTTGTTGGCTGTAAAATGATGTATATCGTATTTTTCTAACAGTTTTTTTAGGATTTTGTTTAGAAACTCTTTACTGCGGTCGGTTTGCAGCTTCTTTGGCACGCAGCCCTGCTTAAATATTTTTTCAAAAGCGCTAGCGACATTTGCTGCGCTCTTAGACGTTAGGCTTACAGCCCAGGCTCTCTTACTGAATATATCGATAATAGTTAATATATACTTAAAGCCATCGTTGTACTCCGCAAGGTCTATCAGCGATACCAAATCGCATTGCCATTGCTGATTTATATCGGATACGCAGGTTTTTATAGGTTTTCCTAGCCGGTTTATGTAACGTATACGTGTCTTGTTTTTGCATCCATTTTTTAATTTCTGTTCTTTTAAACGCGTCTTTATTGGCCTTATAATACTTATCAAAGCCGCTATAACTGCCGGGCTTCAATACCGTGTAATACGCCTTTTTCATCCGCTTTTTCCGATTAGCGGCGTGGCGCGACGCACCGTTTCTTTTGTTCGTAGGCATGGCTGCCTGCTACATAAAGATGTATTTACTTTTATAGCTATCACGAAGGGTTAACAACAATACCGGCTATGGGACAAAACATCTTACTGATGATGCTTCATCTAACAGCAGCAATGTCTGATTAAACAGTGAACTCATTTTATATCAAGGCCTATCGCATTTATATACATTTGATTTCAAATTTTATATCAAAAGCCTATCAAAAAAGATATCAGCTTATATGGCTTTAATATCTCTCAATATCAAAACCATATTAAACGATATCAAAAAGGGGAGGAAAAGTGGGAGTGGCAGGGGGTGGAGAAGTGGGCGTGGTACCTGTCAAATTAAGTTTGACGGAAAAGTGCTCTCTATCTACTAGCGTCATGGCAAAAACTTAATTGAAACAGCAAGCATTTAAAGCTGAAAAATAAAAACAAACTGAAGGGACCACAGCCACCAAGTAAAGCAACATTTACATATCAATGGGACACCTGCAGTCAACCACTTTAGGGTTCGACCTGGACCAACTCCTGCTGGCCCCTGAAATTATGAAGGACCTGAAGGAGCTAGGCCTGTTATATAACGCAGAGAAAATAGACACACCTGCTAAAATATGCCGTACAACAGCGAGCAAGCACCCTTGCAAATACAGATTGCAAATAAATGTCAGTATGACTCTCTGCAAGCTCTTACATGCCTGAGCCATCGAAACCAGAAGAAACGTTTCCATTCTAGCCAAGCCGCCTGATAACAGCGCAAAGTCCTGGGGGGCAATGGCCCTCAAAGCTAATTCCTAAATGCCGGCCTGATGATCTAACAAACATAAGAACACGGGTCACCTACCAGAGAGGTGATTCCTACATTTTTACTGGAAACAAGAGGCAGCGGCCCTTGGATTTTATATTGTGTACGCGTATATGCACATATTATAACATATCTGGCGTATTGTGTATTGCGCTTATGAATATGTTTATGTGGTGCACTACGGAAGTTGCACCAGGTGTTCATTAATTTTTTATTGTTCAATAAATTGATTATTTTAATGCACTATGTCTTCATGATATATATGTTTTACATGTAAATGAGAGTACCATCGACTGGGACTGACTGACATATACGGGACCCAAATATCAGGGCAGCATTAGCAGGAGCTGGGTCACAGGTGGGCACCACAGCCGCGGGAGACAATGCACCCGGTGCAGGTGTAACAACCAGGTAGCAAGGGTGGTTCCAGAGGAGCATGGAAGGGAACCATCCAGAGTTCCAAAATTCATGGGCGCTACCAAGTATGACGGCCGTCTGTTAGTTTTATCTCAGTTAGTTCACACTATACCCTAAAAATGTTACGGGTATTTTTACAAATTATTAGGAGACCTGGAATAATAATAATGGTGGTAGACAGAACATGACATGATTATTGTACTCACATTAATATAGGTGCAATGTATTTTTGCAAAGTAGGAGCATAGCAGTGAAGGGGGCTTCCCATAAGTATTCCCACTCCAGTGATAGCTGCTTGGGGCAGTAAATGCAATAATAAGCACCCTGTGCACTCTGTGTAATATCACTCTAGCACATGTACTCTGCCAATTTTCAGTTAAATGCTCAGAATACAGTATATACTACAATCTCCTCTATTGACTGATAACAATGATTCAAATGAGATAAGAGCTAGATCCTAGGTGCTATACATAAATAAAGCAGTGTCAGAGCCATTACCCCTTACTGTCAGATAGTGCATCACTAAAGCATTCTATTCCCCCAATGGGACCTCAATGCTCAGCATAAAAACTGACACTGTTTTCTACCAGTAAGAGGGCAAATCAGGGCCAGATTAACAATGGGGCGGATGGAGCTACAGCTCCAGGCCTCCACATAAAAATAGGCCCATTGTCATGACAACATGATGTTGATTGGCCATCTGCTCTCCACATGCTCAGCCATAAATATTAAGTAGAAAAATTGTATTTCTATTTACCTCACAAAATTTAAGCATTTTTTTTCTTTTACATATTTAGGGAGACATTGGGGCTGAGATTATAGGGGGGTACACACCCACATGGCACTGGTCACACCTCCTCTGCTTCTCATAATAGGCCCTTGGTCATTTTCAGCTCCAGGCACATTTGGCCCTCAATCCAGCCCTGGGCATAATCAGCACTTACACCAGCTATAACAGGCATCATACGAATATACTGAATGAAATAATTCTGGCATATACAGGACCAGCAAACACAGTAAGCAATTATATGTAAAAGTAGGGCCATTCTGTCTGAACTGAATCTTTTTATTTCATATGTGGGCTCCATTACAGATCAACTGAGCAAGTTGGGGAACCTGGGGGAGGGCAGAAAAAGAAACCGTACACTGCCCTGGACATAGATGTACAGATTGGTCTACTTACGTACTGGATGGTGTATTATCCAGTATTAATAATTGATCCTATAGATCAGGGATGAGGAACCTCAGGCCCGGAGGCCATAAAAGGCCCACGGAATCATTTGATCTGGCCCTTGGAGCTTTTTTATGTTAGCCTCATTTTGCTATCAGGGTGCCTAGAATGGCACCCTGCGGCCAGAATCTATGCAGCAGTGCCACCTGGAGCATCCTTAGGATGATTCAGATGGTCACACCGCTGCCCTTACAGCTCCCATTGCTGTAATCACTGGCAATTGTGACATCACACGGAGGGGTGTGTGGCTTGCACCAGGCCCGTGAATAATGTTATATATATCAAAATGACCCTCGGCAGAAAAAAGGTTCCCCACCCCTGCAATAGATGGTCTATATCAGTGCACCCCAAACAGTACATGTTTTCCAGATCTCCTAGTTGGTGCACAACTATGGACCTGATCCAGAGCTACTACTCTGTGCAATTGCAGGCCGCTCGCTCGCACAGCAAAGACAACCCAGTGAAATGAGTGACAGGAGAGGCCGTTTGTGGGTGGCAACAGGGGCAGGACACTAATAACGTGGGAGTGGAGGTGCGAACGCAGGCATGCCTCAGTATTTCAACGCCATTTTTAAGGCATACATAATTAACAGGCAGCGTCATAGTACATGTCACATGCCTGTTTTTTACTCTGAATTCCTTGCAGTGCTTGCGGCAGGGTAAGGCAACCACAAGCGCTGCGATTGCTACCGATGGTGCTCGATGTACCAATGTTTTAATACACTTCCTGGAGATGATGTGCACTAGTGGGCATCTCTACAAAGGCTAATGGGTATCAGCATACACAGAGCGATCACTCGCACAGCCAAAGTGGGTGTGCTTATGCCTTGGCGAGCGATCGCTTCCCATGGCGTCACTTTAAAAAATTTGCATACACTGGATGCAAGCGATCACATCTAGCGAGCGTGTCTGAATCAGGTAATATATATGCATTACTGGCTTTTTAATTTTTTACTACTGGCTGACACATTTTAAAAGATCAACAGGGACTGTAGTGCTAGTTATTTCATTGTGACACTAAGGGGATCCTAAAAAACATGCAACTTTAGTATTATATGCTATTTCTATTGTGGTCATCCTGGTGGGGGGTGGGGGAGGGGGTTTAAGACAAGGCAACCATAAATCCCTCCTGCATTTGCCTATGGTGCTGGCCACTGCAACCACAAAGATGACATTGACCAGGGGCATTAAGGACTGAGGGGGAGCACCCCTCCCCTGCACTGGCACACCTTCCACAAAGCTGCTGCAGCAGCCTGAGGGGGGATAGAATTATCAATAGGGGAACCACTCCTGCAGCCCCTAATAACATGGGGGCACTGTGGAGTCAGGGACCAGGGTCTGGGGAGGATGATTACTAGGCAGGGCATAGCCACCCCTCCCCCAGCAGAACAATAAACCAGTGATAGGACAGTGGGTCTTATTAAGACCCGCTCACAAGCTCTGAGCGCTCGCAAGCGGGTCGATATTTAGGCTCTGCACACGCGCAGCGACCGCATTGCGCGTGTGCAAGCCCCGGAGTGAGAGAGAAATTCTCTCGCTCCGGAGCTCTCTACAAAAGGGGCGGCTGTCGATGTTGATCGACAGCACGCCCCGTTTTGTAGGCGTGGCAGGTGGGTGGTTTCACAAACGGAGGTGTTTCTTAAGGAATGACTGCCATTTTGTGGGTGGCCGCAGTGATGTCAGTGGGGAGCTTCCTGCTCGATCAGAGCAGGAAGCTCCCTGGGGCTTGCGGTTGCCGAGACCCAACCTTAGGGTCTCGTCACAAGCCCCGATGGTCGCGATGGTCTTGACCATCGCGACCATCAACCTGGTCGGTTGCTGAAGATGTGGGTGGTAACCCACAGCTTAGCTAGCGACCAGGAGGCCGCACTTGAAAATAGAAGCGGCCGCCCACATTCAGAACGAGCGCTCACATTATACGAGCGCCTCTGAATGAGGGTCAGTGATTGAGGACAGAAAGGAAAGGTAAAAGCAATGACAGGGAGGAAGTAAATGAAAAGAATGACTAAAAACAATAAAGAACAGGTGGAGAGAAGGAGAAGGAGAAGGAAAGCACTAAGGCCCTCATTCAGAGCCGTACGCTCTGAGCAGAGCGCACGCTCTGAATGAGGGCCGGGCTCCATGAAAATGGAGCGTCCTCCTGGATGCTCGTATAGCTGTGGGTCACCACCCAAAGGCTATACGAGCGTGCATTTTGATGGCCGTGATGGTCGTGACCATCGCGACCATCGAAACTGCGAGCCGGAGCCTGCGGTTGAGGTTTTCAACCGCAAGGCCCGGAGTGATTTTGGCTCTATCAGAGCCAAAATCACTCCCACTGACATCACTAGTGATGTCAGTGGGCCGGCTTCTGACGGGAGGCGTTCCCGTGGGAACACCCCCGTCAGGGTGGCACGCCCCCGGCACGCCTACCAAAGGGGGCGTGCTGTCAATCAACATCGACAGCACGCCCCCTTTGATCAGACACAATGAGCGAAGAACTTTCCTTCGCTCGTCGCGTCTGGCGCATGCGCACGACGGAGCTCCCTCCGTCGTGCGCATGCTCAGTCCAGAACATCGACCCACTTGCGAGCGGACAGCCGCTCGCGAGTGGGTCTGAATCAGGGCCTAAGAGAGTTTTATTAAGGAAAAATGACAACTGACAAAATGCACTTCCCTGTCCTGGAAAAAGCAGGAACAAAGAGGCAGATTTACATACATCACTCCATTATATACTCTTAGGGCCTGATTCAGACCCGCTCGCAAGTGCTATGCGCTCGCAAGCGGGTCGATGGTGGCCCAGTGAGCATGCGCGGTGTGTGCACTGCGCGTGTGTGAGTCCCGGAGCGAGCGCAAAAAGCGCTCGCTCCGGGAGTCACTACAAAAGGGGCCGCTGTCGATGTTGATCGACAACTCGCCCCATTTTGTAGGCGCGGCTGGGTGGGTGCTGAGCAAATGGAGGCGTTCCTGCAGGAATGCCTGCCATTTGTGGGCGGCCCTACTGACGTCACTAGTGATGTCAGTAGGTGGACTTCCTGCTCTAATAGTGCAGGAAGTCCACTGGGGCTTGTGGCAACGAGACCCTACCACAAGGGTCTTGTCGCAAGCCCTATGGTCTCAATGGTCTTGACCATCGCGATCATCATCATGGCCACTCGCATAAGCTGTGGGTGGTAACCCACAGCTATGCGAGCGGCCATGAGGCCGCAAAAAAAAAAAAGCACACTCCCTGATTCAGAGCGAGCGCTCGCTTTTTGCGATCGGCTCTGAATCAGGCCCTTAGACCACTCAGCATGAAACATTCATTGGCTGCATAAGACCAGCTAAACTTAAAGGGGCAATATCCAACACGTTATTAAACTGGCAACACTCATGTCCCTCATGTTTACATGTCATCCTTTGGGCTTACTTAAGCGTGCACTCAAAAAAGACAGTTTTCTTTTCCTTCTTGTGTTCTACTAGATATCTACTCTCTACTTCTATACCTAGATAATTGGGTTGAACAATTATTGTTACTGTGGATAATTATGTGAATAGAAACTACTGGTGAAAACTTACAGTAGTGCTTACGATATCCCCACCTTCCCTCCCCCTTCCCCCCTTCTTTTCCTCTGACATTTGATGTTATACTATTAGGGGTATTCAATATGGAGCGAAAACTCAGTTTTTGCGATAATTTCGCACCGATGACATCATTTTCGCAGGTTTTGGTTTTATACCGTATTCAATTTCAAAGACTTTTCGCAGATTTGAAAAGTCTTTGAAAAAAAACGGGGATAACTTTTCACCACTGAATAGGTGCCGAAAAAATATGCAGAATTGGGATTTAGGGGTGCAGGCTTAAAAAAAATAGCCTGCGCCCCTGGGAATGACATTTTAAATGTAACTGTGTCAAAAAATGTTTAAAAAAAAATCAGGACACCCCAAAAATGTATTTAAAAATTGGGGTGAAAAGAAAAAGGAAAAAAGTATTTAAAAATAGGCTATTAGCGGCAGGTGTTTTCTAGAATAGGTTATTAGCGGCAGGTGTTTTCTAGAATAGGCTATTAGCGGCAGGTGTTTTCTAGAATAGGTTATTAGCGGCAGGTGTTATCTAGAATAGATTAATAGTGGCAGGTGTTATCTAGAATAGATTAATAGTGGCAGGTGTTATCTAGAATAGATTATTAGCGGCAGGTGTTATCTAGAATAGATTAATAGCGGCAGGTGCATATTTGCAGAATTTAAAAAAAAATTCTTTAGGGACATAAAAATATGCTAGTACCCATTTTCATGTACCCCAAATTTGATGGGACCACTTAAAAAAATGTAAAAAATAACCTAAGTGCTCTTCTGCATCACTTCTTCAATGTCGGGAAAAAAACACCTGCTGCAGCTATTTATATGCGCGATTTTCATTTGCAAGCTAAAACGGGGGGACCCATAGTGATCCCCCATGTTTTTATAGCTTTAGGGGGGTCCTACAATTTATTCCAGGAAAATTTCGTTTTTTTACGCAGATCCCACTTCGCAGGTTCCGGTTTTCGTAGGTTTTATATTGAATACGGGGATAAAGCAGGCGTGCGCCCAATACTTTATCCCAGGAAAATCTCCGATGTGGAGCGAAAAGACCAACACAGACTTTTCGCTCCCATATTGAATACCCCTGTATGTGTAAATTTAGTTAGATGCACTTTTTTATTGCTATGCCAATTTATTGACATCATCTATGGTTTTTGAATTTTGTACTGCAAGTTTGAAAATTTGGATTTGATAATATTCAAATTTTGGAGTATTGTTTTTACACTAAATAAATACATTACAGTGCAGTAACTGTGCCAAATGTGTCTCTTTAAAATTAATTTAAAAACCATCTTTGTGCAATAGTTAGTTTACAGGGGTTTGTGAGTATTTAGAAAAAACTTACCAGACATTCATTGCCAAAAAATATATATAGTTAGAATGCAGCATTTTCCCAGGATAGAGCTTGAGGGCCTGATTCAGATCCGTTCGCTAGGCTGCGTTCACAGTTTCGCACGCAGCTGTCACCAGCCCGAGCATGCAAATCATGCAATCACGCAGCAAGACATCAGTACGCCCACAGTCTAAAGATGCCCACTTGCTCTTCATTACACACGTCATCTCCAGGAAGTGTATGTAACCTCGGTAACATCGAAAACCATCGGCTGCAATGCAGCGCTTGTGGTTGACCCTACCCTACCGCAATGCGAGAGCTGCAGGGTTTTAAACAGCCAGGTGACGTGTACAATGATGCTGCATCTTAATTATGCACACCCTAAGAATGGCGTTTTCACGCTCAGACACGCCTGCGTTCGCACCACCACTCCCCCGTTTTCCTGGACCTTCCCCTGTCACCACATACAAACAGCACATTCTGTCACTCAAACTAGTGTGCAGTCTGTGTGTTCTGGACAACTGCTTCCCGATTGCAATGACTGGTTCGCGTATGCACACTGCGACGCATACACAGTTAGAGAAAATCGACCAGCAGCGTGCGAATGCAGCCTAGTGAACGGGTCTGAATCAGGCCCTTAGTCCCCTGTGTAATGTACAGACATTTTCAGTAATCTTATTGTAGGCATACAAGTTGATTATTTGCACATTCATAAACATTTTGGAACAAATGCTTACTTGAAAAATACTGCTGTGTGATCCTCTGCCGAATCTCCTTCCCAAACTCTGTATTAACAACGCCCTCTGACGGTAAAGGCTCCAGCTACTCCACAACTACTGCAATGTCCCTAAGGTCATCATGGCCTTGCCCTAGGGCCAGGTTATGGAGCATGCATCACGACTGGATGATGTCACACACTTTACGTACAACGTAAAGGAGTATGCCAGCCGACTTGTCCAAACAACAAAACCTGCTCTTTAGCACCCCAAATGTACGCTCAATGACTGACCATGTAGCAATGTGTGCGTTGTTGTGCCCGTGCTGTGAAGGGCCCTGCGGTCTCAACAGAGGTGTCATGAGCCAAGTCTGATAACCATATCCTGAGTCACCTAATTGATGAAAGAGGGTGTTAACATACTTAAAACAATAATTCAACAAGAGTATTTTAAGAATTTAATGACCTAAATAAAATAAAAAAACACTACAATTATTTTTTGCAATACTTGCAATTTTGTTGAGCAATACACATGCTATCACAATCAAACACCATCATAAGTTACAATTACACATGAACTAAAGAGTGTATGCTAGGCAGTAATCACATGTTTATTTAAAGCTATACTTTATTAGAGAAAACCTAACACACCTAGTTCTGATAAAATGTTATACAGGCAAAACAACATACCAAGTAGCCAGCCCACCGGCAAGTCTCCTTCTTAAAACCTCTCCCCCAGGGTTGACTGGTGCAGGATATAGGCATCAAGAGAAGACACAGGGTAACCTGCAACCACACTGAGAATTTTGAGGTTGGCATCGCAGACCACCAGCACATTGAGGGAGTGGTAGCCATGTCTATTTACATAGATATATCCCCTCAAGTGCAGAAATCTGGTCCCAATGTGGGTGCAGTCTATGGCTCCCAGCATATTAGGCAATGCTGAGAGCTGATAGAAAGCTACCTTACGGTCCAGCCACTCGGACTCACAACGTGGGAATGAGATATATGTTCACCACAACTTCTTCAAGGCAGATAACACTTGAGATAAATGCCTAGAGAAGTGACTTGTGTACTCCTCAGTACTCTAGTGATCACTGACTGAAATGCAGCCCAAAGCACTGCATAGTTGCTACCAGCCAAAGGCTCCAAATCATCTCTCACCTGCTCATATAGGGTCATGAGGTTTGTGCGGTTCAATCTAAATAACTGAATTACCTCATGATCTGAGAGGGAGTCCAGGTCCATCCTTAGTGTATAACCTCGCATGGCATGAAGCAGAATTGGGACCTGGATCTGGTGATGCTCCTGTGCCCTCCTCCTGCACAGCTCCTCCATAGAAAGCAAGCCACAAGCATACAGATCCAAGAAGACTGTACAAACTCCATTTCATTGTTAATTATGGAGTTCACCTGGGTAAATTAGCCTGAGATTTGTTAAATTTATGAAAATGTCGCCTATCTCAACCTGGTTTAAAGTTTGTGCAATTTTTAGTAATGTTTTGGATAAGATTTTCTAACTCGAACCCTATTACATTTGGCGAGTTCTATTGGAAATCATCTGGATGCGAGTTTGAAAATCGCGACTTTGCTAACAGTAAGAACCATGCGATTTTGCCCGTTCTCACACCCTATTACATTTGAGAGTTCTGAAAAATTGCTAATTAAATGACAAACGCACATTTCACAAAATCACAACCTATTACATTTGGCCCATAGTGTATTTTATGGATAGGACTTAATATTACAAATTCATTTTCCTGATTTAACAAACCACACTATAAAAACAGGACACAATTGGAGACTAAAGTGATACAGTGATTCAAGAAACTGAATACAACAACATAATTGCCATTCTTGCACAAGATACCACAGAGCCTCCCAAGCTGTGCTGTGAGGACTTAATAAATGTCTCTGGATTGAGTAGTGCTTCTGTTCACAATATATGTTATTTTCTTAGTAGGCAAATGGTCTTTTTGATTCATTTTATGTTAATATATATTTTATTGTTTTTTTATATTAATTGATGTGTCAATATGAGGCTGCAGTCAAAATATAAGAATTTCTTATCGTTTATTTGGAAGGTTAAGCGCCAGTTTTTGTTTTGTCTCTATTTGCGTTTATGACCCTCTCCTAACAACTTTAAGACTGAGGCGTCCTGCCTGACACAGACCCTCCTTAGTAACAGGGAACAGGCCAGCATCGGGTAACTGACCACTGGAGTCTGCAGATCAGGAGGAATTGTGCACCCCAGTTATGTGGTACTTTGTATGTTATTATAACTTAGGCCCTCATTCAGAGCCACTTGCTATTTGCGGTCGTTCGTTCTAAAACAAGGGGTGGCTATTCAAATGAACCGTTCGCTGTTTGTGGTCTGTTCACGCCTCTAGGTCTGAACGAGCGAACAAAACTTGCGTTCGTTTTTTTGAAAAATACGCCCCCTGGCCGCTCGCATCCTACGTCATGTCCGCTATTTATTAGATTAATCGAGTACATTGACCAGGGTATGAACTGCTCGCTATTCTTGTGGTTGGTTTTTGCTACCACAATTTTGCGAGCAGTTCTGGCTATAAAAGAACCCAGTGACGTGGTCAATGACGCTGCTGTTTTAAATATGCACACCCATAAAACGCCCGTTTTGACCTTTAAGCACGCCTGCGATCGGATCTCCACTCCCCGTTTTCAAGCACCTTCCCCTGTTACCACCCACATACGCCTCTTTCTGTCACTCAAATTAGCAGGCATTCGCTATTTTGCGAGCACATGAATTTCGGCCGCACTGAGTGGTTCGCGCATGCGTATAACGATCCGTACGCATGCGCAGTTGGGCAAACATCGCTCGGAGCGAACGAGCAGCCACTTGCGTCCGGCTCTGAATCAGGGCCTTAGTCAACCTAGTTTAGGATTGAAATTACTTTTTGATGAACACATATTTATTTTGGAACAAATCAATCTAAACTCTACAATTGCCTTTGATCTATCCCTGATTATGATGTTCATGATAGTTAATTAAAAAAGAGAGAATTATAATCCAAAGAAATACATTAATAATATTCAGTTATTTCTTTTCCAGAGTAAATTAACATTTTTTATGACTTCTTGCAAATAATCTCCTTGTTACACTATTTACTTTTTGATTTTGATGCAGGAATTCTTGTACAGATAGAAGGCAGCATGCAGGGGCTCAGTGAAGGTGGCGGAGAAGGTGTGTAAGTGTCTGATGGTGTCACACAGGTGATAGAAGGACAGACGCCCGGCCTCATAGTCCAGGTATATCCCTACTGCCTGCACACGAGAATCTGGCTTTATTGCTTTATGTATATTGCTATGACATGCTCCAAGTTTGTCAATGTAGTACAGGCTCCATGACTTGTCATTATATCCAATAAATGATTCATCACCATTTATCTTTCTCTCTATACTGTGAGCGGCCACCCCTATCAGCCATTTCTCTGCTTCACTCACATCCACTTCCCAGTAATGTTTCCCAGATGAGAAACTACAGGAGCTTATCACCTGCTCGCAGTGCCAGATTAAGGTTTACATAGGCCTGGAGCTGAAATTTATGAAGGGCCTATAGTGTGCCACTGCAAACATTAAGCATTCCCAGGATTTTGGAAGGAGTACACTAGACAATGTGTGTACTCAGCGACGGCCTGATATAAATCTTGCGGTCCGTAACACACTGCACGATCTGGTGTATGACCAGCCGATATATTGTTCCCCCGCTGCATCCAGAACCATGGTGTCGGCCCCAGATATTCAGATTGTCCTGCACTGCAGGCAGATCTGAAGATGCAATGAAAGATGTGCAGGAGCATGCAATGGTGCATACACACGGGATGATGTGGACAACTTGTCCTTCTGATTCATCTCAAAATGACAATCATCCAAAATATCATCTTGTGTGTACTCATCTTAGGGCCTTGGTGGCAGATGGTGTATGAAGGAGGTAGCGCCAAAGGAAAATCTCGGCCTGGGCTCCACTTAGTCCAGAACCGCGGTCCTGTATATTGGAGCCTGAATGGCAGAAGAGGGGAGAGAGCAGTGAATAGAGACAGGGTGGGACATAGGGGATAGGAAATATACTGTATACATATATACAGATCTCTAGTACAAGCAAAGACAAAAGAAAGAGGGGCGCTCCATAGTGCATAAAAGTCTTAATAAACACTTAGTTAAAAGATATTCCACTGATCGAGATGTACTCATACCCAGTCGAAAAAACTCTGTGGGCTGATTACCACGACATGTAAGAATATATCCCAGGCAATCACCAACCATCATCCACGAGACCTCCGGGACAAACACCCAACGCTGGTAGCTGAAGCGTGCCGATGCCATGGGGACCGAGGTAGCCGGAGGAGATGCCGGGCAGCACAAGATCGCGTCACTCATTTCGTCAGAGGGCTGGCTTGGGCGACGCTGTGCCTCGGTAATAACAAGGTGCTAAACCAATCAACCCATCTAATGGGCGGTCTTTCAAAACATAAACAATACACGCCTACATGAGCGGTTTCAGTATACAAACTCGGATTTGTATAATAAACGAAGTATATTCATTAATGCTAGTTATATAGGTGCATACATTAAAATGGACAACATATCATAATTCCAATCGAGTGTATATATACACACACGACATAACCATAGCATTACAGTAATAATGAATATAAACGTGGAATGATGACTTTAACCCGTATGTATCTTTTCCAGATTCACAAAACAATACATAATAAAAAAATACATGATTATAATAAAAAAAATACATAGCAGACACATAACATAACAATGTAGTGACATTATCATGATTACCATATTTAAAAGATGAGAAATAAAATGCACTTGTACATACTGCAGCACCTTTAATCAATGAAGGGAATGATCTCATATCCTTCATTAAGGTCTATTGGTGATAGGGTATTTTATTTAACGTTAAAATCCAAGAGACTTCACTTTTAAATGTGTTTTTATATGTATGTATGTATGTATGTATATATATATATATATATATATATATATATATACATACATACACACACACACACAGGTTCGGCACTCCAGTACAAACCTATACCTTCTTACGGTGCCCCCATATTAAATGCATACATACATCAAAGGTGTAGCACTCAGGAATACGATAGATAGATAGATAGATAGATAGATAGATAGATAGATAGATAGATAGATAGATAGATAGAAAGATAGATAGATAGATAGATAATGAGATAGATAGATAGATAGATAGATAGATAGATAGATAGATAGATAGATAGATAGATAGATAGATAGATAGATAGATAGATAGATAGATAGATAGATATGAGATAGATAGATAGATAGATAGATAGATAGATAGATAGATAGATACACAGCCCCAGGAGAAGGTCATAACACAGAGCAGAACAGAACCAGACATTAAACTGTGACTTACTTGTTGGATTAAAGTAGACATCATCTCACAGATGGTGACAGCTGACCAGTGCCCATGTGTTTCTCAGCCAGCTACCATCCATCAGTACCTTGAGGCAGCTCTGTGGCTCCACTTTTAACCAGGTGCCCACCAACTAAGTTGCTGAGGAGGGAGGGATTGGGGGAAGTGAATGTGCGGGGCTCTTTAGATGACAAGAGGGCGGGGCTTAGGGTGCCATGAGTGGGCGGGGCTTCGACAGACATAAAAAAATGGGTGGGGCTTCCAAGAGCTGGATGAGTGGGCCGTGCTTTGGACATCTGGGAGGTGAATGGGCGGTGCTTCTGATATCCAAGCACTCTAGAGCTTTTGGACGGCCAGGGGCTGGATGGGCAGAGCCTAGCAAAGCTGGAGGTAAATGGGCTTTGCAGTGCGGCTGGTGGTGGTGACAGGAAATGCTTTCCTGTTGTCAATGTCAAAACGATAGAGGATCCTGTGGGCCTATTTTCGTGGGTGGGCCTGGAGCTGTAGCTCCACCCGCCCCATTGTTAATCCGGCCCTGCCTATACCACTGTCAATTTATCTCTACATCACTGTAGTATCTACCATTGTTTAACACCTGTTCATCTTTAAGAATACTTTATCCTTAAAGTCCTGCAACTTTAACAACTCTAAACTCATTTTGATTACTATATACTCTTGTAGTTGTGCCTTTATTACATCTACCAGCACTGTTCTTCCTTTTATCTGATTTTTTACTTTTTAACTGTACTGTTCCTGTATCTCACTCTCATCACTACTACTGATGTTTCCTTCCCCCCCTAATCCCTCATCTACGCAATGTCTCTCTTTTCTTCTGCCCCCCCCCCTCACTCAGAAGCTACATAATAATTTCCTCTACCACCAGTTCCCATCACTTTTCTTCCTCCATAGTCTCCTCCACTTTCTCCTCTCCCTCCCGCCTCTCCTCTATCTCCATTCATCCCATCTAGTACTCTTCACCACATCTCCTTTAACTACTAAGCCCTGCAGCCTCCCTTTTCTCCAAGTTACACCTCTTCTTCTCAATCCACACCACACTAAACCTCCACCTTGCCCAGCACCTGCTGTCACCCTTCCTCACTCAGAAGCCCACCACGTACCCACACTCTCCTTATCCCCCTGCTCTAAATCAATCTCAACTCCACACTACAACAACCCTAACAATCTCCTTCTCTCTCCTCCCAACTGTATTCCTCTCTCCTATCTCCTCTGGAAAGCTAGTCCTGTCTATAATCAACTGGTCCCTGTCCATGACGGCTTCATATTTAACTCCTTCAATGTCCTAGCCATCACCAAGTCATACTTACCCATCTGACACCACTTCTCCTACAGCTATCTCCTTTCACACTCCTTGGCCTGGAGGTTGCAACAGTATTGGGGTACTTCTACCATCTGGTCACTCCCACCAACTCTTACCTTCTAAACTCTCCACTTCATTATTTGCATTTAATGCTCATATCAGTTGCCTTTTCCAACTTCCTCGAGTAGCTGACTTTCTTTGTCCCCCTGGACTTAACTCAAATTTCCATGTTAACTTTGCTTCTTGGCTCCTAATCTTCAAATGGGCTCTCAATACCCCTTTCTTCCTCAAAGCTTTCCAGCTCTCATACTAACCCACTACTCCATGTTCCTTCCTCGCAATCCAGCCCATCTGTGTCACCCCTGTTTGTCTGCTCCTCCCCTTTAGAATGTAAGCTCTCACAAGCAGGGCCCTCTTCCCTTCTGTGCTTCTCCTTTACTTCTACTTTAATTTACAACAGCACCTAACCCTTGGTTGCTGACGCCATGCTGCTTATTTAAGTGGTATGCAGCAATGTATAAATCATGTATTTGTCCTGCATTGTTTGTACTGTTAATAACTGTTTTTATTGTGTGCTCATTTGTTTATGTACTTTGTAAGGTGCTGTGGAACCCTTGTGGCGCCATATAAATAAAGGATAATAATATATATATATATACATACATATAAATAAATGTGTGTGTAGTGTGTGTGTGTATATATACAGAGGTGGGCTGGGCTGGGGGGCAGGGTGTCATGTGCCCACCTGGCCGCAGCACCATGCAAGCCGCGGGCAGTCTGTGCCTCTGTGGCACAGTTGCCTGCACCGCGCATGTAGCGCTGATCGGACGGAGTTCGGTCAGTGCTACTCAGTGACTGACAAACACACAGCCGCCGGCACCGGCAGCTGTGTGTTTGTTTTAGTAGCAGCCAATGACAGTCTGTCAGACTCTCACGGACTGCTGCTGCTCCCACTGCCGGAGCCGCTCCATCTTCCAGCTCCTGCAGTGGGTAATGGGAGAGATGTCATGATATCTCTCCCATAATGCAGAGCAGGCCGGCCTGGGAGGACAGACGGAGGAGTGGCTGGTGGCGGCGAGAGCGGGGATTCAGGTAAGTGTTTTTGTTTTTTTTCATTATGTGTCTACTGGGGGGGGCACTACTGGGGGCACTACAAGTGGGAAGACCACTACTGGGGGCCCTACAAGAGGGGAAACCACTACTGGGGGCACTACAAGGGGGGACTACTGGGGTCACTACAAGGGGGGACCACTACTGGCAGCACTGCAAGGGTGAGACCACTACTGGGGACTACTACTGGGGGAACTTCAAGGGGGGGACTACAACTGGGGGGACTACTACTGGGGGCACTACAAGGGGGGGAATACTACTACTGAGGGCACTACAAGGGGGACTACTACTAGGGGCACTACAAGGGGGGACTACTACTAGGGGCACTACAGGGGGAGGGGACTACTACTAGGGGCACTGCATATGGGGGAGGAGACTAATGCTAGGGGCACTGCATAGGGGGAGGGGACTACTACTAGGGGCACTGCATAAGGGGAAGGGGACTACCACTGGGGGCTCTGCATCGGGGGACCATTGCTGCGGGCTCTATATAAGGGCAATACTGGGGGTAATGCATAGGTGGAGACTACAACTGGGGCCACTATTTAAGGGGCACTGCATAAGGGTTACCACTATTGGGGGCACTGCATGGGGGTGGATTGCTGCTGGGGGCACTATATAAGGGGCTTACTACTGGGGGCACAAGGGGCACTGCACAGGTGGGACCACTGATGGGAGCACTTTATAAGGGGCACTGCATAGGGGGATCACTAATGGGGGCACTACTGGAGGCCTGCATAAGGGGGTCCTCTCTTGGGGTACAGGGGGGCACTGCATATGGGCACCACTACAGGGGGCTGCCCCTAATCTTTATTTTTACTTTACATTAATCCCATATGGACCTGCCTCCTCCCTGGAACACTTGAGGGGGGTGCCATAGTACACTCGTGCTCCGGGCACCCTGGCTACACGCTACTCCTCTGCCAGGGCCGCCTGCATGCATTTGCCCCCCATGCTAAAAGTTGCCAGCCACAGACCCTGTGTATATATATATATATATATATATATTTACACACATACATTATATGTATGTACTGTATATATGTATACATACTGTATATATATATATATATTTATATAATATGTGTGTATACACAGTATATATATATATATGTATGCATATATATATATATTACAGATGTGCACTGACCTCCGTGTTTTGGTTTTTGTTTTGGTTTTGGATCTGGATCTCCCCTGGCTTTGGATCTGGATTGGTTTTGCCAAAACCTCACCTCCAGGGGGGCGTGGCCTAACTGGCAGAGTGGACAGACGTGGCTTTGTATAGCTCCTGCCTTACCTGTCCTTTATAGGGAAGAGCCTGCTTGTTGTTCGCCTGACCCAACACTGCTCGGGCACCTGTAAGAGCCCACACCACCCTGGCTCCATCTCCCGGAATTCCAGAGTGATTTGAGCCCCTTGCTCGATTGAGGCCTACTTCTTCTCCTAAAGCCGCGGCCTCGAGTTTGGAGCTTCCGTGGACCGCGGGATGTGCCTCCGCTGCGGCTGCCACTCCTGACCCCAGCTACCTCCAGGGGTGTGCCGCTACCTTCCCCCGTGGGGATCCTCCGGTGAGTGCCACTCTCACTACAGTTTACAGCCCCATGGACGCCACTTGAAAGAGCGCTACTCTAATCGCGGCCGCCGTCGCCGCTGGCTCCTGCTGGGCCCCGTGAAGTGCCGCTTAAGCTTGCAGCACTCTCCCCTCCGTGGAGGCTCTACTGCTGGGCTCTGCCCCACTGCCCCCCTTGGGGACCATTGGAGCGGTTTTGCAAAGTTCTGCCGGCCACACGGATGTGTCCCCCTGGCCACACTTATACAGCCTCCAACCCCAACTGAAACCTATAACACCCCTGCCAGTCCATACTCACTATAAGTGTGGGTGGCTGTCTCCAGGAGATCGTCTGCCTCAATGAACACTCTGAAGAGACGACTGGTCCTTCTATCTCTGTATAACCCTCTGTGGTGTCCGTTATCCTGTTAAGAATTTAACTTGTGCTGGAATCAGTAATTATTCTCCATTACAGTGTTCTCTGATCCAGTGATACTGGTGCTCCCCCCGGTGGTCATAGCTTTTATTACATGCCATAACAGCACTTGGCATTAGATTTATATTTTTCATCTTTATCGACAACACTTTTGAGCGATATTTATGTAATAAGGGCTCTTAACCGCAATGACTGTCTCTACCATACTACCATGAAACAAGGCGTCATACATCCATAATGGCTATATAATAATCCCCTGGCCTCTGGGGGTTGGTGATCGACTGCCTCAGCTTTTCATATGACATCGTAACATTTAAATGAACGTTTACTGCCTATCATTAACCTACATTTTCAGTTATCTGTATGCCATGGCCAAAACCGGGAAATCTGCTCATAAGAAAGAGACTCCTCATCCTAGAACAGAACCATCTCAATCTGGTCTACGTCCATTTCTCTTGCCAACTCCTGCTAAACAAGACTCTATCTCTGACTCAGTAGCTTCTTCACCAGATCCATCAAATCCTCCTAGCCCTATGTCAATGGAGACCCCAGCTTCTCAATCCTCTGCGAAGTCAAACAATGACATACAGGAACTTCTGACATACGTCAAGACATCACCAACAAAGTCAGATATCCAAAACACTCTTCGTCAGGAGTTGGCGTCTGTTAAGCAGGATCTTTCTTTACTGTCGGACCGCCTTACGTCCCTAGAAGGTAGTCAGGAACACACAGATTCCTCTTTGTCTAAGTTGACAACTATAGTTGCCCAACAATCTAGGGAACTACTCTCGCTTAAAACCAGAATGGAAGACTTGGACAATCGTGGCCGAAGAAATAACGTACGCGTCAGGGGCTTGCCTGAGGATGTCCTCCCTTCGAACTTAATCGATGCCTTAACAAAGATTTTCAATGAGATACTCGGCAACAACCCAAACGACAAGCTACAATTTGATCGAGTTCATCGAGCTCTGCGGCCGCGGGGCTCCTCATCCGACCGCCCGAGAGATGTAATCTGCCGATTCCACTACTTTGCCCAAAAAGAGGAAATAATGCGGAAAGTCAGGCAACTAGACGGTGTGGATTTTAATGGCGATGTTATTCACATTTTTCAGGACTTATCTTGGCACACTCTGCAACAGCGCCGAGCTCTACGCCCACTGACTGATGAATTGCGTAAATGCCAATTAAAGTACAGATGGGGATTCCCCTTCCACCTGCAGGTGACTCTCTCGGGCAAATCACACACTCTCTACAACCCTTCTGACCTATTATCCTTTTGCTCTTCTCTGGGCCTCCTGAAAATTGAAACTCCTGATTGGAAAGAACCATTAGCTCAATGGGACTTGGCCTCAACTGAATCCCGTCCTTCCTCTTGGAAGACGGTCCGGAATCCTCGACGTCGAAACAGGTTTTCCCAGAGCATTCCGAAGCGGAAGTTACCTGATTGTTTATTTCCATCTCCCTTTTCTAGGATAGTGTTGACTATAGAGAGCTACTTTATATTTAATATTGACAGTTATATTTCCCACAATGTAATGTTCGCTAAATTTTAGTATGTCTTGATGTTTATATCCAGATTTTTATACCTTGCTAATTTTTTGAGGTTGAAGTTGACACCAACCCCCTGTGCCCCCACACCCGCTTAATGTATATTGCTACTGAGACTTCGGACCATAATTTTTGTTCCGTGGTTTCAGTCGCGGGTTTTTCAGTATTGTTTATCTTGCATATCTTGTTAATGTCTGTTTTTCATTGTTGTCTTTTCCTTTTTTTCTTTATTTGTTTTTCCTTTTTCTCCCTTTGGGTCTTTGAATGCTGTTATTTCTTTACCATCCATAATGTCCCTGCCTACTAAACTTTTAATCTCTTCCGTCACTGCCCGGGGATTAAATTCTCCAGAAAAGCGTTCTCAAATGTTGCGCTCTCTATGGGCAAATAGAGTTGATGTAGCACTGGTTCAGGAAACCCACTTTAAAATAGCAGCGCGCCCTCAGTCTTTGTGTGATAGGCATTATTGTGCTGCCTACTATAATAATAACCCAGAGGGGAAGTCGAAAGGCGTCGCAATTATTTTCTCACGCAAACTCCCCATCTCTGACGTAAACATACATAGATTGATTCCGGGTAGACTCCTCTTACTTACATGCCACATATATAACCAGGCCTTTACTTTCATCAATATATATGCCCCCAACAAGGGCCAATATGACTTCCTCCGGTCTGCAATGGATATGGTTGACCCCCTACTTCAGGGTATTGTTCTTTTGGGAGGAGATCTTAACTGGTCCTTAGACCCCTCGCTAGATATATCTAATGATGCGCCTAGGTACCCTCTCGCTAAGTACAAAAAAGTCAAGACTTTGCTTCATAATTACCAATTAGCAGATTCCTGGAGGACATTATATCCCACGGGCCGTAACTACTCCTTTTATTCCCATCCACACAACACATACTCTCGCCTGGACTACCTATTCCTCAGCCATAGACATCTCCACATGCTCGCTGAAGCTGACATTGGGCCAATAACATGGTCAGATCACGCTCCGGTCTCATTGACTTTGATTCTCCCACATTTTTCCTCTAAACAATGGACGTGGCGACTAAATGAATCCCTCCTACAGGACACATACTGTAAAGCTGAAATCGATAATGCGCTATCTGACTATATTACCCACAACGTCTTACCAGAAACTTCCCCAATCTCAATATGGGAAGCGCACAAGTGCGTTATCCGTGGTAAGCTTATTCAATTGGGCTCCTATATTAAAAAACAAAAATCTGCACAGATTACGACCCTTTTACAACAGATTAAGTTACTGGAGGCGTCTCATAAACAAACCATGTCTAAAGAGGTCTATCATAAGCTTGTGGAATCTCGCAATATTCTTAGCAAATTACTTTTGAACAACATACAGTTGTCCGTTAAAAAGTGTAGAAGTCGCTTTTACCACTGGGGGAATAGGCCGGGAAGACTTTTGGCTAGAGTGCTGAGAGCCCAGCGAGCATGCGGATTCATACACACACTTAAGGATAATAGGGGAAGGCCTCATGTTGAAACCTCTAAACTTGCAGAATGCTTCCAACAATATTATTCTTCTCTTTATAACCTCCCTAATACTAATCCTGTATCATCTAATCCTCTTACTTCACAAAATGTTCTTGACTATCTGGCTTCCATTTCCTTTCCTACTATCTCACCTCTAGATAAGCTTGCTTTGGAGAATCCATTCTCTGTGCGTGAGCTAGAGTTAGCATTAGCTTCTTCACCTGCGGGAAAGTGCCCTGGACCTGACGGCTTAACCATAGGTTATTACAAGAGTTTCCAGAATAAACTAGTCCCTATGATGTTGAATGCTTTCAACCATATCTCAGTGGAATCGCAATTTTCTAAACAATTCCTAGAGGCACACATTTCAGTCATCCCCAAAGCTGGTAAGGACCCCTCCCTGTGTTCGAGCTACAGACCCATTTCATTATTAAATATGGACCTTAAATTATATGCCAAGTTAATAGCTAATAGGCTAAACCCCCTCATTCCTCAGCTGATACACACTGACCAAGTCAGATTTGTCAAGGGACGGGAGGCACGTGATAATACCACAAAAGTCCTTAATTTGGTACACTTTGCTACTACTCAATCAAAGATCCTTATTATCCTACTCTCCACCGACGCTGAAAAAGCGTTTGATAGAATTAATTGGTCTTTTATGAGGTCTGTGCTTGTGCACATGGGATTGGGTCCCGTGACACTGCATAGGATTTTGGCCCTTTATTCCTGTCCCTCGGCGAGGGTGAGGGTCAATGGTGAACTGTCTGGATCTTTTTCCATACACAATGGCACGCGACAAGGCTGCCCTCTGTCGCCATTGATTTTCATCCTTTGCATGGAGGCTTTGGCCAGATCTATACGCGCCAATCCCCTTATTTCAGGGATTATGGTAGGTGAACAGGAACACAAACTGGCTCTTTTTGCGGATGACCTATTGGCTACTGTTTCCCACCCGGTGACGTCTTTGCCTCATTTGATGCATGAGTTTGACCGTTTTGGACAGTTGTCCAACTTTAAGATTAACTTCTCAAAATCTTGGGCCTTAAATCTGTCTGCTCATGCTTCTGTAGTTTCAGGTTTACAGTCTGCTTTTCCATTCCCTTGGCACCCTTCCCATATTACCTACCTAGGGGTTAAAATTCCTAAAAACATGTCGCATCTCTTCAACATTAATTTTTCTCCTATCCTCTCCTCCATTCGAATGGACTATTCCCATTGGCATTTGAAACAACTCTCGTGGCTGGGTAGAATTAGCGTGGTGAAGATGAATACGCTTCCTAAATTGCTTTACCTCTTTCAGTCTTTGCCCATTCAGATTCCAGATTCTTGGTTCCGTTCGCTAAATGTCTTAAGTCAGCAATTTATTTGGTCTAGGAAACAACCTAGGATCAAACGTACTCTTTTAACTCGACCAAAACAACTGGGTGGTCTCCAACTCCCAGATATCAAAGCATACTATCACACTATCCACCTTAATAGAATTCTTGAGTGGGCTAGATATAGAGAGGTGAAGCAATGGGTAGCCCTCGAAGGTCACTTCATGAAACTTCCTCCTGAAATAACACCTTGGCTTCCTTCTATTCCTAAACTAGATTTCCATCATCCAACAATTTCTCCTTCCCTTTCGGTGTGGAATTCTTTAAGAAACCTGCCTTATATTTCTTCACGCTTTGGCCCTCTAACTTCTTTTTTGGCTAACCCGGATTTTCCCCCTGGTGTTGATTTTATCCAATTCCCTAACTGGGTGAGGGAAGGCCTTTTTCGGACTGGCCAGCTGGTGACTAAGTCAGGCATTAAAGCATTTCTTGATATCCAGGAAAAGTGGTCAATACCTCATTCAGATTTCTGGAAATATCTTCAAGTTCGTCATTACCTGTCCTCCGCGGATAGAATGAATGTTTCTAGCAGAGATCTTACTGCTTTTGAAAAACTTTGCATTTCACCAACTGATCCCTCCCACACAATTTCTGCTATCTACCAGATACTCCTTAACAACCCTTCCTGTATCATACCTCCTTGGGCTAAAAAATGGGAATTAGATTTAGGCATTACCCTCACAGAGCAAGAATGGCAAACTATATTTCTCAAGGCACACTGCAGCTCAACTTGCTCAATTATCAAAGAAACTCAATACAAGATTTTGATGAGATGGTATAGACACCCTACCCTACTACATGCCATGTTCCCAACAAAATCCAGCTCTTGCTGGAGATGTCTTAAGGCTCCAGGGTCATTACTGCATATATGGTGGGACTGTCCACAGCTATCTAAATATTGGTTGGAGGTCATCTCCATCTCACAACAAATTTTAGGCACTCCTGTCCCCACTGTTCCAGCATTCTGGCTAATTAATTACTCTGAGTCATCATTGGGATACTACAAAAAGTCCTTGCTGCGCCATTTGAGTAATGCCGCAAGGGCTGTCATTCCAATTTTTTGGAACTCTTGTAACCCGCCCACACGTAGGGACTGGTTCCAAAGACTCGATTACTATATGTCAATGGAGGACTTTTCAATCCTCTCCACCAATAGTCCTTTTATTTTCACTAATACCTGGCTTCCATGGTTGGAATACAAAAACTCTTTGGAATATAAGAACTATATGTTTCCAACCGTTATTACCCCGTAATATAGACTGCAGCTTCTTTATATTGGCTAACTATTTACTTTTAAATCAAGACGACCCTCCCCTGTTCCCCCCATTTTTGTTACTTATTATATAGTTTTTCTTTTTACTTTATCTCCTTTATACTGTGAGATATTTGTGTTTATTGAAATGTATAAAAGTGGTTTCTAAATTGTATACATTTGGACACGTACACGTTGATAATGTTATGCTTCTGTATGTTGTACGTTCTTTGTTTGAAACCTCTAATAAAAACAGAGTGCAAAAAAAAAAAAAAAACCTCACCTCCATGTTTTGTTTTTCGGTTTTGGTTTTGGATCTGGAGTTTTTCTTAAAAAATCATAAAAACAGCTAAAATCACATGAAATTGGCCTGTTTTTGTTCCTACAGTATTATAAGGGCCGGATTAAGGGGGGGTGACAGGGGTGGTCATCCCTGGGCCCCCACACACGGAGGAGCCCCCACTAGCAGTGGTGCGCTGTCTGCACCCGCCGCTAGTGTCCCCTCCGCTAGTGTAGTGTAGATCGCGCAGTGAGTGCAGTCCACACTACACAGTGAAATACACACAGCCACTGGCGGCAGCTGTGTGTATGTTACAGCAGCCAATGAGAGTCACACAGACTCTCATTGGCTGCTGCACAAGGGAGGGAGCCGGCTCCCCCCACAGCTGGTGATGATGGGAGAGACGTCATGATGCTGACAGAAGAGCCAGGACTCGCGTCAGGAGCGGGGATTCAGGTAAGTTGGGGGGTTTTTGTGTGTGTGTGTGGGGCACTGTCACTGCATAGGGGGGGAGCGCTACAGGCATCCCTGTATAGGGGGGCAGCTACAAGGGTCACTGTATAGGGGGACCACTTCATGGGGGCACTGTATAGGGGGGGTGTTTGCTACTGGGGGCAATGCATAGGGGAGGCTACTACTGGGGCACTGTATAGGGTGGGACTACTACTGGGGGCAGAGCATGGGGACTACTACTGGGGGCAGAGCATGGGGGGACTACTACTGGGGATTACTACTGGGGGCACTATATAGGGGTGGACTACTACTGTGGGCAATGCATAGGGGGGAACTACTACTGAGGGCAATGCATAGAGTGGACAACTACTGGGGGCACTGTATAGGGGGACCACTATTGTGGGCATTATATAAGGGGCACTGCATAGGGAAGACCAATACTGGGGGCACTGCATAAGGGGCACTACTACAGGGGGCACTGCATAAGGGGGACCATTACTGGGGATATTGCATAAGGGGAACTTCTACAGTAGGCATTGCAAGAGGGGCAGTAAGGTGAATAGAAAGAAAAAAAAATCCTAGGTTGATGAGAAACGGTGGTATATAGAGGCCCCCACAAGTTTGTTGCCCAGGGGCCCCCACAGACCTTAATCTAGCCCTTAGTATTATTAACCTCAATAACATTTATTTCCACTCGTTTCCAGTCAATTTTGACCACCTCACATCTCACTATATTGTTACATCCACTTTAGGCCCAAAATTTGCATCAAGCTAGCTGCCTGACTAAGCTAAGCAGCAGCAGTGGGCGGCACAAACACGTGGCACATCAGGTAACAAATGTTTTTATTATTCAAGAGAGGCCTGAGGGAGTTGGAGTATGTATGTATTTAAAGGCAGAGACAGGAAGGAATTGGTAGTAAATTTAATTTCATTTTTTGTTCTGAAGTAAATTTATGAGGGAGAAGGGGAGGGGAGGAGGCATTTACAAAAAAATATTTTACTCATTCACATCAGTCTTTGCCCCAGAAGAATCCTTGAGGGCCATGCCTGCTGCTGGGAGTGGATTTTCTCATCCCAGAAGGGGACCAAGAAGACTTCTAGTAGTGCTTTCCACATGAAAAAGCATTCCCCAACCTGTACATGGACATTAAAAAAAAACATAGTTAGTTAGTGGCCTAAAAACTGCCACTTAACCAGCACAAACATCACTAAAGGGTAAATGTAATTTACTAACGTGAGAGTTTTTAGAAGTGCGCTTTAGAAGTGATGTTGCCCATAACAACCAATCAGATTCTACTTAACATCACTAGTTTTAAACTAGAAGATAATGGGCCAAATGTAATAGGGTGAGAGTTTAGAAAATGTGAGAGATTAGCAGTAATCTCTCACATTGGTTGAGTTGTATCTTCAAAATGGGAAAACATCTGAATGAGATATTAAATCGTGAGAGTTTTTTAAGTCTGAAAAAACATGCAAGTTCACTCTGTTACTTTGTTTTTGGACTCTATTACATTGGCAAAGTTTAAAAAGTGTCAGAAACTCTCACTTTTCTAAACTCTCACCCTATTACATTTGGCCCAATAAAGTAGCTAGAATCTGACTATTTCTATGGACAAGCAACATCACTTCTAAAACTCACTTCTAAAAACTCTCACTTTAGTAAATTAAATTTACCCCTTAAGGTCTTACATTGTGTCTTTCTTGAATCCTGCACCAACTTCTGCTGCTAGAAGTGGATTTACATCCCAGAAGGGGACCATGAAGACTGCTTTCCAAAACAATTGACTGTAAAATAATCCTTTGCAAAGCTTCCACATTGAACATTTCCCAACCTGTACAGAGACATTAAGAAAAAACATAATTAGTGGCCTCAAAGTGCCACTTAACCAGCACAGATATGTGGACAAGCGTTAGATCCATGATTTAAGGCAGGGGTAACCAATCCTGGTCCTCAAGAGCTACCAACAGTGCATGTTTTCTAGGTTCCTCACAGAATCACAACTATAATAAATAATTAACTCCACCTGTGGATCTTTTCAAATGTGGTGCAGAGTAATTAATACACCTGTGCACCTGCTATGTGGTCTGGAAGATGTGAACTGTTAGTAGCTCTCGCACACCAAGGTTGGCTACCCCTGATTTAAGGCCTTACGTTGTGTCTTTCTTGAGAATCCTGTGCCTGCTTCTACAGCTAGGAGTGGATTTTCATCCCAGAAAGGGTCCAGGAAGAGTGCTTTCCAAAAACAATTGACTTAAATAATCCTTTGCAAACCTTTTGTAAAGGTATATCCCAACCTGTACAGGGACATTAATAAAAACAGTAACAGTGAGTAATGCTGCATACACATGGGACAATTTTCCTGAACTATATGAACAATAATGATATCGTTGAATAATATATCATTCATATTGTTCATTTTTAGGCAGTGAACGGTCGACCAATGATGCGCGTTCCTGCATGGACGATAAAGCTATCTTTCATCGTTCATACATGCAGGCCAACTTGGACGATATCATCAATTTTCCCTGTACAGAGATGTGGCAGAATGACTTACTGAAGATTTCTTTGAAAGATATCTTTCAAGTAATTGGTGATACAGATCGTACCGAGTGTATGCTTAGTGGCCTTCAAACTGCCGTTGTTCCCACTGTCCACTTAACCATATCCGATATGTGAACAAGCAGAACAGAGCATTAAATGCAACATTTCAGATTTAAAGTTTGTCTTACGTTGTGTCTTTCTTGGGAATTCTTGAGCACCATGCCTGCTTGCTGGGAGTGGATTTTCATCCCAGAAGGGATGAAGACATTGTTTTTTCTTCCCAATGGACACAGATCTCAAGAGAAAGAGATACATGTATGTAAATAACTACTGGCAGGAAAAAGAGGCAATTTGGGGGTAATTTTAGTTTTACTAAAGTTTCTAAAAATGAAAACTGTTCATGTTGCCCATAGCAACCAATCAGATTGTAGTTATCATTTCTTTATTGCATTCTACAAAATGACAGACAGGATATGATTGCTATGGGCGACATGAACACTTTTCATATTTAGAAACTTTAGTAAATAAATATACCCCTTGAAGGCCCTTACACAAAACTGCCTTTGCATTATTAGAGCTGCCCACCTTCCAGTGTGTACTCAGAGTTTTCAACATAGCCAGGAACCTTCTCCGTGATCGGCCTGAGACTACTTCCCCAAAATGTGGAAAAGATGATGCCCATTAAAATGAAATACAAATTCTACGAGAAATACCTTTACCGTCAATTACATGCAAAAATTACAGAGGCACTTGTAGCGGTGGATTCCAGCAGGGACAAATATTGTGTGAAGAAGATAATGCATACATCACCCCAGATTATACCATCACCCAAGCCTATATCGCCATCCCATCCTGTCTTGTGTATAAATTACAGCTGTTCTCCCTGTTAGATTGGGGATTCATTGTCCACTTTAGTAAATGTGACCTCCATTTTAGTCCATATCGCCACCACACCCCCTACACATCTTCTTAGTTACAGGAGGAGCAGCTGCACTCTGGAATACGGTTGCATGGAGTTGCCCCTCTGACTCACTGAAAGTCAGGTAGAGGGGCCAAGGGTAGGGAGTAGGGACACTATAATCAGAGAACACAGGGCCTGATTCAGAGCCGCTCATAAGCGGCCGCTCGTTCGCTCCGAGCGATGTTCGCACATCTGCGCATGCGTATGGGTCGTAATGCGCATGCGCCAACCAGTCAGTGCGGTCGGAAATCAAGCGCTCGCAAAATAGCGAGTGCCTGCTAATTTGAGTGACAGGATGAGGCGTTTGTGGGTGGTAACAGTGGAAGGTGCTTGAAAACGGGGAGTGGTGATCCGAACGCAGACCTGCCAAACGGTCAAAATGGGCATTTTAAGGGTGTGCATAATTAACAAAGCAGCGTCATCGGCCACATTACTTGGTTGTTTCTTAGCCTGAACTGTTCGCATGATTGCGGTAGGAAAATCCAACCACAAGCACTGCGAGCAGTTCAGACGCCTTTCGATGTACTCGATTAATCAAATAAATAGCGGAGATGACGTATGCTGCGAGCGGCCAGGGGGCATCTTTACAAAATAGCGAGCGCAAGTTTCGTTCGCTTGCTCAGACATAGAGGCGTCAACAGACCGCAAAGAGCGAGCACTCAATTTAAATAGCCGGCCCCTTTTTCTGAATGAGCGAGCGCAAATAGCGTCTGGCTCTGAATCAGGCCCACAGTCTTAGCTGCTTTATTCCAGTTTTTAAACCATATTCTCTATTTTCACCTTTGAAAATGTTTATGCAAGTCTCAGCAGAGGCATTTGTGATGCCATGGCTAACGCGCGCACACACACACAGAAAAAAAACCACATTGATTGATTTAAATAATTTTTCGGGGGAACATGGGAGAGCACCCAAACGAGGCAGCAGCCTCTTGATAAACGACACAGGCAGCACAGCACCCCTGCAAACCTACAGTGCTGATAAATGTGGCTAACGCACACACACAAAAAATAGTTTTTCTTTTTTGACTGGTGGTGTGGCAGGCTAACACGCACCCACCAAAATGTTTTCTGTTTTTTTCAAACTCGGGGTGAACCCCTAATAGAGGCAGCAGTCCCTTGACAGACACTAGCACAGCACCCCTGTGCACCTATGCCGATGACAGGTGTGGCTAACATGCACACACAAAAAATATATATTTTGAGGGGGGCAGCAGCCCCTTGACAGACAGCAGCACAGCACCCCTGTGCACCTATGCCGATGACAGGTGTGGCTAACACACAAAAAATATATATTTTGAGGGGGGCAGCAGCCCCTTGACAGACAGCAGCACAGCACCCCTGCGCACCTACGCCAATGACAGGTGTGGCTAACACACACAAAAAAAAAATTATTGGTTTTCTTTTAACACTGGGGTGAACCCCTGAAAGAGGCAGCAGCCCCTTGACAAACAGTAGCACAGCACCCCTGTGCACCTATGCTGATGACAGGTGTGGCTAACACACACACACACAAAAAAATTTTTTAGGGGGCAGCAGCCCCTTGACAAATAGCAGCACAGTACGCCTGTGCACCGATGCCGATGACAGGTGTGGCTAACACACACACAAAAAAATAGTTTATTTTTTGGGGGGGAAGCAGCCCCTTGACAGACAGCAGCACAGTACCCCTGCGCACCTACGTCGATGCCAGGTGTGGTTAACATGCACACAAAAACTGTTTTTTTTTAACACTGGGGTGAACCCCTGAAAGAGGCAGCAGCCCCTTGAAAGCCAGCAGCCAGCACCCCTGCGCACCTACACCGATGACATGTGTGGCTGTTTATTTTTTATTGGAAGACTGGGGGTGAACCCCTGAAAGACGCAGCAGCCCCTTGATAGACAGCAGCACAGCACACCTGCGCTGATGACAAGTGTGGCTAACACATACACACAATTTTTTTTTTCACACTGGGGGTGGGTGAAGAGCACCCCTGAAAGACAGAGCACCCCCTGGACAACACAGCCAGCCCCTATGGACAGAACAACAGCCAGCCCCTATGGACAGGACAACTGCCAGCCATCCAGCCCCTATGGACAGGACAACAGCCAGCCAGTCCCTCTATAGACAACAGCAGCCAGCCAGCCCTTATGGACAGGACAACAGCCAGCCTCTCTATAGACAACAGCCAGCCCTTATGGACAGGACAACAGCCAGCCCCTATATGGACAACAGTAGCCAGCCCCTATGCACAGTGTCAGCATGCAACAGCACAGATCCCAGCTCCCTCCCTCTTCACTCTCCACAGCCGGAATGAAAAATGGCAGCGATCACGGGACCTTTATAGAATCCAAAACCCACGAGAATCCTACAGCGGGATGATGACGTTTTGCCCCTTTTTAGATCCCAGTCAGGCAGGAAAACCTGAGCCGACTCGGATCTGCCTCGGATCCCCATAGTTTGGACGGGTTCGGAACTCTGAGACCCGAACCTGCTTATCCCTAGTAATTAGCTGATGAACCAGCACCAAATCTGCACCTGCTGGCTGCTAATGGCACACAGTGGGAGACAAGAGGCTGCTGGAAGGACACGGGGAGTGAGTTGCTGGGGGGGGCACTACTACTGTGTGGAATAATGTGTTATATGGGGCACTACTACTATGTGGAATAATCTATAAAGGGCAATAATGTGTGGTATAATGTGTAAGGGGCATGACTGTGTGGCATAATGTATAAGGGGCAGTACTACTGCATGGCATAATGTTTATAAGGGGTACTACTGTGTGGCAAAATCTGAATCGGCTTTGTGTGGCATAACCTGAATGGGCTCTGTGTGGGGGCAAATGTAGGGGGGGTTACCTCTGGGGGGCCCTTTTAAGATCTTGCTATGTGGCCCAAAATGTTCTAGTTACACCCTTGCATGCAAACACAGAGGCTCTGGATTTAGGGCTCTATTAATCTTTACATAATTATCACTAGTGATAATTATATTATAAACTCACTGCAAGTTACAAAAAACTGTTTGGAGGCATTCATCATGCCTCATTAACAAAAGTATCACTTTCAAAAAGCTGCTGTTTTTGCAGAGTCAACTTTTCAGAAGTGAGAAACATTACACCTTTTCTCCTGTTGTGCCGATGATATTCACGTGTCAGTGCCACCTTGCTGAATGTGGGACCGCTGCTCAGTGTCCCCCACTGCTCTCTCTCCCATCTCTCTATGCTGGACCCCTGCTCAGTGTCCCCCGCTGCCCACAGCCCCCTCTTCCACCCTCTGTGCAGGACTCCTGGTCTGTCCCCTGCTGTCCATCAGTGGCCACAGCCCTCTCTCCCATCTCTCTCCTCAGTATAGCCAGTCTGTCCCCCACTGCACACAGTCCTCTCTCCCATACCTCTCCTCGGAACAGTTGTTCCCCCACTACCAGCAGCCCTCTCTCCTATTGCTCTCCTAAGTACAGCCAGTCTGTCCCCTGCTGCCCGCTGCCTCTCTCATCCCTCTACTCAGTATAGCAGGTCTGTCCTGCAATGCCCACAGCCCCTTCTCTCTCATTGCTCTCCTCAGTACAGCCAGTCGGTCCCCTGCTGCCCGCTGCCCTCACTCATCCCTCTCCTCAGTATAGCAGATCTGTCCCCCAATTCCCAATGCCCCTTCTCTCTCATCTTTCTCAGTAGAGCCGCTCTGTCCCCCGCTGCCCACAGCCCCCTCTCTCCCATCCCTCTCCTTGGTACAGCTGGTCTGTTCCCTGCTGCATGCAGCCCCCTCTCTCCTATCCCTCTCCTCAGTATAGCTAGTCTGTCCTCCACTGCCCGCTGCCTCTTCTCTCCCATCCCTCTCCACAGTACAGCCGATATGTTCCTCTCTGCCTGCAGCCCCCTCTCTCCCATCCCTCTCCTCAGTAGAGCAAATCTGTTCTCTGCTGCCCGCAGGTCCCTCTACCATCCCTCTCCACAATACAACTGATCTGTCCCTCACTGCCTGCAGCCCCCTCACTCCCATCGCTCTCCTCAGTACATCCAGTCTGTCCTCAGAAGTCCTCTCTCCTATTGCTCTCCTCAGAACAGCCGGTATTTCACCTGCTGCCCACTGCCCTCTCTCCCATTCCTATTGGTCAGTGTCCCCATATCGCTCTTCTCCTAGCCTGCCAGTGTTCCTAGTCATGCAGGCTGCACGTAATAAGGACAGAGGGTCAAAGGGATGGAGATAGAGTAGCGGAGACACAGCAGGAGGGATCTGAAAAGATCCCTCTGCTTCAAGCTTGAGAAGACTATCAAGGGTCTGTTCACCATCTCAGGATGGCGTACAGCTTCCCTGTTAAGTTCCAAAAATAAAGCATTTGGTATCTGGTCATGAGGTCTACAGTAACTAGATAGAAATGTTCATGTAGACAGTGTAAGATAGACAGGCAATAGGTCAACAGGGACTGGAGGTCGACAGGGTCTGAAGGTTGACACACTAAAGGTCGACTAGTAAGAAGTTGACAGGTACTGAGGGTCAACATGGTCATTAGGTCAACACACAAATGGTCGACACATTTTTTTTATTATAATTTTTTTAGGGTTAGGGTCAGGCACTTACCAGAGGGTTAACAGTAGGCACTTACTATGATGATTAGGGTTAGGCACTTACCCTGATGGTTAGAGATAGGCACCAGGAGGGAGGGTTAGGCACCTACGGGAGGGTTAGGGTTAATCACTAGAAGGGACAGTTAGGGTCAGGCACTTACCAGAGGGTTAGCATTAGGCACTTACTATGATGATTAGGGTTAGGCACTTACCCTGATGGTTATAGACACCAGGAGGGAGGGTTAGGCACTTACGGGAGGGTTAGGTACTAGAAGGGACAGTTAGGGTCAGGCACCTACCCCGACAGTTAGGGTTAGGTACCAGGAGGGAGGGTTTGGGTTAGGCACCAAGGAGAGGGTTAGGATTAGGGTAAAGATTAGGGCTAGAGAGAAAAAAAACATGTGTCAACCATTTATGTGTTTACCTAATTACCATTCAGTATATGTCGACATTTTTACTAGTTGACCTTTAGTGTGTCAACCTTCCGACCCTGTCGACCTTCAGTCCCTGTCAAACTATTGCCTGTCTATCTTCAATTATCTACCCAAACATTGTCTACTGTATCTAGTTACTGTAGATCTAATGATCCACACCCAAAGCATTTATAGTATGTGGAAATTATGGGGGAGAATTGTAACCAGGAGATATCAATGATATCTCATGCCTTACAAGAATGATGAATAACCCTGACAATTTATACAAAAATAGGTGAAAATATAATTAGTTTTCACCTACATTTGTGGAAATTAAGTGATTATGAATAGACCCCATAATATGAATTTGCATGAGTCATCAAGTTTTCTCAGACTAAGGTTAAAAGGATACTTTTGTAGCTTTCTCACAGGTTTTCGCAGACTGCCAATTTCCACTGCAGCCAGCACTGGAACCTATGTAATTTAAGACTGTCCTGATGAAGTTCAAACCTAGGCAAAAATCTAATCCTTGTCAAACTTCACCAACATGCCAAATTTGGTGGAGCTAGGTCCAAAACTTTGGCCGTGCATAAAGGACAAAAAGATGGACAGACGGAACAGTCGGGATGTAGTCAGGAAGTCGGAGGTCGAAATGCTGACCGACGGCTTCCTGACTGTGAAATTCTGGCATAGGACTAATGATAGGGTACATTACCCTCTGGGAGGGTTAGGTTTAGGGTGCGGGGAGGGGGGGAGGATAGGGTTAGGAACTAGGGGGGAGGTTAGGGTTAGGCAACCTTAATGGATGGTTAGGGGGCTTACTAACCTCTGTCGGGAGTCTTCTTCTGCCGGCCTTCTGGCGTCATTACTTTGTTTGTCCTCCAGAAATGCGGAAATTGGTAAATGCTGAAATAATGACCCCCGGGGCTGCTTTTGTAACTAAGGGCCTGATTCAGACCTGGACGCTATTTGCGGCAGCTCACTGGCTAAAAGGGGCTGGCTATTTAAATCATGTGCTCATACTGCGTCGCATAAAGCTGCCCACTAAGAAATAGCGAGCAGCCGCACTATGCGCTCGCACCTGTATAAAGACGCCCCTTTGCCACTCGCAACACACGTCATCTCCGGCAGTTTTAGGATTAATCGGGAACATGGAGAGCCATCGGAGCTGCTCGCAGCACTTGTGGTAGCCTTTTCCCACCACAACATTGCGAGCAGTTCTGGCTAAAATACAACCCAGTCACGTGTGTAATGACGCTACTTTGCTAATTATGCACACCCATTAAACGCCGTTCTGACGGTTGGGCACATCTGCATTCGCATATCCACACCCCCATTTACAAGCACATTCCCCTGTTAATACCGACAAATAGCACATTCTGTCACTCAAAATAGCGGTCCGACTGCGGCCGAGCACTTTCCCATCGCAATGACTGGTTCACGCACGTGCATTGCGACTCATACACATGCGCAGATTGTGACAAATTGTTCAATGTGGGCGCAGCATAGCGTCCGGGTCTGAATCAGGCCCTAAGGCCCTTTGCTGGATGCAGGTCTTGTAATATACAAATGTAATTTATTTTTAAAATAATAAAAATGTAATGTTTGTTTAATAATCTGAACATATTAATTTAATACACAAGCCAGTGTATGTGTACCGGGTGCAGCACATGCAGGACACTATTACTGTAATACACAGGCCAGTGTATGTATACAGGGTGCAGCACATGCAGGACACTATTACTGTAATACACAGGCCAGTGTATGTGTACCGGGTGTAGAAAATGCAGGACACTATTACTGTAATATACAGGCCAGTGTATGTATACAGGGTGCAGCACATGCAGGACACTATTACTGTAATGCACAGGCCAGTGTATGTGTACCGGGTGTAGGAAATGCAGGACACTATTACTGTAATATACAGGCCAGTGTATGTATACAGGGTGCAGCACATGCAGGACACTATTACTGTAATACACAGGCCAGTGTATGTGTACCGGGTGCAGCACATGCAGGATACTATTACTGTAATACACAGGCCAGTGTATGTATACAGGGTGCAGCACATGCAGGACACTATTACTGTAATACACAGGCCAGTGTATGTGTACCAGGTGCAGCAGATGCAGGACACTATTACTGTAATACACAGGCCAGTGTATGTGTACCGGGTGCAGCACATGCAGGACACTATTACTGTAATACACAGGCCAGTGTATGTATACCGGGTGCAGCACATGCAGGACACTATTACTGTAATACACAGGCCAGTGTATGTATACAGGGTGCAGCAGATGCAGGACACTATTACTGTAATACACAGGCCAGTGTATATGTACAGGGTGCAGCAGATACAGGACACTATTACTGTAATACACAGGCCAGTGTATGTATACAGGGTGCAGCAGATGCAGGACACTATTACTGTAATACACAGGCCAGTGTATATGTACAGGGTGCAGCACATGCAGGACACTATTACTATAATACACAGGCCAGTGTATGTGTACCGGGTGCAGCAGATGCAGGATACTATTACTGTAATACACAGGCCAGTGTATGTGTACCGGGTGCAGCAGATGCAGGATACTTTTACTGTAATACACAGGCCAATGTATATGTACCGGGTGCAGCAGATGCAGGATACTATTACTGTAATACACAGGCCAGTGTATATGTAACGGGTGCAGCAGATGCAGGACACTATTGCTGTAATACACAAGCCAGTGTATGTGTACCGGGTGCAGCAAATGCAGGACACTATTACTGTAATACACAGGCCAGTGTATGTGTACCAGGTGCAGAAAATGTAGGACACTATTACTGTAATACACAGGCCAGTGTATGTGTACCGGGTGCAGCACATGCAGGAAACTATTATTGTAATACACAGGCCAGTGTATGTGTACCAGGTGCAGAAAATGTAGGACACTATTACTGTAATACACAGGCCAGTGTATGTGTACCGGGTGCAGCAAATGCAGGACACTATTACTGTAATACACAGGCCAATGTATGTGTACCAGGTGCAGAAAATGTAGTACACTATTACTGTAATACACAGGCCAGTGTATGTGTACTGGGTGCAACAAATGCAGGACACTATTACTGTAATACGCAGGCCAGTGTTTGTGTACAAGGTGCAATAAATGCAGGACACTATTCCTGTAATACACAGGCCAGTGTATGTGTACCAGGTGCAGCAGATGTAGGACACTATTATTGCAATACACAGGCCAGTGTATGTGTACCGGGTGCAGCAGATGCAGGACACTATTACTGTAATACACAGTGCAGCACATGCAGGACACTATTCCTGTAATACACAGGCCAGTGTATGTGTACCAGGTGCAGCAGATGTAGGACACTATTATTGCAATACACAGGCCAGTGTATGTGTACCGGGTGCAGCAGATGCAGGACACTATTACTGTAATACACAGTGCAGCACATGCAGGACACTATTACTGTAATACACAGGCCAGTATATATATACTGGGTGCAGCAGATGCAGGACACTATTACTATGATACACAGGCCAGTGTACATGTACCAGGTGCAGTAAATGCAGAACACTATTACTGTAATACACAGGCCAGTGTATATATACCGGGTACAGCAAATTCAGGACACTATTATTGTAATTCACAGGCCAGTGTATGTGTACCGGGTACAGCAAATGCAGGACACTATTACTGTAATACACAGGCCAGTGTATGTGTACCGGGTGCAACACATGCAGGACACTATTACTGTAATACACAGGCCAGTGTATATGTACAGAGTGCTGCAATTGCAGGACACTATTACTGTGATACACAGGCCAGTGCATATGTTCCGGGTGCAGCAAGTGCAGGACACTATTACTGTAATACACAGGCCACTGTATGTATACCAGGTGCAGCACATGCAGGACACTATTACTGTAATGCATAGGCCAGTGTATATGTACCGGGTGCAGCAGATGCAGGACACTATTACTGTAATACACAGGCCAGTGTATGTGTACAGGGTGCAGCTGAAGCAGGACACTATTACTGTAATACACAGGCCAGTGTATGTATACCGGGTGCAGCAAATGCAGGACACTATTACTGTAATGCACAGGCCAGTGTATGTACACCGGGTGCAGCAAATGCAGGACACTATTACTGTAATACACAGGCAAGTGTATGTTTATCGGGTGCAGCACATGCAGGACACTATTACTGTAATACACAGGCCAGGGAGCAGCTGATGCAGGACACTATTACTGTAATACACAGGCCAGTGTATATGTACCGGGTACTGCAGATGCAGGACACTGTTACTGTAATACACAGGCCAGTATATGTTTACCGGGTGCAGCAAATGCAGGACACTATTACTCTAATACACAGGCCAGTGTATGTGTCCCAGGTGCAGCACATGCAGGACACTATTACTATAATACACAGGCCAGTGTATATGTACCTGGTGCAGCAGATGCAGGACACTATTACTGTAATACACAGGCCAGTGTATGAAAACTAGCTGCAGCATATGCAGGACACTATTACTGTGATACACAGGCCAGATTACGTGTACTGGGTGCAGCAAATGCAGGACACTATTACTGTAATACACAGGCCAGTGTATATGTACCAGGTGCAGCACATGCAGGACACTATTACTGTAATACACAGGCCAGTGTATATGTACAGGGTGCAGCAGATGCAGGACACTATTACTGTAAAACACAGGCCAGTGTATGTGTACCGGGTGCAGCACATGCAGGACACTATTACTGTAATACATAGGCCAGTGTATGTGTACCGGGTGCAGCACATGCAGGACACCATTACTATAATATAAACATGCCAGTGTATATGTACCGGGTGCAGCAGATGCAGGACACTATTACCGTAATACACAGGCCAGTGCATGTATACCGGGTGCAGCACATGCAGGACACTATTACTGTAATACACAGGCCAGTATATGTGTACCGGGTGCAGGGGATGGAGGACACTATTACTGTAATACACAGGCCAGTGTATATGTACAGGGTGCAGCAGATGCAGGACACTATTACTGTAATACACAGGCCAGTGTATGTGTAGCGGGTGCAGCAAATGCAGGACACTATTACTGTAATACACAGGCCAGTGTGTGTGTACCAGGTGCAGCACATGCATGACACTATTACTGTAATACACAGGCCAGGGTACATATACCGGGTGCAGCAAATGCAGGACACTATTACTGTAATACACAGGCTAGTGTATGTGTACCAGGTCCTGCAAATGCAGGACATTATTACTGTAATACACAGGCCAGTGTATGTTTACCGGGTGCAGCAAATGCAGGACACTATTACTGTAATACACAGGCCAGTGTATGTGTACCGGGTGCAGCAGATGCAGCAGACTATTACTGTAATACACAGGCCAGTGAATGGGTACCAGGTGCAGCAGATGCAGGACACTATTGTTGTAATACACAGGCCAGTGTATGTGTATCAAGTGCAGCACATGCAGGACACTATTGCTGTAATACACAGGCCAGTGTATGTATACCGGGTGCAGCACAAGTAGGACACTATTACTGTAATGAACAGGCCAGTGTATGTTTACCGGGTGCAGCAAATGCAGGACACTGTTACTGTAAAACACAGGCCCGTGTATATGTACCGGGTGCAGCAGATGCAGGACACTATTACTGTAATACATAGGCCAGTGTATGTGTACCGGGTACAGCAAATGCAGGACACTATTACTGTAATACACAGGCCAGTGTATATGTACCGGGTGCAGCACATGCAGGACACCATCACTGTAAGACACAGGCCAGGGTGCAGCACCTGCAGGACACTATTACTGTAATACATAGGCCAGTGTATATGTACCAGGTGCAGCAGAAGCAGGACACTATTATTGTTATACACAGGCCAATGTATGTGTACCGGGTGCAGCAAATGCAGGACACTATTACTGTAATACACTGGCCACTGTATGTATACCAGGTGCAGCACATGCAGGACACTATTACTGTAATGCATAGGCCAGTGTATGTACACCGTGTGCAGCAAATGCAGGACACTATTACTGTAATGCACAGGCCAGTGTATGTACACCGGGTGCAGCAAATACAGGACACTATTACTGTAATACACAGGCAAGTGTATGTTTATCGGGTGCAGCACATGCAGGACACTATTACTGTAATACACAGGCCAGGGTGCAGCTGATGCAGGACACTATTACTGTAATACACAGGCCAGTGTATATGTACCGGGTACTGCAGATGCAGGACACTATTACTGTAATACACAGGCCAGTATATGTTTACCGGGTGCAGCAAATGCAGGACACTATTACTGTAATACACAGGCCAGTGTATGTGTCCCAGGTGCAGCACATGCAGGACACTATTACTATAATACACAGGCCAGTGTATATGTACCTGGTGCAGCAGATTCAGGACACTATTACTGTAATACAGAGGCCAATGTATGTAAACTAGCTGCAGCATATGCAGGACACTATTACTGTGATACACAGGCCAGATTACGTGTACTGGGTGCAGCAAATGCAGGACACTATTACTGTAATACACAGGCCAGTGTATATGTACCGGGTGCAGCACATGCAGGACACTATTACTGTAATACACAGGCCAGTGTATGTGTACCGGGTGCAGCAAATGCAGGACACTATTACTGTAATACATAGGCCAGTGTATGTGTACCGGGTGCAGCACATGCAGGACACTATTACTATAATATAAACAGGCCAGTGTATATGTACCGGGTGCAGCAGATGCAGGACACTATTACCGTAATACACAGGCCAGTGTATGTATACCGGGTGCAGCACATGCAGGACACTATTACTGTAATACACAGGCCAGTGTATGTATACCGGGTGCAGGGGATGCAGGACACTATTACTGTAATACACAGGCCAGTGTATATGTACAGGGTGCAGCAGATGCAGGACACTATTACTGTAATACACAGGCCAGGGTATGTGTACCAGGTGCAGCAAATGCAGGACACTATTACTGTAATACACAGGCCAGTGTATGTGTACCGGGTGCAGCAAATGCAGGACACTATTACTGTAATACACAGGCCAGTGTATGTGTACAGGGTGCAGCACATGCAGGACACTATTACTGTAATACACAGGCCAGTATATGTGTAAAGGGTGCAGCAAATGCAGGACATTATTACTGTAATACACAGGCAAGTGTTTGTATACCAGGTGCAGCAAATGCAGGACACTATTATTGTAATTCACAGGCCAGTGTATATGTACCAGGTTCAGCAGATTCAGGACACTATTACTGTAATACACAGGCCAGTGTATGTGTACCGGGTGCAGCAAACGCAGGACACTATTACTGTAATACACAGGCCAGTGTAAGTGTACCGGGTACAGCATACACAGGACACTATTACTGTAATACACAGGCCAGTGTATATGTATCAGGTGCAGCACATGCAGGACACTATTACTGTAATACACAGGCTAGTGTATGTGTACCAGGTCCAGCAAATGCAGGACATTATTACTGTAATACACAGGCCAGTGTATGTTTACCGGGTGCAGCAAATGCAGGACACTATTACTGTAATACACAGGCCAGTGTATGTGTACCAGGTGCAGCAGATGTAGGACACTATTATTGCAATACACAGGCCAGTGTATGTGTACCGGGTGCAGCAGATGCAGGACACTATTACTGTAATACACAGTGCAGCACATGCAGGACACTATTCCTGTAATACACAGGCCAGTGTATGTGTACCAGGTGCAGCAGATGTAGGACACTATTACTGTGATACACAGGCCAGTGTACATGTACCAGGTGCAGTAAATGCAGGACACTATTACTGTAATACACAGGCCAGTGTATATATACCGGGTACAGCAAATGCAGGACACTATTATTGTAATTCACAGGCCAGTGTATGTGTACCGGGTACAGCAAATGCAGGACACTATTACTGTAATACACAGGCCAGTGTATGTGTACCGGGTGCAACACATGCAGGACACTATTACTGTAATACACAGGCCAGTGTATGTGTACAGAGTGCTGCAATTGCAGGACACTATTACTGTGATACACAGGCCAGTGCATATGTTCCGGGTGCAGCAAGTGCAGGACACTATTACTGTAATACACAGGCCAGTGTACGTGTACCAGGTACAGCAAATGCAGGACTCTATTACTGTAATACACAGGCCAGGGTATGTGTACCGGGTGCAGCACATGCAGGACACTATTACTGTAATACACAGGCCATGTTTGTGTACCAGGTGCAATAAATGCAGGACACTATTACTGTAATACACAGGCCAGTGTATGTGTACCAGGTGCAGCAGATGTAGGACACTATTATTGCAATACACAGGCCAGTGTATGTGTACCGGGTACAGCAGATGCAGGACACTATTACTGTAAAATACACAGTACAGAAAATGCAGGACACTATTATTGTAATTCACAGGCCAGTGTATATGAACCAGGTTCAGCAGATGCAGGACACTATTACTGTAATACACAGGCCAGTGTATATGTACCGGGTACTGCAGATGCAGGACACTGTTACTGTAATACACATGCCAGTATATGTTTACCGGGTACAGCAAATGCAGGACACTGTTACTGTAAAACACAGGCCCGTGTATATGTACCGGGTGCAGCAGATGCAGGACACTATTACTGTAATACATAGGCCAGTGTATGTGTACCGGGTACAGCAAATGCAGGACACTATTACTGTAATACACAGGCCAGTGTATATGTACCGGGTGCAGCACATGCAGGACACCATTACTGTAAGACACAGGCCAGGGTTCAGCACCTGCAGGACACTATTACTGTAATACACAGGCCAGTGTATATGTACCAGGTGCAGCAGAAGCAGGACACTATTATTGTTATACACAGGCAATGTATGTGTACCGGGTGCAGCAAATGCAGGACACTATTACTGTAATACACTGGCCACTGTATGTATACCAGGTGCAGCACATGCAGGACACTATTACTGTAATGCATAGGCCAGTGTATGTGTACCGGGTGCAGCAGATGCAGGACCCTATTACTGTAATACACAGGCCAGTGTATGTGTACAGGGTGCAGCTGAAGCAGGACACTATTACTGTAATACACAGGCCAGTGTATGTGTACAGGGTGCAGCTGATGCAGGACACTATTACTGTAATACACAGGCCAGTGTATGTATACCGGGTGCAGCAAATGCAGGACACTATTACTGTAATGCACAGGCCAGTGTATGTACATCGGGTGCAGCAAATGCAGGACACTATTACTGTAATACACAGGCAAGTGTATGTTTATCGGGTGCAGCACATGCAGGACACTATTACTGTAATACACAGGCCAGTGTATATGTACCGGGTACTGCAGATGCAGGACACTGTTACTGTAATACACAGGCCAGTATATGTTTACCGGGTGCAGCAAATGCAGGACACTATTACTGTAATACACAGGCCAGTGTATGTGACCCAGGTGCAGCACATGCAGGACACTATTACTATAATACACAGGCCAGTGTATATGTACCTGGTGCAGCAGATGCAGGACACTATTACTGTAATACACAGGCCAGTGTATGAAAACTAGCTGCAGCATATGCAGGACACTATTACTGTGATACACAGGCCAGATTACGTGTACTGGGTGCAGCAAATGCAGGACACTATTACTGTAATACACAGGCCAGTGTATATGTACCAGGTGCAGCACATGCAGGACACTATTACTGTAATACACAGGCCAGTGTATATGTACAGGGTGCAGCAGATGCAGGACACTATTACTGTAATACATAGGCCAGTGTATGTGTACCGGGTGCAGCACATGCAGGACACCATTACTATAATATAAACATGCCAGTGTATATGTACCGGTGCAGCAGATGCAGGACACTATTACCGTAATACACAGGCCAGTGCATGTATACCGGGTGCAGCACATGCAGGACACTATTACTGTAATACACAGGCCAGTATATGTGTACCGGGTGCAGGGGATGGAGGACACTATTACTGTAATACACAGGCCAGTGTATATGTACAGGGTGCAGCAGATGCAGGACACTATTACTGTAATACACAGGCCAGTGTATGTGTAGCGGGTGCAGCAAATGCAGGACACTATTACTGTAATACACAGGCCAGTGTGTGTGTACCAGGTGCAGCACATGCATGACACTATTACTGTAATACACAGGCCAGGGTACATATACCGGGTGCAGCAAATGCAGTACACTATTACTGTAATACACAGGCTAGTGTATGTGTACCAGGTCCTGCAAATGCAGGACATTATTACTGTAATACACAGGCCAGTGTATGTTTACCGGGTGCAGCAAATGCAGGACACTATTACTGTAATACACAGGCCAGTGTATGTGTACCGGGTGCAGCAGACGCAGCAGACTATTACTGTAATACACAGGCCAGTGAATGGGTACCAGGTGCAGCAGATGCAGGACACTATTGTTGTAATACACAGGCCAGTGTATGTGTATCAAGTGCAGCACATGCAGGACACTATTGCTGTAATACACAGGCCAGTGTATGTATACCGGGTGCAGCACAAGTAGGACACTATTACTGTAATGAACAGGCCAGTGTATGTTTACCGGGTGCAGCAAATGCAGGACACTGTTACTGTAAAACACAGGCCCGTGTATATGTACCGGGTGCAGCAGATGCAGGACACTATTACTGTAATACATAGGCCAGTGTATGTGTACCGGGTACAGCAAATGCAGGACACTATTACTGTAATACACAGGCCAGTGTATATGTACCGGGTGCAGCACATGCAGGACACCATCACTGTAAGACACAGGCCAGGGTGCAGCACCTGCAGGACACTATTACTGTAATACATAGGCCAGTGTATATGTACCAGGTGCAGCAGAAGCAGGACACTATTATTGTTATACACAGGCCAATGTATGTGTACCGGGTGCAGCAAATGCAGGACACTATTACTGTAATACACTGGCCACTGTATGTATACCAGGTGCAGCACATGCAGGACACTATTACTGTAATGCATAGGCCAGTGTATGTACACCGTGTGCAGCAAATGCAGGACACTATTACTGTAATGCACAGGCCAGTGTATGTACACCGGGTGCAGCAAATGCAGGACACTATTACTGTAATACACAGGCAAGTGTATGTTTATCGGGTGCAGCACATGCAGGACACTATTACTGTAATACACAGGCCAGGGTGCAGCTGATGCAGGACACTATTACTGTAATACACAGGCCAGTGTATATGTACCGGGTACTGCAGATGCAGGACACTATTACTGTAATACACAGGCCAGTATATGTTTAGCGGGTGCAGCAAATGCAGGACACTATTACTGTAATACACAGGCCAGTGTATGTGTCCCAGGTGCAGCACATGCAGGACACTATTACTATAATACACAGGCCAGTGTATATGTACCTGGTGCAGCAGATTCAGGACACTATTACTGTAATACAGAGGCCAGTGTATGTAAACTAGCTGCAGCATATGCAGGACACTATTACTGTGATACACAGGCCAGATTACGTGTACTGGGTGCAGCAAATGCAGGACACTATTACTGTAATACACAGGCCAGTGTATATGTACCGGGTGCAGCACATGCAGGACACTATTACTGTAATACACAGGCCAGTGTATGTGTACCGGGTGCAGCAAATGCAGGACACTATTACTGTAATACATAGGCCAGTGTATGTGTACCGGGTGCAGCACATGCAGGACACTATTACTATAATATAAACAGGCCAGTGTATATGTACCGGGTGCAGCAGATGCAGGACACTATTACCGTAATACACAGGCCAGTGTATGTATACCGGGTGCAGCACATGCAGGACACTATTACTGTAATACACAGGCCAGTGTATGTATACCGGGTGCAGGGGATGCAGGACACTATTACTGTAATACACAGGCCAGTGTATATGTACAGGGTGCAGCAGATGCAGGACACTATTACTGTAATACACAGGCCAGGGTATGTGTACCAGGTGCAGCAAATGCAGGACACTATTACTGTAATACACAGGCCAGTGTATGTGTACCGGGTGCAGCAAATGCAGGACACTATTACTGTAATACACAGGCCAGTGTATGTGTACAGGGTGCAGCACATGCAGGACACTATTACTGTAATACACAGGCCAGTATATGTGTAAAGGGTGCAGCAAATGCAGGACATTATTACTGTAATACACAGGCAAGTGTTTGTATACCAGGTGCAGCAAATGCAGGACACTATTATTGTAATTCACAGGCCAGTGTATATGTACCAGGTTCAGCAGATTCAGGACACTATTACTGTAATACACAGGCCAGTGTATGTGTACCGGGTGCAGCAAACGCAGGACACTATTACTGTAATACACAGGCCAGTGTAAGTGTACCGGGTACAGCATACACAGGACACTATTACTGTAATACACAGGCCAGTGTATATGTATCAGGTGCAGCACATGCAGGACACTATTACTGTAATACACAGGCTAGTGTATGTGTACCAGGTCCAGCAAATGCAGGACATTATTACTGTAATACACAGGCCAGTGTATGTTTACCGGGTGCAGCAAATGCAGGACACGATTACTGTAATACACAGGCCAGTGTATGTGTACCAGGTGCAGCAGATGTAGGACACTATTATTGCAATACACAGGCCAGTGTATGTGTACCGGGTGCAGCAGATGCAGGACACTATTACTGTAATACACAGTGCAGCACATGCAGGACACTATTCCTGTAATACACAGGCCAGTGTATGTGTACCAGGTGCAGCAGATGTAGGACACTATTACTGTGATACACAGGCCAGTGTACATGTACCAGGTGCAGTAAATGCAGGACACTATTACTGTAATACACAGGCCAGTGTATATATACCGGGTACAGCAAATGCAGGACACTATTATTGTAATTCACAGGCCAGTGTATGTGTACCGGGTACAGCAAATGCAGGACACTATTACTGTAATACACAGGCCAGTGTATGTGTACCGGGTGCAACACATGCAGGACACTATTACTGTAATACACAGGCCAGTGTATGTGTACAGAGTGCAGCAATTGCAGGACACTATTACTGTGATACACAGGCCAGTGCATATGTTCCGGGTGCAGCAAGTGCAGGACACTATTACTGTAATACACAGGCCAGTGTACGTGTACCAGGTACAGCAAATGCAGGACTCTATTACTGTAATACACAGGCCAGGGTATGTGTACCGGGTGCAGCACATGCAGGACACTATTACTGTAATACACAGGCCATGTTTGTGTACCAGGTGCAATAAATGCAGGACACTATTACTGTAATACACAGGCCAGTGTATGTGTACCAGGTGCAGCAGATGTAGGACACTATTATTGCAATACACAGGCCAGTGTATGTGTACCGGGTACAGCAGATGCAGGACACTATTACTGTAAAATACACAGTACAGAAAATGCAGGACACTATTATTGTAATTCACAGGCCAGTGTATATGAACCAGGTTCAGCAGATGCAGGACACTATTACTGTAATACACAGGCCAGTGTATATGTACCGGGTACTGCAGATGCAGGACACTGTTACTGTAATACACATGCCAGTATATGTTTACCGGGTACAGCAAATGCAGGACACTGTTACTGTAAAACACAGGCCCGTGTATATGTACCGGGTGCAGCAGATGCAGGACACTATTACTGTAATACATAGGCCAGTGTATGTGTACCGGGTACAGCAAATGCAGGACACTATTACTGTAATACACAGGCCAGTGTATATGTACCGGGTGCAGCACATGCAGGACACCATTACTGTAAGACACAGGCCAGGGTTCAGCACCTGCAGGACACTATTACTGTAATACACAGGCCAGTGTATATGTACCAGGTGCAGCAGAAGCAGGACACTATTATTGTTATACACAGGCAATGTATGTGTACCGGGTGCAGCAAATGCAGGACACTATTACTGTAATACACTGGCCACTGTATGTATACCAGGTGCAGCACATGCAGGACACTATTACTGTAATGCATAGGCCAGTGTATGTGTACCGGGTGCAGCAGATGCAGGACCCTATTACTGTAATACACAGGCCAGTGTATGTGTACAGGGTGCAGCTGAAGCAGGACACTATTACTGTAATACACAGGCCAGTGTATGTGTACAGGGTGCAGCTGATGCAGGACACTATTACTGTAATACACAGGCCAGTGTATGTATACCGGGTGCAGCAAATGCAGGACACTATTACTGTAATGCACAGGCCAGTGTATGTACATCGGGTGCAGCAAATGCAGGACACTATTACTGTAATACACAGGCAAGTGTATGTTTATCGGGTGCAGCACATGCAGGACACTATTACTGTAATACACAGGCCAGTGTATATGTACCGGGTACTGCAGATGCAGGACACTGTTACTGTAATACACAGGCCAGTATATGTTTACCGGGTGCAGCAAATGCAGGACACTATTACTGTAATACACAGGCCAGTGTATGTGTCCCAGGTGCAGCACATGCAGGACACTATTACTATAATACACAGGCCAGTGTATATGTACCTGGTGCAGCAGATGCAGGACACTATTACTGTAATACACAGGCCAGTGTATGAAAACTAGCTGCAGCATATGCAGGACACTATTACTGTGATACACAGGCCAGATTACGTGTACTGGGTGCAGCAAATGCAGGACACTATTACTGTAATACACAGGCCAGTGTATATGTACCAGGTGCAGCACATGCAGGACACTATTACTGTAATACACAGGCCAGTGTATATGTACAGGGTGCAGCAGATGCAGGACACTATTACTGTAATACATAGGCCAGTGTATGTGTACCGGGTGCAGCACATGCAGGACACCATTACTATAATATAAACATGCCAGTGTATATGTACCGGTGCAGCAGATGCAGGACACTATTACCGTAATACACAGGCAAGTGCATGTATACCGGGTGCAGCACATGCAGGACACTATTACTGTAATACACAGGCCAGTATATGTGTACCGGGTGCAGGGGATGGAGGACACTATTACTGTAATACACAGGCCAGTGTATATGTACAGGGTGCAGCAGATGCAGGACACTATTACTGTAATACACAGGCCAGTGTATGTGTAGCGGGTGCAGCAAATGCAGGACACTATTACTGTAATACACAGGCCAGTGTGTGTGTACCAGGTGCAGCACATGCATGACACTATTACTGTAATACACAGGCCAGGGTACATATACCGGGTGCAGCAAATGCAGTACACTATTACTGTAATACACAGGCTAGTGTATGTGTACCAGGTCCTGCAAATGCAGGACATTATTACTGTAATACACAGGCCAGTGTATGTTTACCGGGTGCAGCAAATGCAGGACACTATTACTGTAATACACAGGCCAGTGTATGTGTACCGGGTGCAGCAGACGCAGCAGACTATTACTGTAATACACAGGCCAGTGAATGGGTACCAGGTGCAGCAGATGCAGGACACTATTGTTGTAATACACAGGCCAGTGTATGTGTATCAAGTGCAGCACATGCAGGACACTATTGCTGTAATACACAGGCCAGTGTATGTATACCGGGTGCAGCACAAGTAGGACACTATTACTGTAATGAACAGGCCAGTGTATGTTTACCGGGTGCAGCAAATGCAGGACACTGTTACTGTAAAACACAGGCCCGTGTATATGTACCGGGTGCAGCAGATGCAGGACACTATTACTGTAATACATAGGCCAGTGTATGTGTACCGGGTACAGCAAATGCAGGACACTATTACTGTAATACACAGGCCAGTGTATATGTACCGGGTGCAGCACATGCAGGACACCATCACTGTAAGACACAGGCCAGGGTGCAGCACCTGCAGGACACTATTACTGTAATACATAGGCCAGTGTATATGTACCAGGTGCAGCAGAAGCAGGACACTATTATTGTTATACACAGGCCAATGTATGTGTACCGGGTGCAGCAAATGCAGGACACTATTACTGTAATACACTGGCCACTGTATGTATACCAGGTGCAGCACATGCAGGACACTATTACTGTAATACACAGGCAAGTGTATGTTTATCGGGTGCAGCACATGCAGGACACTATTACTGTAATACACAGGCCAGGGTGCAGCTGATGCAGGACACTATTACTGTAATACACAGGCCAGTGTATATGTACCGGGTACTGCAGATGCAGGACACTATTACTGTAATACACAGGCCAGTATATGTTTACCGGGTGCAGCAAATGCAGGACACTATTACTGTAATACACAGGCCAGTGTATGTGTCCCAGGTGCAGCACATGCAGGACACCATCACTGTAAGACACAGGCCAGGGTGCAGCACCTGCAGGACACTATTACTGTAATACATAGGCCAGTGTATATGTACCAGGTGCAGCAGAAGCAGGACACTATTATTGTTATACACAGGCCAATGTATGTGTACCGGGTGCAGCAAATGCAGGACACTATTACTGTAATACACTGGCCACTGTATGTATACCAGGTGCAGCACATGCAGGACACTATTACTGTAATGCATAGGCCAGTGTATGTACACCGTGTGCAGCAAATGCAGGACACTATTACTGTAATGCACAGGCCAGTGTATGTACACCGGGTGCAGCAAATGCAGGACACTATTACTGTAATACACAGGCAAGTGTATGTTTATCGGGTGCAGCACATGCAGGACACTATTACTGTAATACACAGGCCAGGGTGCAGCTGATGCAGGACACTATTACTGTAATACACAGGCCAGTGTATATGTACCGGGTACTGCAGATGCAGGACACTATTACTGTAATACACAGGCCAGTATATGTTTACCGGGTGCAGCAAATGCAGGACACTATTACTGTAATACACAGGCCAGTGTATGTGTCCCAGGTGCAGCACATGCAGGACACTATTACTATAATACACAGGCCAGTGTATATGTACCTGGTGCAGCAGATTCAGGACACTATTACTGTAATACAGAGGCCAGTGTATGTAAACTAGCTGCAGCATATGCAGGACACTATTACTGTGATACACAGGCCAGATTACGTGTACTGGGTGCAGCAAATGCAGGACACTATTACTGTAATACACAGGCCAGTGTATATGTACCGGGTGCAGCACATGCAGGACACTATTACTGTAATACACAGGCCAGTGTATGTGTACCGGGTGCAGCAAATGCAGGACACTATTACTGTAATACATAGGCCAGTGTATGTGTACCGGGTGCAGCACATGCAGGACACTATTACTATAATATAAACAGGCCAGTGTATATGTAACGGGTGCAGCAGATGCAGGACACTATTACCGTAATACACAGGCCAGTGTATGTATACCGGGTGCAGCACATGCAGGACACTATTACTGTAATACACAGGCCAGTGTATGTATACCGGGTGCAGGGGATGCAGGACACTATTACTGTAATACACAGGCCAGTGTATATGTACAGGGTGCAGCAGATGCAGGACACTATTACTGTAATACACAGGCCAGGGTATGTGTACCAGGTGCAGCAAATGCAGGACACTATTACTGTAATACACAGGCCAGTGTATGTGTACCGGGTGCAGCAAATGCAGGACACTATTACTGTAATACACAGGCCAGTGTATGTGTACAGGGTGCAGCACATGCAGGACACTATTACTGTAATACACAGGCCAGTATATGTGTAAAGGGTGCAGCAAATGCAGGACATTATTACTGTAATACACAGGCAAGTGTTTGTATACCAGGTGCAGCAAATGCAGGACACTATTATTGTAATTCACAGGCCAGTGTATATGTACCAGGTTCAGCAGATTCAGGACACTATTACTGTAATACACAGGCCAGTGTATGTGTACCGGGTGCAGCAAACGCAGGACACTATTACTGTAATACACAGGCCAGTGTAAGTGTACCGGGTACAGCATACACAGGACACTATTACTGTAATACACAGGCCAGTGTATATGTATCAGGTGCAGCACATGCAGGACACTATTACTGTAATACACAGGCTAGTGTATGTGTACCAGGTCCAGCAAATGCAGGACATTATTACTGTTATACACAGGCCAGTGTATGTTTACCGGGTGCAGCAAATGCAGGACACTATTACTGTAATACACAGGCCAGTGTATGTGTACCAGGTGCAGCAGATGTAGGACACTATTATTGCAATACACAGGCCAGTGTATGTGTACCGGGTGCAGCAGATGCAGGACACTATTACTGTAATACACAGTGCAGCACATGCAGGACACTATTCCTGTAATACACAGGCCAGTGTATGTGTACCAGGTGCAGCAGATGTAGGACACTATTACTGTGATACACAGGCCAGTGTACATGTACCAGGTGCAGTAAATGCAGGACACTATTACTGTAATACACAGGCCAGTGTATATATACCGGGTACAGCAAATGCAGGACACTATTATTGTAATTCACAGGCCAGTGTATGTGTACCGGGTACAGCAAATGCAGGACACTATTACTGTAATACACAGGCCAGTGTATGTGTACCGGGTGCAACACATGCAGGACACTATTACTGTAATACACAGGCCAGTGTATGTGTACAGAGTGCTGCAATTGCAGGACACTATTACTGTGATACACAGGCCAGTGCATATGTTCCGGGTGCAGCAAGTGCAGGACACTATTACTGTAATACACAGGCCAGTGTACGTGTACCAGGTACAGCAAATGCAGGACTCTATTACTGTAATACACAGGCCAGGGTATGTGTACCGGGTGCAGCACATGCAGGACACTATTACTGTAATACACAGGCCATGTTTGTGTACCAGGTGCAATAAATGCAGGACACTATTACTGTAATACACAGGCCAGTGTATGTGTACCAGGTGCAGCAGATGTAGGACACTATTATTGCAATATACAGGCCAGTGTATGTGTACCGGGTACAGCAGATGCAGGACACTATTACTGTAAAATACACAGTACAGAAAATGCAGGACACTATTATTGTAATTCACAGGCCAGTGTATATGAACCAGGTTCAGCAGATGCAGGACACTATTACTGTAATACACAGGCCAGTGTATATGTACCGGGTACTGCAGATGCAGGACACTGTTACTGTAATACACATGCCAGTATATGTTTACCGGGTACAGCAAATGCAGGACACTGTTACTGTAAAACACAGGCCCGTGTATATGTACCGGGTGCAGCAGATGCAGGACACTATTACTGTAATACATAGGCCAGTGTATGTGTACCGGGTACAGCAAATGCAGGACACTATTACTGTAATACACAGGCCAGTGTATATGTACCGGGTGCAGCACATGCAGGACACCATTACTGTAAGACACAGGCCAGGGTGCAGCACCTGCAGGACACTATTACTGTAATACACAGGCCAGTGTATATGTACCAGGTGCAGCAGAAGCAGGACACTATTATTGTTATACACAGGCAATGTATGTGTACCGGGTGCAGCAAATGCAGGACACTATTACTGTAATACACTGGCCACTGTATGTATACCAGGTGCAGCACATGCAGGACACTATTACTGTAATGCATAGGGCAGTGTATGTGTACCGGGTGCAGCAGATGCAGGACCCTATTACTGTAATACACAGGCCAGTGTATGTGTACAGGGTGCAGCTGAAGCAGGACACTATTACTGTAATACACAGGCCAGTGTATGTGTACAGGGTGCAGCTGATGCAGGACACTATTACTGTAATACACAGGCCAGTGTATGTATACCGGGTGCAGCAAATGCAGGACACTATTACTGTAATGCACAGGCCAGTGTATGTACACCGGGTGCAGCAAATGCAGGACACTATTACTGTAATACACAGGCAAGTGTATGTTTATCAGGTGCAGCACATGCAGGACACTATTACTGTAATACACAGGCCAGTGTATATGTACCGGGTACTGCAGATGCAGGACACTGTTACTGTAATACACAGGCCAGTATATGTTTACCGGGTGCAGCAAATGCAGGACACTATTACTGTAATACACAGGCCAGTGTATGTGTCCCAGGTGCAGCACATGCAGGACACTATTACTATAATACACAGGCCAGTGTATATGTACCTGGTGCAGCAGATGCAGGACACTATTACTGTAATACACAGGCCAGTGTATGAAAACTAGCTGCAGCATATGCAGGACACTATTACTGTAATACACAGGCCAGTGTATATGTACCAGGTGCAGCACATGCAGGACACTATTACTGTAATACACAGGCCAGTGTATATGTACAGGGTGCAGCAGATGCAGGACACTATTACTGTAAAACACAGGCCAGTGTATGTGTACCGGGTGCAGCACATGCAGGACACTATTACTGTAATACATAGGCCAGTGTATGTGTACCGGGTGCAGCACATGCAGGACACCATTACTATAATATAAACATGCCAGTGTATATGTACCGGGTGCAGCAGATGCAGGACACTATTACCGTAATACACAGGCCAGTGCATGTATACCGGGTGCAGCACATGCAGGACACTATTACTGTAATACACAGGCCAGTATATGTGTACCGGGTGCAGGGGATGCAGGACACTATTACTGTAATACACAGGCCAGTGTATATGTACAGGGTGCAGCAGATGCAGGACACTATTACTGTAATACACAGGCCAGTGTATGTGTAGCGGGTGCAGCAAATGCAGGACACTATTACTGTAATACACAGGCCAGTGTGTGTGTACCAGGTGCAGCACATGCATGACACTATTACTGTAATACACAGGCCAGGGTACATATACCGGGTGCAGCAAATGCAGGACACTATTACTGTAATACACAGGCCAGTGTATGTGTACCGGGTGCAGCAGACGCAGCAGACTATTACTGTAATACACAGGCCAGTGAATGGGTACCAGGTGCAGCAGATGCAGGACACTATTGTTGTAATACACAGGCCAGTGTATGTGTATCAAGTGCAGCACATGCAGGACACTATTGCTGTAATACACAGGCCAGTGTATGTATACCGGGTGCAGCACAAGTAGGACACTATTACTGTAATGAACAGGCCAGTGTATGTTTACCTTGTGCAGCAAATGCAGGACACTGTTACTGTAAAACACAGGCCCGTGTATATGTACCGGGTGCAGCAGATGCAGGACACTATTACTGTAATACATAGGCCAGTGTATGTGTACCGGGTACAGCAAAAGCAGGACACTATTACTGTAATACACAGGCCAGTGTATATGTACCGGGTGCAGCACATGCAGGACACCATCACTGTAAGACACAGGCCAGGGTGCAGCACCTGCAGGACACTATTACTGTAATACATAGGCCAGTGTATATGTACCAGGTGCAGCAGAAGCAGGACACTATTATTGTTATACACAGGCCAATGTATGTGTACCGGGTGCAGCAAATGCAGGACACTATTACTGTAATACACTGGCCACTGTATGTATACCAGGTGCAGCACATGCAGGACACTATTACTGTAATGCATAGGCCAGTGTATGTACACCGTGTGCAGCAAATGCAGGACACTATTACTGTAATGCACAGGCCAGTGTATGTACACCGGGTGCAGCAAATGCAGGACACTATTACTGTAATACACAGGCAAGTGTATGTTTATCAGGTGCAGCACATGCAGGACACTATTACTGTAATACACAGGCTAGGGTGCAGCTGATGCAGGACACTATTACTGTAATACACAGGCCAGTGTATATGTACCGGGTACTGCAGATGCAGGACACTATTACTGTAATACACAGGCCAGTATATGTTTACCGGGTGCAGCAAATGCAGGACACTATTACTGTAATACACAGGCCAGTGTATGTGTCCCAGGTGCAGCACATGCAGGACACTATTACTATAATACACAGGCCAGTGTATATGTACCTGGTGCAGCAGATTCAGGACACTATTACTGTAATACACAGGCCAGTGTATGTAAACTAGCTGCAGCATATGCAGGACACTATTACTGTGATACACAGGCCAGATTACATGTACTGGGTGCAGCAAATGCAGGACACTATTACTGTAATACACAGGCCAGTGTATATGTACCGGGTGCAGCACATGCAGGACACTATTACTGTAATACACAGGCCAGTGTATGTGTACCGGGTGCAGCAAATGCAGGACACTATTACTGTAATACATAGGCCAGTGTATGTGTACCGGGTGCAGCACATGCAGGACACTATTACTATAATATAAACAGGCCAGTGTATATGTACCGGGTGCAGCAGATGCAGGACACTATTACCGTAATACACAGGCCAGTGTATGTATACCGGGTGCAGCACATGCAGGACACTATTACTGTAATACACAGGCTAGTGTATGTGTACCAGGTCCTGCAAATGCAGGACATTATTACTGTAATACACAGGCCAGTGTATGTGTACCAGGTGCAGCAGATGCAGGACACTATTGTTGTAATACACAGGCCAGTGTATGTGTATCAAGTGCAGCACATGCAGGACACTATTGCTGTAATACACAGGCCAGTGTATGTATACCGGGTGCAGCACAAGTAGGACACTATTACTGTAATGAACAGGCCAGTGTATGTTTACCTTGTGCAGCAAATGCAGGACACTGTTACTGTAAAACACAGGCCCGTGTATATGTACCGGGTGCAGCAGATGCAGGACACTATTACTGTAATACATAGGCCAGTGTATGTGTACCGGGTACAGCAAATGCAGGACACTATTACTGTAATACACAGGCCAGTGTATATGTACCGGGTGCAGCACATGCAGGACACCATCACTGTAAGACACAGGCCAGGGTGCAGCACCTGCAGGACACTATTACTGTAATACATAGGCCAGTGTATATGTACCAGGTGCAGCAGAAGCAGGACACTATTATTGTTATACACAGGCCAATGTATGTGTACCGGGTGCAGCAAATGCAGGACACTATTACTGTAATACACTGGCCACTGTATGTATACCAGGTGCAGCACATGCAGGACACTATTACTGTAATGCACAGGCCAGTGTATGTACACCGGGTGCAGCAAATGCAGGACACTATTACTGTAATACACAGGCAAGTGTATGTTTATCGGGTGCAGCACATGCAGGACACTATTACTGTAATACACAGGCCAGGGTGCAGCTGATGCAGGACACTATTACTGTAATACACAGGCCAGTGTATATGTACTGGCTACTGCAGATGCAGGACACTATTACTGTAATACACAGGCCAGTATATGTTTACCGGGTGCAGCAAATGCAGGACACTATTACTGTAATACACAGGCCAGTGTATGTGTCCCAGGTGCAGCACATGCAGGACACTATTACTATAATACACAGGCCAGTGTATATGTACCTGGTGCAGCAGATTCAGGACACTATTACTGTAATACACAGGCCAGTGTATGTAAACTAGCTGCAGCATATGCAGGACACTATTACTGTGATACACAGGCCAGATTACGTGTACTGGGTGCAGCAAATGCAGGACACTATTACTGTAATACACAGGCCAGTGTATATGTACCGCGTGCAGCACATGCAGGACACTATTACTGTAATACACAGGCCAGTGTATGTGTACCGGGTGCAGCAAATGCAGGACACTATTACTGTAATACATAGGCCAGTGTATGTGTACCGGGTGCAGCACATGCAGGACACTATTACTATAATATAAACAGGCCAGTGTATATGTACCGGGTGCAGCAGATGCAGGACACTATTACCGTAATACACAGGCCAGTGTATGTATACCGGGTGCAGCATATGCAGGACACTATTACTGTAATACACAGGCCAGTGTATGTATACCGGGTGCAGGGGATGCAGGACACTATTACTGTAATACACAGGCCAGTGTATATGTACAGGGTGCAGCAGATGCAGGACACTATTACTGTAATACACAGGCCAGGGTATGTGTACCAGGTGCAGCAAATGCAGGACACTATTACTGTAATACACAGGCCAGTGTATGTGTACCGGGTGCAGCAAATGCAGGACACTATTACTGTAATACACAGGCCAGGTATGTGTACAGGGTGCAGCACATGCAGGACACTATTACTGTAATACACAGGCCAGTATATGTGTAAAGGGTGCAGCAAATACAGGACATTATTACTGTAATACACAGGCAAGTGTTTGTATACCAGGTGCAGCAAATGCAGGACACTATTATTGTAATTCACAGGCCAGTGTATATGTACCAGGTTCAGCAGATTCAGGACACTATTACTGTAATACACAGGCCAGTGTATGTGTACCGGGTGCAGCAAACGCAGGACACTATTACTGTAATACACAGGCCAGTGTAAGTGTACCGGGTGCAGCATACACAGGACACTATTACTGTAATACACAGGCCAGTGTATATGTATCAGGTGCAGCACATGCAGGACACTATTACTGTAATACACAGGCTAGTGTATGTGTACCAGGTCCAGCAAATGCAGGACATTATTACTGTAATACACAGGCCAGTGTATGTTTACCGGGTGCAGCAAATGCAGGACACTATTACTGTAATACACAGGCCAGTGTATGTGTACCGGGTGCAGCAGATGCAGCAGACTATTACTGTAACACACAGGCCAGTGAATGGGTACCAGGTGCAGCAGATGCAGGACACTATTGTTGTAATACACAGGCCAGTGTATGTGTATCAAGTGCAGCACATGCAGGACACTATTGTTGTAATACACAGGCCAGTGTATGTTTACCGGGTGCAGCAAATGCAGGACACTATTACTGTAATACACAGGCCAGTGTATGTGTACCGGGTGCAGGGGATGCAGGACACTATTACTGTAATACACAGGCCAGTGTATATGTACAGGGTGCAGCAGATGCAGGACACTATTACTGTAATACACAGGCCAGGGTATGTGTACCAGGTGCAGCAAATGCAGGACACTATTACTGTAATACACAGGCCAGTGTATGTGTACCAGGTGCAGTACATGCAGGACACTATTACTGTTATACACAGGCCAGTGTATGTGTACTGGGTGCAGCAAATACAGGACATTATTACTGTAATACACAGGCAAGTGTTTGTGTACCAGGTGCAGCAAATACAGGACTTTATTACTGTAATACACAGGTCAGAGTATGTGTACCAGGTGCAGCAGATGCAGGACACTATTACTGTAATACACAGGCCAGTGTATGTATACCGGGTGCAGCACATGCAGGACACTATTACTGTAATACACAGGCCAGTTTATGTGTACTTCCCCTTTTATCACTAAAGGGTCACCAGGTTACTAACTCCTTTGTTACTCCTAATGTACCCACCCTTAGCATTCCTCTTAGTGGTGTACATCCCCATTGTCAGTGCCTCCACCCAGGTTAATTATTTTAAATGTCAAAAGGGCTCACCTGGGAAAACCAAGTGATAGAATATATAGTGTGGTGTACAGGGCCAGATTAACAATGGGGCGGGTGGAGCTCCAGCTCCAGGCCTCCACATAAAAATAGGCCCTTTGTCATGACAACATGATGTTGACTGGCCATCTGCTCTCCACATGGTCAGCCATAAATCATAAGTAGTAAAATTGTATTTCTTTTTACCTCACAAAATGAAGGATTTTTCTTCCTTTACATATTTAGGGAGACATTGGAGCAGAGAGTATAGGGGTGTACACGCCCACATGGCACTGGACACATCCATACAGCACTGGTCATGTCTCCTTTGCTTCTCATAACAGGCCCTTGGTCATTTTCAGCTCCAGGCCCATGTGGCCATCAATCCGGCCCTGGTGGTGTATAGATAATGCGTAATTCAGTAATGGAACTCACACTGTAATCACTCCAGGTAAGTAACATACAGTAGTTAAAAAAAAAACATTAAAGTTACTTTTATAAGGAATATAAGTAAAGGATCTTCACTTGTACTTTGCATATAAACTGCTGTTAATATACAGAGGATAAACACAACTCCATCTATTACATCAGTACAAAGCTTAATATACAAAACCCTTAAACTTAAACAATGTTATAACATTAGTTAGGAGACTATATTTATAAATAGTTCCAATCCAGAGTTTATAGTCCCGGTTCAGTTTCTGAAGTGTAGATATTGTCTTTGTTAATTATCCTTATGGGGTTTTTCCTCTAGCAAGCCTTCACTTTTCCTTGGTCGTATTATAGACTTTGTCATGCCATAGATTAGTATAACTGGACGCCCCTCCACAATATAGGTAAGTCCATATAATGTGCTTATGCTGGTACCTTGGTAAGTATATAAGCCTTGCAATATCAACAAATATAGTCCTGTGGGGTTATTCCATCACAGTCACAATGAACATAACTATTCATACTCCAAAATAATGATATTTATACAGCAGTCCTGCCAATGCAAACACCAGAGTTTGGTGCTGTGTGCTGTGGATTATAAGTGTAACTGGCACTATTATAGATAGTAGATGCATACACCAACTCCCCTTGACTTATATCTGCCTCAGGCTGCGAGTTATTCCTGTATTCCCTGAGGGAATAGCTTTATTTTTCTCTAAGTCCCAGGGGCCTATTCATTAAACGTAAAAATTCAATGGAGATAATTAGCTTTAGAACTCTCATGGAGTTCTAGCTAACTATAGGTGGAATTCATCATTCCACCTCTCCATAAGTATCTATTCCGAAAAGCTGTCATTTTTGCGATGGCAGCTTTTCGGGAAATAGATACTTTTCCTGCCTACACTACCTTATCGCATCTGGAAACAGTGCTGCGCATGCGCTGTTACATCTGTAAAACCAGCGCATGCGCAGCACTGCCTACAGATACGGTAAGTTTGTGTACCCCCCCGACCCCCCTCCACTCACCTCCCCCCCCCCCCCGACTTACCTGTCCGCGCAGCAGCCTCCGGCTCCATCCTGCTGGTCTGTCATGTGTGCTCCCCAGCAGACCACATGACAGATTAGAAAAAAAAAAAAACGTTTTTCTAAACTTTCTTGTGCTCTGCTGGGGAGCACACATGACAGACCAGCCTCCGGAGCCTGAGGTCGGAGCAGAGCGCCGGAGGGACTCGTTAGGGGACCTGCACACGCTGATACCGGTAAGTTTCACCTGCTATTCGCCACCTCACAGTGGCGAATAGTAACTGCATCAAATTCCGAAAATTGATAATTTTCGGAATTTGATGAATACCATAATTTCCACATCCCCATACTAATGTACTAATATACCCATACTAATGTACTAATGTACTAATGTACAAATGTATGGGGAGTGTGGAAATTAACACAGGGGAACTTAGCAAGGAGATATTTGTGATATCTCCTGTGCTAAGTGGCTACATGAATACCAAAATAACGTTATTTAAGGAAAATGTCCTTAAAAACGTTATTTTAGTGTTGATGAATAGGCCCCCCAGTCTGTTATAGATATTGAGTTATCTACCCCTTTTCGTCCCTCCTCTTTTCTGCCTCAGATTGCTAGTAAGTCGGTTATATGATTAGGCAGAAATGAAGCCTTTGAGTAATGTTTGAAGGGCAGCTGGTGATTATTGTGAGTGTGGTGCTTGTATTTGTAGTCACACCCCTGCGGTATAGAGATACAGCCTCTGGGCTGTCCTTTGTAGTGGGAGCTGCTTCAGCCTCTGCAGTCAGCCTGAATTCAGGCTGATTTGCCTGCCCAGGACCCGCTTCTCAGACCTCCATCACAGGGGGACTCCCGACAGCCACCTCCTGGCCAACTGTAGCCGGTGCCTGCTCCATGACGCTGGCAGTCCCACTGCGACCATTGGCCTGCTGTCTGAGCCAGCCGCCTCCTCTCAACAGGGAACACCCTGATCGGTGCGGGTCCACCTCCCATGACGCCACCTCTCTGGCATCATCGGCAAGACAGGGTGAGTGCCGCTGTCCCACCTTCTTCCCCTAGCTCCAGCGGGGCTCCCTCTCCGGCTCTGCCCCCCTGTGCCCGGCAGCATATCGCTGCTCACTGGCTGCCCGGGTCACAGGAGGGCAGGCACTGGAGGGAGGGATCAGCAGACTGCCTCTCAGCTGCTGCTAACAGCTGTTATATATCCTCCCCCTCACCGGATCCTTTTTTCCTGACAGGAAACAATTCACTCCCACTTATATTACTCCGCCCCCTTCTGCAACTATCACCAATGTCTGTGAGATGTATATCTGCAGCATGAAGCACCAAAGTCCACTGACATCATAGATATCTAACATGCACAGGGTACATACATTTCCACATAATTACTTATATTTACATCACATCTATCCCTACAGTATATTTAACATTTACCTCATAAATCTCTATCGGCAGATGTGGAGTTGCACTACCCTCACACATTAACTAAATTAAAACAACCTGTGACTTAACTAAAATAACGACACGGACACAGTAGAAATGCCATTAAAATAGGTCAACCTTTTTTATTAAATTTTAACAAGTAAATTCAGTATGGTGGCAGCAAGAAAGAATGGCCAGCTGCTCAGTGACACTACATCTTACGCCCAAAGTAAATGTCCACGACATTTAGGTAACTGAGCCAATTGCCTGTCACCAATAAAAAATTATCAGGCTCCAACTCTCCCACCAATACACTACAATGGAGCCGGCCAGTCAGCCAGTGCCCCCTCTCCCCTAGTAGTGAAGCTCAGACAAAAATTAATGTATTGGTATGGAGAGCGCACCTCAAAAATTACTGCCGCGCAATACCCACTGGACTGCCGTTCTTTCCCGCTGTATAGAGGTTGACAAACTCTTCCGGCAAAGAAAAAGAAAAAATAGCCAATTATTGGGGTGGACGGGAGGGGATCGATGAAAAGTGCCAGTTCCTATCTACTCTAACACATAAAATGTCTGCCATCCCACCCTAAACCCGCCCCTAACTAATTCCTATAGGCTATTCCTTAAATTAACTTAACCCCTCCTCTCTTGTGAGATGCTGTGCAACCCCACCCTCCCTAGGGGTTTAAACTTGCTTGTGCTTATTCAAGCACTCGCTTGTCATAAACTCCCTATCGGCAGATGTATAGTTGCACTACCCTCACACATTAACTAAATTAAAACAACCTGTGACTTAACTAAAATAAAGACATGGACACAGTAGAAATGCCATTAAAATAGGTCAACCTTTTTATTAAATTTTAACAAGTAAATTCAGTATGGTGGCAGCAAGAAAGAATGGCCAGCTGCTCAGTGACACTACATCTTACACCCAAAGTAAATGTCCACGACATTTAGGTAACTGAGCCAAATGCCTGTCACCAATAAAAAATTATCAGGCTCCAACTCTCCCACCAATACACTACAATGGAGCCGGCCAGTCAGCCAGTGCCCCCTCGCCCCTAGTAGTGAAGCTCAGACAAAAATTAATGTATTGGTATGGAGAGTGCACCTCAAAAATTACTGCCGCGCAATACCCACTGGACTGCCGTTCTTTCCCGCCACAGACCGGCGACCAACCGAAGCCGGTACCGCCACCATACCCTAAACTACCTGATCTATAATATCAAAGAAGTCTACTAAAAACAAAACGATGCCCTCTTCAGTGAGGTGTACACCATCGGGCCTAAATAGATGCAGGTCTTTAAAACGAATGGAGGGATGATGCACCACAAGACCACCAAACTCAAGAACCTTCTTACTTAAAAAGGCATTCACTTTACGCCTGGCTTTGTCCATGATCACACCTGACATATTACCATGCCATGACCTCCTTGGTATGATATTAGACCATACTAAAATGCACGAGGGCCACCGAGCCATGACTCCTTCTAAATCATTTGCCATTTCATGCCGCAACTCTAGGGAAGACAAGGATCCCACATCGTTGCCTCCTAGATGTTCCACCAAAACCAACGGACTACCGAATGCTCGAGCATTCGCCTCTAAAACAGGCAACAATTCGCTCCATTTCATGCCTCTGCGCCCCAGCCATCTAATCAGACCAAGAGCTGAAAACAAAGTCATATCCTTGGTAGCCGGAGATCTGGACGCCCAGTATACAAAGGAATGGCCCACTATCCATATTGGTCTTGGGTCAAGATTCCCTCCTGCAATAAACAAAGCACACATAGGTAAACCCTGAACCTTTAATTCTCTATCTCATTATTAATGCTAATCCTAACCAACTAACTGAACAAGCTAAGTGTGTTTTGGGTTAAGGGAGGTGATGAAGTGTGACTTGGCCCGAGGTAAAAACCTGAAAAACCTGCACAGACAGCACGAGCCAATTGTGCCTCCAGATTTTCAGGGCAAAAACAGGGCAAAATCCCTCGGGACCCCCACCGGCAAAACGGTGACGAGTGGCTACTTGCTCCCAAGCCGTGTCCATTCGTGTCAAGGCGCAAAGAGCCGAGAAACGAAATGGAAAGGAGGAAACGCCCAACCAGCCAGACAATCCCCAATTAAAAAATGTTTACCAAGCAATCGAACAATTAAGAAAGGAGACCATCCGCCAGCCGGGCACATCCCCCCCACGTGTCGCCTGTCCGCTCTCCCCGCCAACTCACGGATGGACCAAACACTCCTCCACATTCACACAAACAGGAAACCATCACCCGAAAAAATTCATTGCACCACACACATCCCCCGTCATCCACCAACTGGTAACTGCACCCAGAGCTTTAATCTCAGCCGCAGAAAAACCCAAGGAAGCGGCAGTGGTAGGAACGAATGTGTACCGAAATCCCGTAATGGTAGCCCCAGCGACAGGATGCACTGCTGGAACACCCATCTGAACTAATACACCGTCAATGGGGACCCATCCAAATGAATCAGCCAAGCTCCGTCACCGACAGGCCGCGAACGCAGATATTCCCGCGAAATGACAACTGGACAAATCCTTGCGTCCGGGCAAGCGACTAACGACACCCAGTGCCCCCGGCCCAGCTGGTCAGTTTTTGATCGCTTCACTTTACAGAGAACTGAATCAGAAACAACAACCAGGCAGAATGCCAGCGGGGAAACGGAACGTCTTGATGCAGCCAACTCACCAACGCGAAAGGCTCCGTGAAAAGCCATCGCGAAGGCAAGTCGAAATAGTACAGATTCGTGTACGGACTCACAAATGGAGGGGACAATGGACAAAAGATCGCCCAACATAGCCACTGAAATGGGTCGTCTACGGTCCACCTGCGCAGGGGCAATGCACGCCCAGCCTTTAAAAGATTACTGAACCAAAAAAACCTTTTGTAAAATCGTAACCGCCATGCAAACGAATAAAAAAGGAAATGCCTGCCAGTTTCTGGGCCACAGCTGCTCTAGATTTCCCTGCCGTATAAAGACTCCACAAAAAACTTAGCAATAGCTTATGCAAGGGCTTACCTTCATTCCGCTTACGCGAAATAAAAGTTGACCACTGGTGCCAAGAGGCACGATACGTCCGTAACGTTCCTGGAGCCAACGACTGACAAGCCACGCCTTCTATCCCTGCCATATAACCTGCCAACAATGGGGGACCCGCCAGGAGCAAGCGCCCTGAACCTATCCCATTGCTGGTGCGAAAGAGCGTCTGCTATAGAGTTATCAACACCGGGAACGTGACGCGCCGTGAAGTGAACATTAAGAGACAAGCATCACAGCACCAGGTGAGCCAGTAAGCGCAAAAGCGGAAGGGAAGTTGATCTTTGACTATTAACGGCCTGCACCACTCCCAAGTTGTCGCACCAAAAAATTACATGTTGATTTCTGAGGCGTTCGCCCCACAACTCCAAAGCCACCACAATTGGGAACAGCTCAAGCAGCAATAGGTTCCTGGTCAAACCCAGCCTAATCCACTCTGATGGCCAGGAGGAGCAGGACCACGATCCCTCCAGATAAGCCCCATAGCCGAAGGCTCCCGAGGCATCTGTAAACAGCTGTAGCTGAGCATTAGTAACTGGAGGAGACAGCCAAACCGCCACACCATTAAAATCCTGCAAAAACTCATCCCAAACACGCAAATCTCTGCGCAATTCGGCGTTCAGACGAATGAAATGATGAGGCCGTTTGGCACCAGCTGTCGCCCTTTCCAATTTACGTCAAAATACCCTACCCATGGGAATTACCCTACACGCAAAATTAAAAAGTCCCAGAAGAGATTGACACTGTTTCAAGGTGACTCGACCCCCCGACAAAGCCAACAAAATAGCATCGCACAGCTTAGCTACCTTGTCGGCCGGCAATCTGCAACACCCCGCAACGGTATCAATCTCAATACCAAGGTACACAAGACAAGTGCAAAGGGCCCTCACACTTATCCCAGGCAATAGGGACTCCAAATTCGCAAAAAAGCGCACGAAATGAAAAAAGCAACTTCTCGCATGTGCTCGACCCCGCGGGACTGACACACAGAAAATCATAGAGGTAATGAGCCACACCCGATTCTCCGGACCCCGCGCAGACGCACCAATGCAGGAAGCAGCTAAATGACTCAAAAAATGCGCACGAAACTGAGCAACCCATGGGAAGGCACTTATCGATGTAAAAACCATTATCCAACCGAAAACCCATGAAACGGAATGAATCTGGATGCAAAGGCAGGAGGCGAAAAGCGGACTCTACATCCACTTTCCCAAGGAGAGACCTCAGACCAGCTGACCGAACCAACCCCAATGCCTCATCAAACGATTGGTAATGCATCGTCAAAAGATGTTCCGGAATGGCATCATTCACAGACATCCCCGGAGGGTGTGATGAGTGCTGAATCAAACAGTATTTACCTTGAACCTTTTTAGGTACCACCCCCACCGGCGACAGGACCAAATCTTTCAAAGAAGGAGTAGGGAAAGGACCCACCATGCGACCCAACTGAACCTCTTTGGCCACTTTCTCCTTCAAAATATGTGGTAGGTCCCTGGCAGAACGCAAATTCCTGGGAACACCTGGAGCAACAGAACCAGAAATGGGAAGCCTAAAACCCTCGCTAAATCCTTTCAACAAAAAATTTGCCTCAGATCGAATAGGGTACCAACCTAACCACTTACGCATGGCACCCAATCTAACCGGGATGGAGCCTTACTTAGCAACCCCTGCTCCGTTGGGACGAGGGGCTGGAACAGCCCCTGTGGGCTTAACGCATTCCTTGGCTGGGTGCGAGGCACCACAGCGGAGGCACTGATGACGGAAACGGCAGCGTGGCCCCTGCGCCGCAGTGACTGTTGTTGAAGGCATAACAACGCCCTTTGGAGGCACTTGTAGGGGAGGGACGAAAGGACCCGCGTGCAGCCTGCGCGACCCGCGTGTTCAAATTCACCTCCGCGGATGCCGATGCAGGCTGAGTGACATCGAGCCACACCTCCACATCTTTGACCCCAAAAGCCATAACCCGAACTCCATGTTGTTTGCGTCTAAATTCCTCATCATAACGTCTCCACGCTGTGCCTCTAGCCGAACGAAACAGACCATGGATCAGGTGAAGGTACCTAACTATATTCATATACTCCACTGGACAGAACTCCAAGTAGCAGCCTGCAAACATGTAAAAACCGCCTAGCCAATTAATGTATGAACGAAACACTTCCTAGCCAACGCTCCCCTTTTTTTTAGCTGCCACTAAAGCTTTGCAATTCTTGGATGTCAATGCAAATACATCCACATATTTTCCGTGTTTGATCCGTTCCCGCATGCGCGGCCTAAGGCCCCGTAGCACTGCCGTATTAGAGCAGCGAACTACAGCGCTAGGGCTGCCTTTATCTGGGCTGCTGCTGCTCTTTCTATGCCGCCGAGATCGCTTACCCTTCTTATGTGACCTCCCATGATGCTTCCGCTTCGCACGCTCGCTACTATGCTTCGCTTTAGCGCTGTCTGAACTAACCACTGCATCTGACTGCCCTAGAGATCAATCGGAATCAGTCTCACCTGACTGATTCCGCTGCCTCAACGCTGGACCTATCCGAGGACTCCTCCATGGTTTCACAGCCTCTCAACTCATTGTAGCCTGTAACAGAAGGAGATAACAAAGGAGCCAACCGGAACAGATTATAGTTTTATTAAACAATTGACTAACAGCACCTTCTCTCTCTGAAGATCGATGAAAAGAGGCAGTTCCTATCTACTCTAACACATAAAATGTCTGCCATCCCACCCTAAACCCGCCCCTAACTAATTCCTATAGGCTATTCCTTAAATTAACTTAACCCCTCCTCTCTTGTTAGATGCTGTGCAACCCCACCCTCCCTAGGGGTTTAAACTTGCTTGTGCTTATTCAAGCACTCGCTTGTCATTAATGCCAATAAAAATATATATAAACCTGTTTCAATTCTATATATGAATTATATTTATATGTAATAATATATCTCCGTAACATATGTATACCAGGTGCAGCACATGCAGGACACTATTACTGTAATACACAGGCCAGTGTATGTATACCGGGTGCAGCACATGCAGGACACTATTACTGTAATACACAGGCCAGTGTATGTGTACCAGGTGCAGCACATGCAGGACACTATTACTGTAATACACAGGCCAGTGTATGTGTACCGGGTGTAGCACATGCAGGACACTATTACTGTAATACACAGGCCAGTATATGTGTACCGGGTGCAGCACATGCAGGACACTATTACTGTAATACACATGCCAGTGTATGTGTACCGGGTGCAGCACATGCAGGACACTATTACTGTAATACACAGGCCAGTGTAGGTGTACCGGGTGCAGCACATGCAGGACACTATTACTGTAATACACAGGCCAGTGTATGTGTACCGGGTGCAGCACATGCAGGACACTATTACTGTAATACACAGGCCAGTGTATGTGTACCGGGTGCAGCACATGCAGGACACTATTACTGTAATACACAGGCCAGTGTATGTATACCGGGTGCAGCACATGCAGGACACTATTACTGTAATACACAGGCCAGTGTATATGTACAGGGTGCAGCACATGCAGGACACTATTACTGTAATACACAAGCCAGTGTATGTATACCGGGTGCAGCACATGCAGGACACTATTACTGTAATACACAGGCCAGCGTATATGTACAGGGTGCAGCACATGCAGGACACTATTGCTGTAATACACAGGCCAGTGTATGTGTACAGGGTGCAGCACATGCAGGACACTATTACTGTAATACACAGGCCAGTGTATGTATACCGGGTGCAGCACATGCAGGACACTATTACTGTCATACACAGGCCAGTGTATATGTGCAGGGTGCAGCACATGCAGGACACTATTACTGTAATACACAGGCCAGTGTATGTGTACCGGGTGCAGCACATGCAGAACACTATTACTGTAATACACAGGCCAGTGTATGTGTACCGGGTGCAGCAGATACAGGACACTATTACTGTAATACACAGGCCAGTGTATGTGTACCGGGTGCAGCACATGCAGGACACTATTACTGTAATACACAGGCCAGTGTATGTGTACCGGGTGCAGCAGATACAGGACACTATTACTGTAATACACAGACCAGTGTATGTGTACCGGGTGCAGCACATGCAGGACACTATTACTGTAATACACAGGCCAGTGTATGTATACCGGGTGCAGCACATGCAGGACACTATTACTGTAATACACAGGCCAGTGTATGTGTACCAGGTGCAGCACATGCAGGACACTATTACTGTAATACACAGGCCAGTGTATGTGTACCGGGTGCAGCACATGCAGGACACTATTACTGTAATACACAGGCCAGTATATGTGTACCGGGTGCAGCACATGCAGGACACTATTACTGTAATACACATGCCAGTGTATGTGTACCGGGTGCAGCACATGCAGGACACTATTACTGTAATACACAGGCCAGTGTAGGTGTACCGGGTGCAGCACATGCAGGACACTATTACTGTAATACACAGGCCAGTGTATGTGTACCGGGTGCAGCACATGCAGGACACTATTACTGTAATACACAGGCCAGTGTATGTGTACCGGGTGCAGCACATGCAGGACACTATTACTGTAATACACAGGCCAGTGTATGTATACCGGGTGCAGCACATGCAGGACACTATTACTGTAATACACAGGCCAGTGTATATGTACAGGGTGCAGCACATGCAGGACACTATTACTGTAATACACAAGCCAGTGTATGTATACCGGGTGCAGCACATGCAGGACACTATTACTGTAATACACAGGCCAGCGTATATGTACAGGGTGCAGCACATGCAGGACACTATTGCTGTAATACACAGGCCAGTGTATGTGTACAGGGTGCAGCACATGCAGGACACTATTACTGTAATACACAGGCCAGTGTATGTATACCGGGTGCAGCACATGCAGGACACTATTACTGTCATACACAGGCCAGTGTATATGTGCAGGGTGCAGCACATGCAGGACACTATTACTGTAATACACAGGCCAGTGTATGTGTACCGGGTGCAGCACATGCAGAACACTATTACTGTAATACACAGGCCAGTGTATGTGTACCGGGTGCAGCAGATACAGGACACTATTACTGTAATACACAGGCCAGTGTATGTGTACCGGGTGCAGCACATGCAGGACACTATTACTGTAATACACAGGCCAGTGTATGTGTACCGGGTGCAGCAGATACAGGACACTATTACTGTAATACACAGACCAGTGTATGTGTACCGGGTGCAGCACATGCAGGACACTATTACTGTAATACACAGGCCAGTGTATGTGTACCGGGTGCAGCACATGCAGGACACTATTACTGTAATACACAGGCCAGTGTATGTGTACCGGGTGCAGCACATGCAGGACACTATTACTGTAATACACAGGCCAGTGTATGTGTACCGGGTGCAGCACATGCAGGACACTATTACTGTAATACACAGGCCAGTGTATGTGTACCGGGTGCAGCACATGCAGGACACTATTACTGTAATACACAGGCCAGTGTATGTGTACCGGGTGCAGCACATGCAGGACACTATTACTGTAATACACAGGCCAGTGTATGTGTAATGGGTGCAGCAGATGCAGGACACTATTACTGTAATACACAGGCCAGTGTATGTGTACCGGGTGCAGCAAATGCAGGACATGTAAAAACCGCCTAGCCAATTAATGTATGAACGAAACACTTCCTAGCCAACGCTCCCCTTTTTTTTAGCTGCCAGGTGCAGCAAATGCAGGACACTATTACTGTAATGCACAGGCCAGTGTATGTATACCAGGTGCAGCACATGCAGGACACTATTACTGTAATACACAGGCCAGTGTATGTATACCAGGTGCAGCACATGAAGGACACTATTACTGTAATACACAGGCCAGTGTATATGTGTACTGGGTGCAGCACATGCAGGACACCATTACTGTAATACCCACGCCAGTGTATGTGTACCGGGTGCAGCACATGCAGGACACTATTACTGTAATACACAGGCCAGTGTATGTGTAATGGGTGCAGCAGATGCAGGACACTATTACTGTAATACACAGGCCAGTGTATGTATACCAGGTGCAGCACATGCAGGACACTATTACTGTAATACACAGGCCAGTGTATATGTACCGGGTGCAGCAAATGCAGGACACTATTACTGTAATACACAGACCAGTGTATATGTACCGGGTGCAGCAAATGCAGGACACTATTACTGTAATACACAGGCCAGTGTATATGTACCGGGTGCAGCAAATACAGGACACTATTACTATAATACACAGGCCAGTTTATATGTACCGGGTGCTGCAAATGCAGGACACTATTACTGTAATACACAGGCCAGTGTATATGTACAGGGTGCAGCAAATGCAGGACACTATTACTGTAATGGAATCGCCGACACCGGGAGACAGGCGGTTCGATTCGCAAAAGCGCCTGGCCGACAAAAGCAGAGTTCACGGCAGCGGAAGCCCAACAACGCTGGAAATTCCGATCGTCGCTAAGGTAAGTATCTACTAACCTAGCCTAACCCCCTAACCCTAACCCTCCTTAGGGGTGCCTAACCCTAACCTCCCCCCAAGTGCCTAACCCCCTCCTCTAAGTGCCTATCCCTAACCCCCCACTTCCCCGCTGCAGGGCCGGATTAAGGCCCACATGGGCCTGGAGCTGAAAATGTTCAAGGGCCTATATTGAGAAGGAGAAGAGCTGTGACCGGTGCTGTGTGGGTGTGGTCAGAGGGCCTTATTCAGAGCTGAACGCTCTGACCAGAGCGCTCGCTCTGAATCAGGGCCCTCCTACCTGTAAATGGAGCGGCCTCCTGGCCGCTCGCATTGCTGTGGGTGACCACCCACAGCATATGCGAGCGGCCATGATGATGGTCGCAATGGTCTTGACCATCGCGACCATCGGGCTTGTGATGGAGACCCTGCGATAGGGTCTCCCTGCCGCAAGCCCTGGAGTGATTTTGGCTCTATCAGAGCCAAAATCACTCCCACTGACATCACTAGTGATGTCAGTGGGGCCGGCTTCAGATAGCAGGCGTTCCCATGGGAGTGCCTTCGTCTGGCAGGCACGCCCCCGGCACGCCCACCAAAGGGGACGTGCTGTCAATCAACATCGACAGTACGCCCCCTTTGCTGCGAGACCTGGAGCGATGGTGAGCCCGTCGCTCGCCGGGTCTCACGTATGCACACGACGGAGCTCCCTCTGTTGTGCGCATGCGCAGTGGGGAACATCGACCCACTCGCGAGCGTACTGCCGCTCGCGAGCGGGTCTGAATGACCCCCCGAGTCACCTTGGTGTGTACACCACCTACTCTATGAACACAATGTCTCCCTAACTACATAGAAATAGAAAAATTGCATTACTTTCGGGGGGGTGCAGGGGGAACTAGAAAAACTATAAATTTATGTGTACCGGGTGCAGCACATGCAGGACACTATTACTGTAATACACAGGCCAGTGTATGTGTACTGGGTGCAGCACATGCAGGACACTATTACTGTAATACACAGGCCAGTGTATGTATACCGGGTGCAGCACATGCAGGACACTATTACTGTAATACACAGGCCAGTGTATATGTACCGGGTGCAGCACATGCAGGACACTATTACTGTAATACACAGGCCAGTGTATGTGTGCTGGGTGCAGCACATGCAGGACACTATTACTGTAATACACAGGCCAATGTATGTATACCGGGTGCAGCACATGCAGGACACTATTACTGTAATACACAGGCCAGTGTATATGTACCGGGTGCAGCACATGCAGGACACTATTACTGTAATACACAGGCCAGTGTATGTATACCGGGTGCAGCACATGGAGGACACTATTACTGTAATACACAGGCCAGTGTATGTGTACCAGGTGCAGCACATGCAGGACACTATTACTGTAATACACAGGCCAGTGTATGTGTACAGGGTGCAGCACATGCAGGACACTATTACTGTAATACACAGGCCAGTGTATGTGTACCGGGTGCAGCACATGCAGGACACTATTACTGTAATACACAGGCCAGTGCATGTGTACCGGGTGCAGCACATGCAGGACACTATTACTATAATATACAGTCCTGGAGGGTCTCCAGAATGTCGGTAAGTATACCCCATTGCAGCAGCACCCCTTGCACCTATGGTAGTTAAGCCATACTTACCGACTTTTAGCTCCCTCCTTCAGTGAGGGAGCTGTCCGTCGTTCACAGTGGAGGGCGTGTCACGGCAAAATGGGACAGGGCATGGGCATGGCTGTGCGATTGCATCATCATGACCATGCCCCCCTTTTCACAATTCCGGGATTACCTGCAATGTGAAGCAGGGGGCGGGGCTACGATGACGCAATTCAGTGCAAATTGCATCATGGGCAGCCCCTGCTGCTGGTGGTTTATCGTGGAACCGCGGGGGGTCGCCGGGGGCTGGGATGCTTGCCTGCCTCTATAGGGGGCCAGGAACGGTAGCCGATTTTCGGGAGGCTACTAGCTAAATCAGGAGGGTAGGCAAATATGAGTTACGCCCATGAAAGACACTGAATATAACAGGCAGGTAAAAGAGACACTATAGACAAATGATAAATATTTATTATGTTCAATGATAGGACGGCTCCCATTCCTTCCTAACTGTACATCATTTTCCTGCTACACCTACAGTACATCATGTCTGTCCTGGTATCACACCAGAAGTGCCAGGTCTCCTGTTTTATGTCACACACATGAGAGACTGAGCTACATCAGGGTGACCCCGGGGTCCTAAAGGTAAGATTTATGCTAGGGGTGTGCAACGGCCACTTTTCGTGTTTTGATTTTGGATCTGGATCTTTCTTCGTGTTTTAGATCTGGATTGTTTTTGCCAAAACCACCCTTCCGTGTTTTGGGTTCTGGGTTTTTTGTGTTTTGGATCTGTATTTTTTTGGGAAAAAAAGCATAAAACAGCTAAAATCACAGAATTTTTTATTTTTTTTTCCTACGCTATTATTAATATCAATAACACTCATTTCCAGTCTATTCTGAACACCTCACAATATTGTTTTTAGGCAAAAAGGTTGCACCGAGGTAGCTGGATGACTATGCTAAGCGACACGAGTGGGCGGTACAAACACGTGGCCCATCTAGGAGTGGCACTGCAGTGGCAGACAGGATGGCAGTTTGAAAAACTAGGCCCCAAACCGTACATACTTGGCGCTGCTACTTTGTTGATGCACATGCAACTACAGCACAGAAAAAAAAGAATTGTTCTTTTTGCACTTGGGGGGAGCACCCCTGATGGACAGAGCACCCCCTGGACAACACTACAGCACCCCTTTAGGACTACAGCCTTTATGGGACACAACACAGCCCAGGCCAGCCAGCCCCTATGGACTTTGGAGTGGACACAGCCCCTATGGATGACAACAGCAGCACAACTTCCACCCTCCCTCTTCACTGTCCACAGCCAGAGAGAAAAATGGTGCCGACGCGGGGACCTTTTATAGAATCCAAAAGCCGCGAGAATACAACAGCGGGATGTTTTGCCTCGATTTCAGATCCAAATCAGGCGGGAAAACATGAACCTGACTCAGATCTGGCTCGGATCGGGCGGCTTGGGGGGGTTCGGATTTCAGAAATCTGAACCCGCTCATCCCTAATTTATACCCAGCATAATGCATTCACCATCCAAGCAAACAGGGGCTATACACATTTCTCCTATTAACTTTAATGTGGTTTACGTCATGGGGATCATTCTAAGATAGACACAGAACACGTAAATTGACAATTTTTTGTGATTCCACATGCATCTACTTAAAACCCAATTCTTCATATCCTTATTATAAAAAGAGATTGTTTAAAACTATACATATATTAGTGTGGTTACTTCATAAGTAATTATTTCACATTATACATAGAGTTCTTAGGAACTCAGAAAGGGATTTAGTATTTCATACTATAAACAGAAATGTATTTTTGGGTTTATCCAAGCAGACCCATCAAATAACTTCTACAATACTATAGCATGGGTGGGGGCACTGAACATAATTACCCCAGGGTTAGACAGGGTTACATCATTAGTATCACATTAATGTATTGAAGGGCTTTTGGAGCAGTTTTCAAGAAAAACTACTCCAAGTCTTTCAATTCACATATTTTATTACCTTTTCCATACTTGTAATGGGCAATGTCATCTGCTGAGATTTACTAAAAATATATTGCGAAAAAATACCAGGGAAAGCCCTGTGATAATAACGCCACCATCAGAGGCATTGCCAAGGGTCTCCCCCTGTGATCAGCCTTGTGGTCTAAATAGACCACGAGATGATTACTGTAAAAAAAAAAAAAAGTTTAAAAAATTAATTACGTGCATCCAGGGACCGGCTACCGGTGCTCCGGTGAGGTCCTCTGCTCAGTTGCTCTATGCCGGCATCTCAGTTTGCAGCATAGAGCAACTGACTGAGGTCACAGTGCAGGAGCCCAGAGACCAGCTAACCCAGAGGACCAATCACTGGGCAGGTAAGTGTAAGCTGAAGGAAGGAAGCCATGGGGGGGCCGGAGTGTGGTCGATTGTGGTTGTGGGGGGGTATGGTGACCTACCGGTGCATGCATGGACACTTTGTCACTGTATTTTTTGTGGGAAATACAGAGAGAAGTGTGCAGAGGGGATTTGCTCAGAAAGAGCTTTATCGCAAGCTCTGTCCCTGGATGCGCATGTTAGTACATCCAAATGATATTTCCTAAATTTACAATGTGAATTAAGTCGAAAATATCACACTACAACCGCATTTTAAATGTGGATTGTAGTACATAGGAGCAGGGCCATAGCTAGGGTAGTGCGGCCGGTGCCATCGCACAGGGCACCACAGGTCAGGGGGCGCTGTTTGGGCCTGTCAAATTTCTGTTTATTATCATTCTTGCTTGTAGCTTCCTCTTATTTTATCCCCAGCATCTCCTGGCCTCTCCTATCTCTTCCCTGGCCCTTCCCCATGAAGCCTTGGCCCTTTTTTTGGGTGCATTATGTCTCTTTGAAAAATGAGGGGGGCGCCAATGCTCTTTATGGCACAGGGCACCAAAAAGTCTAGTTACAGCTCTGCTTTGGAGTCTATAACCTTCTACTGAGATATTCATATTCAACATGAATGTGGCTCCTACCGAAGGTGGCATTATTATAACTTAGCAATCCCAAAATATTGGATGGAAATTACTATTTGATGAACATATATATTTTTTCTAGAACAAATAGATCTCACCTCTACAACACTCTTCTGTCATTGATTATTATGTTCATGTAAGTTGCTCATTTGAAAGAAAAGGAAAAAAAAATATCCAAAGATATAGATTAGTAATATTCAGTTATTCATTTTCTACAGTAAATTAATATTTTATGATTTCTTGCAAATAATTTACTTTATGATTCTGATGCAGGAATTGTCATACACATAGAAGGCAGCATGTAGGGGCTCAGTGAAGGTGGCGGTGAAGGTGTATAAGTGTCTGATGGGGTCACACAGCTGATAGAAGGACAGACGCCCGGCCTCATAGTCCAGGTATATCCCCACTGTCTGCACACGAGAGTCTGGATCTCTTTCTTCTATTTTATTATGTATATTGTTGTTATGACGTGTTGCAAGTTTATCAATACAGTACAGGCTCCATGACTTGTCATTATAACCAATGAATGATTCATTACCATTTATCTTTCTCTCTATACTGTGACCGGCCACCCCTATTATCCATTTCTCTGCTTCACTCACATCCACTTCCCAGTAATGTTTCCCAGATGAGAAACTACAGGAGCTTAACACCTGCCGGACTCTACTAAACCTCTCTGGTCCAGCTGGTCTGTGCTGATTTACATCAGTACCAGATACAGATCTGTGATCCCCTGATATAATAATTTTATTATTGGCTGTCTTTATATCCAGTAATATGTCTGATTTCTCCATCACTGAGAACTGTCTCTTTGTCTGTAGATCCATCAGATTGTCAGCTAAGTATAAAAGTCCCCTGTGTAACATCTGTGAGATTATTCCCTCATCCAGACATCCAGCAGCTCTTACATCACTGATGACATCACAGCTCCTGTGACTGATGATGTCACTTTCTGGTTCTTTCTTCAGGACAGCTAATGGATCACTTATTTTACACATCTCCTCAATGCTACTAATCTTCCTAGACAGCTCGTCCTTCTGTATTTCCAGCTGTGTGATCAGATTAGAGACTGAGAGTGACATCTGCTCTTCCTGTCTGATGATCTCACCCAGGACCCCTCTCTCCAGAGTGTCTAACTTCTCCCTGATGTCTCTAAACAGATCAGTGACTCTCTCAGTGACACCGGCGGCTTTTTCCTTCTCCTCTCTCCTGTGACCCTGCAGACGCTGCACTCTCCTCTCAGTTTCCCCTCTCTTAGACTTCAGGGTTTCAGTAACAGCTCTCAGTGTCTCTTTTTTATTCTCAGAGGCCACATCCAGAAACTCCACTTGGTGACCCTGGTGGTCTCCAGCCACCCAGCAGTATATACAGATAGCGGCTGAGTCCTCAGAGCAGTAATACTGCACCATCTCTCTATGTACGGAGCATTTTCTGTCCTTAAAGGAGTCAGTGGGATCAGTTATAACATGTTCAGCACATTTACTGTGTTTGCTCAGATGTTTGTCACAAAACGAAGCTTCACACAGCAGACATGATTTAGTAGCCGGCACAAGAGAGTCACAGTAAGTACAGAAGATCCGAGTCTCCTCCTGCTCTGGATGACTACATAGGAAACTTTCCACAATGTTACTCAGCTTCCTGTTCTTCTCCAGTGCTGGGCGCTCCTGATACTCTGCTCTGCATTCCGGGCAGGAATAGACCCCAGCCCTCTCCTGTGTATCCAGCACACTCACAATACAGAGCCAGCAGTAGTTGTGCCCACATCTCAGGGATACAGGGTCTGTATAAGTGCTCAGGCAGATGGAGCAGATCAGCTCCTCTCTCAGGTCTGCAGACGCCATTCTAGGAAACAGGAAGAAATGGAACATAACTTTCTCGTAATACAGATCAGTACAGAGGGTGCGGCTGAGCAGTAATGTGCACAGAGCTGAGAAAGGTGATGAAAGTGAAAGTATGCCTGGGAATGACTTTCTGGGGAGAGAATAGAGCTGTGACATGTACTCAGTGGCCACTTTATTAGTAGGACCCCCCACCAATACTTGCCCACCATCCTGTCATGGTCGGGAGGCTCTCAAAAATCATGTGGCACTCCCATGTGGCACTTCCGTTAAACTTGCATCCTCTATACCTGGCAAGACAGCGGAAACATCGGTAAAATCGAGAACCATCGGACCCATACCCACAATTAGTGCTTGATCTGACCATCGCGCAGACTTTGCTATATCTACTGAACGCAGTGAGAACTCAAACTGCATAGGATCTCGCAATGCCTAATTTATGCATGCCTCTGCAATGGTGTTGAAACACACTGACATGCCTGCGTTTGCATGACCACACCCCTGTCACCACCCACAAATGGTACATCCTGTCTATCACTGGGTGGTAGGTCTGCGTGCTGTCTGTAATCGCATTCCCCTTCGCAGTGCCTAGTTCGCACACACGCACTGCATCTTATACACATGCACAGATTGCAAACATCGTTCCGGCTGCGTGCAAACACAGAATTGCATTCTTTGCTGAATCAGGCCCTGAGATCTGTGGAGGGAAAAGCAGGGGTAATTACTAATACACGCAATTCCAACACCCCCCTCTCATCTCTCCATATGTGTAACTGCCCTGTTACTGCTTCATTACCCATATTCACCTGCAAGTGGAGATACAAACGCTCGGCAGCCGGAGCACGCGCAGCGCAAAAGCACGCAGGATCCGTCCACACAACCGACTTGTGATCAACAGACAGTTAGCGGACTCTAGACACAGGCTGTTGATTATTCACAGGGAGTGTGGTATATATTGTTGACATTCATCATGCCGACATGAGACTGTCGACCTTGTCATAATGTTCATATGCAGTAGGGGTGTGCACCGGCCACTTTTCGTGTTTTGTGTTTTGGTTTTGGATCTGGATCTTTCTTCGTGTTTTGGATCTGGATTGGTTTTGCCAAAACCACCCTTCCGTGTTTTGGGTTCTGGGTTTTGTGTTTTGGATCTGTATTTTTTTTTAAAAAAGCATAAAAACAGCTAAAATCACAGAATTTGTTGGTTTCTCTGCTCCTATGCTATTATTAACCTCAATAACCTTAATTTCCACTCATTTCCAGTCTATTCTGAACACCTCACACCTCACAATAGTGTTTTCATGTCCAAAAGGTTGCACCGAGGTAGCTGGATGACTATGCTAAGCGACACGAGTGGGCGGCACAAACACGTGACCCATCTAGGAGTGACACTGCAGTGGCAAACAGGATGGCAGTTAGAAAAACTAGGCCCCAAACTGTACATAATGCAAAGAAAAAAAAGAAGTGCAAGATGGAATTGTCCTTGGGCCCTCCCACCCACCCTTATGTTGTATAAACAGGACATGCACACTTTAACAAATCAATCATTTCAGCGCCAGGGTCTGCCACACAACTGTGGCTGAAATGATTGGTTCGTTTGGGCCCCCACAAAACAAGCTGGCAATTAATGTGTCCCTGCACAAACTGGCTCTACGGAGGCAAGATGTCATCCTCATCCTCCTCATCCACCGATTCCTCACCCTCTTCAGTGTGTACATCCTCATCCTCACAGAGTATTAATTCATCCCTGCTGGAACCACAGGTCCCTCTGTACGTTCTGGAGGCTGGTCTCCCTGGAAGAGTTGATAATTCATTTTATGAACATCATCTTCTCCACATTTTGTGGAAGCAACCTCCTACGCCTTTCGGTAACAAGGTTCCCGGCTGCACTAAACACTCTTTCGGAGTACACACTGGAGGGGGGGCAACTCAGGTAAAATAGAGCCAGTTTGTACAGGGACCTCCAAATTGCTTCTTTTTCCTGCCAGTACAGGTACGGACTGTCTGACATGCCTACTTGGATGCTGTCACCGATGTAATCCTTTAACAGACAGACGCACGCTTGTCGCTGCTGCTTTGAGGATTCAAGTGCGGCTACAGCCCACACAATTCACAAAGACCGAAAAAAAAAAAGAATATTTTTATTGTTTGTGGAGCACACTTTGAGGGTTACACCACCCTTTAACAGACAGACGCACGCTTGTCGCTGCTGCTTTGAGGATGCAAGTGCAGCTACAGCCCACACAATTCACAAAGACAGAAAAAAGAAGAAGAATATTTTAATTGTTTGTGTAGAACACTTTGAGGTGTCACCACCCTTTAACAGACAGACGCACGCTTGTCGCTGCTGCTTTAAGGATGCAGGTGCGGCTACAGCCCACATATTTCACAAAGACCGAAAAAAAAAGAACAATATTTTAATTGTTTGTGTAGAACACTTTGAGGTGTCACCACCCTTTAACAGACAGACGCACGCTTGTCGCTGCTGCTTTAAGGATGCAGGTGCGGCTACAGCCCACACAATTCACATAGACATAAAAAAAAGAACAATATTTTAATTGTTTCTGTAGCACACTTTGAGGGTGTCACCACCCTTTAACAGACAGACGCACGCTTGTCGCTGCTGCTTTGAGGATGCAAGTGTGGCTACATCGCACACAAGTCACAAACACATTAAAAAAATAGTTTTTTATTTTTTGGAACACTTTGAGAGTTACACCACCCTTTAACAGACAGACGCACGCTTGTCGCTGCTGCTTTAAGGATGCAGGTGCGGCTACAGCCCACACATTTCACAAAGACCGAAAAAAAAAGAACAATATTTTAATTGTTTGTGTAGAACACTTTGAGGGTGTCACCACCCTTTAACAGACAGACGCACGCTTGTCGCTGCTGCTTTAAAGATGCAGGTGCGGCTGCAGCCCACACAATTCACATAGACAGAAAAAAGAAGAAGAATATTTTTATTGTTTGTGTAGCACACTTTGAGGGTGTCACCACCCTTTAACAGACAGACGCACGCTTGTCGCTGCTGCTTTAAGGATGCAGGTGTGGCTACATCGCACACAAGTCACAAACACATTAAAAAAATAGTTTTTTATTTTTTGGAGCACTTTGAGAGTTACACCACCCTTTAACAGACAGACGCACGCTTGTCGCTGCTGCTTTAAGGATGCAGGTGCGGCTACAGCCCACACAATTCACAAAGACAGAAAAAAGAACAATATTTTAATTGTTTGTGTAGCACACTTTGAGGGTGTCACCACCCTTTAACAGACAGACGCACGCTTGTCGCTGCTGCTTTGAGGATGCAGGTGGAATCTAGATGGGATTTGGAACCGAGGACACACTACCTCCATCAATTGTCTAAATCCCACTGCACTAATGTCGGATACCGGACGCACGTCTAACACCAACATAGCAGTCAAGGCCTCAGTTATACGTTTTGCTTCAGGATGACTGCTGTCGTACTTCATCCTCATCGCTAGGGACTGTTGGAGGGTCAATTGTTTAGTAAAAGTAGTGATGTTCCTACTTCCTCTCTGGGATGATGAACAACTCCCAGCAGCAGCAACAGCACTAGGAGGAAGAGGTTCTTGATCTTTCCCTATTTTATTTTTATCGGAGAAAGTTTGGTCCTCCATTTATGTTATATTGATATATATACGTGCGGCTAAAGCGCACACAAACACAGAAAATATTATTTTATTTTTGCTGGAGAGTAGTGCACTTTGTGGGTTACACCACCCTTTAAGAAATGAGCCAGCCGGCTCTTTACTTATGGGACACAGGCGCACGCTTGGCGCTGCTCCTTTGTTGATGCACGTGCAGCCACAGTGCACACAATTCACAAACACAGAAAATAATTTTTTTTTAGGTTTGGACTGGAGTGTACTTTCGGGGGTTACAGCACCCTTAACGGTCAAGCCAGCCGGCCCTTTACTTATGACACAGGCGCACGCTTGGCACTACTTTGTTGATGCACGTGCGGCTACTGCGCACACAATTCACAAACACAGAAAATAAATTTTTTTTTGGTTTGGACTGGAGTGTACTTTGGGGGTTACAGCACCCTTTAACGGTCAAGCCAGCCGGCCCTTTACTTATGACACAGGCGCACGCTTGGCACTACTTTGTTGATGCACGTGCGGCTACTGCGCACACAATTCACAAACACAGAAAATAATTTTTTTTTTGGTTTGGACTGGAGTGTACTTTCGGGGGTTACAGCACCCTTAACGGTCAAGCCAGCCGGCCCTTTACTTATGACACAGGCGCACGCTTGGCACTACTTTGTTGATGCACGTGCGGCTACTGCGCACACAATTCACAAACACAGAAAATAATTTTTTTTTGGTTTGGACTGGAGTGTACTTTCGGGGGTTACAGCACCCTTTAACGGTCAAGCCAGCCGGCCCTTTACTTATGACACAGGCGCACGCTTGGCACTACTTTGTTGATGCACGTGCGGCTACTGCGCACACAATTCACAAACACAGAAAATAAATTTTTTTTTGGTTTGGACTGGAGTGTACTTTGGGGGTTACAGCACCCTTTAACGGTCAAGCCAGCCGGCCCTTTACTTATGACACAGGCGCACGCTTGGCACTACTTTGTTGATGCACGTGCGGCTACTGCGCACACAATTCACAAACACAGAAAATTATTTTTTTTTTGGTTTGGACTGGAGTGTACTTTCGGGGGTTACAGCACCCTTAACAGTCAAGCCAGCCGGCCCTTTACTTATGACACAGGCGCACGCTTGGCACTACTTTGTTGATGCACGTGCGGCTACTGCGCACACAATTCACAAACACAGAAAATAATTTTTTTTTTGGTTTGGACTGGAGTGTACTTTCGGGGGTTACAGCACCCTTAACGGTCAAGCCAGCCGGCCCTTTACTTATGACACAGGCGCACGCTTGGCACTACTTTGTTGATGCACGTGCGGCTACTGCGCACACAATTCACAAACACAGAAAATAATTTTTTTTTTGGTTTGGACTGGAGTGTACTTTCGGGGGTTACAGCACCCTTAACGGTCAAGCCAGCCGGCCCTTTACTTATGACACAGGCGCACGCTTGGCACTACTTTGTTGATGCACGTGCGGCTACTGCGCACACAATTCACAAACACAGAAAATATATTATTTTTTTAGCACTTGGGGGGAGCACCCCTGATGGACAGAGCACCCCCTGGACAACACTACAGCACCTCTTTAGGACTGGGACACTGCACAGGACTTTGGAGTGGACACAGCCCCTATGGAGAACTGACTGCACAACACAGTCCAGCCAGCCCCTATGGACTTTGAAGTAGTGGACACAGCCCCTATTAACAACAGCAGCACAGCACAACACAGCCAGCCCCTATGGACTTTGAAGTAGTGGACAACAGCAGCACTACACTACACTACACTACACAGCCCTAACTCCCACCCTCCCTCTTCACTGTCCACAGCCGAGTGAGAAAATGGCGCCGACGTGGGTACCTTATATAGGATCCAAAACCCGCGAGACTCGGAAGGCGGGATGATGACGTTTTGCCTCGATTTCAGATCCGAGTCAGGCGGGAAAAGTCGAGCCTGATTCGGATCGGACTCGGATCGGGGGGGCTCGGGGGGGTTCGGATTTCAGAAATCCGAACCCGCTCACCCCTAATATGCAGTATGTCATGTTGACATCGGCCAGGATGACATTCATGTCGACACTGAGGAAAGATCAACATGATTAGAATGGCAAAGAAATGTCCCTGGTGGTCTAGCGGTGACCTCCTGGTACGCCGATACCGGTGGTCATCTAATGATGACTTTTGGTGAATCAATTGGCACTTGTGGTGGTGAGTGTGTGTAACCCCCTCCCCCTAGATCCTAACCTTCCCTCCAGCAACCTAACTAGAACCTTTCACTGCCGGTCTGAGCATTTCACGTTGACAATGTGAACATACCCACATTTTGCACACACCATCATGTTCTATGTCACCATGATTACTACATCCCTTCACAGGGACCGTCTAGTAAATAAGGAGATGCGTACAGTACCTCTATGGGTATGGCCGGTTCCTGATGGCCATTCATACCAGACACACTGACAGATCCATTGTATTCTCTGGCTACTGCCTAACAACCTGACTTTTTCCACTGGACAAACAGCACTGTCACCACTCATAATAAGGACACTACTGATATGTGCTCCAGGCTCTGAGGCTGCCAAACTACACAAAACCATTTTCCGTTCGCTGCCATGACCAGTTGGTTCATGTGCCAGCAGGACTAACTCAGAGGCAGGGTGGAACACAGTGACCAGCTGCATAATATAGTGCTCCTCTTACCCAAAGACAGGGTGGCACACAGAGACCAGCTGCATAATATAGTGCTCCTCTTACTCAAAGGCAGGGTGGCACACAGAGACCAGCTGTATAATATAGTGCTCCTCTTACCCAGAGACAGGGTGGTACACAGAGACCAGCTGCCTAATATAGTGCTCCTCTTACCCAGAGGCAGGGTGGCACAGAGACCATCTGCATAATATAGTGCTCCTCTTACCCAGAGGCAGGGGGACATACAGAGACCAGCTGCATAATATAGTGCTCCTCTTACCCAGAGGCAGGGTGGCACACAGAGACCAGCTGCATAATATAGTGCTCCTCTTACCCAGAGGCAGGGTGGCACACAGAGATCAGCTGCATTATATAGTGCTCCTCTTACCCAGAGGCAGGGTGGCACACAGAGACCAGCTGCATAATATAGTGCTCCTCTTACCCAGAGGCAGGGTGGTACACAGAGACCAGCTGCATAATATAGTGCTCCTCTTACACAGATGCAGGGTGGTACACAGAGACCAGCTGCATAATATAGTGCTCCTCTTACCCAGAGGCAGGGTGGAACACAGTGACCAGCTGCATAATATAGTGCTCCTCTTACCCAAAGACAGGGTGGTACACAGAGACCAGCTGCATAATATAGTGCTCCTCTTACTCAAAGGCAGGGTGGCACACAGAGACCAGCTGTATAACATAGTGCTCCTCTTACCCAGAGACAGGGTGGTACACAGAGACCAGCTGCCTAATATAGTGCTCCTCTTACCCAGAGGCAGGGTGGCACAGAGACCATCTGCATAATATAGTGCTCCTCTTACCCAGAGGCAGGGGGACATACAGAGACCAGCTGCATAATATAGTGCTCCTCTTACCCAGAGGCAGGGTGGCACACAGAGACCAGCTGCATTATATAGTGCTCCTCTTACCCAGAGGCAGGGTGGCACACAGAGACCAGCTGCATAATATAGTGCTCCTCTTACCCAGACGCAGGGTGGTACACAGAGACCAGCTGCATAATATAGTGCTCCTCTTACCCAGAGACAGGGTGGTACACAGAGACCAGCTGCATAATATAGTGCTCCTCTTACCCAGAGGCAGGGTGGCACAGAGACCATCTGCATAATATAGTGCTCCTCTTACCCGGGAGGCAGGGTGACACACAGAGACCAGTTGCATAATATAGTGCTCCTCTTACCCAGAGGCAGGGTGGCACACAGAGACCAGCTGCATAATATAGTGCTCCTCTTACCCAAAGACAGGGTGGCACAGAGACCATCTGCATAATATAGTGCTCCTCTTACCCAGAGGCAGGGTGGCACAGAGACCATCTGCATAATATAGTGCTCCTCTTACCCGGGAGGCAGGGTGACACACAGAGACCAGCTGCATAATATAGTGCTCCTCTTACCCAAAGACAGGGTGGCACAGAGACCATCTGCATAATATAGTGCTCCTCTTACCCGGAGGCAGGGTGGCACACAGAGACCAGCTGAATATAGTGCTCCTCTTACCCAGAGGCAGGGTGGCACACAGAGACCAGCTGCATGTGTGACGCCCTACCAATGTGTTCTGTTTAAGGGATTTATTTGGAAAGTTACGTGCGAATGGGATATGTCAATTATCCCGTGATTCTAGCAATATCAGCCCAATTGGTATTAAATGCTATATTTTATTAGCAATACCAGGAACAATATAAGATAGAGAAACCAGTTGAATCAACACTTTCAGGGGTATTCAATTTGGAGCGAAAAGTTCGGAATCGGCCGATTACGTCATTTTCGCCTATTTCAATTATCCCTGTATTCAATTTCAAAGACTTTCGCAGGTTCGAAAAGTCTTTGAAAAAAAAAAGGGGATAACTTTTCACCATGTTTTACATGGCGAAAAAAAAGTACAGAATTGGGGTTTAGGGGTGCAGGCTTAAAAAAAAAATAGCCTGCACCCCTGGGAATGACATTTAAAAATTAAACTGTGTCAAAAAAAGTTTAAAAAAAAAATAAAAATAGGGACACCCCAAAACAAAAACAAAAAAAATTTGGGGTGAAAAAAAAAAAAAGGGGAAAAAAGTGTTTAAAAATAGGGAAATAGGTTCAGGGCTATTCTGCAAGTATGCAGCGGGTGTTTTCTAGAATAGGCTATTAGCGGCACGTGCATTTTTGCTGATTTTTAAAAAAAAACACTTTAGGGACTTAAAAATATGCTAGTACCCATTTTCATTTACCCCAAATTTAATGGGACCACTAAAAAAAATTTAAATAAATAACCTAAGTGCTCTTCTGCATCACTTCTTCAATGTCGGGAAAAAAACACCTGCAGCAGCAATTTAAACCCCGACTTTCTTTTGCAGGCTAAAACGGGGGTACCCATAGTGATCCCCCATATCTGGACAGCTTACAATTTATTCCAGATAAATCCCATTTTTTTTGCCGATCCTGTTTCGCCGGCTCCCATTTTCGTAACCTTTTAATTGAATACGGGGATAAAGTGGGCACGCGCCCGATACTTTATTCCCAGAAAAGCTCCTATGTGGAGCGAAAAGTCCAGCACGGACTTTTCGCTCCAAATTGAATACGGGCCTTTGTTTCATACAGATACTTAAAAGGTACATTACAATTCCAGAGTTCACATAGAAAACACACATGTCCCGATTAAACTTTATTATACAGGAACCTTCTTCACTCCCTATCTGTATGTCTGCGAAACTGAAGAGGGTTACAACACTAGACAAGAAAACAGTATTTTGTGCAAACTTTACAATATTATATGCTATATAACCTGTATAATTAAATTAGTAAATATAACTGTTCAAGTCATTACATTACAACAGTTGCTGGCCAGGTATTTCTTTAAAGGTGGTGCACTACTGTAACTTTGTAATCCTAGGCTCCATTAGGGTGTGCTGACTCTCTTTCCAGGTTAGGTTAATTAATTAAGCACAGCTGTCTCTTTCCTTTCCTTCCTATCACTGCAAATTGGAAATATTTTACTCCATTTACTTGTAATGATGTATGGATATTCCAAAAGCAGCTCTAGTCTCTAGTCACAAATGTCTATGCTACAGTATGCTGCACAATATAGGAGTGATAAACTGAGAAGAATGCAAAACCAATAAATTAGAGTAATTAACCCTGAGGTGAGATAACAGAGTTTATGTTGCAATACCACTATTGTAGCTCTTTCCTGGATTTAACTGCTCTGGGCTATTAGTTCCATGCGTTCTAAATGGACTATCTGTCAGCTAGCAGTAGTAATTACTTTACTTTCCTAGGGCATCAGACAGTCGCATTGAGCAGTAGGCAGTTAATGGGGCAAATTATCAGGCTGCTAATGGACAAGAGCTGCAATGAATCCCTTATTATGGATTAACTATGGAAGTTTATATTCCTCTCTTGTTGTAGAAACTGTAGCTGGCCTGGCTACACTAATCATATAGCATGTGGTACTGTATTGAGGAATGGGCTCTCTAGTGCCAGTAATTAAGCCTTGACTTTGGCTGACCAATGGGTTAGGGAGGAACTGTACACTGACAGGCTGTATTTTGTGTGCTTACAGACCTCTCCTGAAGCTGCTCAGTATGGGAGTCGGAGCCGTTCCTCCGGGTAATTACAGCCCTCTTCAACCAACTCCATCCTTCCCTGTGCCACCTTCCCGATTTGCCTACCTCCCCTGGACCACCTCCTTGCCCTGACAGACCAGCCTCTCCTCAGGTCCCTCCGGACATCTGACTTTGCTCCCAGCCTGATCCGGCAGCCTACGACTGCCGCATCTCCAGCAACCCTGTCCATCTCTACAGCGCATCAGAACTGCCTAATGGTCAGACAGGCAGTACCTCTTAACACCTCTGTCCGGGTCCCCTTTGCATGTGCCGACTCCTTCCCGCTGGATCCGCATGTCATGACTGCCTAAGTCAATGCAGCCTGACTTGGTCCAGTGGTCAAAGAGAGCTCCCCTCCAGAGTCCAATCGAAGAGTCCCTGTCTCATGTCCCACTACCACTGGCAGTCCAGTTCAGGTGGGATGGAGCACAGCCCCAGGGAAACATAGGCTCCTTTTTCTGCCCAACATCATGCATATACATATCAATCCCAGGCAGCAGTTATAACACAACTTTGTTTTTCATGACCACCAGTACATATATAATAAACATAACTTATTTTATGAATAGATTAAGCTTTCTTATCACAACTGGCACTCTTACCCAGAGACAGGACCAGCTGCATAATATAGTGCTTCTATACATTCTGTAGCAGAAGATTTACCAACTTGTTTGACAGCAGTGTCAGGTGCTGTGTTGTTAGTAGACCAGTGACACAGTTTTAGGTTATGGGCCCCATACACCAACATGTTGGATTTCACTCATTTGCTGATCACGATCAAAATAAGTTTATGATTTGCAAATCTGTGAAATTTAACATGTATAATTTCACCAATCCTCCGACAGATTGCGGAACATCGTTTGCTGCCGGTTGGAATTTCACAGGCTTCACAGGATCAGACAATCAGTCGTTAGGTGTATGGGGGTCTTTACACTCTACTGTTGTCCAAACACTTAGTAACTGTCACAATCCAGGATTACTAAGCGAGAACTACCCATTATGATTATGCACCCATCTAACCAAATAAGCAATGGGATTAGTCCTGCTATTGTCATGTCGTGCCAGAGAGTCAGATCAACTCAGGCAATGTGTCTCACGATTGTCTATCTCTGAGAGATGAAGCTATGACAGCAAGGACCGACCTCCACAACACCCCCTTACCCAAAGCTCTCATTATGTGTGTGGCTCATGTCTTCATAATAATAAAAGTTTACAGTCAGAATATACTGTAGTCTGCAGCCTCCTAACAATACATAACTGCCCAAATCAGGACTCCTAGGGGTGAATTTACTAAAGTGAGAGTTTTTAGAAGTGAGTTTTAAAAGTCATGTTGCCCATAGCAACCAATCAGATTCTAGCTATTATCTTCTAGAAGGTGCTAATTAAATGTTAAGTAGAATCTGATTGGTTGCTATGGGCAACATCACTTTTAAAACTCACTTCTAAAAACTCACTTTAGTAAATTTATCCCCTACACTGGACTAAGGTCACAATGTAACTATCTACAGTACACAGTGTACAGTTATGTGTTTGTGGTAGTACATGACTTAAGGAAATTTCATTATTTACATAAGACCCTATGTCCAATGGTAAATCTGTTCTACATCGCTGTTAGATGCTCCTCTAATGTCCTAGCTGCCAAGATGGCCAGAGAAGTTGCTCCAACAGCACCCCCACATCTGCGCTATAGTCACACTAATACTCCTCAGCCTTTCTGTGCTCCTACAGAGGAGAAACACCGGATACAGCGAGGCTGCACCCCCACATCTGCAGCTATAGTCACACTAGTACTCCTCAGCCTTTCTGTGCTCCTACAGAGGAGAAACACCGGATACAGCGAGGCTGCACCCCCACATCTGCAGCTATAGTCACACTAATACTCCTCAGCCTTTCTGTGCTCCTACAGAGGAGAAACACCGGATACAGCGAGGCTGCACCCCCACATCTGCAGCTATAGTCACACTAGTACTCCTCAGCCTTTCTGTGCTCCTACAGAGGAGAAATATCAGATACAGGGAGGCTGCACCCCCACATCTGCAGCTATAGCCACACTAATACTCCTCAGCCTTTCTGTGCTCCTACAGAGAGGAAACACCGGATACAGCGAAGCTGCACCCCCACATCTGCAGCTACAGTCACACTAATACTCCTCAGCCTTTCTGTGCTCCTACAGAGGAGAAACACCGGATACAGCAAGGCTGCACCCCCACATCTGCAGCTATAGCCACAGAAATACTCCACAGCCTTTCTGTGCTCCTACAGAGAGGAAACACCGGATACAGCGAGGCTGCACCCCCACATCAGCAGCTATAGTCACACTAATACTCCTCAGCCTTTCTGTGCTCCTACAGAGGAGAAACACCGGATACAGCGAGGCTGCACCCCCACATCTGCAGCTATAGTCACACTAATACTCCTCAGCCTTTCGGTGCTCCTACAGAGGAGAAACACCGGATACAGCGAGGCTGCACCACCACATCTGCAGCTATAGTCACACTAATACTCCTCAGCCTTTCTGTGCTCCTACAGAGGAGAAACACTGGATACAGCGAGGCTGCACCCCCACATCTGCAGCTATCGCCACACTAATACTCCTCAGCCTTTCTGTGCTCCTACAGAGAGGAAACACCGGATACAGCGAGGCTACACCCCCACATCTGCAGCTATAGTCACACTAATACTCCTCAGCCTTTCTGTGCTCCTACAGAGGAGAAACACCGGATACAGCGAGCCTGCACTCCCACATCTGCAGCTATAGTCACACTAATACTCCTCAGCCTTTCTGTGCTCCTACAGAGGAGAAACACCGGATACAGCGAGGCTGCACCACCACATCTGCAGCTATAGTCACACTAATACTCCTCAGCCTTTCTGTGCTCCTACAGAGGAGAAACACCGGATACAGCGAGGCTGCAGCCCCACATCTGCAGCTATAGTCACACTAATACTCCTCAGCCTTTCTGTGCTACTACAGAGGAGAAACACCGGATACAGCGAGGCTGCACCCCCACATCTGCAGCTATAGTCACACTAATACTCCTCAGCCTTTCTGTGCTCCTACAGAGGAGAAACACCGGATACAGCGAGGCTGCACCCCCACAACGGCAGCTATAGTCACACTAATACTCCTCAGCCTTTCTGTGCTCCTACAGAGGAGAAACACCGGATACAGCGAGGCTGCACCCCCTCATCTGCAGCTATAGTCACACTAGTACTCCTCAGCCTTTCTGTGCTCCTACAGAGGGGAAACACCGGATACAGCGAGGCTGCGCCCCCACATCTGCAGCTATAGAAACACATTCTCCTCAGCCTTTCTGTGCTCCTACAGAGGAGAAACACTGGATACAGCGAGGCTGCACCCCCACATCTGCGCTATAGACACACTAATACTCCTCAGCCTTTCTGTGCTCTTACAGAGAGGAAAAACCGGATACAGCGAGGCTGCACCCCCACATCTGCAGCTATAGTCACACCAGTACTCCTCAGACTTTCCGTGCTCCTACAGAGGAGAAACACCAGATACAGCGAGGCTGCACCCCCACATCTGCAGCTACAGTCACACTAATACTCCTCAGCCATTCTGTGCTCCTACAGAGGAGAAACACTGGATACAACAAGGCTGCACCCACACATCTGCGCTATAGACACACTAATACTCCTCAGCCTTTCTGTGCTCCTACAGAGAGGAAACACCGGATACAGCGAGGCTGCACCCCCACATCTGCAGCTATAGTCACACCAGTACTCCTCAGCCTTTCTGTGCTCCTACAGAGGAGAAACACCGGATACAGCGAGGCTGCACCCCCACATCTGCAGCTATAGTCACACTAATACTCCTCAGCCTTTCTGTGCTCCTACAGAGGAGAAACACCGGATACAGCGAGCCTGCACTCCCACATCTGCAGCTATAGTCACACTAATACTCCTCAGCCTTTCTGTGCTCCTACAGAGGAGAAACACCGGATACAGCGAGGCTGCACCCCCACATCTGCAGCTATAGTCACACTAATACTCCTCAGCCTTTCTGTGCTCCTACAGAGGAGAAAGACCGGATACAGCGAGGCTGCACTCCCACATCTGCAGCTATAGACACACTAATACTCCTCAGCCTTTCTGTGCTCCTACAGAGGAGAAACACTGTATACAGCGAGGCTGCACCGCCACATCTGCAGCTATAGACACACTAGTACTCCTCAGCCTTTCTGTGCTCCTACAGAGGAGAAACACTGGATACAGCGAGGCTGCACCCCCACATCTGCAGCTATAGTCACACTAATACTCCTCAGCCTTTCTGTGCTCCTACAGAGGAGAAACACCGGATACAGCAAGGCTGCACCCCCACATCTGCAGCTATAGTCACACTAATACTCCTCAGCCTTTCTGTGCTCCTACAGAGGAGAAACACCGGATACAGCGAGGCTGCACCCCCACATCTGCAGCTATAGTCACACTAATACTCCTCAGCCTTTCTGTGCTCCTACAGAGGAGAAACACCGGATACAGCGAGGCTGCACCCCCACATCTGCAGCTATAGTCACACTAATACTCCTCAGCCTTTCTGTGCTCCTACAGAGGAGAAACACCAGATACAGCGAGGCTGCACCCCCACATCTGCAGCTATAGTCACACTAACACTCCTCAGCCTTTCTGTGCTCCTACAGAGGAGAAACACCGGATACAGCGAGACTGCACCCCCACATCTGCAGCTATATAGTCACACTAATACTCCTCAGCCTTTCTGTGCTCCTACAGAGGAGAAACACCGGATACAGCGAGGCTGCGCCCCCACATCTGCAGCTATAGTAACACTAGTACTCCTCAACCTTTCTGTGCTCCTACAGAGGAGAAACACCGGATACAGCGAGGCTGCACTCCCACATCTGCGCTATAGTCACACTAATACTCCTCAGCCTTTCTGTGCTCCTACAGAGGAGAAACACCGGATACAGCGAGGCTGCACCCCCACATCTGCAGCTATAGTCACACTAATACTCCTCAGCCTTTCTGTGCTCCTACAGAGGAGAAACACCAGATACAGCGAGGCTGCACCCCCACATCTGCAGCTATAGTCACACTAATACTCCTCAGCCTTTCTGTGCTCCTACAGAGGAGAAACACCGGATACAGCGAGGCAGCACCCCCACATCTGCAGCTATAGTCACACTATTACTCCTCAGCCTTTCTGTGCTCCTACAGAGGAGAAACACCAGATACAGCGAGGCTGCACCCCCACATCTGCAGCTATAGTCACACCAGTACTCCTCAGCCTTTCTGTGCTCCTACAGAGGGGAAACACCGTATACAGCGAGGCTGCACCCCCACATCTGCAGCTATAGTCACACTAATACTCCTCAGCCTTTCTGTGCTCCTACAGAGGAGAAACACCGGATACAGCGAGGCTGCACCCCCACATCTGCAGCTATAGTCACACTAATACTCCTCAGCCTTTCTGTGCTCCTACAGAGGAGAAACACCGGATACAGCGAGGCTGCACCCCCACATCTGCAGCTATAGTCACACTAATACTCCTCAGCCTTTCTGTGCTCCTACAGAGGAGAAACACCGGATACAGCGAGGCTGCACCCCCACATCTGTAGCTATAGTCACACTAATACTCCTCAGCTTTTCTGTGCTCCTACAGAGGAGAAACACCGGATACAGCGAGGCTGCACCCCGACATCTGCAGCTATAGTCACACTAATACTCCTCAGCCTTTCTGTGCTCCTACAGAGGAGAAACACCGGATACAGCGAGGCTGCACCCCCACATCTGCAGCTATAGTCACACTAATACTCCTCAGCCTTTCTGTGCTCCTACAGAGGAGAAACACCAGATACAGCGAGGCTGCACCCCCACATCTGCAGCTATAGTCACACTAATACTCCTCAGCCTTTCTGTGCTCCTACAGAGGAGAAACAACGGACACAGCGAGGCTGCACCCCCACAGCTGCAGCTATAGTCACACTAATACTCCTCAGCCTTTCTGTGCTCCTACAGAGGAGAAACACCGGATACAGCGAGGCTGCACCACCACATCTGCAGCTATAGTCACACCAGTACTCCTCATCCTTTCTGTGCTCCTACAGAGGAGAAACACCGGATACAGCGAGGCTGCACCCCCACATCTGCAGCTATAGTCACACGAATACTCCTCAGCCTGTCTGTGCTTCCTACAGAGGAGAAACACCGGATACAGCGAGGCTGCACCCCCTCATCTGCAGCTATAGTCACACTAGTACTCCTCAGCCTTTCTGTGCTCCTACAGAGGAGAAAACACCGGATACAGCGAGGCTGCGCCCCCACATCTGCAGCTATAGACACACTAATTCTCCTCAGCCTTTCTGTGCTCCTACAGAAGAGAAACACTGGATACAGCGAGGCTGCACTCCCACATCTGCGCTATAGACATACTAATACTCCTCAGCCTTTCTGTGCTCCTACAGAGGAGAAACACCGGATACAGCGAGGCTGCCCTCCCACATCTGCAGCTAAAGACACACTAATACTCCTCAGCCTTTCTGTGCTCCTACAGAGGAGAAACACCGGATACAGCGAGGCTGCACCCCCACATCTGCAGCTATAGACACACTAATACTCCTCAGCCTTTCTGTGATCCTACAAAGGAGAAACACCGGATACAGCGAGACTGCACCCCCACATCTGCAGCTATAGTCACACTAATACTCATCAGCCTTTCTGTGCTCCTACAGAGGAGAAACACCGGATACAGCGAGGCTGCACCCCCACATCAGCAGCTATAGTCACAATAATACTCCTCAGCCTTTCTGTGCTCCTACAGAGGAGAAACACCAGATACAGCGAGGCTGCACCCCCACATCTGCAGCTATAGTCACACTAATACCCCTCAGCCTTTCTGTGCTCCTACAGAGGAGAAACACCGGATACAGCGAGACTGCACCCCCACATCTGCAGCTATAGTCACACCAGTACTCCTCAGCCTTTCTGTGCTCCTACAGAGGAGAAACACCGGATACAGCGAGGCTGCACCCCACATCTGCAGCTATAGTCACACTAGTACTCCTCAGCCTTTCTGTGCTCCTACAGAGGAGAAACACCTGATACAGCGAGGCTGCACCCCCACAACTGCAGCTATAGTCACACTAATACTCCTCAGCCTTTCTGTGCTCCTACAGAGGAGAAACACCGGATACAGCGAGGCTGCATCCCCACATCAGCAGCTATAGACACACTAATACTCCTCAGCCTTTCTGTGCTCCTGCAGAGGAGAAATACCGGATACAGCGAGGCTGCACCCCCACATCTGCAGCTATAGTCACACTAATACTCCTCAGCCTTTCTCTGCTCCTGCAGAGGAGAAATACCGGATACAGCGAGGCTGCACCCCCACATCTGCAGCTATAGACACACTAATACTCCTCAGCCTTTCTCTGCTCCTGCAGAGGAAAAATACCGGATACAGCGAGACTGCACCCCCACATCTGCAGCTATAGTCACACTAATACTCCTCACCTTTCTGTGCTCCTGCAGAGGAGAAACACCGGATACAGCGAGGCTGCACCCCCACATCTGCAGCTGTAGTCACACTAATACTCCTCAGCCTTTCTGTGCTCCTGCAGAGGAGAAACACCGGATACAGCGAGGCTGCACCCCCACATCTGCAGCTATAGTCACACTAATACTCCTCAGCCTTTCTGTGCTCCTACAGAGGAGAAACACCGGATACAGCGAGGCTGCACCCCCACATCTGCAGCTATAGTCACACGAATACTCCTCAGCCTGTCTGTGCTTCCTACAGAGGAGAAACACCGGATACAGCGAGGCTGCACCCCCTCATCTGCGCTATAGACATACTAATACTCCTCAGCCTTTCTGTGCTCCTACAGAGGAGAAACACCGGATACAGCGAGGCTGCATCCCCACATCTGCAGCTATAGACACACTAATACTCCTCAGCCTTTCTCTGCTCCTGCAGAGGAGAAATACCGGATACAGCGAGGCTGCACCCCCACATCTGCAGCTATAAACACACTAATACTCCTCAGTCTTTCTCTGCTCCTGCAGAGGAGAAACACCGGATACAGCGAGACTGCACCCCCACATCTGCAGCTATAGTCACACTAATACTCCTCACCTTTCTGTGCTCCTGCAGAGGAGAAACACCGGATACAGCGAGGCTGCACCCCAACATCTGCAGCTATAGTCACACTAATACTCCTCAGCCTTTCCGTGCTCCTACAGAGGAGAAACACCGGATACAGCGAGGCTGCACCTCCACATCTGCAGCTATAGTCACACTAATACTCCTCAGCCTTTCTGTGCTCCTACAGAGGAGAAACACCGGATACAGCGAGACTGCACCCCCACATCTGCAGCTATAGTCACACCAGTACTCCTCAGCCTTTCTGTGCTCCTACAAAGGAGAAACACCGGATACAGCGAGGCTGCACCCCACATCTGCAGCTATAGTCACACTAGTACTCCTCAGCCTTTCTGTGCTCCTACAGAGGAGAAACACCAGATACAGCGAGGCTGCACCCCCACACCTGCAGCTATAGTCACACTAATACTCCTCAGCCTTTCTGTGCTCCTACAGAGGAGAAACACCGGATACAGCGAGGCTGCACCCCCACATCTGCAGCTATAGACACACTAATACTCCTCAGCCTTTCTGTGCTCCTGCAGAGGAGAAATACCGGATACAGCGAGGCTGCACCCCCACATCTGCAGCTATAGACACACTAATACTCCTCAGCCTTTCTGTGCTCCTGCAGAGGAGAAATGCCGGATACAGCGTGGCTGCACCCCCACATCTGCAGCTATAGTCACACTAATACTCCTCAGCCTTTCTGTGCTCCTGCAGAGGAGAAATACCGGATACAGCGAGGCTGCACCCCCACATCCTCAGCTATAGTCACACTAATACTCCTCAGCCTTTCTCTGCTCCTACAGAGGAGAAACACCGGATACAGCGAGGCTGCAGCCCCACATCTGCAGCTATAGTCACACTAATACTCCTCAGCCTTTCTGTGCTACTACAGAGGAGAAACACCGGATACAGCGAGGCTGCACCCCCACATCTGCAGCTATAGTCACACTAATACTCCTCAGCCTTTCTGTGCTCCTACAGAGGAGAAACACCAGATACAACGAGGCTGCACCCCCACATCTGCAGCTATAGTCACACTAATACTCCTCAGCCTTTCTGTGCTCCTACAGAGGAGAAACACCGGATACAGCGAGGCTGCACCCCCACAACGGCAGCTATAGTCACACTAATACTCCTCAGCCTTTCTGTGCTCCTACAGAGGAGAAACACCGGATACAGCGAGGCTGCACCCCCTCATCTGCAGCTATAGTCACACTAGTACTCCTCAGCCTTTCTGTGCTCCTACAGAGGGGAAACACCGGATACAGTGAGGCTGCGCCCCCACATCTGCAGCTATAGAAACACTAATTCTTCTCAGCCTTTCTGTGCTCCTACAGAGGAGAAACACTGGATACAGTGAGGCTGCACCCCCACATCTGCGCTATAGACACACTAATACTCCTCAGCCTTTCTGTGCTCTTACAGAGAGGAAACACCGGATACAGCGAGGCTGCACCCCCACATCTGCAGCTATAGTCACACCAGTACTCCTCAGACTTTCCGTGCTCCTACAGAGGAGAAACACCAGATACAGCGAGGCTGCACCCCCACATCTGCAGCTACAGTCACACTAATACTCCTCAGCCATTCTGTGCTCCTACAGAGGAGAAACACTGGATACAACAAGGCTGCACCCACACATCTGCGCTATAGACACACTAATACTCCTCAGCCTTTCTGTGCTCCTACAGAGAGGAAACACCGGATACAGCGAGGCTGCACCCCCACATCTGCAGCTATAGTCACACCAGTACTCCTCAGCCTTTCTGTGCTCCTACAGAGGAGAAACACCGGATACAGCGAGGCTGCACCCCCACATCTGCAGCTATAGTCACACTAATACTCCTCAGCCTTTCTGTGCTCCTACAGAGGAGATACAACGGACACAGCGAGGCTGCACCCCCACAGCTGCAGCTATAGTCACACTAATACTCCTCAGCCTTTCTGTGCTCCTACAGAGGAGAAACACCGGATACAGCGAGGCTGCACCACCACATCTGCAGCTATAGTCACACCAGTACTCCTCATCCTTTCTGTGCTCCTACAGAGGAGAAACACCGGATACAGCGAGGCTGCACCCCCACATCTGCAGCTATAGTCACACGAATACTCCTCAGCCTGTCTGTGCTTCCTACAGAGGAGAAACACCGGATACAGCGAGGCTGCACCCCCTCATCTGCAGCTATAGTCACACTAGTACTCCTCAGCCTTTCTGTGCTCCTACAGAGGAGAAAACACCGGATACAGCGAGGCTGCGCCCCCACATCTGCAGCTATAGACACACTAATTCTCCTCAGCCTTTCTGTGCTCCTACAGAAGAGAAACACTGGATACAGCGAGGCTGCACTCCCACATCTGCGCTATAGACATACTAATACTCCTCAGCCTTTCTGTGCTCCTACAGAGGAGAAACACCGGATACAGCGAGGCTGCCCTCCCACATCTGCAGCTAAAGACACACTAATACTCCTCAGCCTTTCTGTGCTCCTACAGAGGAGAAACACCGGATACAGCGAGGCTGCACCCCCACATCTGCAGCTATAGACACACTAATACTCCTCAGCCTTTCTGTGATCCTACAAAGGAGAAACACCGGATACAGCGAGACTGCACCCCCACATCTGCAGCTATAGTCACACTAATACTCATCAGCCTTTCTGTGCTCCTACAGAGGAGAAACACCGGATACAGCGAGGCTGCACCCCCACATCAGCAGCTATAGTCACACTAATACTCCTCAGCCTTTCTGTGCTCCTACAGAGGAGAAACACCAGATACAGCGAGGCTGCACCCCCACATCTGCAGCTATAGTCACACTAATACCCCTTAGCCTTTCTGTGCTCCTACAGAGGAGAAACACCGGATACAGCGAGACTGCACCCCCACATCTGCAGCTATAGTCACACCAGTACTCCTCAGCCTTTCTGTGCTCCTACAGAGGAGAAACACCGGATACAGCGAGGCTGCACCCCACATCTGCAGCTATAGTCACACTAGTACTCCTCAGCCTTTCTGTGCTCCTACAGAGGAGAAACACCTGATACAGCGAGGCTACACCCCCACAACTGCAGCTATAGTCACACTAATACTCCTCAGCCTTTCTGTGCTCCTACAGAGGAGAAACACCGGATACAGCGAGGCTGCATCCCCACATCAGCAGCTATAGACACACTAATACTCCTCAGCCTTTCTGTGCTCCTGCAGAGGAGAAATACCGGATACAGCGAGGCTGCACCCCCACATCTGCAGCTATAGTCACACTAATACTCCTCAGCCTTTCTCTGCTCCTGCAGAGGAGAAATACCGGATACAGCGAGGCTGCACCCCCACATCTGCAGCTATAGACACACTAATACTCCTCAGCCTTTCTCTGCTCCTGCAGAGGAAAAAAACCGGATACAGCGAGACTGCACCCCCACATCTGCAGCTATAGTCACACTAATACTCCTCACCTTTCTGTGCTCCTGCAGAGGAGAAACACCGGATACAGCGAGGCTGCACCCCCACATCTGCAGCTGTAGTCACACTAATACTCCTCAGCCTTTCTGTGCTCCTGCAGAGGAGAAACACCGGATACAGCGAGGCTGCACCCCCACATCTGCAGCTATAGTCACACTAATACTCCTCAGCCTTTCTGTGCTCCTACAGAGGAGAAACACCGGATACAGCGAGGCTGCACCCCCACATCTGCAGCTATAGTCACACGAATACTCCTCAGCCTGTCTGTGCTTCCTACAGAGGAGAAACACCGGATACAGCGAGGCTGCACCCCCTCATCTGCAGCTATAGTCACACTAGTACTCCTCAGCCTTTCTGTGCTCCTACAGAGGAGAAAACACCGGATACAGCGAGGCTGCGCCCCCACATCTGCAGCTATAGACACACTAATTCTCCTCAGCCTTTCTGTGCTCCTACAGAAGAGAAACACTGGATACAGCGAGGCTGCACTCCCACATCTGCGCTATAGACATACTAATACTCCTCAGCCTTTCTGTGCTCCTACAGAGGAGAAACACCGGATACAGCGAGGCTGCATCCCCACATCTGCAGCTATAGACACACTAATACTCCTCAGCCTTTCTCTGCTCCTGCAGAGGAGAAATACCGGATACAGCGAGGCTGCACCCCCACATCTGCAGCTATAGACACACTAATACTCCTCAGTCTTTCTCTGCTCCTGCAGAGGAGAAACACCGGATACAGCGAGACTGCACCCCCACATCTGCAGCTATAGTCACACTAATACTCCTCACCTTTCTGTGCTCCTGCAGAGGAGAAACACCGGATACAGCGAGGCTGCACCCCCACATCTGCAGCTATAGTCACACTAATACTCCTCAGCCTTTCTGTGCTCCTACAGAGGAGAAACACCGGATACAGCGAGGCTGCACCTCCACATCTGCAGCTATAGTCACACTAATACTCCTCAGCCTTTCTGTGCTCCTACAGAGGAGAAACACCGGATACAGCGAGACTGCACCCCCACATCTGCAGCTATAGTCACACCAGTACTCCTCAGCCTTTCTGTGCTCCTACAAAGGAGAAACACCGGATACAGCGAGGCTGCACCCCACATCTGCAGCTATAGTCACACTAGTACTCCTCAGCCTTTCTGTGCTCCTACAGAGGAGAAACACCAGATACAGCGAGGCTGCACCCCCACACCTGCAGCTATAGTCACACTAATACTCCTCAGCCTTTCTGTGCTCCTACAGAGGAGAAACACCGGATACAGCGAGGCTGCACCCCCACATCTGCAGCTATAGACACACTAATACTCCTCAGCCTTTCTGTGCTCCTGCAGAGGAGAAATACCGGATACAGCGAGGCTGCACCCCCACATCTGCAGCTATAGACACACTAATACTCCTCAGCCTTTCTGTGCTCCTGCAGAGGAGAAATGCCGGATACAGCGTGGCTGCACCCCCACATCTGCAGCTATAGTCACACTAATACTCCTCAGCCTTTCTGTGCTCCTGCAGAGGAGAAATACCGGATACAGCGAGGCTGCACCCCCACATCCTCAGCTATAGTTACACTAATACTCCTCAGCCTTTCTCTGCTCCTACAGAGGAGAAACACCGGATACAGCGAGGCTGCAGCCCCACATCTGCAGCTATAGTCACACTAATACTCCTCAGCCTTTCTGTGCTACTACAGAGGAGAAACACCGGATACAGCGAGGCTGCACCCCCACATCTGCAGCTATAGTCACACTAATACTCCTCAGCCTTTCTGTGCTCCTACAGAGGAGAAACACCAGATACAACGAGGCTGCACCCCCACATCTGCAGCTATAGTCACACTAATACTCCTCAGCCTTTCTGTGCTCCTACAGAGGAGAAACACCGGATACAGCGAGGCTGCACCTCCACATCTGCAGCTATAGTCACACTAATACTCCTCAGCCTTTCTGTGCTCCTACAGAGGAGAAACACCGGATACAGCGAGACTGCACCCCCACATCTGCAGCTATAGTCACACCAGTACTCCTCAGCCTTTCTGTGCTCCTACAAAGGAGAAACACCGGATACAGCGAGGCTGCACCCCACATCTGCAGCTATAGTCACACTAGTACTCCTCAGCCTTTCTGTGCTCCTACAGAGGAGAAACACCAGATACAGCGAGGCTGCACCCCCACACCTGCAGCTATAGTCACACTAATACTCCTCAGCCTTTCTGTGCTCCTACAGAGGAGAAACACCGGATACAGCGAGGCTGCACCCCCACATCTGCAGCTATAGACACACTAATACTCCTCAGCCTTTCTGTGCTCCTGCAGAGGAGAAATACCGGATACAGCGAGGCTGCACCCCCACATCTGCAGCTATAGACACACTAATACTCCTCAGCCTTTCTGTGCTCCTGCAGAGGAGAAATGCCGGATACAGCGTGGCTGCACCCCCACATCTGCAGCTATAGTCACACTAATACTCCTCAGCCTTTCTGTGCTCCTGCAGAGGAGAAATACCGGATACAGCGAGGCTGCACCCCCACATCCTCAGCTATAGTCACACTAATACTCCTCAGCCTTTCTCTGCTCCTACAGAGGAGAAACACCGGATACAGCGAGGCTGCAGCCCCACATCTGCAGCTATAGTCACACTAATACTCCTCAGCCTTTCTGTGCTACTACAGAGGAGAAACACCGGATACAGCGAGGCTGCACCCCCACATCTGCAGCTATAGTCACACTAATACTCCTCAGCCTTTCTGTGCTCCTACAGAGGAGAAACACCAGATACAACGAGGCTGCACCCCCACATCTGCAGCTATAGTCACACTAATACTCCTCAGCCTTTCTGTGCTCCTACAGAGGAGAAACACCGGATACAGCGAGGCTGCACCCCCACAACGGCAGCTATAGTCACACTAATACTCCTCAGCCTTTCTGTGCTCCTACAGAGGAGAAACACCGGATACAGCGAGGCTGCACCCCCTCATCTGCAGCTATAGTCACACTAGTACTCCTCAGCCTTTCTGTGCTCCTACAGAGGGGAAACACCGGATACAGTGAGGCTGCGCCCCCACATCTGCAGCTATAGAAACACTAATTCTTCTCAGCCTTTCTGTGCTCCTACAGAGGAGAAACACTGGATACAGCGAGGCTGCACCCCCACATCTGCGCTATAGACACACTAATACTCCTCAGCCTTTCTGTGCTCTTACAGAGAGGAAACACCGGATACAGCGAGGCTGCACCCCCACATCTGCAGCTATAGTCACACCAGTACTCCTCAGACTTTCCGTGCTCCTACAGAGGAGAAACACCAGATACAGCGAGGCTGCACCCCCACATCTGCAGCTACAGTCACACTAATACTCCTCAGCCATTCTGTGCTCCTACAGAGGAGAAACACTGGATACAACAAGGCTGCACCCACACATCTGCGCTATAGACACACTAATACTCCTCAGCCTTTCTGTGCTCCTACAGAGAGGAAACACCGGATACAGCGAGGCTGCACCCCCACATCTGCAGCTATAGTCACACCAGTACTCCTCAGCCTTTCTGTGCTCCTACAGAGGAGAAACACCGGATACAGCGAGGCTGCACCCCCACATCTGCAGCTATAGTCACACTAATACTCCTCAGCCTTTCTGTGCTCCTACAGAGGAGAAACACCGGATACAGCGAGCCTGCACTCCCACATCTGCAGCTATAGTCACACTAATACTCCTCAGCCTTTCTGTGCTCCTACAGAGGAGAAACACCGGATACAGCGAGGCTGCACCCCCACATCTGCAGCTATAGTCACACTAATACTCCTCAGCCTTTCTGTGCTCCTACAGAGGAGAAAGACCGGATACAGCGAGGCTGCACTGCCACATCTGCAGCTATAGACACACTAATACTCCTCAGCCTTTCTGTGCTCCTACAGAGGAGAAACACTGTATACAGCGAGGCTGCACCCCCACATCTGCAGCTATAGACACACTAGTACTCCTCAGCCTTTCGGTGCTCCTACAGAGGAGAAACACTGGATACAGCGAGGCTGCACCCCCACATCTGCAGCTATAGTCACACTAATACTCCTCAGCCTTTCTGTGCTCCTACAGAGGAGAAACACCGGATACAGCAAGGCTGCACCCCCACATCTGCAGCTATAGTCACACTAATACTCCTCAGCCTTTCTGTGCTCCTACAGAGGAGAAACACCGGATACAGCAAGGCTGCACCCCCACATCTGCAGCTATAGTCACACTAATACTCCTCAGCCTTTCTGTGCTCCTACAGAGGAGAAACACCGGATACAGCGAGGCTGCACCCCCACATCTGCAGCTATAGTCACACTAATACTCCTCAGCCTTTCTGTGCTCCTACAGAGGAGAAACACCAGATACAGCGAGGCTGCACCCCCACATCTGCAGCTATAGTCACACTAACACTCCTCAGCCTTTCTGTGCTCCTACAGAGGAGAAACACCGGATACAGCGAGGCTGCACCCCCACATCTGTAGCTATAGTCACACCAGTACTCCTCAGCCTTTCTGTGCTCCTACAGAGGAGAAACACCGGATAGAGCGAGGCTGCACCCCCACATCTGCAGCTATAGTCACACTAATACTCCTCAGCCTTTCTGTGCTCCTACAGAGGAGAAACACCGGATACAGCGAGGCTGCGCCCCCACATCTGCAGCTATAGTAACACTAGTACTCCTCAACCTTTCTGTGCTCCTACAGAGGAGAAACACCGGATACAGCGAGGCTGCACTCCCACATCTGCGCTATAGTCACACTAATACTCCTCAGCCTTTCTGTGCTCCTACAGAGGAGAAACACCGGATACAGCGACGCTGCACCCCCACATCTGCAGCTATAGTCACACTAATACTCCTCAGCCTTTCTGTGCTCCTACAGAGGAGAAACACCAGATATAGCGAGGCTGCACCCCCACATCTGCAGCTATAGTCACACTAATACTCCTCAGCCTTTCTGTGCTCCTACAGAGGAGAAACACCGGATACAGCGAGGCAGCACCCCCACATCTGCAGCTATAGTCACACTATTACTCCTCAGCCTTTCTGTGCTCCTACAGAGGAGAAACACCAGATACAGCGAGGCTGCACCCCCACATCTGCAGCTATAGTCACACCAGTACTCCTCAGCCTTTCTGTGCTCCTACAGAGGGGAAACACTGGATACAGCGAGGCTGCACCCCCACATCTGCAGCTATAGTCACACTAATACTCCTCAGCCTTTCTGTGCTCCTACAGAGGAGAAACACCGGATACAGCGAGGCTGCACCCCCACATCTGCAGCTATAGTCACACTAATACTCCTCAGCCTTTCTGTGCTCCTACAGAGGAGAAACAACGGATACAGCGAGGCTGCACCCCCACATCTGCAGCTATAGTCACACTAATACTCCTCAGCCTTTCTGTGCTCCTACAGAGGAGAAACACCGGATACAGCGAGGCTGCACCCCCACATCTGTAGCTATAGTCACACTAATACTCCTCAGCCTTTCTGTGCTCCTACAGAGGAGAAACACCGGATACAGCGAGGCTGCACCCCGACATCTGCAGCTATAGTCACACTAATACTCCTCAGCCTTTCTGTGCTCCTACAGAGGAGAAACACCGGATACAGCGAGGCTGCACCCCCACATCTACAGCTATAGTCACACTAATACTCCTCAGCCTTTCTGTGCTCCTACAGAGGAGAAACACCAGATACAGCGAGGCTGCACCCCCACATCTGCAGCTATAGTCACACTAATACTCCTCAGCCTTTCTGTGCTCCTACAGAGGAGAAACAACGGACACAGCGAGGCTGCACCCCCACAGCTGCAGCTATAGTCACACTAATACTCCTCAGCCTTTCTGTGCTCCTACAGAGGAGAAACACCGGATACAGCGAGGCTGCACCACCACATCTGCAGCTATAGTCACAACAGTACTCCTCATCCTTTCTGTGCTCCTACAGAGGAGAAACACCGGATACAGCGAGGCTGCACCCCCACATCTGCAGCTATAGTCACACGAATACTCCTCAGCCTGTCTGTGCTTCCTACAGAGGAGAAACACCGGATACAGCGAGGCTGCACCCCCTCATCTGTAGCTATAGTCACACTAGTACTCCTCAGCCTTTCTGTGCTCCTACAGAGGAGAAAACACCGGATACAGCGAGGCTGCGCCCCACATCTGCAGCTATAGACACACTAATTCTCCTCAGCCTTTCTGTGCTCCTACAGAAGAGAAACACTGGATACAGCGAGGCTGCACTCCCACATCTGCGCTATAGACATACTAATACTCCTCAACCTTTCTGTGCTCCTACAGAGGAGAAACACCGGATACAGCGAGGCTGCCCTCCCACATCTGCAGCTAAAGACACACTAATACTCCTCAGCCTTTCTGTGCTCCTACAGAGGAGAAACACCGGATACAGCGAGGCTGCACCCCCACATCTGCAGCTATAGACACACTAATACTCCTCAGCCTTTCTGTGATCCTACAAAGGAGAAACACCGGATACAGCGAGACTGCACCCCCACATCTGCAGCTATAGTCACACTAATACTCATCAGCCTTTCTGTGCTCCTACAGAGGAGAAACACCGGATACAGCGAGGCTGCACCCCCACATCAGCAGCTATAGTCACACTAATACTCCTCAGCCTTTCTGTGCTCCTACAGAGGAGAAACACCAGATACAGCGAGGCTGCACCCCCACATCTGCAGCTATAGTCACACTAATACCCCTCAGCCTTTCTGTGCTCCTACAGAGGAGAAACACCGGATACAGCGAGACTGCACCCCCACATCTGCAGCTATAGTCACACCAGTACTCCTCAGCCTTTCTGTGCTCCTACAGAGGAGAAACACCGGATACAGCGAGGCTGCACCCCACATCTGCAGCTATAGTCACACTAGTACTCCTCAGCCTTTCTGTGCTCCTACAGAGGAGAAACACCTGATACAGCGAGGCTGCACCCCCACAACTGCAGCTATAGTCACACTAATACTCCTCAGCCTTTCTGTGCTCCTACAGAGGAGAAACACCGGATACAGCGAGGCTGCATCCCCACATCAGCAGCTATAGACACACTAATACTCCTCAGCCTTTCTGTGCTCCTGCAGAGGAGAAATACCGGATACAGCGAGGCTGCACCCCCACATCTGCAGCTATAGTCACACTAATACTCCTCAGCCTTTCTCTACTCCTGCAGAGGAGAAATACCGGATACAGCGAGGCTGCACCCCCACATCTGCAGCTATAGACACACTAATACTCCTCAGCCTTTCTCTGCTCCTGCAGAGGAAAAATACCGGATACAGCGAGACTGTACCCCCACATCTGCAGCTATAGTCACACTAATACTCCTCACCTTTCTGTGCTCCTGCAGAGGAGAAACACCGGATACAGCGAGGCTGCACCCCCACATCTGCAGCTGTAGTCACACTAATACTCCTCAGCCTTTCTGTGCTCCTGCAGAGGAGAAACACCGGATACAGCGAGGCTGCACCCCCACATCTGCAGCTATAGTCACACTAATACTCCTCAGCCTTTCTGTGCTCCTACAGAGGAGAAACACCGGATACAGCGAGGCTGCACCCCCACATCTGCAGCTATAGTCACACCAGTACTCCTCAGCCTTTCTGTGCTCCTACAGAGAAGAAACACCGGATACAGCGAGGCTGCACCCCCACATCTGCAGCTATAGTCACACTAATACTCCTCAGCCTTTCTGTGCTCCTACAGAGGAGAAACACCGGATACAGCGAGCCTGCACTCCCACATCTGCAGCTATAGTCACACTAATACTCCTCAGCCTTTCTGTGCTCCTACAGAGGAGAAACACCGGATACAGCGAGGCTGCACCCCCACATCTGCAGCTATAGTCACACTAATACTCCTCAGCCTTTCTGTGCTCCTACAGAGGAGAAAGACCGGATACAGCGAGGCTGCACTCCCACATCTGCAGCTATAGACACACTAATACTCCTCAGCCTTTCTGTGCTCCTACAGAGGAGAAACACTGTATACAGCGAGGCTGCACCCCCACATCTGCAGCTATAGACACACTAGTACTCCTCAGCCTTTCTGTGCTCCTACAGAGGAGAAACACTGGATACAGCGAGGCTGCACCCCCACATCTGCAGCTATAGTCACACTAATACTCCTCAGCCTTTCTGTGCTCCTACAGAGGAGAAACACCGGATACAGCGAGGCTGCACTCCCACATCTGCGCTATAGTCACACTAATACTCCTCAGCCTTTCTGTGCTCCTACAGAGGAGAAACACCGGATACAGCGAGGCTGCACCCCCACATCTGCAGCTATAGTCACACTAATACTCCTCAGCCTTTCTGTGCTCCTACAGAGGAGAAACACCAGATACAGCGAGGCTGCACCCCCACATCTGCAGCTATAGTCACACTAATACTCCTCAGCCTTTCTGTGCTCCTACAGAGGAGAAACACCGGATACAGTGAGGCAGCACCCCCACATCTGCAGCTATAGTCACACTATTACTCCTCAGCCTTTCTGTGCTCCTACAGAGGAGAAACACCAGATACAGCGAGGCTGCACCCCCACATCTGCAGCTATAGTCACACCAGTACTCCTCAGCCTTTCTGTGCTCCTACAGAGGGGAAACACTGGATACAGCGAGGCTGCACCCCCACATCTGCAGCTATAGTCACACTAATACTCCTCAGCCTTTCTGTGCTCCTACAGAGGAGAAACACCGGATACAGCGAGGCTGCACCCCCACATCTGCAGCTATAGTCACACTAATACTCCTCAGCCTTTCTGTGCTCCTACAGAGGAGAAACACCGGATACAGCGAGGCTGCACCCCGACATCTGCAGCTATAGTCACACTAATACTCCTCAGCCTTTCTGTGCTCCTACAGAGGAGAAACACCGGATACAGCGAGGCTGCACCCCCACATCTGCAGCTATAGTCACACTAATACTCCTCAGCCTTTCTGTGCTCCTACAGAGGAGAAACACCAGATACAGCGAGGCTGCACCCCCACATCTGCAGCTATAGTCACACTAATACTCCTCAGCCTTTCTGTGCTCCTACAGAGGAGAAACAACGGACACAGCGAGGCTGCACCCCCACAGCTGCAGCTATAGTCACACTAATACTCCTCAGCCTTTCTGTGCTCCTACAGAGGAGAAACACCGGATACAGCGAGGCTGCACCACCACATCTGCAGCTATAGTCACACCAGTACTCCTCATCCTTTCTGTGCTCCTACAGAGGAGAAACACCGGATACAGCGAGGCTGCACCCCCACATCTGCAGCTATAGTCACACGAATACTCCTCAGCCTGTCTGTGCTTCCTACAGAGGAGAAACACCGGATACAGCGAGGCTGCACCCCCTCATCTGCAGCTATAGTCACACTAGTACTCCTCAGCCTTTCTGTGCTCCTACAGAAGAGAAACACTGGATACAGCGAGGCTGCATTCCCACATCTGCGCTATAGACATACTAATACTCCTCAGCCTTTCTGTGCTCCTACAGAGGAGAAACACCAGATACAGCGAGGCTGCCCTCCCACATCTGCAGCTAAAGACACACTAATACTCCTCAGCCTTTCTGTGCTCCTACAGAGGAGAAACACTGGATACAGCGAGGCTGCACCCCCACATCTGCAGCTATAGACACACTAATACTCCTCAGCCTTTCTGTGATCCTACAAAGGAGAAACACCGGATACAGCGAGACTGCACCCCCACATCTGCAGCTATAGTCACACTAATACTCATCAGCCTTTCTGTGCTCCTACAGAGGAGAAACACCGGATACAGCGAGGCTGCACCCCCACATCAGCAGCTATAGTCACACTAATACTCCTCAGCCTTTCTGTGCTCCTACAGAGGAGAAACACCAGATACAGCGAGGCTGCACCCCCACATCTGCAGCTATAGTCACACTAATACCCCTCAGCCTTTCTGTGCTCCTACAGAGGAGAAACACCGGATACAGCGAGACTGCACCCCCACATCTGCAGCTATAGTCACACCAGTACTCCTCAGCCTTTCTGTGCTCCTACAGAGGAGAAACACCGGATACAGCGAGGCTGCACCCCACATCTGCAGCTATAGTCACACTAGTACTCCTCAGCCTTTCTGTGCTCCTACAGAGGAGAAACACCTGATACAGCGAGGCTGCACCCCCACAACTGCAGCTATAGTCACACTAATACTCCTCAGCCTTTCTGTGCTCCTACAGAGGAGAAACACCGGATACAGCGAGGCTGCATCCCCACATCAGCAGCTATAGACACACTAATACTCCTCAGCCTTTCTGTGCTCCTGCAGAGGAGAAATACCGGATACAGCGAGGCTGCACCCCCACATCTGCAGCTATAGTCACACTAATACTCCTCAGCCTTTCTCTGCTCCTGCAGAGGAGAAATACCGGATACAGCGAGGCTGCACCCCCACATCTGCAGCTATAGACACACTAATACTCCTCAGCCTTTCTCTGCTCCTGCAGAGGAAAAATACCGGATACAGCGAGACTGCACCCCCACATCTGCAGCTATAGTCACACTAATACTCCTCACCTTTCTGTGCTCCTGCAGAGGAGAAACACCGGATACAGCGAGGCTGCACCCCCACATCTGCAGCTGTAGTCACACTAATACTCCTCAGCCTTTCTGTGCTCCTGCAGAGGAGAAACACCGGATACAGCGAGGCTGCACCCCCACATCTGCAGCTATAGTCACACTAATACTCCTCAGCCTTTCTGTGCTCCTACAGAGGAGAAACACCGGATACAGCGAGGCTGCACCCCCACATCTGCAGCTATAGTCACACGAATACTCCTCAGCCTGTCTGTGCTTCCTACAGAGGAGAAACACCGGATACAGCGAGGCTGCACCCCCTCATCTGCAGCTATAGTCACACTAGTACTCCTCAGCCTTTCTGTGCTCCTACAGAGGAGAAAACACCGGATACAGCGAGGCTGCGCCCCCACATCTGCAGCTATAGACACACTAATTCTCCTCAGCCTTTCTGTGCTCCTACAGAAGAGAAACACTGGATACAGCGAGGCTGCACTCCCACATCTGCGCTATAGACATACTAATACTCCTCAGCCTTTCTGTGCTCCTACAGAGGAGAAACACCGGATACAGCGAGGCTGCATCCCCACATCTGCAGCTATAGACACACTAATACTCCTCAGCCTTTCTCTGCTCCTGCAGAGGAGAAATACCGGATACAGCGAGGCTGCACCCCCACATCTGCAGCTATAGACACACTAATACTCCTCAGTCTTTCTCTGCTCCTGCAGAGGAGAAACACCGTATACAGCGAGACTGCACCCCCACATCTGCAGCTATAGTCACACTAATACTCCTCACCTTTCTGTGCTCCTGCAGAGGAGAAACACGGGATACAGCGAGGCTGCACCCCCACATCTGCAGCTATAGTCACACTAATACTCCTCAGCCTTTCTGTGCTCCTACAGAGGAGAAACACCGGATACAGCGAGGCTGCACCTCCACATCTGCAGCTATAGTCACACTAATACTCCTCAGCCTTTCTGTGCTCCTACAGAGGAGAAACACCAGATACAGCGAGACTGCACCCCCACATCTGCAGCTATTGTCACTCCAGTACTCCTCAGCCTTTCTGTGCTCCTACAGAGGAGAAACACTGGATACAGCGAGGCTGCACCCCACATCTGCAGCTATAGTCACACTAGTACTCCTCAGCCTTTCTGTGCTCCTACAGAGGAGAAACACCAGATACAGCGAGGCTGCACCCCCACACCTGCAGCTATAGTCACACTAATACTCCTCAGCCTTTCTGTGCTCCTACAGAGGAGAAACACCGGATACAGCGAGGCTGCACCCCCACATCTGCAGCTATAGACACACTAATACTCCTCAGCCTTTCTGTGCTCCTGCAGAGGAGAAATACCGGATACAGCGAGGCTGCACCCCCACATCTGCAGCTATAGACACACTAATACTCCTCAGCCTTTCTGTGCTCCTGCAGAGGAGAAATGCCGGATACAGCGTGGCTGCACCCCCACATCTGCAGCTATAGTCACACTAATACTCCTCAGCCTTTCTGTGCTCCTGCAGAGGAGAAATACCGGATACAGCGAGGCTGCACCCCCACATCCTCAGCTATAGTCACACTAATACTCCTCAGCCTTTCTCTGCTCCTACAGAGGAGAAACACCGGATACAGCGAGGCTGCACCCCCTCATTTGCAGCTATAGTCACACTAGTACTCCTCAGCCTTTCTGTGCTCCTGCAGAGGAGAAACACCGGATACAGCGAGGCTGCACCCCCACATCTGCAGCTATAGTCACACTAATACTCCTCAGCCTTTCTGTGCTCCTGCAGAGGAGAAACACCGGATACAGCGAGGCTGCACCCCCACATCTGCAGCTATAGACACACTAATACTCCTCAGCCTTTCTGTGATCCTACAGAGGAGAAACACCGGATACAGCGAGACTGCACCCCCACATCTGCAGCTATAGTCACACTAATACTCCTCAGCCTTTCTGTGCTCCTACAGAGGAGAAACACCGGATACAGCGAGGCTGCACCTCCACATCTGCAGCTATAGTCACACTAATACTCCTCAGCCTTTCTGTGCTCCTACAGAGGAGAAACACCGGATACAGCGAGACTGCACCCCCACATCTGCAGCTATAGTCACACCAGTACTCCTCAGCCTTTCTGTGCTCCTACAGAGGAGAAACACCGGATACAGCGAGGCTGCACCCCACATCTGCAGCTATAGTCACGCTAGTACTCCTCAGCCTTTCTGTGCTCCTACAGAGGAGAAACACCAGATACAGCGAGGCTGCACCCCCACACCTGCAGCTATAGTCACACTAATACTCCTCAGCCTTTCTGTGCTCCTACAGAGGAGAAACACTGGATACAGCGAGGCTGCACCCCCACATCTGCAGCTATAGACACACTAATACTCCTCAGCCATTCTGTGCTCCTGCAGAGGAGAAATACCGGATACAGCGAGGCTGCACCCCCACATCTGCAGCTATAGACACACTAATACTCCTCAGCCTTTCTGTGCTCCTGCAGAGGAGAAATGCCGGATACAGCGTGGCTGCACCCCCACATCTGCAGCTATAGTCACACTAATACTCCTCAGCCTTTCTGTGCTCCTGCAGAGGAGAAATACCGGATACAGCGAGGCTGCACCCCCACATCTTCAGCTATAGTCACACTAATACTCCTCAGCCTTTCTGTGCTCCTGCAGAGGAGAAACACCGGATACAGCGAGGCTGCACCCCCTCATTTGCAGCTATAGTCACACTAGTACTCCTCAGCCTTTCTGTGCTCCTACAGAGGAGAAACATCGGATACAGCGAGGCTGCACCCCCACACCTGCAGCTATAGACACACGAAATACTCCTCAGCCTTTCTGTGCTCCTGCAGAGGAGAAATATCGGATACAGCGAGGCTGCACCCCCACATCTGCAGCTATAGTCACACTAATACTCCTCAGCCTTTCTGTGATCCTACAGAGGAGAAACACCGGATACAGCGAGGATGCACCCCCACATCTGCAGCTATAGACACACTAATACTCCTCAGCCTTTCTGTGATCCTACAAAGGAGAAACACCGGATACAGCGAGACTGCACCCCCACATCTGCAGCTATAGTCACACTAATACTCCTCAGCCTTTCTGTGCTCCTACAGAGGAGAAACACCGGATACAGCGAGGCTGCACCCCCACATCTGCAGCTATAGTCACACTAATACTCCTCAGCCTTTCTGTGCTCCTACAGAGGAGAAAGACCGGATACAGCGAGGCTGCACTCCCACATCTGCAGCTATAGTCACACTAATACTCCTCAGCCTTTCTGTGCTCCTACAGAGGAGAAACACCGGATACAGCGAGGCTGCACCCCCACATCTGCAGCTATAGTCACACTAATACTCCTCAGCCTTTCTGTGCTCCTACAGAGGAGAAACACCGGATACAGCGAGGCTGCACCCCCACATCTGCAGCTATAGTCACACTAATACTCCTCAGCCTTTCTGTGCTCCTACAGAGGAGAAACACCGGATACAGCGAGGCTGCACCCCCACATCTGTAGCTATAGTCACACTAATACTCCTCAGCCTTTCTGTGCTCCTACAGAGGAGAAACACCGGATACAGCGAGGCTGCACCCCGACATCTGCAGCTATAGTCACACTAATACTCCTCAGCCTTTCTGTGCTCCTACAGAGGAGAAACACCGGATACAGCGAGGCTGCACCCCCACATCTGCAGCTATAGTCACACTAATACTCCTCAGCCTTTCTGTGCTCCTACAGAGGAGAAACACCAGATACAGCGAGGCTGCACCCCCACATCTGCAGCTATAGTCACACTAATACTCCTCAGCCTTTCTGTGCTCCTACAGAGGAGAAACAACGGACACAGCGAGGCTGCACCCCCACAGCTGCAGCTATAGTCACACTAATACTCCTCAGCCTTTCTGTGCTCCTACAGAGGAGAAACACCGGATACAGCGAGGCTGCACCACCACATCTGCAGCTATAGTCACACCAGTACTCCTCATCCTTTCTGTGCTCCTACAGAGGAGAAACACCGGATACAGCGAGGCTGCACCCCCACATCTGCAGCTATAGTCACACGAATACTCCTCAGCCTGTCTGTGCTTCCTACAGAGGAGAAACACCGGATACAGCGAGGCTGCACCCCCTCATCTGCAGCTATAGTCACACTAGTACTCCTCAGCCTTTCTGTGCTCCTACAGAGGAGAAAACACCGGATACAGCGAGGCTGCGCCCCCACATCTGCAGCTATAGACACACTAATTCTCCTCAGCCTTTCTGTGCTCCTACAGAAGAGAAACACTGGATACAGCGAGGCTGCACTCCCACATCTGCGCTATAGACATACTAATACTCCTCAGCCTTTCTGTGCTCCTACAGAGGAGAAACACCGGATACAGCGAGGCTGCCCTCCCACATCTGCAGCTAAAGACACACTAATACTCCTCAGCCTTTCTGTGCTCCTACAGAGGAGAAACACCGGATACAGCGAGGCTGCACCCCCACATCTGCAGCTATAGACACACTAATACTCCTCAGCCTTTCTGTGATCCTACAAAGGAGAAACACCGGATACAGCGAGACTGCACCCCCACATCTGCAGCTATAGTCACACTAATACTCATCAGCCTTTCTGTGCTCCTACAGAGGAGAAACACCGGATACAGCGAGGCTGCACCCCCACATCAGCAGCTATAGTCACACTAATACTCCTCAGCCTTTCTGTGCTCCTACAGAGGAGAAACACCAGATACAGCGAGGCTGCACCCCCACATCTGCAGCTATAGTCACACTAATACCCCTCAGCCTTTCTGTGCTCCTACAGAGGAGAAACACCGGATACAGCGAGACTGCACCCCCACATCTGCAGCTATAGTCACACCAGTACTCCTCAGCCTTTCTGTGCTCCTACAGAGGAGAAACACCGGATACAGCGAGGCTGCACCCCACATCTGCAGCTATAGTCACACTAGTACTCCTCAGCCTTTCCGTGCTCCTACAGAGGAGCAACACCTGATACAGCGAGGCTGCACCCCCACAACTGCAGCTATAGTCACACTAATACTCCTCAGCCTTTCTGTGCTCCTACAGAGGAGAAACACCGGATACAGCGAGGCTGCATCCCCACATCAGCAGCTATAGACACACTAATACTCCTCAGCCTTTCTGTGCTCCTGCAGAGGAGAAATACCGGATACAGCGAGGCTGCACCCCCACATCTGCAGCTATAGTCACACTAATACTCCTCAGCCTTTCTCTGCTCCTGCAGAGGAGAAATACCAGATACAGCGAGGCTGCACCCCCACATCTGCAGCTATAGTAACACTAGTACTCCTCAACCTTTCTGTGCTCCTACAGAGGAGAAACACCGGATACAGCGAGGCTGCACTCCCACATCTGCGCTATAGTCACACTAATACTCCTCAGCCTTTCTGTGCTCCTACAGAGGAGAAACACCGGATACAGCGAGGCTGCACCCCCACATCTGCAGCTATAGTCACACTAATACTCCTCAGCCTTTCTGTGCTCCTACAGAGGAGAAACACCAGATACAGCGAGGCTGCACCCCCACATCTGCAGCTATAGTCACACTAATACTCCTCAGCCTTTCTGTGCTCCTACAGAGGAGAAACACCGGATACAGCGAGGCAGCACCCCCACATCTGCAGCTATAGTCACACTATTACTCCTCAGCCTTTCTGTGCTCCTACAGAGGAGAAACACCAGATACAGCGAGGCTGCACCCCCACATCTGCAGCTATAGTCACACCAGTACTCCTCAGCCTTTCTGTGCTCCTACAGAGGGGAAACACTGGATACAGCGAGGCTGCACCCCCACATCTGCAGCTATAGTCACACTAATACTCCTCAGCCTTTCTGTGCTCCTACAGAGGAGAAACACCGGATACAGCGAGGCTGCACCCCCACATCTGCAGCTATAGTCACACTAATACTCCTCAGCCTTTCTGTGCTCCTACAGAGGAGAAACACCGGATACAGCGAGGCTGCACCCCCACATCTGCAGCTATAGTCACACTAATACTCCTCTGCCTTTCTGTGCTCCTACAGAGGAGAAACACCGGATACAGCGAGGCTGCACCCCCACATCTGTAGCTATAGTCACACTAATACTCCTCAGCCTTTCTGTGCTCCTACAGAGGAGAAACACCGGATACAGCGAGGCTGCACCCCGACATCTGCAGCTATAGTCACACTAATACTCCTCAGCCTTTCTGTGCTCCTACAGAGGAGAAACACCGGATACAGCGAGGCTGCACCCCCACATCTGCAGCTATAGTCACACTAATACTCCTCAGCCTTTCTGTGCTCCTACAGAGGAGAAACACCAGATACAGCGAGGCTGCACCCCCACATCTGCAGCTATAGTCACACTAATACTCCTCAGCCTTTCTGTGCTCCTACAGAGGAGAAACAACGGACACAGCGAGGCTGCACCCCCACAGCTGCAGCTATAGTCACACTAATACTCCTCAGCCTTTCTGTGCTCCTACAGAGGAGAAACACCGGATACAGCGAGGCTGCACCACCACATCTGCAGCTATAGTCACACCAGTACTCCTCATCCTTTCTGTGCTCCTACAGAGGAGAAACACCGGATACAGCGAGGCTGCACCCCCACATCTGCAGCTATAGTCACACGAATACTCCTCAGCCTGTCTGTGCTTCCTACAGAGGAGAAACACCGGATACAGCGAGGCTGCACCCCCTCATCTGCAGCTGTAGTCACACTAATACTCCTCAGCCTTTCTGTGCTCCTACAGAGGAGAAAACACCGGATACAGCGAGGCTGCGCCCCCACATCTGCAGCTATAGACACACTAATTCTCCTCAGCCTTTCTGTGCTCCTACAGAAGAGAAACACTGGATACAGCGAGGCTGCACTCCCACATCTGCGCTATAGACATACTAATACTCCTCAGCCTTTCTGTGCTCCTACAGAGGAGAAACACCGGATACAGCGAGGCTGCCCTCCCACATCTGCAGCTAAAGACACACTAATACTCCTCAGCCTTTCTGTGCTCCTACAGAGGAGAAACACCGGATACAGCGAGGCTGCACCCCCACATCTGCAGCTATAGACACACTAATACTCCTCAGCCTTTCTGTGATCCTACAAAGGAGAAACACCGGATACAGCGAGACTGCACCCCCACATCTGCAGCTATAGTCACACTAATACTCATCAGCCTTTCTGTGCTCCTACAGAGGAGAAACACCGGATACAGCGAGGCTGCACCCCCACATCAGCAGCTATAGTCACACTAATACTCCTCAGCCTTTCTGTGCTCCTACAGAGGAGAAACACCAGATACAGCGAGGCTGCACCCCCACATCTGCAGCTATAGTCACACTAATACCCCTCAGCCTTTCTGTGCTCCTACAGAGGAGAAACACCGGATACAGCGAGACTGCACCCCCACATCTGCAGCTATAGTCACACCAGTACTCCTCAGCCTTTCTGTGCTCCTACAGAGGAGAAACACCGGATACAGCGAGGCTGCACCCCACATCTGCAGCTATAGTCACACTAGTACTCCTCAGCCTTTCTGTGCTCCTACAGAGGAGAAACACCTGATACAGCGAGGCTGCACCCCTACAACTGCAGCTATAGTCACACTAATACTCCTCAGCCTTTCTGTGCTCCTACAGAGGAGAAACACCTGATACAGCGAGGCTGCATCCCCACATCAGCAGCTATAGACACACTAATACTCCTCAGCCTTTCTGTGCTCCTGCAGAGGAGAAATACCGGATACAGCGAGGCTGCACCACCACATCTGCAGCTATAGTCACACTAATACTCCTCAGCCTTTCTCTGCTCCTGCAGAGGAGAAATACCGGATACAGCGAGGCTGCACCCCCACATCTGCAGCTATAGACACACTAATACTCCTCAGCCTTTCTCTGCTCCTGCAGAGGAAAAATACCGGATACAGCGAGACTGCACCCCCACATCTGCAGCTATAGTCACACTAATACTCCTCACCTTTCTGTGCTCCTGCAGAGGAGAAACACCGGATACAGCGAGGCTGCACCCCCACATCTGCAGCTGTAGTCACACTAATACTCCTCAGCCTTTCTGTGCTCCTGCAGAGGAGAAACACCGGATACAGCGAGGCTGCACCCCCACATCTGCAGCTATAGTCACACTAATACTCCTCAGCCTTTCTGTGCTCCTACAGAGGAGAAACACCGGATACAGCGAGGCTGCACCCCCACATCTGCAGCTATAGTCACACGAATACTCCTCAGCCTGTCTGTGCTTCCTACAGAGGAGAAACACCGGATACAGCGAGGCTGCACCCCCTCATCTGCAGCTATAGTCACACTAGTACTCCTCAGCCTTTCTGTGCTCCTACAGAGGAGAAAACACCGGATACAGCGAGGCTGCGCCCCCACATCTGCAGCTATAGACACACTAATTCTCCTCAGCCTTTCTGTGCTCCTACAGAAGAGAAACACTGGATACAGCGAGGCTGCACTCCCACATCTGCGCTATAGACATACTAATACTCCTCAGCCTTTCTGTGCTCCTACAGAGGAGAAACACCGGATACAGCGAGGCTGCATCCCCACATCTGCAGCTATAGACACACTAATACTCCTCAGCCTTTCTCTGCTCCTGCAGAGGAGAAATACCGGATACAGCGAGGCTGCACCCCCACATCTGCAGCTATAGACACACTAATACTCCTCAGTCTTTCTCTGCTCCTGCAGAGGAGAAACACCGTATACAGCGAGACTGCACCCCCACATCTGCAGCTATAGTCACACTAATACTCCTCACCTTTCTGTGCTCCTGCAGAGGAGAAACACGGGATACAGCGAGGCTGCACCCCCACATCTGCAGCTATAGTCACACTAATACTCCTCAGCCTTTCTGTGCTCCTACAGAGGAGAAACACCGGATACAGCGAGGCTGCACCTCCACATCTGCAGCTATAGTCACACTAATACTCCTCAGCCTTTCTGTGCTCCTACAGAGGAGAAACACCAGATACAGCGAGACTGCACCCCCACATCTGCAGCTATTGTCACTCCAGTACTCCTCAGCCTTTCTGTGCTCCTACAGAGGAGAAACACCGGATACAGCGAGGCTGCACCCCACATCTGCAGCTATAGTCACACTAGTACTCCTCAGCCTTTCTGTGCTCCTACAGAGGAGAAACACCAGATACAGCGAGGCTGCACCCCCACACCTGCAGCTATAGTCACACTAATACTCCTCAGCCTTTCTGTGCTCCTACAGAGGAGAAACACCGGATACAGCGAGGCTGCACCCCCACATCTGCAGCTATAGACACACTAATACTCCTCAGCCTTTCTGTGCTCCTGCAGAGGAGAAATACCGGATACAGCGAGGCTGCACCCCCACATCTGCAGCTATAGACACACTAATACTCCTCAGCCTTTCTGTGCTCCTGCAGAGGAGAAATGCCGGATACAGCGTGGCTGCACCCCCACATCTGCAGCTATAGTCACACTAATACTCCTCAGCCTTTCTGTGCTCCTGCAGAGGAGAAATACCGGATACAGCGAGGCTGCACCCCCACATCCTCAGCTATAGTCACACTAATACTCCTCAGCCTTTCTCTGCTCCTACAGAGGAGAAACACCGGATACAGCGAGGCTGCACCCCCTCATTTGCAGCTATAGTCACACTAGTACTCCTCAGCCTTTCTGTGCTCCTGCAGAGGAGAAACACCGGATACAGCGAGGCTGCACCCCCACATCTGCAGCTATAGTCACACTAATACTCCTCAGCCTTTCTGTGCTCCTGCAGAGGAGAAACACCGGATACAGCGAGGCTGCACCCCCACATCTGCAGCTATAGACACACTAATACTCCTCAGCCTTTCTGTGATCCTACAGAGGAGAAACACCGGATACAGCGAGACTGCACCCCCACATCTGCAGCTATAGTCACACTAATACTCCTCAGCCTTTCTGTGCTCCTACAGAGGAGAAACACCGGATACAGCGAGGCTGCACCTCCACATCTGCAGCTATAGTCACACTAATACTCCTCAGCCTTTCTGTGCTCCTACAGAGGAGAAACACCGGATACAGCGAGACTGCACCCCCACATCTGCAGCTATAGTCACACCAGTACTCCTCAGCCTTTCTGTGCTCCTACAGAGGAGAAACACCGGATACAGCGAGGCTGCACCCCACATCTGCAGCTATAGTCACGCTAGTACTCCTCAGCCTTTCTGTGCTCCTACAGAGGAGAAACACCAGATACAGCGAGGCTGCACCCCCACACCTGCAGCTATAGTCACACTAATACTCCTCAGCCTTTCTGTGCTCCTACAGAGGAGAAACACTGGATACAGCGAGGCTGCACCCCCACATCTGCAGCTATAGACACACTAATACTCCTCAGCCATTCTGTGCTCCTGCAGAGGAGAAATACCGGATACAGCGAGGCTGCACCCCCACATCTGCAGCTATAGACACACTAATACTCCTCAGCCTTTCTGTGCTCCTGCAGAGGAGAAATGCCGGATACAGCGTGGCTGCACCCCCACATCTGCAGCTATAGTCACACTAATACTCCTCAGCCTTTCTGTGCTCCTGCAGAGGAGAAATACCGGATACAGCGAGGCTGCACCCCCACATCTTCAGCTATAGTCACACTAATACTCCTCAGCCTTTCTGTGCTCCTGCAGAGGAGAAACACCGGATACAGCGAGGCTGCACCCCCTCATTTGCAGCTATAGTCACACTAGTACTCCTCAGCCTTTCTGTGCTCCTACAGAGGAGAAACATCGGATACAGCGAGGCTGCACCCCCACACCTGCAGCTATAGACACACGAAATACTCCTCAGCCTTTCTGTGCTCCTGCAGAGGAGAAATATCGGATACAGCGAGGCTGCACCCCCACATCTGCAGCTATAGTCACACTAATACTCCTCAGCCTTTCTGTGATCCTACAGAGGAGAAACACCGGATACAGCGAGGATGCACCCCCACATCTGCAGCTATAGACACACTAATACTCCTCAGCCTTTCTGTGATCCTACAAAGGAGAAACACCGGATACAGCGAGACTGCACCCCCACATCTGCAGCTATAGTCACACTAATACTCCTCAGCCTTTCTGTGCTCCTACAGAGGAGAAACACCGGATACAGCGAGGCTGCACCCCCACATCTGCAGCTATAGTCACACTAATACTCCTCAGCCTTTCTGTGCTCCTACAGAGGAGAAAGACCGGATACAGCGAGGCTGCACTCCCACATCTGCAGCTATAGTCACACTAATACTCCTCAGCCTTTCTGTGCTCCTACAGAGGAGAAACACCGGATACAGCGAGGCTGCACCCCCACATCTGCAGCTATAGTCACACTAATACTCCTCAGCCTTTCTGTGCTCCTACAGAGGAGAAACACCGGATACAGCGAGGCTGCACCCCCACATCTGCAGCTATAGTCACACTAATACTCCTCAGCCTTTCTGTGCTCCTACAGAGGAGAAACACCGGATACAGCGAGGCTGCACCCCCACATCTGTAGCTATAGTCACACTAATACTCCTCAGCCTTTCTGTGCTCCTACAGAGGAGAAACACCGGATACAGCGAGGCTGCACCCCGACATCTGCAGCTATAGTCACACTAATACTCCTCAGCCTTTCTGTGCTCCTACAGAGGAGAAACACCGGATACAGCGAGGCTGCACCCCCACATCTGCAGCTATAGTCACACTAATACTCCTCAGCCTTTCTGTGCTCCTACAGAGGAGAAACACCAGATACAGCGAGGCTGCACCCCCACATCTGCAGCTATAGTCACACTAATACTCCTCAGCCTTTCTGTGCTCCTACAGAGGAGAAACAACGGACACAGCGAGGCTGCACCCCCACAGCTGCAGCTATAGTCACACTAATACTCCTCAGCCTTTCTGTGCTCCTACAGAGGAGAAACACCGGATACAGCGAGGCTGCACCACCACATCTGCAGCTATAGTCACACCAGTACTCCTCATCCTTTCTGTGCTCCTACAGAGGAGAAACACCGGATACAGCGAGGCTGCACCCCCACATCTGCAGCTATAGTCACACGAATACTCCTCAGCCTGTCTGTGCTTCCTACAGAGGAGAAACACCGGATACAGCGAGGCTGCACCCCCTCATCTGCAGCTATAGTCACACTAGTACTCCTCAGCCTTTCTGTGCTCCTACAGAGGAGAAAACACCGGATACAGCGAGGCTGCGCCCCCACATCTGCAGCTATAGACACACTAATTCTCCTCAGCCTTTCTGTGCTCCTACAGAAGAGAAACACTGGATACAGCGAGGCTGCACTCCCACATCTGCGCTATAGACATACTAATACTCCTCAGCCTTTCTGTGCTCCTACAGAGGAGAAACACCGGATACAGCGAGGCTGCCCTCCCACATCTGCAGCTAAAGACACACTAATACTCCTCAGCCTTTCTGTGCTCCTACAGAGGAGAAACACCGGATACAGCGAGGCTGCACCCCCACATCTGCAGCTATAGACACACTAATACTCCTCAGCCTTTCTGTGATCCTACAAAGGAGAAACACCGGATACAGCGAGACTGCACCCCCACATCTGCAGCTATAGTCACACTAATACTCATCAGCCTTTCTGTGCTCCTACAGAGGAGAAACACCGGATACAGCGAGGCTGCACCCCCACATCAGCAGCTATAGTCACACTAATACTCCTCAGCCTTTCTGTGCTCCTACAGAGGAGAAACACCAGATACAGCGAGGCTGCACCCCCACATCTGCAGCTATAGTCACACTAATACCCCTCAGCCTTTCTGTGCTCCTACAGAGGAGAAACACCGGATACAGCGAGACTGCACCCCCACATCTGCAGCTATAGTCACACCAGTACTCCTCAGCCTTTCTGTGCTCCTACAGAGGAGAAACACCGGATACAGCGAGGCTGCACCCCACATCTGCAGCTATAGTCACACTAGTACTCCTCAGCCTTTCTGTGCTCCTACAGAGGAGCAACACCTGATACAGCGAGGCTGCACCCCCACAACTGCAGCTATAGTCACACTAATACTCCTCAGCCTTTCTGTGCTCCTACAGAGGAGAAACACCGGATACAGCGAGGCTGCATCCCCACATCAGCAGCTATAGACACACTAATACTCCTCAGCCTTTCTGTGCTCCTGCAGAGGAGAAATACCGGATACAGCGAGGCTGCACCCCCACATCTGCAGCTATAGTCACACTAATACTCCTCAGCCTTTCTCTGCTCCTGCAGAGGAGAAATACCAGATACAGCGAGGCTGCACCCCCACATCTGCAGCTATAGTAACACTAGTACTCCTCAACCTTTCTGTGCTCCTACAGAGGAGAAACACCGGATACAGCGAGGCTGCACTCCCACATCTGCAGCTATAGTCACACTATTACTCCTCAGCCTTTCTGTGCTCCTACAGAGGAGAAACACCAGATACAGCGAGGCTGCACCCCCACATCTGCAGCTATAGTCACACCAGTACTCCTCAGCCTTTCTGTGCTCCTACAGAGGGGAAACACTGGATACAGCGAGGCTGCACCCCCACATCTGCAGCTATAGTCACACTAATACTCCTCAGCCTTTCTGTGCTCCTACAGAGGAGAAACACCGGATACAGCGAGGCTGCACCCCCACATCTGCAGCTATAGTCACACTAATACTCCTCAGCCTTTCTGTGCTCCTACAGAGGAGAAACACCGGATACAGCGAGGCTGCACCCCCACATCTGCAGCTATAGTCACACTAATACTCCTCTGCCTTTCTGTGCTCCTACAGAGGAGAAACACCGGATACAGCGAGGCTGCACCCCCACATCTGTAGCTATAGTCACACTAATACTCCTCAGCCTTTCTGTGCTCCTACAGAGGAGAAACACCGGATACAGCGAGGCTGCACCCCGACATCTGCAGCTATAGTCACACTAATACTCCTCAGCCTTTCTGTGCTCCTACAGAGGAGAAACACCGGATACAGCGAGGCTGCACCCCCACATCTGCAGCTATAGTCACACTAATACTCCTCAGCCTTTCTGTGCTCCTACAGAGGAGAAACACCAGATACAGCGAGGCTGCACCCCCACATCTGCAGCTATAGTCACACTAATACTCCTCAGCCTTTCTGTGCTCCTACAGAGGAGAAACAACGGACACAGCGAGGCTGCACCCCCACAGCTGCAGCTATAGTCACACTAATACTCCTCAGCCTTTCTGTGCTCCTACAGAGGAGAAACACCGGATACAGCGAGGCTGCACCACCACATCTGCAGCTATAGTCACACCAGTACTCCTCATCCTTTCTGTGCTCCTACAGAGGAGAAACACCGGATACAGCGAGGCTGCACCCCCACATCTGCAGCTATAGTCACACGAATACTCCTCAGCCTGTCTGTGCTTCCTACAGAGGAGAAACACCGGATACAGCGAGGCTGCACCCCCTCATCTGCAGCTGTAGTCACACTAATACTCCTCAGCCTTTCTGTGCTCCTACAGAGGAGAAAACACCGGATACAGCGAGGCTGCGCCCCCACATCTGCAGCTATAGACACACTAATTCTCCTCAGCCTTTCTGTGCTCCTACAGAAGAGAAACACTGGATACAGCGAGGCTGCACTCCCACATCTGCGCTATAGACATACTAATACTCCTCAGCCTTTCTGTGCTCCTACAGAGGAGAAACACCGGATACAGCGAGGCTGCCCTCCCACATCTGCAGCTAAAGACACACTAATACTCCTCAGCCTTTCTGTGCTCCTACAGAGGAGAAACACCGGATACAGCGAGGCTGCACCCCCACATCTGCAGCTATAGACACACTAATACTCCTCAGCCTTTCTGTGATCCTACAAAGGAGAAACACCGGATACAGCGAGACTGCACCCCCACATCTGCAGCTATAGTCACACTAATACTCATCAGCCTTTCTGTGCTCCTACAGAGGAGAAACACCGGATACAGCGAGGCTGCACCCCCACATCTGCAGCTATAGTCACACTAATACCCCTCAGCCTTTCTGTGCTCCTACAGAGGAGAAACACCGGATACAGCGAGACTGCACCCCCACATCTGCAGCTATAGTCACACCAGTACTCCTCAGCCTTTCTGTGCTCCTACAGAGGAGAAACACCGGATACAGCGAGGCTGCACCCCACATCTGCAGCTATAGTCACACTAGTACTCCTCAGCCTTTCTGTGCTCCTACAGAGGAGAAACACCTGATACAGCGAGGCTGCACCCCTACAACTGCAGCTATAGTCACACTAATACTCCTCAGCCTTTCTGTGCTCCTACAGAGGAGAAACACCTGATACAGCGAGGCTGCATCCCCACATCAGCAGCTATAGACACACTAATACTCCTCAGCCTTTCTGTGCTCCTGCAGAGGAGAAATACCGGATACAGCGAGGCTGCACCCCCACATCTGCAGCTATAGTCACACTAATACTCCTCAGCCTTTCTCTGCTCCTGCAGAGGAGAAATACCGGATACAGCGAGGCTGCACCCCCACATCTGCAGCTATAGACACACTAATACTCCTCAGCCTTTCTCTGCTCCTGCAGAGGAAAAATACCGGATACAGCGAGACTGCACCCCCACATCTGCAGCTATAGTCACACTAATACTCCTCACCTTTCTGTGCTCCTGCAGAGGAGAAACACCGGATACAGCGAGGCTGCACCCCCACATCTGCAGCTGTAGTCACACTAATACTCCTCAGCCTTTCTGTGCTCCTGCAGAGGAGAAACACCGGATACAGCGAGGCTGCACCCCCACATCTGCAGCTATAGTCACACTAATACTCCTCAGCCTTTCTGTGCTCCTACAGAGGAGAAACACCGGATACAGCGAGGCTGCACCCCCACATCTGCAGCTATAGTCACACGAATACTCCTCAGCCTGTCTGTGCTTCCTACATTGGAGAAACACCGGATACAGCGAGGCTGCACCCCCTCATCTGCAGCTATAGTCACACTAGTACTCCTCAGCCTTTCTGTGCTCCTACAGAGGAGAAAACACCGGATACAGCGAGGCTGCGCCCCCACATCTGCAGCTATAGACACACTAATTCTCCTCAGCCTTTCTGTGCTCCTACAGAAGAGAAACACTGGATACAGCGAGGCTGCACTCCCACATCTGCGCTATAGACATACTAATACTCCTCAGCCTTTCTGTGCTCCTACAGAGGAGAAACACCGGATACAGCGAGGCTGCATCCCCACATCTGCAGCTATAGACACACTAATACTCCTCAGCCTTTCTCTGCTCCTGCAGAGGAGAAATACCGGATACAGCGAGGCTGCACCCCCACATCTGCAGCTATAGACACACTAATACTCCTCAGTCTTTCTCTGCTCCTGCAGAGGAGAAACACCGTATACAGCGAGACTGCACCCCCACATCTGCAGCTATAGTCACACTAATACTCCTCACCTTTCTGTGCTCCTGCAGAGGAGAAACACGGGATACAGCGAGGCTGCACCCCCACATCTGCAGCTATAGTCACACTAATACTCCTCAGCCTTTCTGTGCTCCTACAGAGGAGAAACACCGGATACAGCGAGGCTGCACCTCCACATCTGCAGCTATAGTCACACTAATACTCCTCAGCCTTTCTGTGCTCCTACAGAGGAGAAACACCGGATACAGCGAGACTGCACCCCCACATCTGCAGCTATTGTCACACCAGTACTCCTCAGCCTTTCTGTGCTCCTACAGAGGAGAAACACCGGATACAGCGAGGCTGCACCCCACATCTGCAGCTATAGTCACACTAGTACTCCTCAGCCTTTCTGTGCTCCTACAGAGGAGAAACACCAGATACAGCGAGGCTGCACCCCCACACCTGCAGCTATAGTCACACTAATACTCCTCAGCCTTTCTGTGCTCCTACAGAGGAGAAACACCGGATACAGCGAGGCTGCACCCCCACATCTGCAGCTATAGACACACTAATACTCCTCAGCCTTTCTGTGCTCCTACAGAGGAGAAACACCGGATACAGCGAGGCTGCACCACCACATCTGCAGCTATAGTCACACCAGTACTCCTCATCCTTTCTGTGCTCCTACAGAGGAGAAACACCGGATACAGCGAGGCTGCACCCCCACATCTGCAGCTATAGTCACACGAATACTCCTCAGCCTGTCTGTGCTTCCTACAGAGGAGAAACACCGGATACAGCGAGGCTGCACCCCCTCATCTGCAGCTGTAGTCACACTAATACTCCTCAGCCTTTCTGTGCTCCTACAGAGGAGAAAACACCGGATACAGCGAGGCTGCGCCCCCACATCTGCAGCTATAGACACACTAATTCTCCTCAGCCTTTCTGTGCTCCTACAGAAGAGAAACACTGGATACAGCGAGGCTGCACTCCCACATCTGCGCTATAGACATACTAATACTCCTCAGCCTTTCTGTGCTCCTACAGAGGAGAAACACCGGATACAGCGAGGCTGCCCTCCCACATCTGCAGCTAAAGACACACTAATACTCCTCAGCCTTTCTGTGCTCCTACAGAGGAGAAACACCGGATACAGCGAGGCTGCACCCCCACATCTGCAGCTATAGACACACTAATACTCCTCAGCCTTTCTGTGATCCTACAAAGGAGAAACACCGGATACAGCGAGACTGCACCCCCACATCTGCAGCTATAGTCACACTAATACTCATCAGCCTTTCTGTGCTCCTACAGAGGAGAAACACCGGATACAGCGAGGCTGCACCCCCACATCAGCAGCTATAGTCACACTAATACTCCTCAGCCTTTCTGTGCTCCTACAGAGGAGAAACACCAGATACAGCGAGGCTGCACCCCCACATCTGCAGCTATAGTCACACTAATACCCCTCAGCCTTTCTGTGCTCCTACAGAGGAGAAACACCGGATACAGCGAGACTGCACCCCCACATCTGCAGCTATAGTCACACCAGTACTCCTCAGCCTTTCTGTGCTCCTACAGAGGAGAAACACCGGATACAGCGAGGCTGCACCCCACATCTGCAGCTATAGTCACACTAGTACTCCTCAGCCTTTCTGTGCTCCTACAGAGGAGAAACACCTGATACAGCGAGGCTGCACCCCTACAACTGCAGCTATAGTCACACTAATACTCCTCAGCCTTTCTGTGCTCCTACAGAGGAGAAACACCTGATACAGCGAGGCTGCATCCCCACATCAGCAGCTATAGACACACTAATACTCCTCAGCCTTTCTGTGCTCCTGCAGAGGAGAAATACCGGATACAGCGAGGCTGCACCCCCACATCTGCAGCTATAGTCACACTAATACTCCTCAGCCTTTCTCTGCTCCTGCAGAGGAGAAATACCGGATACAGCGAGGCTGCACCCCCACATCTGCAGCTATAGACACACTAATACTCCTCAGCCTTTCTCTGCTCCTGCAGAGGAAAAATACCGGATACAGCGAGACTGCACCCCCACATCTGCAGCTATAGTCACACTAATACTCCTCACCTTTCTGTGCTCCTGCAGAGGAGAAACACCGGATACAGCGAGGCTGCACCCCCACATCTGCAGCTGTAGTCACACTAATACTCCTCAGCCTTTCTGTGCTCCTGCAGAGGAGAAACACCGGATACAGCGAGGCTGCACCCCCACATCTGCAGCTATAGTCACACTAATACTCCTCAGCCTTTCTGTGCTCCTACAGAGGAGAAACACCGGATACAGCGAGGCTGCACCCCCACATCTGCAGCTATAGTCACACGAATACTCCTCAGCCTGTCTGTGCTTCCTACATTGGAGAAACACCGGATACAGCGAGGCTGCACCCCCTCATCTGCAGCTATAGTCACACTAGTACTCCTCAGCCTTTCTGTGCTCCTACAGAGGAGAAAACACCGGATACAGCGAGGCTGCGCCCCCACATCTGCAGCTATAGACACACTAATTCTCCTCAGCCTTTCTGTGCTCCTACAGAAGAGAAACACTGGATACAGCGAGGCTGCACTCCCACATCTGCGCTATAGACATACTAATACTCCTCAGCCTTTCTGTGCTCCTACAGAGGAGAAACACCGGATACAGCGAGGCTGCATCCCCACATCTGCAGCTATAGACACACTAATACTCCTCAGCCTTTCTCTGCTCCTGCAGAGGAGAAATACCGGATACAGCGAGGCTGCACCCCCACATCTGCAGCTATAGACACACTAATACTCCTCAGTCTTTCTCTGCTCCTGCAGAGGAGAAACACCGTATACAGCGAGACTGCACCCCCACATCTGCAGCTATAGTCACACTAATACTCCTCACCTTTCTGTGCTCCTGCAGAGGAGAAACACGGGATACAGCGAGGCTGCACCCCCACATCTGCAGCTATAGTCACACTAATACTCCTCAGCCTTTCTGTGCTCCTACAGAGGAGAAACACCGGATACAGCGAGGCTGCACCTCCACATCTGCAGCTATAGTCACACTAATACTCCTCAGCCTTTCTGTGCTCCTACAGAGGAGAAACACCGGATACAGCGAGACTGCACCCCCACATCTGCAGCTATTGTCACACCAGTACTCCTCAGCCTTTCTGTGCTCCTACAGAGGAGAAACACCGGATACAGCGAGGCTGCACCCCCACACCTGCAGCTATAGTCACACTAATACTCCTCAGCCTTTCTGTGCTCCTACAGAGGAGAAACACCGGATACAGCGAGGCTGCACCCCCACATCTGCAGCTATAGACACACTAATACTCCTCAGCCTTTCTGTGCTCCTGCAGAGGAGAAATACCGGATACAGCGAGGCTGCACCCCCACATCTGCAGCTATAGACACACTAATACTCCTCAGCCTTTCTGTGCTCCTGCAGAGGAGAAATGCCGGATACAGCGTGGCTGCACCCCCACATCTGCAGCTATAGTCACACTAATACTCCTCAGCCTTTCTGTGCTCCTGCAGAGGAGAAATACCGGATACAGCGAGGCTGCACCCCCACATCCTCAGCTATAGTCACACTAATACTCCTCAGCCTTTCTCTGCTCCTACAGAGGAGAAACACCGGATACAGCGAGGCTGCACCCCCTCATTTGCAGCTATAGTCACACTAGTACTCCTCAGCCTTTCTGTGCTCCTGCAGAGGAGAAACACCGGATACAGCGAGGCTGCACCCCCACATCTGCAGCTATAGTCACACTAATACTCCTCAGCCTTTCTGTGCTCCTGCAGAGGAGAAACACCGGATACAGCGAGGCTGCACCCCCACATCTGCAGCTATAGACACACTAATACTCCTCAGCCTTTCTGTGATCCTACAGAGGAGAAACACCGGATACAGCGAGACTGCACCCCCACATCTGCAGCTATAGTCACACTAATACTCCTCAGCCTTTCTGTGCTCCTACAGAGGAGAAACACCGGATACAGCGAGGCTGCACCTCCACATCTGCAGCTATAGTCACACTAATACTCCTCAGCCTTTCTGTGCTCCTACAGAGGAGAAACACCGGATACAGCGAGACTGCACCCCCACATCTGCAGCTATAGTCACACCAGTACTCCTCAGCCTTTCTGTGCTCCTACAGAGGAGAAACACCGGATACAGCGAGGCTGCACCCCACATCTGCAGCTATAGTCACGCTAGTACTCCTCAGCCTTTCTGTGATCCTACAGAGGAGAAACACCGAATACAGCGAGGATGCACCCCCACATCTGCAGCTATAGACACACTAATACTCCTCAGCCTTTCTGTGATCCTACAAAGGAGAAACACCGGATACAGCGAGACTGCACCCCCACATCTGCAGCTATAGTCACACTAATACTCCTCAGCCTTTCTGTGCTCCTACAGAGGAGAAACACCGGATACAGCGAGGCTGCACCCCCACATCTGCAGCTATAGTCACACTAATACTCCTCAGCCTTTCTGTGCTCCTACAGAGGAGAAACACCGGATACAGCGAGACTGCACCCCCACATCTGCAGCTATAGTCACACCAGTACTCCTCAGCCTTTCTGTGCTCCTACAGAGGAGAAACACCGGATACAGCGAGGCTGCACCCCACATCTGCAGCTATAGTCACACTAGTACTCCTCAGCCTTTCTGTGCTCCTACAGAGGAGAAAGACCAGATACAGCGAGGCTGCACCCCCACACCTGCAGCTATAGTCACACTAATACTCCTCAGCCTTTCTGTGCTCCTACAGAGGAGAAACACTGGATACAGCGAGGCTGCACCCCCTCATTTGCAGCTATAGTCACACTAGTACTCCTCAGCCTTTCTGTGCTCCTACAGAGGAGAAACACCGGATACAGCGAGGCTGCACCTCCACATCTGCAGCTATAGTCACACTAATACTCCTCAGCCTTTCTGTGCTCCTACAGAGGAGAAACACCGGATACAGCGAGACTGCACCCCCACATCTGCAGCTATAGTCACACCAGTACTCCTCAGCCTTTCTGTGCTCCTACAGAGGAGAAACACCGGATACAGCGAGGCTGCACCCCACATCTGCAGCTATAGTCACACTAGTACTCCTCAGCCTTTCTGTGCTCCTACAGAGGAGAAAGACCAGATACAGCGAGGCTGCACCCCCACACCTGCAGCTATAGTCACACTAATACTCCTCAGCCTTTCTGTGCTCCTACAGAGGAGAAACACCGGATACAGCGAGGCTGCACCCCCTCATTTGCAGCTATAGTCACACTAGTACTCCTCAGCCTTTCTGTGCTCCTACAGAGGAGAAACATCGGATACAGCGAGGCTGCACCCCCACATCTGCAGCTATAGACATACTAATACTCCTCAGCCTTTCTGTGCTCCTGCAGAGGAGAAATACCGGATACAGCGAGGCTGCACCCCCACATCTGCAGCTATAGACACACTAATACTCCTCAGCCTTTCTGTGCTCCTACAGAGGAGAAACACCGGATACAGCGAGGCTGCACCCCCACATCTGCAGCTATAGACACACTAATACTCCTCAGCCTTTCTGTGATCCTACAGAGGAGAAACACCGGATACAGCGATACTGCACCCCCACATCTGCAGCTATAGTCACACTAATACTCCTCAGCCTTTCTGTGCTCCTACAGAGGAGAAACACCGGATACAGCGAGGCTGCACCCCCACATCTGCAGCTATAGTCACACTAATACTCCTCTGCCTTTCTGTGCTCCTACAGAGGAGAAACACCGGATACAGCGAGGCTGCACCCCCACATCTGTAGCTATAGTCACACTAATACTCCTCTGCCTTTCTGTGCTCCTACAGAGGAGAAACACCGGATACAGCGAGGCTGCACCCCCACATCTGTAGCTATAGTCACACTAATACTCCTCAGCCTTTCTGTGCTCCTACAGAGGAGAAACACCGGATACAGCGAGGCTGCACCCCGACATCTGCAGCTATAGTCACACTAATACTCCTCAGCCTTTCTGTGCTCCTACAGAGGAGAAACACCGGATACAGCGAGGCTGCACCCCCACATCTGCAGCTATAGTCACACTAATACTCCTCAGCCTTTCTGTGCTCCTACAGAGGAGAAACACCAGATACAGCGAGGCTGCACCCCCACATCTGCAGCTATAGTCACACTAATACTCCTCAGCCTTTCTGTGCTCCTACAGAGGAGAAACAACGGACACAGCGAGGCTGCACCCCCACAGCTGCAGCTATAGTCACACTAATACTCCTCAGCCTTTCTGTGCTCCTACAGAGGAGAAACACCGGATACAGCGAGGCTGCACCACCACATCTGCAGCTATAGTCACACCAGTACTCCTCATCCTTTCTGTGCTCCTACAGAGGAGAAACACCGGATACAGCGAGGCTGCACCCCCACATCTGCAGCTATAGTCACACGAATACTCCTCAGCCTGTCTGTGCTTCCTACAGAGGAGAAACACCGGATACAGCGAGGCTGCACCCCCTCATCTGCAGCTGTAGTCACACTAATACTCCTCAGCCTTTCTGTGCTCCTACAGAGGAGAAAACACCGGATACAGCGAGGCTGCGCCCCCACATCTGCAGCTATAGACACACTAATTCTCCTCAGCCTTTCTGTGCTCCTACAGAAGAGAAACACTGGATACAGCGAGGCTGCACTCCCACATCTGCGCTATAGACATACTAATACTCCTCAGCCTTTCTGTGCTCCTACAGAGGAGAAACACCGGATACAGCGAGGCTGCCCTCCCACATCTGCAGCTAAAGACACACTAATACTCCTCAGCCTTTCTGTGCTCCTACAGAGGAGAAACACCGGATACAGCGAGGCTGCACCCCCACATCTGCAGCTATAGACACACTAATACTCCTCAGCCTTTCTGTGATCCTACAAAGGAGAAACACCGGATACAGCGAGACTGCACCCCCACATCTGCAGCTATAGTCACACTAATACTCATCAGCCTTTCTGTGCTCCTACAGAGGAGAAACACCGGATACAGCGAGGCTGCACCCCCACATCAGCAGCTATAGTCACACTAATACTCCTCAGCCTTTCTGTGCTCCTACAGAGGAGAAACACCAGATACAGCGAGGCTGCACCCCCACATCTGCAGCTATAGTCACACTAATACCCCTCAGCCTTTCTGTGCTCCTACAGAGGAGAAACACCGGATACAGCGAGACTGCACCCCCACATCTGCAGCTATAGTCACACCAGTACTCCTCAGCCTTTCTGTGCTCCTACAGAGGAGAAACACCGGATACAGCGAGGCTGCACCCCACATCTGCAGCTATAGTCACACTAGTACTCCTCAGCCTTTCTGTGCTCCTACAGAGGAGAAACACCTGATACAGCGAGGCTGCACCCCTACAACTGCAGCTATAGTCACACTAATACTCCTCAGCCTTTCTGTGCTCCTACAGAGGAGAAACACCTGATACAGCGAGGCTGCATCCCCACATCAGCAGCTATAGACACACTAATACTCCTCAGCCTTTCTGTGCTCCTGCAGAGGAGAAATACCGGATACAGCGAGGCTGCACCCCCACATCTGCAGCTATAGTCACACTAATACTCCTCAGCCTTTCTCTGCTCCTGCAGAGGAGAAATACCGGATACAGCGAGGCTGCACCCCCACATCTGCAGCTATAGACACACTAATACTCCTCAGCCTTTCTCTGCTCCTGCAGAGGAAAAATACCGGATACAGCGAGACTGCACCCCCACATCTGCAGCTATAGTCACACTAATACTCCTCACCTTTCTGTGCTCCTGCAGAGGAGAAACACCGGATACAGCGAGGCTGCACCCCCACATCTGCAGCTGTAGTCACACTAATACTCCTCAGCCTTTCTGTGCTCCTGCAGAGGAGAAACACCGGATACAGCGAGGCTGCACCCCCACATCTGCAGCTATAGTCACACTAATACTCCTCAGCCTTTCTGTGCTCCTACAGAGGAGAAACACCGGATACAGCGAGGCTGCACCCCCACATCTGCAGCTATAGTCACACGAATACTCCTCAGCCTGTCTGTGCTTCCTACAGAGGAGAAACACCGGATACAGCGAGGCTGCACCCCCTCATCTGCAGCTATAGTCACACTAGTACTCCTCAGCCTTTCTGTGCTCCTACAGAGGAGAAAACACCGGATACAGCGAGGCTGCGCCCCCACATCTGCAGCTATAGACACACTAATTCTCCTCAGCCTTTCTGTGCTCCTACAGAAGAGAAACACTGGATACAGCGAGGCTGCACTCCCACATCTGCGCTATAGACATACTAATACTCCTCAGCCTTTCTGTGCTCCTACAGAGGAGAAACACCGGATACAGCGAGGCTGCATCCCCACATCTGCAGCTATAGACACACTAATACTCCTCAGCCTTTCTCTGCTCCTGCAGAGGAGAAATACCGGATACAGCGAGGCTGCACCCCCACATCTGCAGCTATAGACACACTAATACTCCTCAGTCTTTCTCTGCTCCTGCAGAGGAGAAACACCGTATACAGCGAGACTGCACCCCCACATCTGCAGCTATAGTCACACTAATACTCCTCACCTTTCTGTGCTCCTGCAGAGGAGAAACACGGGATACAGCGAGGCTGCACCCCCACATCTGCAGCTATAGTCACACTAATACTCCTCAGCCTTTCTGTGCTCCTACAGAGGAGAAACACCGGATACAGCGAGGCTGCACCTCCACATCTGCAGCTATAGTCACACTAATACTCCTCAGCCTTTCTGTGCTCCTACAGAGGAGAAACACCGGATACAGCGAGACTGCACCCCCACATCTGCAGCTATTGTCACACCAGTACTCCTCAGCCTTTCTGTGCTCCTACAGAGGAGAAACACCGGATACAGCGAGGCTGCACCCCACATCTGCAGCTATAGTCACACTAGTACTCCTCAGCCTTTCTGTGCTCCTACAGAGGAGAAACACCAGATACAGCGAGGCTGCACCCCCACACCTGCAGCTATAGTCACACTAATACTCCTCAGCCTTTCTGTGCTCCTACAGAGGAGAAACACCGGATACAGCGAGGCTGCACCCCCACATCTGCAGCTATAGACACACTAATACTCCTCAGCCTTTCTGTGCTCCTGCAGAGGAGAAATACCGGATACAGCGAGGCTGCACCCCCACATCTGCAGCTATAGACACACTAATACTCCTCAGCCTTTCTGTGCTCCTGCAGAGGAGAAATGCCGGATACAGCGTGGCTGCACCCCCACATCTGCAGCTATAGTCACACTAATACTCCTCAGCCTTTCTGTGCTCCTGCAGAGGAGAAATACCGGATACAGCGAGGCTGCACCCCCACATCCTCAGCTATAGTCACACTAATACTCCTCAGCCTTTCTCTGCTCCTACAGAGGAGAAACACCGGATACAGCGAGGCTGCACCCCCTCATTTGCAGCTATAGTCACACTAGTACTCCTCAGCCTTTCTGTGCTCCTGCAGAGGAGAAACACCGGATACAGCGAGGCTGCACCCCCACATCTGCAGCTATAGTCACACTAATACTCCTCAGCCTTTCTGTGCTCCTGCAGAGGAGAAACACCGGATACAGCGAGGCTGCACCCCCACATCTGCAGCTATAGACACACTAATACTCCTCAGCCTTTCTGTGATCCTACAGAGGAGAAACACCGGATACAGCGAGACTGCACCCCCACATCTGCAGCTATAGTCACACTAATACTCCTCAGCCTTTCTGTGCTCCTACAGAGGAGAAACACCGGATACAGCGAGGCTGCACCTCCACATCTGCAGCTATAGTCACACTAATACTCCTCAGCCTTTCTGTGCTCCTACAGAGGAGAAACACCGGATACAGCGAGACTGCACCCCCACATCTGCAGCTATAGTCACACCAGTACTCCTCAGCCTTTCTGTGCTCCTACAGAGGAGAAACACCGGATACAGCGAGGCTGCACCCCACATCTGCAGCTATAGTCACGCTAGTACTCCTCAGCCTTTCTGTGATCCTACAGAGGAGAAACACCGGATACAGCGAGGATGCACCCCCACATCTGCAGCTATAGACACACTAATACTCCTCAGCCTTTCTGTGATCCTACAAAGGAGAAACACCGGATACAGCGAGACTGCACCCCCACATCTGCAGCTATAGTCACACTAATACTCCTCAGCCTTTCTGTGCTCCTACAGAGGAGAAACACCGGATACAGCGAGGCTGCACCCCCACATCTGCAGCTATAGTCACACTAATACTCCTCAGCCTTTCTGTGCTCCTACAGAGGAGAAACACCGGATACAGCGAGGCTGCACCTCCACATCTGCAGCTATAGTCACACTAATACTCCTCAGCCTTTCTGTGCTCCTACAGAGGAGAAACACCGGATACAGCGAGACTGCACCCCCACATCTGCAGCTATAGTCACACCAGTACTCCTCAGCCTTTCTGTGCTCCTACAGAGGAGAAACACCGGATACAGCGAGGCTGCACCCCACATCTGCAGCTATAGTCACACTAGTACTCCTCAGCCTTTCTGTGCTCCTACAGAGGAGAAAGACCAGATACAGCGAGGCTGCACCCCCACACCTGCAGCTATAGTCACACTAATACTCCTCAGCCTTTCTGTGCTCCTACAGAGGAGAAACACCGGATACAGCGAGGCTGCACCCCCTCATTTGCAGCTATAGTCACACTAGTACTCCTCAGCCTTTCTGTGCTCCTACAGAGGAGAAACATCGGATACAGCGAGGCTGCACCCCCACATCTGCAGCTATAGACATACTAATACTCCTCAGCCTTTCTGTGCTCCTGCAGAGGAGAAATACCGGATACAGCGAGGCTGCACCCCCACATCTGCAGCTATAGACACACTAATACTCCTCAGCCTTTCTGTGCTCCTACAGAGGAGAAACACCGGATACAGCGAGGCTGCACCCCCACATCTGCAGCTATAGACACACTAATACTCCTCAGCCTTTCTGTGATCCTACAGAGGAGAAACACCGGATACAGCGATACTGCACCCCCACATCTGCAGCTATAGTCACACTAATACTCCTCAGCCTTTCTGTGCTCCTACAGAGGAGAAACACCGGATACAGCGAGGCTGCACCCCCACATCTGCAGCTATAGTCACACTAATACTCCTCAGCCTTTCTGTGCTCCTACAGAGGAGAAACACTGGATACAGCGAGGCTGCACCTCCACATCTGCAGCTATAGTCACACTAATACTCCTCAGCCATTCTGTGCTCCTACAGAGGAGAAACACCGGATACAGCGAGGCTGCACCACACATCTGCAGCTATAGTCACACTAGTACTCCTCAGCCTTTCTGTGCTCCTACAGAGGAGAAACACCAGATACAGCGAGGCTGCACCCCCACACCTGCAGCTATAGTCACACAAATACTCCTCAGCCTTTCTGTGCTCCTACAGAGGAGAAACACCGGATACAGTGAGGCTGCACCCCCACATCTGCAGCTATAGACACACATACTCCTCAGCCTTTCTGTGCTCCTACAGAGGAGAAACACCGGATACAGCGAGGCTGCACCCCACATCTGCAGCTATAGTCACACTAATACTCCTCAGCCTTTCTGTGCTTCTGCAGAGGAGAAATACCGGATACAGCGAGGCTGCACCCCCACATCTGCAGCTATAGTCACACTAATACTCCTCAGCCTTTCTGTGCTCCTGCAGAGGAGAAATACCGGATACAGCGAGGCTGCACCCCCACATCTGCAGCTATAGACACACTAATACTCCTCAGCCTTTCTGTGCTCCTGCAGAGGAGAAATACCGGATACAGCGAGGCTGCACCCCCTCATTTGCAGCTATAGTCACACTAGTACTCCTCAGCCTTTCTGTGCTCCTACAGAGGAGAAACATCGGATACAGCGAGGCTGCACCCCCACACCTGCAGCTATAGACACACTAGTACTCCTCAGCCTTTCTGTGCTCCTACAGAGGAGAAACATCGGATACAGCGAGGCTGCACCCCCACACCTGCAGCTATAGACACACTAATACTCCTCAGCCTTTCTGTGCTCCTGCAGAGGAGAAATACCGGATACAGCGAGGCTGCACCCCCACATCTGCAGCTATAGACACACTAATACTCCTCAGCCTTTCTGTGCTCCTGCAGAGGAGAAATACCGGATACAGCGAGGCTGCACCCCCACATCTGCAGCTATAGTCACACTAATACTCCTCAGCCTTTCTGTGCTCCTGCAGAGGAGAAATACCGGATACAGCGAGGCTGCACCCCCACATCTGGAGCTATAGTCACACTAATACTCCTCAGCTTTTCTGTGCTCCTACAGAGGAGAAACACCGGATACAGCGAGGCTGCACCTCCACATCTGCAGCTATAGTCACACTAATACTCCTCAGCCTTTCTGTGCTCCTACAGAGGAGAAACACCGGATACAGCGAGACTGCACCCCCACATCTGCAGCTATAGTCACACCAGTACTCCTCAGCCTTTCTGTGCTCCTACAGAGGAGAAACACCGGATACAGCGAGGCTGCACCCCACATCTGCAGCTATAGTCACGCTAGTACTCCTCAGCCTTTCTGTGCTCCTACAGAGGAGAAACACCAGATACAGCGAGGCTGCACCCCCACACCTGCAGCTATAGTCACACTAATACTCCTCAGCCTTTCTGTGCTCCTACAGAGGAGAAACACCGGATACAGCGAGGCTGCACCCCCACATCTGCAGCTATAGACACACTAATACTCCTCAGCCATTCTGTGCTCCTGCAGAGGAGAAATACCGGATACAGCGAGGCTGCACCCCAACATCTGCAGCTATAGACACACTAATACTCCTCAGCCTTTCTGTGCTCCTGCAGAGGAGAAATGCCGGATACAGCGTGGCTGCACCCCCACATCTGCAGCTATAGTCACACTAATACTCCTCAGCCTTTCTGTGCTCCTGCAGAGGAGAAATACCGGATACAGCAAGGCTGCACCCCCACATCTTCAGCTATAGTCACACTAATACTCCTCAGCCTTTCTGTGCTCCTGCAGAGGAGAAACACCGGATACAGCGAGGCTGCACCCCCTCATTTGCAGCTATAGTCACACTAGTACTCCTCAGCCTTTCTGTGCTCCTACAGAGGAGAAACATCGGATACAGCGAGGCTGCACCCCCACACCTGCAGCTATAGACACATGAAATACTCCTCAGCCTTTCTGTGCTCCTGCAGAGGAGAAATATCGGATACAGCGAGGCTGCACCTCCACATCTGCAGCTATAGTCACACTAATACTCCTCAGCCTTTCTGTGATCCTACAGAGGAGAAACACCGGATACAGCGAGGATGCACCCCCACATCTGCAGCTATAGACACACTAATACTCCTCAGCCTTTCTGTGATCCTACAAAGGAGAAACACCGGATACAGCGAGACTGCACCCCCACATCTGCAGCTATAGTCACACTAATACTCCTCAGCCTTTCTGTGCTCCTACAGAGGAGAAACACCGGATACAGCGAGGCTGCACCCCCACATCTGCAGCTATAGTCACACTAATACTCCTCAGCCTTTCTGTGCTCCTACAGAGGAGAAACACCGGATACAGCGAGGCTGCACCTCCACATCTGCAGCTATAGTCACACTAATACTCCTCAGCCTTTCTGTGCTCCTACAGAGGAGAAACACCGGATACAGCGAGACTGCACCCCCACATCTGCAGCTATAGTCACACCAGTACTCCTCAGCCTTTCTGTGCTCCTACAGAGGAGAAACACCGGATACAGCGAGGCTGCACCCCACATCTGCAGCTATAGTCACACTAGTACTCCTCAGCCTTTCTGTGCTCCTACAGAGGAGAAAGACCAGATACAGCGAGGCTGCACCCCCACACCTGCAGCTATAGTCACACTAATACTCCTCAGCCTTTCTGTGCTCCTACAGAGGAGAAACACCGGATACAGCGAGGCTGCACCCCCTCATTTGCAGCTATAGTCACACTAGTACTCCTCAGCCTTTCTGTGCTCCTACAGAGGAGAAACATCGGATACAGCGAGGCTGCACCCCCACATCTGCAGCTATAGACATACTAATACTCCTCAGCCTTTCTGTGCTCCTGCAGAGGAGAAATACCGGATACAGCGAGGCTGCACCCCCACATCTGCAGCTATAGACACACTAATACTCCTCAGCCTTTCTGTGCTCCTACAGAGGAGAAACACCGGATACAGCGAGGCTGCACCCCCACATCTGCAGCTATAGACACACTAATACTCCTCAGCCTTTCTGTGATCCTACAGAGGAGAAACACCGGATACAGCGATACTGCACCCCCACATCTGCAGCTATAGTCACACTAATACTCCTCAGCCTTTCTGTGCTCCTACAGAGGAGAAACACCGGATACAGCGAGGCTGCACCCCCACATCTGCAGCTATAGTCACACTAATACTCCTCAGCCTTTCTGTGCTCCTACAGAGGAGAAACACTGGATACAGCGAGGCTGCACCTCCACATCTGCAGCTATAGTCACACTAATACTCCTCAGCCATTCTGTGCTCCTACAGAGGAGAAACACCGGATACAGCGAGGCTGCACCACACATCTGCAGCTATAGTCACACTAGTACTCCTCAGCCTTTCTGTGCTCCTACAGAGGAGAAACACCAGATACAGCGAGGCTGCACCCCCACACCTGCAGCTATAGTCACACAAATACTCCTCAGCCTTTCTGTGCTCCTACAGAGGAGAAACACCGGATACAGTGAGGCTGCACCCCCACATCTGCAGCTATAGACACACATACTCCTCAGCCTTTCTGTGCTCCTACAGAGGAGAAACACCGGATACAGCGAGGCTGCACCCCACATCTGCAGCTATAGTCACACTAATACTCCTCAGCCTTTCTGTGCTTCTGCAGAGGAGAAATACCGGATACAGCGAGGCTGCACCCCCACATCTGCAGCTATAGTCACACTAATACTCCTCAGCCTTTCTGTGCTCCTGCAGAGGAGAAATACCGGATACAGCGAGGCTGCACCCCCACATCTGCAGCTATAGACACACTAATACTCCTCAGCCTTTCTGTGCTCCTGCAGAGGAGAAATACCGGATACAGCGAGGCTGCACCCCCTCATTTGCAGCTATAGTCACACTAGTACTCCTCAGCCTTTCTGTGCTCCTACAGAGGAGAAACATCGGATACAGTGAGGCTGCACCCCCACACCTGCAGCTATAGACACACTAGTACTCCTCAGCCTTTCTGTGCTCCTACAGAGGAGAAACATCGGATACAGCGAGGCTGCACCCCCACACCTGCAGCTATAGACACACTAATACTCCTCAGCCTTTCTGTGCTCCTGCAGAGGAGAAATACCGGATACAGCGAGGCTGCACCCCCACATCTGCAGCTATAGACACACTAATACTCCTCAGCCTTTCTGTGCTCCTGCAGAGGAGAAATACCGGATACAGCGAGGCTGCACCCCCACATCTGCAGCTATAGTCACACTAATACTCCTCAGCCTTTCTGTGCTCCTGCAGAGGAGAAATACCGGATACAGCGAGGCTGCACCCCCACATCTGGAGCTATAGTCACACTAATACTCCTCAGCTTTTCTGTGCTCCTACAGAGGAGAAACACCGGATACAGCGAGGCTGCACCCCCACATCTGCAGCTATAGACACACTAATACTCCTCAGCCTTTCTGTGATCCTACAGAGGAGAAACACCGGATACAGCGAGACTGCACCCCGACATCTGCAGCTATAGTCACACTAATACTCCTCAGCCTTTCTGTGCTCCTACAGAGGAGAAACACCGGATACAGCGAGGCTGCACTCCCACATCTGCAGCTATAGTCACACTAATACTCCTCAGCCTGTCTGTGCTTCCTACAGAGGAGAAACACCGGATACAACGAGGCTGCACCCCCACATCTGCAGCTATAGTCACACTAATACTCCTCAGCCTGTCTGTGCTTCCTACAGAGGAGAAACACCGGATACAGCGAGGCTGCACCCCCACATCTGCAGCTATAGTCACACTAATACTCCTCAGCCTTTCTGTGCTCCTACAGAGGAGAAACACCGGATACAGCGAGGCTGCACCCCCACATCTGCAGCTATAGTCACACCAGTACTCCTCAGCCTTTCTGTGCTCCTACAGAGGAGAAACACCGGATACAGCGAGGCTGCACCCCCACATCTGCAGCTATAGTCACACTAATACTCCTCAGCCTTTCTGTGCTCCTACAGAGGAGAAACACCGGATACAGCGAGGCTGCACCCCCTCATTTGCAGCTATAGTCACATTAGTACTCCTCAGCCTTTCTGTGCTCCTACAGAGGAGAAACATCGGATACAGCGAGGCTGCACCCCCACATCTGCAGCTATAGACATACTAATACTCCTCAGCCTTTCTGTGCTCCTGCAGAGGAGAAATACCGGATACAGCGAGGCTGCACCCCCACATCTGCAGCTATAGACACACTAATACTCCTCAGCCTTTCTGTGCTCCTGCAGAGGAGAAATACCGGATACAGCGAGGCTGCACCCCCACATCTGCAGCTATAGTCACACTAATACTCCTCAGCCTTTCTGTGCTCCTGCAGAGGAGAAATACCGGATACAGCGAGGCTGCACCCCCACATCTGCAGCTATAGTCACACTAATACTCCTCAGCTTTTCTGTGCTCCTACAGAGGAGAAACACCGGATACAGCAAGGCTGCACCCCCACATCTGCAGCTATAGACACACTAATACTCCTCAGCCTTTCTGTGATCCTACAGAGGAGAAACACCGGATACAGCGAGACTGCACCCCCACATCTGCAGCTATAGTCACACTAATAATCCTCAGCCTTTCTGTGCTCCTACAGAAGAGAAACACTGGATACAGCGAGGCTGCACTCCCACATCTGCGCTATAGACACACTAATACTCCTCAGCCTTTCTGTGCTCCTACAGAGGAGAAACACTAGATACAGCGAGGCTGCACCCCCACATCTGCAGCTATAGTCACACTAATACTCCTCAGCCTTTCTGTGCTCCTACAGAGGAGAAACACCGGATACAGCGAGGCTGCACCCCCACACCTGCAGCTATAGACACACTAATACTCCTCAGCCTTTCTGTGCTCCTGCAGAGGAGAAATACCGGATACAGCGAGGCTGCACCCCCACATCTGCAGCTATAGACACACTAATACTCCTCAGCCTTTCTGTGCTCCTGCAGAGGAGAAATACCGGATACAGCGAGGCTGCAACCCCTCATCTGCAGCTATAGTCACACTAATACTCCTCAGCCTTTCTGTGCACCTGCAGAGGAGAAATACCGGATACAGCGAGGCTGCACCCCCACATCTGCAGCTATAGTCACACTAATACTCCTCAGCTTTTCTGTGCTCCTACAGAGGAGAAACACCGGATACAGCGAGGCTGCACCCCCACATCAGCATGTATAGACACACTAATACTCCTCAGCCTTTCTGTGATCCTACAGAGGAGAAACACCGGATACAGCGAGACTGCACCCCCACATCTGCAGCTATAGTCACACTAATACTCCTCAGCCTTTCTGTGCTCCTACAGAGGAGAAACACTGTATACAGCGAGGCTGCACCGCCACATCTGCAGCTATAGACACACTAGTACTCCTCAGCCTTTCTGTGCTCCTACAGAGGAGAAACACCGGATACAGCGAGGCTGCACCCCCACATCTGCAGCTATAGTCACACTAATACTCCTCAGCCTTTCAGTGCTCCTACAGAGGAGAAACACCGGATACAGCAAGGCTGCACTCCCACATCTGCAGCTATAGACACACTAATACTCCTCAGCCTTTCTGTGCTCCTGCAGAGGAGAAACACTGTATACAGCGAGGCTGCACCCCCACATCTGCAGCTATAGACCCACTAGTACTCCTCAGCCTTTCTGTGCTCCTACAGAGGAGAAACACCGGATACAGCAAGGCTGCACCCCCACATCTGCAGCTATAGTCACACTAATACTCCTCAGCCTTTCTGTGCTCCAACAGAGGAGAAACACCGGATACAGCGAGGCTGCACCCCCACATCTGCAGCTATAGTCACACCAGTACTCCTCAGCCTTTCTGTGCTCCTACAGAGGAGAAACACCGGATACAGCGAGGCTGCACCCCCACATCTGCAGCTATAGTCACACTAATACTCCTCAGCCTTTCTGTGCTCCTACAGAGGAGAAACACCAGATACAGCGAGGCTGCACCCCCACATCTGCAGCTATAGTCACACTAATACTCCTCAGCCTTTCTGTGCTCCGACAGAGGAGAAACACCTGATACAGCGAGGCTGCACCCCCACATCTGCAGCTATAGTCACACTAATACTCCTCAGCCTTTCTGTGCTCCTACAGAGGAGAAACACCGGATACAGCGAGGCTGCACCCCCACATCTGCAGCTATAGTCACACCAGTACTCCTCAGCCTTTCTGTGCTCCTACAGAGGAGAAACACCGGATACAGCGAGGCTGCACCCCCACATCTGCAGCTATAGTCACACTAATACTCCTCAGCCTTTCTGTGCTCCTACAGAGGAGAAACACCGGATACAGCGAGGCTGCACCCCCTCATTTGCAGCTATAGTCACACTAGTACTCCTCAGCCTTTCTGTGCTCCTACAGAGGAGAAACATCGGATACAGCGAGGCTGCACCCCCACATCTGCAGCTATAGACACACTAATACTCCTCAGCCTTTCTGTGCTCCTGCAGAGGAGAAATACCGGATACAGCGAGGCTGCACCCCCACATCTGCAGCTATAGACACACTAATACTCCTCAGCCTTTCTGTGCTCCTGCAGAGGAGAAATACCGGATACAGCGATGCTGCACCCCCACATCTGCAGCTATAGTCACACTAATACTCCTCAGCCTTTCTGTGCTCCTGCAGAGGAGAAATACCGGATACAGCGAGGCTGCACCCCCACATCTGCAGCTATAGTCACACTAATGCTCCTCAGCTTTTCTGTGCTCCTACAGAGGAGAAATAACGGATACAGCAAGGCTGCACCCCCACATCTGCAGCTATAGACACACTAATACTCCTCAGCCTTTCTGTGATCCTACAGAGGAGAAACACCGGATACAGCGCTACTGCACCCCCACATCTGCAGCTATAGTCACACTAATACTCCTCAGCCTTTCTGTGCTCCTACAGAGGAGAAACACCGGATACAGCGAGGCTGCACCCCCACATCTGCAGCTATAGTCACACTAATACTCCTCAGCCTTTCTGTGCTCCTGCAGAGGAGAAATACCGGATACAGCGAGGCTGCACCCCCACATCTGCAGCTATAGTCACACTAGTACTCCTCAGCCTTTCTGTGCTCCTACAGAGGAGAAACACCGGATACAGTGAGGCTGCACCTCCACATCTGCAGCTATAGTCACACATACTCCTCAGCCTTTCTGTGCTCCTACAGAGGAGAAACACCGGATACAGTGAGGCTGCACCTCCACATCTGCAGCTATAGTCACACATACTCCTCAGCCTTTCTGTGCTCCTACAGAGGAGAAACACCGGATACAGCGAGGCTGCACCCCCACATCTGCAGCTATAGTCACACTAATACTCCTCAGCCTTTCTGTGCTCCTGCAGAGGAGAAATACCGGATACAGCGAGGCTGCACCCCCACATCTGCAGCTATAGACACATTAATACTCCTCAGCCTTTCTGTGCTCCTGCAGAGGAGAAATGCCGGATACAGCGAGGCTGCACCCCCACATCTGCAGCTATAGTCACACTAATACTCCTCAGCCTTTCTGTGCTCCTGCAGAGGAGAAATACCGGATACAGCGAGGCTGCACCCCCACATCCTCAGCTATAGTCACACTAATACTCCTCAGCCTTTCTGTGCTCCTGCAGAGGAGAAACACCGGATACAGCGAGGCTGAACCCCCACATCTGCTGGTATAGACACACTAATACTCCTCAGCCTTTCTGTGCTCCTACAGAGGAGAAACACCGGATACAGCGAGGCTGCACCCCCTCATTTGCAGCTATAGTCACACTAGTACTCCTCAACCTTTCTGTGCTCCTACAGAGGAGAAACATCGGATACAGCGAGGCTGCACCCCCACACCTGCAGCTATAGACACACTAATACTCCTCAGCCTTTCTGTGCTCCTGCAGAGGAGAAATACCGGATACAGCGAGGCTGCACCCCCACATCTGCAGCTATAGTCACACTAATACTCCTCAGCCTTTCTGTGATCCTACAGAGGAGAAACACCGGATACAGCGAGGATGCACCCCCACATCTGCAGCTATAGACACACTAATACTCCTCAGCCTTTCTGTGATCCTACAGAGAAGAAACACCGGATACAGCGAGACTGCACCCCCACATCTGCAGCTATAGTCACACTAATACTCCTCAGCCTTTCTGTGCTCCTACAGAGGAGAAACACCGGATACAGCGAGGCTGCACCCCCACATCTGCAGCTATAGTCACACTAATACTCCTCAGCCTTTCTGTGCTCCTACAGAGGAGAAACACCGGATACAGCGAGGCTGCACCTCCACATCTGCAGCTATAGTCACACTAATACTCCTCAGCCTTTCTGTGCTCCTACAGAGGAGAAACAGCGGATACAGCGAGACTGCACCCCCACATCTGCAGCTATAGTCACACCAGTACTCCTCAGCCTTTCTGTGCTCCTACAGAGGAGAAACACCGGATACAGCGAGGCTGCACCCCACATCTGCAGCTATAGTCACACTAATACTCCTCAGCCTTTCTGTGCTCCTACAGAGGAGAAACACCGGATACAGCGAGGCTGCACCCCCACATCTGCAGCTATAAACACACTAATACTCCTCAGCCTTTCTGTGCTCCTGCAGAGGAGAAATACCGGATACAGCGAGGCTGCACCCCCACATCTGCAGCTATAGTCACACTAATACTCCTCAGCCTTTCTCTGCTCCTGCAGAGGAGAAACACCGGATACAGCGAGGCTGCACCCCCACATCTGCAGCTATAGACACACTAATACTCCTCAGCCTTTCTGTGCTCCTGCAGAGGAGAAACACCGGATACAGCGAGACTGCACCCCCACATCTGCAGCTATAGTCACACTAATACTCCTCAGCCTTTCTGTGCTCCTGCAGAGGAGAAACACCGGATACAGCGAGGCTGCACCCCCACATCTGCAGCTATAGTCACACTAATACTCCTCAGCCTTTCTGTGCTCCTACAGAGGAGAAACACCGGATACAGCGAGGCTGCACCCCCACATCTGCAGCTATAGTCACACTAATACTCCTCAGCCTTTCTGTGATCCTACAGAGGAGAAACACCGGATACAGCGAGGCTGCACCCCCACATCTGCAGCTATAGTCACACTAATACTCCTCAGCCTTTCTGTGATCCTACAGAGGAGAAACACCGGATACAGCGAGACTGCACCCCCACATCTGCAGCTATAGTCACACTAATACTCCTCAGCCTTTCTGTGCTCCTACAGAGGAGAAACACCGGATACAGCGAGGCTGCACCTCCACATCTGCAGCTATAGTCACACTAGTACTCCTCAGCCTTTCTGTGCTCCTACAGAGGAGAAACACCAGATACAGCGAGGCTGCACCCCCACACCTGCAGCTATAGTCACACTAATACTCCTCAGCCTTTCTGTGCTCCTACAGAGGAGAAACACCGGATACAGCGAGACTGCACCCCCACATCTGCAGCTATAGACACACTAGTACTCCTCAGCCTTTCTGTGCTCCTACAGAGGAGAAACACCGGATACAGCGAGGCTGCACCCCCACATCTGCAGCTATAGACACACTAATACTCCTCAGCCTTTCTGTGCTCCTACAGAGGAGAAACACCGGATACAGCAAGGCTGCACCCCCACATCTGCAGCTATAGTCACACTAGTACTCCTCAGCCTTTCTGTGCTCCTACAGAGGAGAAACACCAGATACAGCGAGGCTGCACCCCCACATCTGCAGCTATAGTCACACTAATACTCCTCAGCCTTTCTGTGCTCCTGCAGAGGAGAAATACCGGATACAGCGAGGCTGCACCCCCACATCTGCAGCTATAGACACACTAATACTCCTCAGCCTTTCTGTGCTCCTGCAGAGGAGAAATACCGGATACAGCGAGGCTGCACCCCCACATCTGCAGCTATTGTCACACTAATACTCCTCAGCCTTTCTGTGCTCCTGCAGAGGAGAAACACCGGATACAACGAGGCTGCACCCCCACATCTGCAGCTATAGACACACATACTCCTCAGCCTTTCTGTGATCCTGCAGAGGAGAAAAACCGGATACAGCGAGGCTGCACCCCCACATCTGCAGTATAGACACACTAATACTCCTCAGCCTTTCTGTGCTCCTACAGAGGAGAAAAACCAGATACAGCGAGGCTGCACCCCCACATCTGCAGCTATAGTCACACTAATACTCCTCAGCCTTTCTGTGCTCCTACAGAGGAGAAACACCGGATACAGCGAGGCTGCACCCCCACATCTGCAGCTATAGTCACACTAGTACTCCTCAGCCTTTCTGTGCTCCTACAGAGGAGAAACACCAGATACAGCGAGGCTGCACCCCCACATCTGCAGCTATAGTCACACTAATACTCCTCAGCCTTTCTGTGCTCCTGCAGAGGAGAAATACCGGATACAGCGAGGCTGCACCCCCACATCTGCAGCTATAGACACACTAATACTCCTCAGCCTTTCTGTGCTCCTGCAGAGGAGAAATACCGGATACAGCGAGGCTGCACCCCCACATCTGCAGCTATAGACACACTAATACTCCTCAGCCTTTCTGTGCTCCTGCAGAGGAGAAATACCGGATACAGCGAGGCTGCACCCCCACATCTGCAGCTATTGTCACACTAATACTCCTCAGCCTTTCTGTGCTCCTGCAGAGGAGAAACACCGGATACAACGAGGCTGCACCCCCACATCTGCAGCTATAGACACACTAATACTCCTCAGCCTTTCTGTGCTCCTACAGAGGAGAAAAACCGGATACAGTGAGGCTGCACCCCCACATCTGCAGCTATAGACACACTAATACTCCTCAGCCTTTCTGTGCTCCTACAGAGGAGAAAAACCAGATACAGCGAGGCTGCACCCCCACATCTGCAGTATAGACACACTAGTACTCCTCAGCCTTTCTGTGCTCCTACAGAGGAGAAACTCCGGATACAGCGAGGCTGCACGCCCACATCTGCAGCTATAGTCACACTAATACTCCTCAGCCTTTCTGTGCTCCTACAGAGGAGAAACACCGGATACAGCGAGGCTGCACCCCCACATCTGCAGCTATAGTCACACTAGTACTCCTCAGCCTTTCTGTGCTCCTACAGAGGAGAAACACCGGATACAGCGAGGCTGCACCCCCACACCTGCAGCTATAGTCACACTAATACTCCTCAGCCTTTCTGTGCTCCTACAGAGGAGAAACACCGGATACAGCGAGGCTGCACCCCCACATCTGCAGCTATAGTCACACTAATACTCCTCAGCCTTTCTGTGATCCTACAGAGGAGAAACACCGGATACAGCGAAACTGCACCCCCACATCTGCAGCTATAGTCACACTAATACTCCTCAGCCTTTCTGTGCTCCTACAGAGGAGAAACACCGGATACAGCGAGGCTGCACCCCCACATCTGCAGCTATAGTCACACTAATACTCCTCAGCCTTTCTGTGCTCCTACAGAGGAGAAACACCGAATACAGCGAGGCTGCACCTCCACATCTGCAGCTATAGTCACACTAGTACTCCTCAGCCTTTCTGTGCTCCTACAGAGGAGAAACACCAGATACAGCGAGGCTGCACCCCACATCTGCAGCTATAGTCACACTAGTACTCCTCAGCCTTTCTATGCTCCTACAGAGGAGAAACACCAGATACAGCGAGGCTGCACCCCCACATCTGCACTATAGACACACTAATACTCCCCAGCCTTTCTGTGCTCCTACAGAGGAGAAACACCGGATACAGCGAGGCTGCACCCCCACATCTGCAGCTATAGTCACACTAATACTCCTCAGCCTTTCTGTGCTCCTGCAGAGGAGAAATACCGGATACAGCGAGGCTGCACCCCCACATCTGCAGCTATAGACACACTAATACTCCTCAGCCTTTCTGTGCTCCTGCAGAGGAGAAATGCCGGATACAGCGAGGCTGCACCCCCACATCTGCAGCTATAGTCACACTAATACTCCTCAGCCTTTCTGTGCTCCTGCAGAGGAGAAATACCGGATACAGCGAGGCTGCACCCCCACATCCTCAGCTATAGACACACTAGTACTCCTCAGCCTTTCTGTGCTCCTACAGAGGAGAAACACCGGATACAGCGAGGCTGCACCCCCACATCTGCAGCTATAGACACACTAATACTCCTCAGCCTTTCTGTGCTCCTACAGAGGAGAAACACCGGATACAGCAAGGCTGCACCCCCACATCTGCAGCTATAGTCACACTAGTACTCCTCAGCCTTTCTGTGCTCCTACAGAGGAGAAACACCAGATACAGCGAGGCTGCACCCCCACATCTGCAGCTATAGTCACACTAATACTCCTCAGCCTTTCTGTGCTCCTGCAGAGGAGAAATACCGGATACAGCGAGGCTGCACCCCCACATCTGCAGCTATAGACACACTAATACTCCTCAGCCTTTCTGTGCTCCTACAGAGGAGAAATACCGGATACAGCGAGGCTGCACCCCCACATCTGCAGCTATTGTCACACTAATACTCCTCAGCCTTTCTGTGCTCCTGCAGAGGAGAAACACCGGATACAACGAGGCTGCACCCCCACATCTGCAGCTATAGACACACATACTCCTCAGCCTTTCTGTGATCCTGCAGAGGAGAAAAACCGGATACAGCGAGGCTGCACCCCCACATCTGCAGTATAGACACACTAATACTCCTCAGCCTTTCTGTGCTCCTACAGAGGAGAAAAACCAGATACAGCGAGGCTGCACCCCCACATCTGCAGCTATAGTCACACTAATACTCCTCAGCCTTTCTGTGCTCCTACAGAGGAGAAACACCGGATACAGCGAGGCTGCACCCCCACATCTGCAGCTATAGTCACACTAGTACTCCTCAGCCTTTCTGTGCTCCTACAGAGGAGAAACACCAGATACAGCGAGGCTGCACCCCCACATCTGCAGCTATAGTCACACTAATACTCCTCAGCCTTTCTGTGCTCCTGCAGAGGAGAAATACCGGATACAGCGAGGCTGCACCCCCACATCTGCAGCTATAGACACACTAATACTCCTCAGCCTTTCTGTGCTCCTGCAGAGGAGAAATACCGGATACAGCGAGGCTGCACCCCCACATCTGCAGCTATAGACACACTAATACTCCTCAGCCTTTCTGTGCTCCTGCAGAGGAGAAATACCGGATACAGCGAGGCTGCACCCCCACATCTGCAGCTATTGTCACACTAATACTCCTCAGCCTTTCTGTGCTCCTGCAGAGGAGAAATACCGGATACAGCGAGGCTGCACCCCCACATCTGCAGCTATTGTCACACTAATACTCCTCAGCCTTTCTGTGCTCCTGCAGAGGAGAAACACCGGATACAACGAGGCTGCACCCCCACATCTGCAGCTATAGACACACTAATACTCCTCAGCCTTTCTGTGCTCCTACAGAGGAGAAAAACCGGATACAGTGAGGCTGCACCCCCACATCTGCAGCTATAGACACACTAATACTCCTCAGCCTTTCTGTGCTCCTACAGAGGAGAAAAACCAGATACAGCGAGGCTGCACCCCCACATCTGCAGTATAGACACACTAGTACTCCTCAGCCTTTCTGTGCTCCTACAGAGGAGAAACACCGGATACAGCGAGGCTGCACGCCCACATCTGCAGCTATAGTCACACTAATACTCCTCAGCCTTTCTGTGCTCCTACAGAGGAGAAACACCGGATACAGCGAGGCTGCACCCCCACATCTGCAGCTATAGTCACACTAGTACTCCTCAGCCTTTCTGTGCTCCTACAGAGGAGAAACACCGGATACAGCGAGGCTGCACCCCCACACCTGCAGCTATAGTCACACTAATACTCCTCAGCCTTTCTGTGATCCTACAGAGGAGAAACACCGGATACAGCGAGGCTGCACCCCCACATCTGCAGCTATAGTCACACTAATACTCCTCAGCCTTTCTGTGATCCTACAGAGGAGAAACACCGGATACAGCGAGACTGCACCCCCACATCTGCAGCTATAGTCACACTAATACTCCTCAGCCTTTCTGTGCTCCTACAGAGGAGAAACACCGGATACAGCGAGGCTGCACCCCCACATCTGCAGCTATAGTCACACTAATACTCCTCAGCCTTTCTGTGCTCCTACAGAGGAGAAACACCGGATACAGCGAGGCTGCACCTCCACATCTGCAGCTATAGTCACACTAGTACTCCTCAGCCTTTCTGTGCTCCTACAGAGGAGAAACACCAGATACAGCGAGGCTGCACCCCCACACCTGCAGCTATAGTCACACTAATACTCCTCAGCCTTTCTGTGCTCCTACAGAGGAGAAACACCGGATACAGCGAGACTGCACCCCCACATCTGCAGCTATAGACACACTAGTACTCCTCAGCCTTTCTGTGCTCCTACAGAGGAGAAACACCGGATACAGCGAGGCTGCACCCCCACATCTGCAGCTATAGACACACTAATACTCCTCAGCCTTTCTGTGCTCCTACAGAGGAGAAACACCGGATACAGCGAGGCTGCACCCCCACATCTGCAGCTATAGTCACACTAGTAATCCTCAGCCTTTCTGTACTCCTACAGAGGAGAAACACCAGATACAGCGAGGCTGCACCCCCACATCTGCAGCTATAGTCACACTAATACTCCTCAGCCTTTCTGTGCTCCTGCAGAGGAGAAACACCGGATACAGCGAGGCTGCACCCCCACATCTGCAGCTATAGACACACTAATACTCCTCAGCCTTTCTGTGCTCCTGCAGAGGAGAAATACCGGATACAGCGAGGCTGCACCCCCACATCTGCAGCTATTGTCACACTAATACTCCTCAGCCTTTCTGTGCTCCTACAGAGGAGAAACACCGGATACAACGAGGCTGCACCCCCACATCTGCAGCTATAGACACACATACTCCTCAGCCTTTCTGTGATGCTGCAGAGGAGAAAAACCGGATACAGTGAGGCTGCACCCCCACATCTGCAGCTATAGACACACTAATACTCCTCAGCCTTTCTGTGCTCCTACAGAGGAGAAAAACCAGATACAGCGAGGCTGCACCCCCACATCTGCAGTATAGACACACTAGTACTCCTCAGCCTTTCTGTGCTCCTACAGAGGAGAAACACCGGATACAGCGAGGCTGCACGCCCACATCTGCAGCTATAGTCACACTAATACTCCTCAGCCTTTCTGTGCTCCTACAGAGGAGAAACACCGGATACAGCGAGGCTGCACCCCCACATCTGCAGCTATAGTCACACTAGTACTCCTCAGCCTTTCTGTGCTCCTACAGAGGAGAAACACCAGATACAGCGAGGCTGCACCCCCACATCTGCAGCTATAGTTACACTAATACTCCTCAGCCTTTCTGTGCTCCTGCAGAGGAGAAATACCGGATACAGCGAGGCTGCACCCCCACATCTGCAGCTATAGACACACTAATACTCCTCAGCCTTTCTGTGCTCCTGCAGAGGAGAAATACCGGATACAGCGAGGCTGCACCCCCACATCTGCAGCTATTGTCACACTAATACTCCTCAGCCTTTCTGTGCTCCTGCAGAGGAGAAACACCGGATACAACGAGGCTGCACCCCCACATCTGCAGCTATTGTCACACTAATACTCCTCAGCCTTTCTGTGATCCTGCAGAGGAGAAAAACCGGATACAGTGAGGCTGCACCCCCACATCTGCAGCTATAGACACACTAATACTCCTCAGCCTTTCTGTGCTCCTACAGAGGAGAAAAACCAGATACAGCGAGGCTGCACCCCCACATCTGCAGTATAGACACACTAGTACTCCTCAGCCTTTCTGTGCTCCTACAGAGGAGAAACACCGGATACAGCGAGGCTGCACGCCCACATCTGCAGCTATAGTCACACTAATACTCCTCAGCCTTTCTGTGCTCCTACAGAGGAGAAACACCGGATACAGCGAGGCTGCACCCCCACATCTGCAGCTATAGTCACACTAGTACTCCTCAGCCTTTCTGTGCTCCTACAGAGGAGAAACACCGGATACAGCGAGGCTGCACCCCCACATCTGCAGCTATAAACACACTAATACTCCTCAGCCTTTCTGTGCTCCTACAGAGGAGAAACACTGGATACAGCGAGGCTGCACCCCCACATCTGCAGCTATAGACACACTAATACTCCTCAGCCTTTCTGTGCTCCTACAGAGGAGAAACACCGGATACAGCAAGGCTGCACCCCCACATCTGCAGCTATAGTCACACTAGTACTCCTCAGCCTTTCTGTGCTCCTACAGAGGAGAAACACCAGATACAGCGAGGCTGCACCCCCACATCTGCAGCTATAGTCACACTAATACTCCTCAGCCTTTCTGTGCTCCTGCAGAGGAGAAATACCGGATACAGCGAGGCTGCACCCCCACATCCTCAGCTATAGACACACTAGTACTCCTCAGCCTTTCTGTGCTCCTACAGAGGAGAAACACCGGATACAGCGAGGCTGCACCCCCACATCTGCAGCTATAGACACACTAATACTCCTCAGCCTTTCTGTGCTCCTACAGAGGAGAAACACCGGATACAGCAAGGCTGCACCCCCACATCTGCAGCTATAGTCACACTAGTACTCCTCAGCCTTTCTGTGCTCCTACAGAGGAGAAACACCAGATACAGCGAGGCTGCACCCCCACATCTGCAGCTATAGTCACACTAATACTCCTCAGCCTTTCTGTGCTCCTGCAGAGGAGAAATACCGGATACAGCGAGGCTGCACCCCCACATCTGCAGCTATAGACACACTAATACTCCTCAGCCTTTCTGTGCTCCTGCAGAGGAGAAATACCGGATACAGCGAGGCTGCACCCCCACATCTGCAGCTATTGTCACACTAATACTCCTCAGCCTTTCTGTGCTCCTGCAGAGGAGAAACACCGGATACAACGAGGCTGCACCCCCACATCTGCAGCTATAGACACACATACTCCTCAGCCTTTCTGTGATCCTGCAGAGGAGAAAAACCGGATACAGCGAGGCTGCACCCCCACATCTGCAGTATAGACACACTAATACTCCTCAGCCTTTCTGTGCTCCTACAGAGGAGAAAAACCAGATACAGCGAGGCTGCACCCCCACATCTGCAGCTATAGTCACACTAATACTCCTCAGCCTTTCTGTGCTCCTACAGAGGAGAAACACCGGATACAGCGAGGCTGCACCCCCACATCTGCAGCTATAGTCACACTAGTACTCCTCAGCCTTTCTGTGCTCCTACAGAGGAGAAACACCAGATACAGCGAGGCTGCACCCCCACATCTGCAGCTATAGTCACACTAATACTCCTCAGCCTTTCTGTGCTCCTGCAGAGGAGAAATACCGGATACAGCGAGGCTGCACCCCCACATCTGCAGCTATAGACACACTAATACTCCTCAGCCTTTCTGTGCTCCTGCAGAGGAGAAATACCGGATACAGCGAGGCTGCACCCCCACATCTGCAGCTATAGACACACTAATACTCCTCAGCCTTTCTGTGCTCCTGCAGAGGAGAAATACCGGATACAGCGAGGCTGCACCCCCACATCTGCAGCTATTGTCACACTAATACTCCTCAGCCTTTCTGTGCTCCTGCAGAGGAGAAATACCGGATACAGCGAGGCTGCACCCCCACATCTGCAGCTATTGTCACACTAATACTCCTCAGCCTTTCTGTGCTCCTGCAGAGGAGAAACACCGGATACAACGAGGCTGCACCCCCACATCTGCAGCTATAGACACACTAATACTCCTCAGCCTTTCTGTGCTCCTACAGAGGAGAAAAACCGGATACAGTGAGGCTGCACCCCCACATCTGCAGCTATAGACACACTAATACTCCTCAGCCTTTCTGTGCTCCTACAGAGGAGAAAAACCAGATACAGCGAGGCTGCACCCCCACATCTGCAGTATAGACACACTAGTACTCCTCAGCCTTTCTGTGCTCCTACAGAGGAGAAACACCGGATACAGCGAGGCTGCACGCCCACATCTGCAGCTATAGTCACACTAATACTCCTCAGCCTTTCTGTGCTCCTACAGAGGAGAAACACCGGATACAGCGAGGCTGCACCCCCACATCTGCAGCTATAGTCACACTAGTACTCCTCAGCCTTTCTGTGCTCCTACAGAGGAGAAACACCGGATACAGCGAGGCTGCACCCCCACACCTGCAGCTATAGTCACACTAATACTCCTCAGCCTTTCTGTGATCCTACAGAGGAGAAACACCGGATACAGCGAGGCTGCACCCCCACATCTGCAGCTATAGTCACACTAATACTCCTCAGCCTTTCTGTGATCCTACAGAGGAGAAACACCGGATACAGCGAGACTGCACCCCCACATCTGCAGCTATAGTCACACTAATACTCCTCAGCCTTTCTGTGCTCCTACAGAGGAGAAACACCGGATACAGCGAGGCTGCACCCCCACATCTGCAGCTATAGTCACACTAATACTCCTCAGCCTTTCTGTGCTCCTACAGAGGAGAAACACCGGATACAGCGAGGCTGCACCTCCACATCTGCAGCTATAGTCACACTAGTACTCCTCAGCCTTTCTGTGCTCCTACAGAGGAGAAACACCAGATACAGCGAGGCTGCACCCCCACACCTGCAGCTATAGTCACACTAATACTCCTCAGCCTTTCTGTGCTCCTACAGAGGAGAAACACCGGATACAGCGAGACTGCACCCCCACATCTGCAGCTATAGACACACTAGTACTCCTCAGCCTTTCTGTGCTCCTACAGAGGAGAAACACCGGATACAGCGAGGCTGCACCCCCACATCTGCAGCTATAGACACACTAATACTCCTCAGCCTTTCTGTGCTCCTACAGAGGAGAAACACCGGATACAGCGAGGCTGCACCCCCACATCTGCAGCTATAGTCACACTAGTACTCCTCAGCCTTTCTGTACTCCTACAGAGGAGAAACACCAGATACAGCGAGGCTGCACCCCCACATCTGCAGCTATAGTCACACTAATACTCCTCAGCCTTTCTGTGCTCCTGCAGAGGAGAAATACCGGATACAGCGAGGCTGCACCCCCACATCTGCAGCTATAGACACACTAATACTCCTCAGCCTTTCTGTGCTCCTGCAGAGGAGAAATACCGGATACAGCGAGGCTGCACCCCCACATCTGCAGCTATTGTCACACTAATACTCCTCAGCCTTTCTGTGCTCCTACAGAGGAGAAACACCGGATACAACGAGGCTGCACCCCCACATCTGCAGCTATAGACACACATACTCCTCAGCCTTTCTGTGATGCTGCAGAGGAGAAAAACCGGATACAGTGAGGCTGCACCCCCACATCTGCAGCTATAGACACACTAATACTCCTCAGCCTTTCTGTGCTCCTACAGAGGAGAAAAACCAGATACAGCGAGGCTGCACCCCCACATCTGCAGTATAGACACACTAGTACTCCTCAGCCTTTCTGTGCTCCTACAGAGGAGAAACACCGGATACAGCGAGGCTGCACGCCCACATCTGCAGCTATAGTCACACTAATACTCCTCAGCCTTTCTGTGCTCCTACAGAGGAGAAACACCGGATACAGCGAGGCTGCACCCCCACATCTGCAGCTATAGTCACACTAGTACTCCTCAGCCTTTCTGTGCTCCTACAGAGGAGAAACACCAGATACAGCGAGGCTGCACCCCCACATCTGCAGCTATAGTTACACTAATACTCCTCAGCCTTTCTGTGCTCCTGCAGAGGAGAAATACCGGATACAGCGAGGCTGCACCCCCACATCTGCAGCTATAGACACACTAATACTCCTCAGCCTTTCTGTGCTCCTGCAGAGGAGAAATACCGGATACAGCGAGGCTGCACCCCCACATCTGCAGCTATTGTCACACTAATACTCCTCAGCCTTTCTGTGCTCCTGCAGAGGAGAAACACCGGATACAACGAGGCTGCACCCCCACATCTGCAGCTATTGTCACACTAATACTCCTCAGCCTTTCTGTGATCCTGCAGAGGAGAAAAACCGGATACAGTGAGGCTGCACCCCCACATCTGCAGCTATAGACACACTAATACTCCTCAGCCTTTCTGTGCTCCTACAGAGGAGAAAAACCAGATACAGCGAGGCTGCACCCCCACATCTGCAGCTATAGACACACTAATACTCCTCAGCCTTTCTGTGCTCCTACAGAGGAGAAACACCGGATACAGCAAGGCTGCACCCCCACATCTGCAGCTATAGTCACACTAGTACTCCTCAGCCTTTCTGTGCTCCTACAGAGGAGAAACACCAGATACAGCGAGGCTGCACCCCCACATCTGCAGCTATAGTCACACTAATACTCCTCAGCCTTTCTGTGCTCCTGCAGAGGAGAAATACCGGATACAGCGAGGCTGCACCCCCACATCTGCAGCTATAGACACACTAATACTCCTCAGCCTTTCTGTGCTCCTGCAGAGGAGAAATACCGGATACAGCGAGGCTGCACCCCCACATCTGCAGCTATTGTCACACTAATACTCCTCAGCCTTTCTGTGCTCCTGCAGAGGAGAAACACCGGATACAACGAGGCTGCACCCCCACATCTGCAGCTATAGACACACATACTCCTCAGCCTTTCTGTGATGCTGCAGAGGAGAAAAACCGGATACAGTGAGGCTGCACCCCCACATCTGCAGCTATAGACACACTAATATTCCTCAGCCTTTCTGTGCTCCTACAGAGGAGAAAAACCAGATACAGCGAGGCTGCACCCCCACATCTGCAGTATAGACACACTAGTACTCCTCAGCCTTTCTGTGCTCCTACAGAGGAGAAACACCGGATACAGCGAGGCTGCACGCCCACATCTGCAGCTATAGTCACACTAATACTCCTCAGCCTTTCTGTGCTCCTACAGAGGAGAAACACCGGATACAGCGAGGCTGCACCCCCACATCTGCAGCTATAGTCACACTAGTACTCCTCAGCCTTTCTGTGCTCCTACAGAGGAGAAACACCAGATACAGCGAGGCTGCACCCCCACATCTGCAGCTATAGTTACACTAATACTCCTCAGCCTTTCTGTGCTCCTGCAGAGGAGAAATACCGGATACAGCGAGGCTGCACCCCCACATCTGCAGCTATAGACACACTAATACTCCTCAGCCTTTCTGTGCTCCTGCAGAGGAGAAATACCGGATACAGCGAGGCTGCACCCCCACATCTGCAGCTATTGTCACACTAATACTCCTCAGCCTTTCTGTGCTCCTGCAGAGGAGAAACACCGGATACAGCGAGGCTGCACCCCCACATCTGCAGCTATAGACACACTAATACTCCTCAGCCTTTCTGTGCTCCTACAGAGGAGAAACACCGGATACAGCGAGGCTGCACGCCCACATCTGCAGCTATAGTCACACTAATACTCCTCAGCCTTTCTGTGCTCCTACAGAGGAGAAACACCGGATACAGCGAGGCTGCACCCCCACATCTGCAGCTATAGTCACACTAGTACTCCTCAGCCTTTCTGTGCTCCTACAGAGGAGAAACACCGGATACAGCGAGGCTGCACCCCCACACCTGCAGCTATAGTCACACTAATACTCCTCAGCCTTTCTGTGATCCTACAGAGGAGAAACACCGGATACAGCGAGGCTGCACCCCCACATCTGCAGCTATAGTCACACTAATACTCCTCAGCCTTTCTGTGATCCTACAGAGGAGAAACACCGGATACAGCGAGACTGCACCCCCACATCTGCAGCTATAGTCACACTAATACTCCTCAGCCTTTCTGTGCTCCTACAGAGGAGAAACACCGGATACAGCGAGGCTGCACCCCCACATCTGCAGCTATAGTCACACTAATACTCCTCAGCCTTTCTGTGCTCCTACAGAGGAGAAACACCGGACACAGCGAGGCTGCACCTCCACATCTGCAGCTATAGTCACACTAGTACTCCTCAGCCTTTCTGTGCTCCTACAGAGGAGAAACACCAGATACAGCGAGGCTGCACCCCACATCTGCAGCTATAGTCACACTAGTACTCCTCAGCCTTTCTATGCTCCTACAGAGGAGAAACACCAGATACAGCGAGGCTGCACCCCCACATCTGCACTATAGACACACTAATACTCCTCAGCCTTTCTGTGCTCCTACAGAGGAGAAACACCGGATACAGCGAGGCTGCACCCCCACATCTGCAGCTATAGTCACACTAATACTCCTCAGCCTTTCTGTGCTCCTGCAGAGGAGAAATACCGGATACAGCGAGGCTGCACCCCCACATCTGCAGCTATAGACACACTAATACTCCTCAGCCTTTCTGTGCTCCTGCAGAGGAGAAATGCCGGATACAGCGAGGCTGCACCCCCACATCTGCAGCTATAGTCACACTAATACTCCTCAGCCTTTCTGTGCTCCTGCAGAGGAGAAATACCGGATACAGCGAGGCTGCACCCCCACATCCTCAGCTATAGTCACACTAATACTCCTCAGCCTTTCTGTGCTCCTGCAGAGGAGAAACACCGGATACAGCGAGGCTGAACCCCCACATCTGCTGCTATAGACACACATACTCCTCAGCCTTTCTGTGCTCCTACAGAGGAGAAACACCGGATACAGCGAGGCTGCACCCCCTCATTTGCAGCTATAGTCACACTAGTACTCCTCAGCCTTTCTGTGCTCCTACAGAGGAGAAACATCGGATACAGCGAGGCTGCACCCCCACACCTGCAGCTATAGACACACTAATACTCCTCAGCCTTTCTGTGCTCCTGCAGAGGAGAAATACCGGATACAGCTAGGCTGCACCCCCACATCTGCAGCTATAGTCACACTAATACTCCTCAGCCTTTCTGTGATCCTACAGAGGAGAAACACCGGATACAGCGAGGATGCACCCCCACATCTGCAGCTATAGACACACTAATACTCCTCAGCCTTTCTGTGATCCTACAGAGGAGAAACACCGGATACAGCGAGACTGCACCCCCACATCTGCAGCTATAGTCACACTAATACTCCTCAGCCTTTCTGTGCTCCTACAGAGGAGAAACACCGGATACAGCGAGGCTGCACCCCCACATCTGCAGCTATAGTCACACTAATACTCCTCAGCCTTTCTGTGCTCCTACAGAGGAGAAACACCGGATACAGCGAGGCTGCACCTCCACATCTGCAGCTATAGTCACACTAATACTCCTCAGCCTTTCTGTGCTCCTACAGAGGAGAAACACCGGATACAGCGAGACTGCACCCCCACATCTGCAGCTATAGTCACACCAGTACTCCTCAGCCTTTCTGTGCTCCTACAGAGGAGAAACACCGGATACAGCGAGGCTGCACCCCACATCTGCAGCTATAGTCACACTAGTACTCCTCAGCCTTTCTGTGCTCCTACAGAGGAGAAACACCAGATACAGCGAGGCTGCACCCCCACACCTGCAGCTATAGTCACACTAATACTCCTCAGCCTTTCTGTGCTCCTACAGAGGAGAAACACCGGATACAGCGAGGCTGCACCCCCACATCTGCAGCTATAAACACACTAATACTCCTCAGCCTTTCTGTGCTCCTGCAGAGGAGAAATACCGGATACAGCGAGGCTGCACCCCCACATCTGCAGCTATAGTCACACTAATACTCCTCAGCCTTTCTCTGCTCCTGCAGAGGAGAAATACCGGATACAGCGAGGCTGCACCCCCACATCTGCAGCTATAGACACACTAATACTCCTCAGCCTTTCTGTGCTCCTGCAGAGGAGAAACACCGGATACAGCGAGACTGCACCCCCACATCTGCAGCTATAGTCACACTAATACTCCTCAGCCTTTCTGTGCTCCTGCAGAGGAGAAACACCGGATACAGCGAGGCTGCACCCCCACATCTGCAGCTATAGTCACACTAATACTCCTCAGCCTTTCTGTGCTCCTACAGAGGAGAAACACCGGATACAGCGAGGCTGCACCCCCACATCTGCAGCTATAGTCACACTAATACTCCTCAGCCTTTCTGTGATCCTACAGAGGAGAAACACCGGATACAGCGAGGCTGCACCCCCACATCTGCAGCTATAGTCACACTAATACTCCTCAGCCTTTCTGTGATCCTACAGAGGAGAAACACCGGATACAGCGAGACTGCACCCCCACATCTGCAGCTATAGTCACACTAATACTCCTCAGCCTTTCTGTGCTCCTACAGAGGAGAAACACCGGATACAGCGAGGCTGCACCCCCACATCTGCAGCTATAGTCACACTAGTACTCCTCAGCCTTTCTGTGCTCCTACAGAGGAGAAACACCGGATACAGCGAGGCTGCACCCCCACACCTGCAGCTATAGTCACACTAATACTCCTCAGCCTTTCTGTGATCCTACAGAGGAGAAACACCGGATACAGCGAGGCTGCACCCCCACATCTGCAGCTATAGTCACACTAATACTCCTCAGCCTTTCTGTGATCCTACAGAGGAGAAACACCGGATACAGCGAGACTGCACCCCCACATCTGCAGCTATAGTCACACTAATACTCCTCAGCCTTTCTGTGCTCCTACAGAGGAGAAACACCGGATACAGCGAGGCTGCACCCCCACATCTGCAGCTATAGTCACACTAATACTCCTCAGCCTTTCTGTGCTCCTACAGAGGAGAAACACCGGATACAGCGAGGCTGCACCTCCACATCTGCAGCTATAGTCACACTAGTACTCCTCAGCCTTTCTGTGCTCCTACAGAGGAGAAACACCAGATACAGCGAGGCTGCACCCCACATCTGCAGCTATAGTCACACTAGTACTCCTCAGCCTTTCTATGCTCCTACAGAGGAGAAACACCAGATACAGCGAGGCTGCACCCCCACATCTGCACTATAGACACACTAATACTCCTCAGCCTTTCTGTGCTCCTACAGAGGAGAAACACCGGATACAGCGAGGCTGCACCCCCACATCTGCAGCTATAGTCACACTAATACTCCTCAGCCTTTCTGTGCTCCTGCAGAGGAGAAATACCGGATACAGCGAGGCTGCACCCCCACATCTGCAGCTATAGACACACTAATACTCCTCAGCCTTTCTGTGCTCCTGCAGAGGAGAAATGCCGGATACAGCGAGGCTGCACCCCCACATCTGCAGCTATAGTCACACTAATACTCCTCAGCCTTTCTGTGCTCCTGCAGAGGAGAAATACCGGATACAGCGAGGCTGCACCCCCACATCCTCAGCTATAGTCACACTAATACTCCTCAGCCTTTCTGTGCTCCTGCAGAGGAGAAACACCGGATACAGCGAGGCTGAACCCCCACATCTGCTGCTATAGACACACATACTCCTCAGCCTTTCTGTGCTCCTACAGAGGAGAAACACCGGATACAGCGAGGCTGCACCCCCTCATTTGCAGCTATAGTCACACTAGTACTCCTCAGCCTTTCTGTGCTCCTACAGAGGAGAAACATCGGATACAGCGAGGCTGCACCCCCACACCTGCAGCTATAGACACACTAATACTCCTCAGCCTTTCTGTGCTCCTGCAGAGGAGAAATACCGGATACAGCTAGGCTGCACCCCCACATCTGCAGCTATAGTCACACTAATACTCCTCAGCCTTTCTGTGATCCTACAGAGGAGAAACACCGGATACAGCGAGGATGCACCCCCACATCTGCAGCTATAGACACACTAATACTCCTCAGCCTTTCTGTGATCCTACAGAGGAGAAACACCGGATACAGCGAGACTGCACCCCCACATCTGCAGCTATAGTCACACTAATACTCCTCAGCCTTTCTGTGCTCCTACAGAGGAGAAACACCGGATACAGCGAGGCTGCACCCCCACATCTGCAGCTATAGTCACACTAATACTCCTCAGCCTTTCTGTGCTCCTACAGAGGAGAAACACCGGATACAGCGAGGCTGCACCTCCACATCTGCAGCTATAGTCACACTAATACTCCTCAGCCTTTCTGTGCTCCTACAGAGGAGAAACACCGGATACAGCGAGACTGCACCCCCACATCTGCAGCTATAGTCACACCAGTACTCCTCAGCCTTTCTGTGCTCCTACAGAGGAGAAACACCGGATACAGCGAGGCTGCACCCCACATCTGCAGCTATAGTCACACTAGTACTCCTCAGCCTTTCTGTGCTCCTACAGAGGAGAAACACCAGATACAGCGAGGCTGCACCCCCACACCTGCAGCTATAGTCACACTAATACTCCTCAGCCTTTCTGTGCTCCTACAGAGGAGAAACACCGGATACAGCGAGGCTGCACCCCCACATCTGCAGCTATAAACACACTAATACTCCTCAGCCTTTCTGTGCTCCTGCAGAGGAGAAATACCGGATACAGCGAGGCTGCACCCCCACATCTGCAGCTATAGTCACACTAATACTCCTCAGCCTTTCTCTGCTCCTGCAGAGGAGAAATACCGGATACAGCGAGGCTGCACCCCCACATCTGCAGCTATAGACACACTAATACTCCTCAGCCTTTCTGTGCTCCTGCAGAGGAGAAACACCGGATACAGCGAGACTGCACCCCCACATCTGCAGCTATAGTCACACTAATACTCCTCAGCCTTTCTGTGCTCCTGCAGAGGAGAAACACCGGATACAGCGAGGCTGCACCCCCACATCTGCAGCTATAGTCACACTAATACTCCTCAGCCTTTCTGTGCTCCTACAGAGGAGAAACACCGGATACAGCGAGGCTGCACCCCCACATCTGCAGCTATAGTCACACTAATACTCCTCAGCCTTTCTGTGATCCTACAGAGGAGAAACACCGGATACAGCGAGGCTGCACCCCCACATCTGCAGCTATAGTCACACTAATACTCCTCAGCCTTTCTGTGATCCTACAGAGGAGAAACACCGGATACAGCGAGACTGCACCCCCACATCTGCAGCTATAGTCACACTAATACTCCTCAGCCTTTCTGTGCTCCTACAGAGGAGAAATACCGGATACAGCTAGGCTGCACCCCCACATCTGCAGCTATAGTCACACTAATACTCCTCAGCCTTTCTGTGATCCTACAGAGGAGAAACACCGGATACAGCGAGGATGCACCCCCACATCTGCAGCTATAGACACACTAATACTCCTCAGCCTTTCTGTGATCCTACAGAGGAGAAACACCGGATACAGCGAGACTGCACCCCCACATCTGCAGCTATAGTCACACTAATACTCCTCAGCCTTTCTGTGCTCCTACAGAGGAGAAACACCGGATACAGCGAGGCTGCACCCCCACATCTGCAGCTATAGTCACACTAATACTCCTCAGCCTTTCTGTGCTCCTACAGAGGAGAAACACCGGATACAGCGAGGCTGCACCTCCACATCTGCAGCTATAGTCACACTAATACTCCTCAGCCTTTCTGTGCTCCTACAGAGGAGAAACACCGGATACAGCGAGACTGCACCCCCACATCTGCAGCTATAGTCACACCAGTACTCCTCAGCCTTTCTGTGCTCCTACAGAGGAGAAACACCGGATACAGCGAGGCTGCACCCCACATCTGCAGCTATAGTCACACTAGTACTCCTCAGCCTTTCTGTGCTCCTACAGAGGAGAAACACCAGATACAGCGAGGCTGCACCCCCACACCTGCAGCTATAGTCACACTAATACTCCTCAGCCTTTCTGTGCTCCTACAGAGGAGAAACACCGGATACAGCGAGGCTGCACCCCCACATCTGCAGCTATAAACACACTAATACTCCTCAGCCTTTCTGTGCTCCTGCAGAGGAGAAATACCGGATACAGCGAGGCTGCACCCCCACATCTGCAGCTATAGTCACACTAATACTCCTCAGCCTTTCTCTGCTCCTGCAGAGGAGAAATACCGGATACAGCGAGGCTGCACCCCCACATCTGCAGCTATAGACACACTAATACTCCTCAGCCTTTCTGTGCTCCTGCAGAGGAGAAACACCGGATACAGCGAGACTGCACCCCCACATCTGCAGCTATAGTCACACTAATACTCCTCAGCCTTTCTGTGCTCCTGCAGAGGAGAAACACCGGATACAGCGAGGCTGCACCCCCACATCTGCAGCTATAGTCACACTAATACTCCTCAGCCTTTCTGTGCTCCTACAGAGGAGAAACACCGGATACAGCGAGGCTGCACCCCCACATCTGCAGCTATAGTCACACTAATACTCCTCAGCCTTTCTGTGATCCTACAGAGGAGAAACACCGGATACAGCGAGGCTGCACCCCCACATCTGCAGCTATAGTCACACTAATACTCCTCAGCCTTTCTGTGATCCTACAGAGGAGAAACACCGGATACAGCGAGACTGCACCCCCACATCTGCAGCTATAGTCACACTAATACTCCTCAGCCTTTCTGTGCTCCTACAGAGGAGAAACACCGGATACAGCGAGGCTGCACCCCCACATCTGCAGCTATAGTCACACTAGTACTCCTCAGCCTTTCTGTGCTCCTACAGAGGAGAAACACCGGATACAGCGAGGCTGCACCCCCACACCTGCAGCTATAGTCACACTAATACTCCTCAGCCTTTCTGTGATCCTACAGAGGAGAAACACCGGATACAGCGAGGCTGCACCCCCACATCTGCAGCTATAGTCACACTAATACTCCTCAGCCTTTCTGTGATCCTACAGAGGAGAAACACCGGATACAGCGAGACTGCACCCCCACATCTGCAGCTATAGTCACACTAATACTCCTCAGCCTTTCTGTGCTCCTACAGAGGAGAAACACCGGATACAGCGAGGCTGCACCCCCACATCTGCAGCTATAGTCACACTAATACTCCTCAGCCTTTCTGTGCTCCTACAGAGGAGAAACACCGGATACAGCGAGGCTGCACCTCCACATCTGCAGCTATAGTCACACTAGTACTCCTCAGCCTTTCTGTGCTCCTACAGAGGAGAAACACCAGATACAGCGAGGCTGCACCCCACATCTGCAGCTATAGTCACACTAGTACTCCTCAGCCTTTCTATGCTCCTACAGAGGAGAAACACCAGATACAGCGAGGCTGCACCCCCACATCTGCACTATAGACACACTAATACTCCTCAGCCTTTCTGTGCTCCTACAGAGGAGAAACACCGGATACAGCGAGGCTGCACCCCCACATCTGCAGCTATAGTCACACTAATACTCCTCAGCCTTTCTGTGCTCCTGCAGAGGAGAAATACCGGATACAGCGAGGCTGCACCCCCACATCTGCAGCTATAGACACACTAATACTCCTCAGCCTTTCTGTGCTCCTGCAGAGGAGAAATGCCGGATACAGCGAGGCTGCACCCCCACATCTGCAGCTATAGTCACACTAATACTCCTCAGCCTTTCTGTGCTCCTGCAGAGGAGAAATACCGGATACAGCGAGGCTGCACCCCCACATCCTCAGCTATAGTCACACTAATACTCCTCAGCCTTTCTGTGCTCCTGCAGAGGAGAAACACCGGATACAGCGAGGCTGAACCCCCACATCTGCTGCTATAGACACACATACTCCTCAGCCTTTCTGTGCTCCTACAGAGGAGAAACACCGGATACAGCGAGGCTGCACCCCCTCATTTGCAGCTATAGTCACACTAGTACTCCTCAGCCTTTCTGTGCTCCTACAGAGGAGAAACATCGGATACAGCGAGGCTGCACCCCCACACCTGCAGCTATAGACACACTAATACTCCTCAGCCTTTCTGTGCTCCTGCAGAGGAGAAATACCGGATACAGCTAGGCTGCACCCCCACATCTGCAGCTATAGTCACACTAATACTCCTCAGCCTTTCTGTGATCCTACAGAGGAGAAACACCGGATACAGCGAGGATGCACCCCCACATCTGCAGCTATAGACACACTAATACTCCTCAGCCTTTCTGTGATCCTACAGAGGAGAAACACCGGATACAGCGAGACTGCACCCCCACATCTGCAGCTATAGTCACACTAATACTCCTCAGCCTTTCTGTGCTCCTACAGAGGAGAAACACCGGATACAGCGAGGCTGCACCCCCACATCTGCAGCTATAGTCACACTAATACTCCTCAGCCTTTCTGTGCTCCTACAGAGGAGAAACACCGGATACAGCGAGGCTGCACCTCCACATCTGCAGCTATAGTCACACTAATACTCCTCAGCCTTTCTGTGCTCCTACAGAGGAGAAACACCGGATACAGCGAGACTGCACCCCCACATCTGCAGCTATAGTCACACCAGTACTCCTCAGCCTTTCTGTGCTCCTACAGAGGAGAAACACCGGATACAGCGAGGCTGCACCCCACATCTGCAGCTATAGTCACACTAGTACTCCTCAGCCTTTCTGTGCTCCTACAGAGGAGAAACACCAGATACAGCGAGGCTGCACCCCCACACCTGCAGCTATAGTCACACTAATACTCCTCAGCCTTTCTGTGCTCCTACAGAGGAGAAACACCGGATACAGCGAGGCTGCACCCCCACATCTGCAGCTATAAACACACTAATACTCCTCAGCCTTTCTGTGCTCCTGCAGAGGAGAAATACCGGATACAGCGAGGCTGCACCCCCACATCTGCAGCTATAGTCACACTAATACTCCTCAGCCTTTCTCTGCTCCTGCAGAGGAGAAATACCGGATACAGCGAGGCTGCACCCCCACATCTGCAGCTATAGACACACTAATACTCCTCAGCCTTTCTGTGCTCCTGCAGAGGAGAAACACCGGATACAGCGAGACTGCACCCCCACATCTGCAGCTATAGTCACACTAATACTCCTCAGCCTTTCTGTGCTCCTGCAGAGGAGAAACACCGGATACAGCGAGGCTGCACCCCCACATCTGCAGCTATAGTCACACTAATACTCCTCAGCCTTTCTGTGCTTCTACAGAGGAGAAACACCGGATACAGCGAGGCTGCACCCCCACATCTGCAGCTATAGTCACACTAATACTCCTCAGCCTTTCTGTGATCCTACAGAGGAGAAACACCGGATACAGCGAGGCTGCACCCCCACATCTGCAGCTATAGTCACACTAATACTCCTCAGCCTTTCTGTGATCCTACAGAGGAGAAACACCGGATACAGCGAGACTGCACCCCCACATCTGCAGCTATAGTCACACTAATACTCCTCAGCCTTTCTGTGCTCCTACAGAGGAGAAACACCGGATACAGCGAGGCTGCACCTCCACATCTGCAGCTATAGTCACACTAGTACTCCTCAGCCTTTCTGTGCTCCTACAGAGGAGAAACACCAGATACAGCGAGGCTGCACCCCCACACCTGCAGCTATAGTCACACTAATACTCCTCAGCCTTTCTGTGCTCCTACAGAGGAGAAACACCGGATACAGCGAGACTGCACCCCCACATCTGCAGCTATAGACACACTAGTACTCCTCAGCCTTTCTGTGCTCCTACAGAGGAGAAACACCGGATACAGCGAGGCTGCACCCCCACATCTGCAGCTATAGACACACTAATACTCCTCAGCCTTTCTGTGCTCCTACAGAGGAGAAACACCGGATACAGCAAGGCTGCACCCCCACATCTGCAGCTATAGTCACACTAGTACTCCTCAGCCTTTCTGTGCTCCTACAGAGGAGAAACACCAGATACAGCGAGGCTGCACCCCCACATCTGCAGCTATAGTCACACTAATACTCCTCAGCCTTTCTGTGCTCCTGCAGAGGAGAAATACCGGATACAGCGAGGCTGCACCCCCACATCTGCAGCTATAGACACACTAATACTCCTCAGCCTTTCTGTGCTCCTGCAGAGGAGAAATACCGGATACAGCGAGGCTGCACCCCCACATCTGCAGCTATTGTCACACTAATACTCCTCAGCCTTTCTGTGCTCCTGCAGAGGAGAAACACCGGATACAACGAGGCTGCACCCCCACATCTGCAGCTATAGACACACTAATACTCCTCAGCCTTTCTGTGCTCCTACAGAGGAGAAAAACCGGATACAGTGAGGCTGCACCCCCACATCTGCAGCTATAGACACACTAATACTCCTCAGCCTTTCTGTGCTCCTACAGAGGAGAAAAACCAGATACAGCGAGGCTGCACCCCCACATCTGCAGTATAGACACACTAGTACTCCTCAGCCTTTCTGTGCTCCTACAGAGGAGAAACACCGGATACAGCGAGGCTGCACGCCCACATCTGCAGCTATAGTCACACTAATACTCCTCAGCCTTTCTGTGCTCCTACAGAGGAGAAACACCGGATACAGCGAGGCTGCACCCCCACATCTGCAGCTATAGTCACACTAGTACTCCTCAGCCTTTCTGTGCTCCTACAGAGGAGAAACACCGGATACAGCGAGGCTGCACCCCCACACCTGCAGCTATAGTCACACTAATACTCCTCAGCCTTTCTGTGATCCTACAGAGGAGAAACACCGGATACAGCGAGGCTGCACCCCCACATCTGCAGCTATAGTCACACTAATACTCCTCAGCCTTTCTGTGATCCTACAGAGGAGAAACACCGGATACAGCGAGACTGCACCCCCACATCTGCAGCTATAGTCACACTAATACTCCTCAGCCTTTCTGTGCTCCTACAGAGGAGAAACACCGGATACAGCGAGGCTGCACCCCCACATCTGCAGCTATAGTCACACTAATACTCCTCAGCCTTTCTGTGCTCCTACAGAGGAGAAACACCGGATACAGCGAGGCTGCACCTCCACATCTGCAGCTATAGTCACACTAGTACTCCTCAGCCTTTCTGTGCTCCTACAGAGGAGAAACACCAGATACAGCGAGGCTGCACCCCCACACCTGCAGCTATAGTCACACTAATACTCCTCAGCCTTTCTGTGCTCCTACAGAGGAGAAACACCGGATACAGCGAGACTGCACCCCCACATCTGCAGCTATAGACACACTAGTACTCCTCAGCCTTTCTGTGCTCCTACAGAGGAGAAACACCGGATACAGCGAGGCTGCACCCCCACATCTGCAGCTATAGACACACTAATACTCCTCAGCCTTTCTGTGCTCCTACAGAGGAGAAACACCGGATACAGCAAGGCTGCACCCCCACATCTGCAGCTATAGTCACACTAGTACTCCTCAGCCTTTCTGTGCTCCTACAGAGGAGAAACACCAGATACAGCGAGGCTGCACCCCCACATCTGCAGCTATAGTCACACTAATACTCCTCAGCCTTTCTGTGCTCCTGCAGAGGAGAAATACCGGATACAGCGAGGCTGCACCCCCACATCTGCAGCTATAGACACACTAATACTCCTCAGCCTTTCTGTGCTCCTGCAGAGGAGAAATAACGGATACAGCGAGGCTGCACCCCCACATCTGCAGCTATTGTCACACTAATACTCCTCAGCCTTTCTGTGCTCCTGCAGAGGAGAAACACCGGATACAACGAGGCTGCACCCCCACATCTGCAGCTATAGACACACATACTCCTCAGCCTTTCTGTGATGCTGCAGAGGAGAAAAACCGGATACAGTGAGGCTGCACCCCCACATCTGCAGCTATAGACACACTAATACTCCTCAGCCTTTCTGTGCTCCTACAGAGGAGAAAAACCAGATACAGCGAGGCTGCACCCCCACATCTGCAGTATAGACACACTAGTACTCCTCAGCCTTTCTGTGCTCCTACAGAGGAGAAACACCGGATACAGCGAGGCTGCACGCCCACATCTGCAGCTATAGTCACACTAATACTCCTCAGCCTTTCTGTGCTCCTACAGAGGAGAAACACCGGATACAGCGAGGCTGCACCCCCACATCTGCAGCTATAGTCACACTAGTACTCCTCAGCCTTTCTGTGCTCCTACAGAGGAGAAACACCGGATACAGCGAGGCTGCACCCCCACATCTGCAGCTATAGACACACTAATACTCCTCAGCCTTTCTGTGCTCCTACAGAGGAGAAACACCGGATACAGCGAGGCTGCACCCCCACATCTGCAGCTATAAACACACTAATACTCCTCAGCCTTTCTGTGCTCCTACAGAGGAGAAACACTGGATACAGCGAGGCTGCACCCCCACATCTGCAGCTATAGACACACTAATACTCCTCAGCCTTTCTGTGCTCCTACAGAGGAGAAACACCGGATACAGCGAGGCTGCAACCCGACATCTGCAGCTATAGTCACACTAATACTCCTCAGCCTTTCTGTGCTCCTACAGAGGAGAAACACTGGATACAGCGAGGCTGCGCCCAAACTGAATACAGGGATCTGGGTTAATACAACTTGCAGAAGTGTTTCCAAAATCGCTGCTCCGACCTCTAACTGTAATGACTGGGGTCACCTGTATAATGGGGTGGATCTGTGGCGTGATGAAAGGTTCTCACCAGGATTCCCGTCCATAGTACAAACATCCTGCCAAACCTGTTACACATGGCACAGAACCCCCCAGGTATGGCAGTACCCCGTGCAGCAGCCCCCACATACCCAGTGGCTCTCTCCTGTGTTGTATAGTGACAAATACTCTGATCTCCCGGATGTCGGTCTCCAGCCGCATTTTGGCTATGGCACAATAAACCCCACTATTATTGCTATTTAGGATCATATAATAATGATAACTCCATTTTATCTCTGTAATTAGCTCACAGTCACTGCTTAATAGATCTTATGTAAGGAGAACCCCGTCAGTGGCATCCTATGGTGATGAGACGCAGGCACAGAAGTGGACTATTGTGTAATTTAATGACCAGAAAATGACTACTTGGGCAACTTAAATTGGGTCCTGACACCAGAGAGATGTATTTTATTCCTCACAGTAACTTGGGATATAATTGGGAAGTTACATTTCTCGTAGGCGGCAGATGAAGGACCCCCATATAATGTATCTATAGCGCTTCAGAGTCGCCAGTCCGGGACCTTACAGACCATATATATTATTATGTGTGCTGATTGGAGATAATGTCCAGTTTTTGCGTTTGCAATAACATCATACAATGGGAAATGTAACATGTATGTGACGTGTGCAGATTAGCTACAGCTCGGGTGCATAGAATGTGCTGCTTATAAAGGAGGAAAAAAAATATTCACACACAAAGAATTTATGTTTTATTAATTCAGATTCAGTTTACATGAGCGATAATTGAAAAAAAAAAAAAAAAATCTGCTAATTTCGTCATCTGTTGTATTAATCATCCTATAGTCAGTAAATGTGAGTAACCCCATTACTGACGGACATTGCACAAAGCAGCAAAAAGGTTCATAACCATTTATTTTGGTGTTATCCTTTAGGGTGCACCCATCACCTCCATGGAGGCAGCCATTCTGTAGGCTAAACCAATTCACTAGGGACACCGTGCCTCAAGCTTTCAGTCTATTCAAAGGCGATGGGTACACATTAGAGATGTGCGGGAAGGGTTCGGATTTTCCCGCCAAATTCAAATCTCAGATCTGAGGCAAAACATCATCTTTCATGGACAAAAGATGATGTTTTGGCCATGAAAGATGATGTTTTGGCCATGAAAGATGATGCTTTGCCTCAGATCTGAATTTGGCGGGAAAATCTGAACGGAACCCGCACATCTCTAGTACACATGAATGTATGGGGTTAGGGCCCTGGAAGTACCTTATGACTATATCAGGCTTGGGGCAGCGCTGAGCAGGGAGACCCCACACTGACACAGCCGCAGCCTTGGTGAGCTCCAACTGTATTCCGCAAAGTCCCAATGGAAGTGCTGGAAAGAGGCGACTGCAGGCATGGCCAGAGGACGCCGAAGAGAGGTACGGATGCCGGTGTAGCCAAGGAGATAGGCGGCTGCCGGCACAGTCACAGGCGGCCAAAGATGGGTCTGAGCCGTCACTACAAACACATATACGTTGCAATGTGGACATGCAGGCTGGCACACACAGTGCCACAGTCACACCCGTACACACAGGACTGGCACAGTAAGAATGCACATTGTCACAACAAGCTGGCACGTTGTAGTGTAGCTTCCATAACAGGCGGCCCTAGGTTTGGATACATTACAGGGTCTCTCTATCCGCCCCTCTGGAATGTAGGTGATTGGAGAAGTTATAGAATGTCCTTTTCCCCCTCTGAAATCCCTGAAATGATCCAAAGAGTGGAGAGTAGGGATTTGTTCGATGTTCTCACGTGTGAGGTCCACCCTGGTGGGCTAGAGAGGGAACAAAAATTACACAATTAATAAAATATTTTCATATAATTTCAGACCACTGACACTGGGCACCGCAGGGTCCGGCGTCTGCATAAGTGATGACGGAGACCCTACACTGAGTGATACCTTTATAGCAGAATGTAACACTAGGGCAGGACTTGTACAGATCTTTGGGTCTAAAGCAGGGATGGGCAATGTCAGGCCCGGGGGCCGTATAAGGCCCTGGGAATCAATTGGTCTGGCTCTATGAGCTTTTTTTCTGCTAGCCTCACCTGGCCAGCAGGGTGCCTAGAATGGCATCATGCAGCCATAATCTATGCAACAGTGCCGCCTGGAGCGTCCTTAGGATGCTTCAGATGGTCACACCGCTGCCCTTACAGCTCCCTGGAGCATCCTCAGGATGCTCCAGGCATTCCTGTAATCACCAGCGAGTGTGGCCCACCCCTTGTGACATCATACGGAGGGGGCGTGACCTGCACCAGACCCACGAATATTGTTATATATATCAAAATGGCCCTCGCCAGAAAAAAAAGGTTCCCCACCTCTGGTCTAAAGAGATGAATTGTAGATCTGAACACTCGTGTAATAGTGCTATGGACCAGACAATATACCCAGAGCATTAATAAAAAGTCAGAATAGAGAAGAGAAATTGTGGCACAGAAACGATACAATATGCGTTGCTGGCTGGACCAGAAATGATCTCTCTACTTTACCCATTTTATTTTGTTGGTAAAGACCTGGGACAGTGCAAAAGGAGAGACGCGTGTACGGATGATACGATTGCCTCCTTAAGTACAAGGACAGCCAGGAGGATGTAGATAGCAGCGCCGATAATGACAGGGGCACAAAGGTCCCCTGTCATTTAACACGTAACGTGCGCCGATACCACGTCTTCCCCATAATGACAGATAATACATCTACCCTAATGTGTGAGGATTGTGCATGCAATCAGCGCCAATCACTGCCCCCCTACCAATAATCTGGAGTGACTGTGGTGCTCATATGAGCTGTGAGATTAATCAGTAGCGCCATGAGGACACGAGCTGTGCGGGCAGTAGCGATATCCTACTGGAAATTGGCGCAGAAAATGTTGTCCTCCGCTGAACGTCCGATGAGAGAGTACAGGATCCCCAGGTGACAGAACCAATGTCAGGGTAACACACTGGGGCTGACTGCGGTTATTATCCCGTCATGCATGGCAGATTATACACTATAGAGTGATATGTGTGTAATAACCAAATTAAAGTGTTTTTAATTAAGTAAAACCGTTAAACACATCATCTGCGCCATCTCCTTCCCGACAGCTGACATGTACAAAACGCTGCTTAAGGAGGAGCCACCTATTACCCAGGCAGATAAAGTAATGTATATAGCAAAAGTTGTAGGAAGGCAAATACATACCAATAAAGCAAATAAATAGTCTGGAGGTGGATAACCCCCTTTCACACCGCAACGTTTTAGAATAATGTATTTTACTTATTTGATTAATACCTTCAGAGAGTTCCTCACCCATCATCACTCGTCGATTCCAATAGAGCAGGAGTCAGGACCCAGCGCTGCAGTGAGGAGAGAGGAGGAGCAATCAGATACAGAGGCTCATACATGACCAATCAGGTAATACCTTACATTAGACCGGCTACAGTCAGGTCCATAAATATTGGGACATTGACAGAATTTTCATATTTTGGCCTCTATTCACCACCACAATGGCTTTGAAATGAAACAAACAAGATGTGCTTTAACTGCAGACTTTCAGATTTAATTTGAGGGTAATTACATCCAAATCAGGTGAACGGTGTAGGAATTACAACGGTTTCTATATGTGCCTCCCACTTTTTAAGGGGCCAAAAGTAATGGGACAAACTAAACAATCCTAAATCTAACTTTCACTTTTTAATACTTTGTTGCAAATCCTTAGCAGGCAATTACAGCCTGAAGTCTGGAATGCATAGACATCACCAGACGCTGGGTTTCATCCCTGGTGATGCTCTGCCAGGCCTCTACTGCAAATGTCTTCAGTTCCTGCTTGTTCTTGGGGCATTTTCCCTTCAGTTTTGTCTTCATCAAGTGAAATGCATGCTCAATCGGATTCAGGTCAGGGGATTGACTTGGCCATTGCATAACATTCCACTTTTTAAGCTTAAAAAACTCTTTGCTTGCTTTTGCAGTATGCTTTGGGTCACTGTCCATCTGCACTGTGAAGCGCCGTCCAATGAGTTCTGAAGCATTTGACTGAATATGAGCATATAATATTGCCCGAAACACTTCAGAATTCATTCTGCTGCTTTTGTCAGCAGTCACAGAACCAGTTCCATTGGCAGCCATACATGCCCACGCCATGACACTACCACCACCATGCTTCACTGATGAGGTGGCATGTTTTGGATCATGAGCAGTTCCTTTCCTTCTCCATACTCTTCTCTTCCCATCAGTCTGGTACAAGTTGATCTTTGTCTCATCTGTCCATAGGATGTTGTTCCAGAACTGTAATGGCTTTTTTAGATGTTGTTTGGCAAACTGTAATCTGGTCTTCCTGTTTTTGTGGCTCACCAATGGTTTACATCTTGTGGTGAACCCTCTATATTCACTCTTGTGAAGTCTTCTCTTGATTGTTGACTTTGACACATATACATCTACCTCCTGGAGAGTGTTCTTGATTTGGCCAACTGTTGTGAAAGGGTTTTTCTTCACCAGGGAAATAATTCTTCTGTCATCCACCACAGTTGTTTTCCGTGGTCTTCCGGGTCTTTTGGTGTTGCTGAGCTCTCCGGTACGTTCTTTCTTTTTAAGAATGTTCCAAACAGTTGATTTGGCCACACCTAATGTTTTTGCCATCTCTCTGATGGGTTTGTTTTGATTTTTCAGCCTAATGATGGCTTGCTTCACTGATAGTGACAGCTCTTTGGATCTCATATTGAGAGTCGACAGCAACTGATTCCAAATGCAAATGTCACACCTAGAATCAACCCCAGACCTTTTACCTGCTTAATTGATAATGAAATAACGAGGGAATAGCCCACACCTGTCCATGAAATAGCTTTTGAGTTGATAGTCCCATTACTTTTGGCCCCTTAAAAAGTGGGAGGCACATATAGAAACCATTGTAATTCCTACACCGTTCACCCGATTTGGATGTAATTACCCTCAAATTAAATCTGAAAGTCTGCAGTTAAATCACATCTTGTTAGTTTCATTTCAAAGCCATTGTGGTGGTGAATAGAGGCCAAAATATGAAAATTCTGTCAATGTCCCAATATTTATGCACCTGACTGTATATCTGATTGGTTGCTAGTACAGGTTAGTACATGGCTCTGCTCTATGCACCAGCTCACAAAGAAAATGAACTAAATAAATTCTACAAAGCTAATGCAATAACTTTCTGTGGAATTAATTTATGAAGCAGAACTCCATCTCTCTGCACCAGCACGCCTGTATACATCGCCCCAGCACATATCCAGACACCCGGCCCACTCTCTGCCCTCAGATGCAGCCGCTGCATAGTGACAGTGCCCAGTGATGTGCAGGAAAGTGACAGTCACAGAGCACATCAATGTCCAACCTCCTAATCCTTTACCACTACCCCGGATTATTGTCATAATATGCTGCCCAGCGTAGCCTCAGTTATGGCATCAGGTAATGATGGGACTGAGGACAGCCTGTATTACATGTGTGGATCAGAAGCTCTTAATCGCATCGGGCGGAGAGGACCTGGAATCGCGCTTCTCTGATGAAGGGCGAAAAAAAAACCCCCGGTGCTAGCAGTCACACGGGATCTGGCGGGTCACTCACGCCAGGCGCCTCGCACCACATGGCGTATTATAGCTAGATGTATGAGGACACATCTGTATTCTGGAGCATGGGGAGGAATGATGACAAAAAAACTGTGCACTGACCAAGGTGGACTCCTCTTGAATGTGACCAGACTGTCCTCAGATACAAAGTGCGCTGTGTTTGAGCTCATTATAAAGTATATGACCAGCCCCCCAACGAGAATTCTTTCCTGCACCCATTTATCAATCTACAGTAAGCTGATGCCGCACAGGGCAAGCGCAGCTTTATGGTTCGCCGTAAAACGAAACGTACTACGCAAACTTTTGCTGCTCCACAAATCCATGTGCAGAGTGGGTTAAATGCTGGATTTACCCTGTGGATTCCAGATTATTCCAGATTATACATAACAGAGAATATTTCAGAAAAAATGAAACAGCAGATAATGAGTTGTCCAAACAATTACAGGTTGTTTTTTTTTGTAGTACAGGTTACTGAATGAAAAAGAAAGTTCCATAACTGTTCCCTATTGTGCTGTCAGTCTGCACCTCCACGATCAAGGTCACCTGACAAACGTCAAAGTGTCACTATACCCAGCATGCAGCTAGTACTCAGGATACACAGATTTAGGTTTGTACAACTTGAGAAGAGTTTTATCTACTGTTACAAAACACAATTAATGCACATAATAAAGCTGGGCAGAGCTGCATGTCTAGGTGCCAGTCTGCAGAGATACACAGCACCCAGGGGCAAAGCGGTGTCACCTGTCACATCCTGGATCTCCTCCTCCTTCAGATCCTCAGGCTCCGGGCTATCAAGCTCCTCATCAATTTGAGACTGTGACCGAGACCCTGAGAGAGACAGAGACACTTTATTGCTTACGTATCATTATTACTGTGTGCCAGTGCCGCAGTAACGGAGAGAGGGTGAGGAAAAGGCACAATTGGCGGCAATACACGAGAAGATGGCGCTTTCTTACCTCGATGTGCCGAGATGATCTCCGGCGTGTCAGCAGATGAGAGGGTCTGCGAGACGGCACAGCATTAGATTAGACAGGCGTATAGAGAGTGACAGATCGGTGCTAGGGAACAGAATAAATACCCACCTCTGTGTGCGAGGGGTCCCTGCTGAGGGTGCCAAGTAGCGTCGGCCTCTCGCTGTCACATACTCCAGACACCTCCTCGTCCTCTTCATGGATGGGAGATGAGGGAGAGCGGAGGCCGCTGTACAACACAGAGACAGGAAGAGACGGGTCAGCATTCACCTGAGACGCAGGGCGACAACACGTAACAGAAGTGGGCACCGTCTCTCACCTGTCTGGAGTCTTTATGTGCTTGCCTTTGTGGTGGGAGTTGTCTGGAGCCCCCCGAGCAGGTAGTCCTTCACTGTAGGGGATCTCCTCATATAGGGGGGCACTGGCAGGAGGGGACCAGAGACCATTCAGAGCCTCTAGCAGAGAGATGGGTTCAAATCCTGGGGGGATGTTATCTGCACCCTGTAAGGAGAGAACACAAGTAATAATGAAGACAGTGCCACATTAGCAGACAAGCTGCGGTACAAGAGGTGGAAACTGCGGTGAAAGCAGTAGCGAGCTGCGGTGTACAGGGGGGGAGATAAGGCCACTGGTGCAAGTGTAGTTACTAACCGAATTATCATCATGGTCCAGACTCTGGGCCAGCACAGGACTGAAGGAGATGGGCGGGAGAGGACCGGGCTTCCTCCGCACTGCACGGATTTGTAGGAGGGCGCGGAAGGCTGCACAGAGAACAGCGCATTAACAAAAATAGATAAAATTATAAAATCATTGTAAGCTTTCGGGGAACTGCCCACTATTTTGTCCAATACGTGCATGGTAAAACGCGTAGGGTCACCAATAACAATAGATGTTCCTTGATCCCCCACACAATCAGCACACCCATTCAGGTTCAGGCCAAATGCAAAATACAGGTGCAAGAGACAGAGAACTGGAGGAGTGACTGTGCTGTACATTATCCTGGACATCCTGAATACTTACACTGTACATCAAGATCATTACATAATACAGTAACTTTATAAGACGCATCAAGAAAATACTTGAAAACAAGGTGTACAGATATGCCCAGCTACATCCTTGCCTGTAGCGCAGCCAATCGCGTCATGCATGGCACGAGACGGACTCCCGTGATCGGAGACGCACTCCCGCGATTGGGGACGCGTCAGGGTATCGTGGCGCATTTTTGTGGCACGATCAGCCACAATGAACCTGGGCGCATCTGTATATCTCTGTGTATTGCTATAGTCATGTAGCCAGGGGGGCAGAGACTGGGTGCTTGTGTATGGGATGGAGGGGGGCACGGAGGCTGAGATGGCTTATAGCGCACGGTGCCTGTACTCACGCAGTCTGCAGATGGGGCAGTTGTTGGCCTGGTAGCGCAGGGTGTCAGCGCAGGAGTTACACAGACAGAGGTGCCGGCAGGGCAGGATCAGTGTGTCCCGCAGGTCAGACAGACACACCACACACTCATTGCTGTTGTCGCTGTTCTCGTCTTCGGAGGGCTGGAGATCATTAAAATATAAAAATCACACATTAAAAGGAAAATGTTCATGGTCCAGCAACAATGTATTTCAAAAAGTATATGTTTCCTAATGGGTACAAGAAATAGGGATATGCCTGGAGAGCGGGCAAACAGAAGACAGGGAACTGAAGCCGCAACCCTCATTCCTAAGCTGCAACACTCAGGGATGCAACAAAATGACAAATGCATTTATATTTATTTATTTTGCACGCAGGGAACATACCGGCTGCTTTTGCAGGTAGCAAACTATTACCGGGCAGCTTTGTGTTTACACTGACATTTATAGGGCCCATACACCTAAACGACCAGCATAAGATCAGATGAATGATACGTTTTCCCTGCGATTCTCCCGGAGCTCCCTGGCAGTCCCTGCAACAGGTTTGTTGTTTTTCTAGCACAGGATCAGTCGTAAGATCGATCCTTTGTCTCACGTGCTCATCAGGGAAACAGTCATTGAAATGACTTGAAATGCCACACGATGAATCGTATGAACAAAATAAACGGCACGATCATCATACGGATACGACGGGCAAGATGTGCAGCACATATGATCAGAAGAGACAACTGTACGAACAGCAGGCGCGCGCATCGGATCGTAAGTTACTAAAAAAAAAAGACACGAGATGCTTGAAAATCGTGTAATCGTCCAGAAATCGCGTAGGTTTATGGGGGCTATTAGGATCGAGCTAAGACCACGCCCTTCCCAGCTACAAATCTCTCTGCACATATTAAACCTTCCCCACCTGCAGTGTCAAAATAGTTTTACTAAAGGTGCAAACGCTCCTTGTTTTTGCTTTGCTCCTAACTCTCAATCAGGTCCACTGCGCCCAAACCCATTGGATTTTGATCACCAAAACAATGAAATCTGTAAAACTCTGTGGGAACAAAGGATCAGGTGGCTGCTGACAGCTGCTCAGGCAAAGTCCTCAGACTTGATGACCAGGAGGCACTAACTGGTAGAACGCGCTCTCACATTCTTAGGAACAGGTTTCCCTTCTTCAGTGTAAGCCTATCGAATTATCGAAGTAATCCATCTAGCAGTAGTCTCTGCACGAACGCAGGTCAGTCTCTTTTGTGAGCGTCAGAGAGGACTAAAAGAACGTCCATTTTGCCAAGGAGGGGACACTTCCTCAGTTCAAGCAGTTTCGAGAATCTCTCAATCTCCCCACCTCTATTTTCTACCAATATCTACAAATCAGCCACTTTTTCCAATGCGCCCTCAGCCAGGATCTCAGCCAAGTCATTGACCTCCTCTGAGCATCATCGCCTGAACAGTTACGCATCCATGAGACTGATATCTTCCTTATATCACTCTATGCTGACTTCTACTGAGTCTCTGAACTTCCCACCCCATGAGCTGAGCTGGGAGAGAGCCCTTAGTCAGTGCTCGGTTGTAGAAGACTGGTCTGACATATGGTCGGGGGTGGTAGATCTTCCAGTCGCTGGAATAATCATACCACCTGGTCTCCCCTCTCTGTTGGAGAGGTCGTCAGGAATCAGGGTTGTTCCTGCACATTTGGTGTCACTCTCTTATGGTTTTCCATCCCAAGTATCTCATTCTTCTCACGCATTTCACAGATTTACCTAAACATCTTAACAAACTTCCCAGATAAACTTCTTTCAGTTAATGAGGGGAAATGGGTGCGCAGTATTTGAGGAACTCATTCGTCTCCTTGCACAAAACTTGGGAGTACTCAGTCCCACTTTGTTAAACTCCCCTCTCTTCCAAATTTAGCACAGAATGGACGTTCGCAAAGTCTTTAAATATATATTTATCATTTTCGGTTCACAAATCTAAAGACAATGCATTGTGCGTGAGATTTCCTTTGTTCCCCCGTCCCCATTTCTCTCTAGTTGAAACCAGGCGCCATAATTTCCATCTTTCGCTCTCAGTTCATCTAGCAATCAGCAGTTTATCGCCATAATTCCTATTGTCCTCTGCGTAGGACTTGTGCGTTTTTCACGGTGTTTGTATTTATTTGATGCCTGTAATAGAAAAATAAAAAAAGCTGGCCAGGGGGAGGCCCAAAACAGCAAGGGATCGTTTTCTTCCTCCCAAAGCCGATCACTCTGCGCTTGCAACACTGGCGGCCGCTTCTTCACGAAGAAGTGGGGGACACTTAGCTGCGGCACAAATGTGCAGTGCTGGGTCCAGTACGTCTACCCACGGGATCTGCAAACACTACTTGCATACGACTGAACTGGTTCATCCCCCGGGTGCAGAATTCCACCCTCTCTACCCACTCCCAACCACATGCATTAAAAGCCTGGATGACAGCTGCTGCGATGGTGGAGGACTTCTAGAGAAAACTACATTTATAAGAAGTGGAAGGTAAAATAATAATGCTCCCATACGTAGCACTGTGCCGGGAAAGGCCTACCCCTGCGTAACTTCCTCCAGGCCCCTCTATACCCCATGGGTGCAGTGTCCCCAATAGATGATGGAGAAAAACTGATTGTTTTTTTTCTTCTTACCAGTAAGCGCTATACAGGGCAGACACCGACTACAACAACATTCCAGACTACAGAGATAGCACCACCCCAGCTGTGATCACTGACAGTAACTTATGTGTAAGACATTGCAAACAAAGGCAAGCCCTTGTGTAATGCTGCCCATCCACTAGACGAGCTGAAAACGTCTGCACAATTAGGACATTGTAATCGTGCAGTCGTTTGTCAGTCTGTGATGAGCCTGCACGGAACGTTCAGTCATTCAGTGCAGGCTCATCAATCATCAAACATGCGGGCGCGAATCGCTGGTCGTTTCCGACATAAATGTGCATGATGCATGCACGATTTGCAAGCGATTGCTAAATAACGCCGTCATTATCGTGCAATCACTTGCAAATATCGCTACGTGGATGGGCACCTTAACACAGAAGTAAGAGCTATGCGGGCACACGCTCCTTCACAGTAATCACTTCTCTGCATTACGCCCCATTAAGGCGAGTTTTCCCTGTATCAGATGATACCGGCGTAGAGTACATCATTACCTTAGTCTCTTGGTTGTTCTTGTTCTCAATACCATAAATTTCCTGCAGCAGATAACTGACTCTATCCACCTGTAATACACACACAACTTTACTCCAGCAACCCCCATCCCTGTGTGATATATAACCAACATGACCCTAGTTACCCCAATCCCCATGTAATATATACACACATGACACCAGTTACCACAATCCCCAGGTAATATATACACGTCCCCAGTTACCCCCCATCCCCAGATAATATATACACGTGAACCCAGTCAGCACCCATCCCCATGTAATATATACATGACACCAGTACCACCATACCCCTGTAAGATATATTACATATATTCTAGCACACTCCTGTCTGTATCTCAGCAGTTTGTTGCATCAGCTGAGTGAGCTAGAGGCATCAGAGCAGAGAGCGCCACCCCAGGCAGGAAAGAGGAACTGCACGGTTTGTGAAAGGTGCTAGAATGAACACTATATACACACACAAAACCCCAGTTACCACTATACCATTGTAATATATACACATGACCCCAGTTACCACTATACCATTGTAATATATACACATGACCCCAGTTACCACTATACCATTGTAATATACACACACACGACTCGTTACCACTATACCATTGTAATATATACACATGACCCCAGTTACCACTATACCATTGTAATATACACACACGACTTGTTACCACTATACCATTGTAATATATACACACACACGACCCCAGTTACCACTATACCATTGTAATATATACACACACACACACGACCCGTTACCACTATACCATTGTAATATATACACACACACACGACCCCAGTTACCACTATACCATTGTAATATATACACACACACACACGACCCCAGTTACCACTATACCATTGTAATATATACACACACACGACCCCAGTTACCACTATACCATTGTAATATATACACACACACACACACACACACACACACGACCCCACAGTTACCACTATACAATTGTAATATATACACATGATCCCAGTTATCATCCAACCCCAGGTAATATACTGTATACAATGATCCCAATTAACCCCCATTTCCTTGTGATATACAGACAACTTTACTCCAGCAACCCCAGATCCATGTAATATATACACAGTATAAAATCATTCCATTGAAAACTAATGGCTCTCCAATTATTATAGAACTACTGCTCCCAGCATACTATGCCAGTCTCTGTGGTTCCACCATAGCCAGAAACACGGATAGCCGGTTTGTGTGCTAGAGAATACACATACAGGAGACAGCAGGGTTTGTACTCACTATTTGCTTCTGTTTTAGAGGCTTCACTGAGAAACTGCCATCAACGTGCTGCGGAGAGAGGAATAAGGTTATATCAGCTGCGGGAGAGAACACAGGGGTCATGGTGACTGCAATAACGGCAATGGAACTGACCTGTACACACACAAAGACCTATGTACACATACACACACACACTGACAAGTGTTGGCTTCAAGTTACTGCCGACACAGACTGCAGAGTTCAAAAGGGATGAGCTACATTGAAGCTGTATGGGACACATGTAACCTGCATTACACCACAATGAGCGATGCCGCGGTATAAATCAGACGTGTTCCTAGTGCACTATAAGGATTTCTAATTTGTGCAGTGGAGCGAGGACAAATTACAAGGTTCTGCATTCAACTTGCGTTTTGTTTTTCTGTTATCCATGTTTGCTAGCCCTAGATTTAGGCGGAGACGAATATTGAGCAATTTTATAATATTTTGAAAAGTACTGTATGCCGATAAGCTCAGGCCAAACGCATGGGAAGCGCAGATCCGCTGCCTGATGATAATCTGAGGAGGAGAATAGACTCTGCTGGGACAACACAACGCTCCGAGCCAGGAGATCCCCCTGAGGTGCGCACAGACGCTCCAGTATACGCCCAGTATAAGGCCCAATATACGGGGTGATTAGATTATTTGGTTATGTATCGGTCTCTCACCTTCTCGAATGCAGCCAACAGCACGTGAGCGTGTCCTGATCCCTCTGTGTAAAGAGAAGGAGGAGAGTGAGAGATCGGCAGCACGTTATGGCTCATTACTAAAACAGACCCCGGACTGAAACTGCCTCCTGTACACAAAAGAGCACATCCTGTGCGATATGTTATACAGGGGATTGGAAGGGGGATGCATTCGGGATGCCGACGGTCTAAATGCCGACAGTCGGCATCACGACTGTTTGATCCCGGCAAGTGTCTAATGACCGGTGTCAAAATCCCGACACCTGTCCTTAGACCTATGCCGGGAGCCCGACACCCGGCTTACCGATCGAAGGTAGGCCGGGCGCGAACAGCTGCGGGGGGGAGAGGGCGGGGGGGGGGGGGGATTTAGGGTTAGGCACCCCCCTGGGAGGTTAGGTTTAGGCTAGGGGGGGGGGGTTAAGGTTATGCACCCCCGGGAGGAGGTTAGCGTTAGGCACCCCCCTGGGAGACTTAGGTTTAGGCTGCGGTCAAGGTGGGTGAGTTAGGTTTAGGCACTTGGGCGGGGGAGGTTAGGGTTAATCCGGCGGTAAATCATACTGATCCCGTTGGAGGGTATAATATAGACAGGAGCCACGATCTCTAACAAGGCTGTGGAGTCAGATAAGCTAAACCTTCATCTCAGACTCCTATAGGTAAAAGAGAGGAGCCGGAGGTTTGGCTTACAGACTCCACAGCCCTGGCCTCTAACATACAGTGCTGCAAACTCTTTTATAAACGCAGCGTATAATCAAATCATAAATTGGGACAATTCAATATACACAGATCAACAGACCGAGCCCTTTCCATACCTCCTCCCTCGGCCACAACAGCCTGGATGACCAGCGGAGTGACCCCTTTATCAAGGTCAAAGTTCAGCTAAAGAAGAAACGAAAAATAAATAATTCTATTATTTATGCCGACTGCACAAAACGCTTCCACTTCCAATGAACGTCACATGCACGAAAACCGTGCGACACCGTCCAACAAGAGCGGAGAAGACCCCTCACCTCCTCGTCCTTCCATTCGTTGAAGTCGATTTTGAAGACTGGTATAGAAAAGTGCTGGCTTAGGCCTCGCTTATAATACACCGTCTGGGATTGGAGGGCTGGGCTGCGGGGGCTGTACCTGTAATCGGAGCAACAATAACAGGCTCTATCATCATAGCTATATACAGGGGATCCTCCACATTCACATTCAATTATTGGTATCTACGGGATACTGATTACATTATTTTCATTCTGTATTTTTAGCCTTCATGTATGAGCATCAGATAATTATTTATCTTTTATGAAACCTTTTATCTCAAGTAAACACAGCCCTACACAGAGACCAGCTTTGCGTTACATATCCCAGGGCAACGGGACAAACAAAAAGCCTCTCCCTGATGATATAGCGACCTGGCTGAAACGTAAAGGAGGAAATAAATCACATTACACAGTGTACGTGCTGTTTAGAGGATCCTAAGTGTAAGACATTCCATGAATATTACCAAGCCCAAAAATATCTAAAAACACATGATTCTCTCCTGCTAAACGTGTTCCCCGAGTGTCATGCTTACGCCCTCCTATCACTCATGCGTGCGCCTGTCTGGTGACTGGTTGCTGAAGGTGATCGAGAGGTAGATTCACGCTGCCAGAGACGAATTTAGGGGTCAGGCCGCCTCTAGGCACAACGTTATTGGCATCCCTGCCACCCTCCTTAACAACTGCCCTCGGCCTCCATGGTCATGAGTAGATTAGCAAAGAAGCACCCAGCAGCAGTGACAGACGCCTCTGCACAGACATCATGATAGAGCCACTGCAGGCTCTGCCCCTGTCAAGACGCCCGGGGCTAGTGGCGGAGTTTGGGAAATTCTATGTTAGTCAGTGAATGCAATTGTGCTCCAGCTAGCCAGCTGATCTGGAAAACATGCACTGCTAGGGTTTCATGAGGACTGGATTAGAGAAACGCTGGGGTAACAGATCTCTCCAGACAAAGCACTGTAGAGAGAGACCCTAAATAACAAATCATTTCACAACATATGTTTGGTCTTTGAAGAAAAAAAAATATGTATAAAAAAAAAAAAAAAAAAGTACTAAACACACTCACCACTTATGCTGGGCATACACAGCCAGATAAAATGCCTGTGAGACCGACAGACATTTTATCTGGCCAGCCGCAGACGTCCCCGGCATACACTGAGATTTCTCTCACAGTGTATTAGCCGACATCTGCGCTCCGCCCCCGGGGAGGAGACATTTCCCTGTTCCTTCCGTAGGAACAGGGAAATGTCTGTCTGTCGGCCGCGGCTGGGCAGACACAGTTTAACGGGAAATATCGCATCGGACGGGCATGCTGGACAATCCTGCATGCCCGACCGAGCAATATTTAACCCTCGGTCGCCCGCACACACGCTACAATTATCGGGGCGATCCGCCGAGATCAGGCGGATCGCCCCGATAATTGTAGCGTGTATGGCCAGCATAAGCAACATTCCTATGCAATACAATGTATGGCATTTAATAAATAAAATAACTGTAAAATGCACTTTTTGATCAAGATATAGATGCCCATCCATGTTGACTTCATTCAGGAGGGTTCAAAACCACTAACTGGGCAGCTGGCAACGTCCATCCACTCCGAGCTTTCCCATGTGACGTGCTGGCATGATCGGTCACAGATGTGAAGGTGGGCGAGTATCCCATACATGGTAGGGGTCCTGCACATTGAACACTCACCGTTCTGCTATGTTAGGGTGAGTGGGATATACCATAATTGGTGTGGAAATCTCAATTCGACATCCACTTTATATGGGACTAAGGGACTCCCAGCATTCCTTGCAAGACAAGGCCAGACATATACGTGTGCAATGCAGTGACACCTATAGACTTACACTGCCATTCCCCCGACAAACTCCTCGCTGGCCTGGCAGTAAACCGTAATGGCCACGCGTGCGTCGGCGTCAAAGGTGAACTCTAAACCGTACAACACCCGCGGCTTCCCACCGTCCTCCATGGGGCTGTCGCCTCCCTCTTTGTACCTGAAACCACACAATATAACAAGTCGGATAACCCACCATGTAAGGCAGAGCCGGATAACAGAGGTTCATATCACAGGCAAAGTACCTGACAAGGCGCAGGGAATCCTTCCGAATGTTTACCAGGCTGCGTAGAGTCTTCACCGGTTCATGGGGTGCAGGGGTTAGGTATGGAAACTGCATGAAGAAGGGTACACATGAGATTGAGCCTGGCACCAGGTCTGTAAGCTCGCAGAGCACCTGTCTAACTATAGTGTGGTGCTGTTCGGGGTCACTCATTGGCTTCCAGCAGAGCGCTCCAGGTGATGTAATCACCATGCAGTGCGTGTTCACAGCCAATGAATTACAAGGAAATGGAGGTCGGGTAGGGAGCTGGATAGTTACAGTCTATATGTTACTATGAAAAGCTGCATTTCTGAAATTAGCCACAATGTTATAATGCACAAAATTTTATATAAACTAAAAATATAAAGAGTGAGAGACTTGCAACGGAAAATATAAAGATTATATGTTGGCAGACCACAAAATTATGAGAGAGATCAAACTGTACTCTTGATAAACCTGCCCAACAAATCTGGGGAGTCACCCAGGAAAAATAATATATATACACATTTATTTATTTATTTTAAAGCGTTCATACATTATTCCATGTGCGGTTCTGGGCATGAGTCCTAAGCTACAACGTGCTGCAGCAACCTCAACCCACTATTGTAAAGGCGTAAGGTGAGTTACATTGCCGAGACGTTCACATACTGTAACATCGGCGGAATGAAACACAAGGCATCCTCTGAGGAACTGACATTAATGCATTGTCTGGGAGTAGTGCCCTCTTTACCGATTTATCAATATACATGCAATGATGTGTAGAGAGCTGTATAGATTACATATCTATGTAAAACACCATATAAAACAGGAACAGATAATGTGGCACTCCAGCTGCTATGGAACTACACATCCCAGCATGCCCTTACAGCGAAACCGTAACAGAGTATGTTGGGATGTGTAGTTCCCCACATTACCTACCCCTGCTATAAAAGACGTTTCACACACAGTTACCTGAACGGGTCGGTTCCCTAAAAAGTTGAGGTCACTGTTCTCCCCAAACAGGTAGCCCTCTGGGTGAGGGGTCTCAAACTTCTCCCCGCCCATGAAGAAATGACTGGCAAAGTAGTTTCCTGTGGAAGTGATCAGAAAGCAATGTAATAGCAGAGGTCACACAAACCATCCCATCATGTAACTCGCTTTATGGAAACGCTGGTATTAGTAATACACTGGTGGTAATAACCTTCAGCCGTGGCTGACATTTAATAGTATAGTAATAAAGTTACAAATCTACAGGTAGAGGAAGCGGGAAATGCAGACGGGTCACTCACCAGATTTAGGGGGGTAGCGGTAGGCAGAGTTGGCCTGGATATCAATGTCTTCTACCCCGGCGATTCTCCGGCCCCACACAGCCCCCATGGCCTAGGACAGGGATGAGAGGGTTATAGGCAAGTTCCTGATATATAGCAGCTACAAAACACAAAATACAGAGCCTCTGCACCTCTCTATGGACACTGCATAGGCACTATACCTGTCTGTCTGTATATGGACAATGCATAGGCACTGCACCTGTATGTCTGTATATAGACACTGCACCTGTATGTCTGTATATAGACACTGCATAGGCACTACACCTGTATGTCTGTATATGGACAATGCGTATAGGCACTACACCTGTATGTCTGTATATAGACACTGCATAGGCACTACACCTGTATGTCTGTATATGGACAATGCGTATAGGCACTACACCTGTATGTCTGTATATAGACACTGCATATAGGCACTACACCTGTCTGTATATGGACACTGCATAGGCACTACACCTGTATGTCTGTATATAGACACTGCATATAGGCACTACACATGTCTGTCTGTATATAGACACTGCATAGGCACTACACCTGTATGTCTGTATATGGACAATGCGTATAGGCACTACACCTGTATGTCTGTATAAGGACAATCCGTATAGGCACTACACCTGTATGTCTGTATATGGACAATGCGTATAGGCACTACACCTGTATGTCTGTATAAGGACAATCCGTATAGGCACTACACCTGTCTGTCTGTATATGGACAATGCGTATAGGCACTACACCTGTCTGTCTGTATATGGACAATGCGTATAGGCACTACACCTGTATGTCTGTATATGGACAATGCGTATAGGCACTACACCTGTATGTCTGTATATGGACAATGCGTATAGGCACTACACCTGTATGTCTGTATATGGACAATGCGTATAGGCACTACAACTGTATGTCTGTATATGGACAATGCGTATAGGCACTACACCTGTATGTCTGTATATGGACAATGCGTATAGGCACTACACCTGTATGTCTGTATATAGACACTGCATAGGCACTACACCTGTATGTCTGTATATAGACACTGCATAGGCACTACACCTGTATGTCTGTATATAGACACTGCATAGGCACTACACCTGTATGTCTGTATATAGACACTGCATAGGCACTATACCTGTATGTCTGTATATAGACACTGCACCTGTATGTCTGTATATAGACACTGCATAGGCACTACACCTGTATGTCTGTATATGGACAATGCGTATAGGCACTACACCTGTATGTCTGTATATAGACACTGCATATAGGCACTACACCTGTCTGTCTGTATATGGACACTGCATAGGCACTACACCTGTATGTCTGTATATAGACACTGCATATAGGCACTACACCTGTCTGTCTGTATATAGACACTGCATAGGCACTATACCTGTCTCTCTGTATATGGACAATGCGTATAGGCACTACACCTGTATGTCTGTATAAAGACACTGCATAGGCACTATACCTGTATGTCTGTATATGGACAATGCATATAGGCACTATACCTGTCTGTCTGTATATAGACACTGCGTATAGGCACTACACCTGTATATCTGTATATAGACACTGCATATAGGCAGTACACCTGTATGTCTGTATATAGACACTGCATATAGGCACTACACCTGTATGTCTGTTTATAGACAATGCATATAGGCACTATACCTGTCTGTCTGTATATGGACAATGCATATAGGCACTACACCTGTATGTCTGTATATAGACACTGCATAGGCACTATACCTGTATGTCTATATATAGACACTGCATAGGCACTACACCTGTATGTCTGTATATAGACACTGCATAGGCACTACACCTGTATGTCTGTATATGGACAATGCGTATAGGCACTACACCTGTATGTCTATATATAGACACTGCATATAGGCACTATACCTGTATGTCTGTATATAGACACTGCATAGGCACTACACCTGTATGTCTGTATATAGACACTGCATAGGCACTACACCTGTATGTCTGTATATGGACAATGCGTATAGGCACTACACCTGTATGTCTGTATATAGACACTGCATAGGCACTACACCTGTCTCTTTGTATATGGACAATGCGTATAGGCACTACACCTGTATGTCTGTATATAGACACTGCAAAGGCACTACACCTGTATGTCTGTATATAGACACTGCATAAGCACTATACCTGTCTGTCTGTATATAGACACTGCATATAGGTACTACACCTGTATGTCTGTCTATGGACAATGCGTATAGGCACTACACCTGTATGTCTGTATATAGACACTGTATAGGCACTACACCTTTATGTCTGTATATAGACACTGCCTAGGCACTATACCTGTCTGTCTGTATATAGAAACTGCATATAGGCAATACACCTGTCTGTCTGTATATAGACACTGCATATAGGCACTATACCTGTCTGTCTGTATATAGACACTGCATAGGCACTATACCTGTCTGTCTGTATATGGACAATGCACATAGGCACTACACCTGTCTGTCTGTATATAGACACTGCATAGGCACTATACCTGTCTTCCTGTATATAGACACTGCATAAGCACTATACCTGTATGTCTGTATATAGACACTGCATAGGCACTATACCTGTATGTCTGTATATGGACAATGCGTATATGCACTACACCTGTATGTCTGTATATAGACACTGCATAGGCACTATACCTGTTTGTCTGTATATAGACACTGCATATAGGCACTATACCTGTCTCTCTGTATATGGACAATGCGAATATGCACTACACCTGTATGTCTGTATATAGACACTGCATAGGCACTACACCTGTATTTCTGTATATGAACACTGCATAGGCACTACACCTGTATGTCTGTATATAGACACTGCATAGGCACTATACCTGTCTCTCTGTATATGGACAATGCATATAGGCACTACACCTGTCTGTCTGTATATAGACACTGCATATAGGCACTACACCTGTCTGTCTGTATATAGACACTGCATAGGCACTATACCTGTCTCTCTGTATATGAACAATGCGTATAGGCACTACACCTGTATGTCTGTATAAAGACACTGCATAGGCACTACACCTGTATGTCTGTATATGGACAATGCATATAGGCACTATACCTGTATGTCTGTATATGGACAATGCATATAGGCACTACACCTGTATGTCTGTATATAGACACTGCATATAGGCACTATACCTGTCTGTATATGGACAATGCGTATAGGCACTACACCTGTATGTCTGTATAGGTATAGTGCCTGCATAGGCACTATACCTGTATGTCTGTATATGGACAATGCATATAGGCACTACACCTGTCTGTCTGTATATAGACACTGCATAGGCACTACACCTGTCAGTCTGTATATAGACACTGCATAGGCACTATACCTGTATGTCTGTATATGGACAATGCATATAGGCACTACACCTGTATGTCTGTATAGGTATAGTGCCTGCATAGGCACTATACCTGTATGTCTGTATATGGACAATGCATATAGGCACTACACCTGTCTGTCTGTATATAGACACTGCATAGGCACTACACCTGTCTGTCTATGGACAAAGCATAGGCACTACACCTGTATGTCTGTATATAGACACTGCATAGGCACTATACCTGTCTCTCTGTATATGGACAATGCGTATAGGCACTATACCTGTCTGTCTGTATATGGACAATGCGTATAGGCACTATACCTGTCTGTCTGTATATGGACACTGCATAGGCACTACACCTGTATGTCTGTATATAGACACTGCATATAGGCACTACACCTGTCTGTCTGTATATAGACACTGCATATAGGCACTACACCTGTCTGTATATAGACACTGCATATAGGCACTATACCTGTATGTCTGTATATAGACACTGCATATAGGCACTATACCTGTATGTCTGTATATAGACACTGCATAGGCACTATACCTGTCTCTCTGTATATGGACAATGCGTATAGGCACTATACCTGTATGTCTGTATAAAGACACTGCATAGGCACTATACCTGTATGTCTGTATAAAGACACTGCATAGGCACTATACCTGTATGTCTGTATATGGACAATGCATATAGGCACTATACCTGTATGTCTGTATATAGACACTGCATATAGGCACTACACCTGTCTGTCTGTATATGGACAATGCGTATAGGCACTATACCTGTATGTCTGTATAAAGACACTGCATAGGCACTATACCTTTATGTCTGTATATAGACACTGCATAGGCACTATACCTGTCTGTCTGTATATGGACAATGCATATAGGCACTACACCTGTATGTCTGTATATAGACACTGCATATAGGCACTACACCTGTCTGTCTGTATATGGACAATGCGTATAGGCACTACACCTGTATGTCTGTATAGGTATAGTGCCTGCATAGGCGCTATACCTGTCTCTCTGTATATGGACAATGCGTGTAGGCACTATACCTGTATGTCTGTATATAGACACTGCATAGGCACTACACCTGTATGTCTGTATATAGACACTGCATAGGCACTATACCTATCTGTCTGTATATAGACACTGCATAGGCACTATACCTGTCTGTCTGTATATGGACAATGCATATAGGCACTACACCTGTATGTCTGTATATAGACACTGCATATAGGCACTACACCTGTGTCTGTATATAGACACTGCATATAGGCACTACACCTGTCTGTATATAGGCACTATACCTGTATGTCTGTATATAGACACTGCATATAGGCACTATACCTGTATGTCTGTATATAGACACTGCATAGGCACTATACCTGTATGTCTGTATATAGACACTGCATATAGGCACTATACCTGTCTGTCTGTATATAGACACTGCATATAGGCACTACACCTTTATGTCTGTATATAGACACTGCATAGGCACTATACCTGTCTGTCTGTATATGGACAAAGCATAGGCACTACACCTGTATGTCTGTATATAGACACTGCATAGGCACTATACCTGTCTCATATGGACAATGCGTATAGGCACTATACCTGTCTGTCTGTATATAGACACAGCATATAGGCACTACACCTGTCTGTCTGTATATAGACACTGCATAGGCACTATACCTGTCTCTCTGTATATGGACAATGCGTATAGGCACTATACCTGTATGTCTGTATAAAGACACTGCATAGGCACTATACCTGTATGTCTGTATAAAGACACTGCATAGGCACTATACCTGTCTGTCTGTATATGGACAATGCATATAGGCACTATACCTGTCTGTCTGTATATAGACACTGCATAGGCACTATACCTGTCTGTCTGTATATGGACAATGCATATAGGCACTACACCTGTATGTCTGTATATAGACACTGCATATAGGCACTACACCTGTCTGTCTGTATATAGACACTGCATATAGGCACTATACCTGTCTGTCTGTATATGGACAATGCGTATAGGTACTACACCTGTATGTCTGTATAGGTATAGTGCCTGCATAGGCACTATACCTGTCTCTCTGTATATGGACAATGCGTATAGGCACTATACCTGTATGTCTGTATATGGACAATGCGTATAGGCACTACACCTGTATGTCTGTATAGGTATAGTGCCTGCATAGGCACTATACCTGTATGTCTGTATATGGACAATGCATATAGGCACTACACCTGTCTGTCTGTATATAGACACTGCATAGGCACTATACCTGTCTGTCTGTATATAGACACTGCATATAGGCACTACACCTGTATGTCTGTATATAGACACTGCATATAGGCACTATACCTGTCTGTCTGTATATGGACAATGCGTATAGGCACTACACCTGTATGTCTGTATAGGTATAGTGCCTGCATAGGCACTATACCTGTCTCTCTGTATATGGACAATGCGTATAGGCACTATACCTGTATGTCTGTATATGGACAATGCGTATAGGCACTACACCTGTATGTCTGTATAGGTATAGTGCCTGCATAGGCACTATACCTGTATGTCTGTATATGGACAATGCATATAGGCACTACACCTGTCTGTCTGTATATAGACACTGCATAGGCACTATACCTGTATGTCTGTATATGGACAATGCATATAGGCACTACACCTGTCTGTCTGTATATAGACACTGCATATAGGCACTACACCTGTATGTCTGTATATAGACACTGCATAGGCACTATACCTGTATGTCTGTATATGGACAATGCATATAGGCACTACACCTGTCTGTCTGTATATAGACACTGCATATAGGCACTACACCTGTATGTCTGTATATAGACACTGCATATAGGCACTATACCTGTATGTCTGTATATAGACACTGCATATAGGCACTATACCTGTCTGTCTGTATATGGACAATGCGTATAGGCACTACACCTGTTTGTCTGTATAGGTATAGTGCCTGCATAGGCACTATACCTGTATGTCTGTATATGGACAATGCATATAGGCACTGCACCTGTCTGTCTGTATATAGACACTGCATAGGCACTATACCTGTCTGTCTGTATATAGACACTGCATAGGCACTATACCTGTCTGTCTGTATATGGACAATGCATATAGGGACTACACCTGTCTGTCTGTATATAGACACTGCATATAGGCACTATACCTGTATGTCTGTATATAGACACTGCATAGGCACTACACCTGTCTGTCTGTATATAGACACTGCATAGGCACTACACCTGTGTCTGTATATAGACACTGCATATAGGCACTACACCTGTCTGTATATAGACACTGCATATAGGCACTATACCTGTATGTCTGTATATAGACACTGCATATAGGTACTACACCTATCTGTCTGTATATAGACACTGCATAGGCACTATACCTGTATGTCTGTATATAGACACTGCATATAGGCACTATACCTGTATGTCTGTATATAGACACTGCATAGGCACTATACCTGTCTGTCTGTATATAGACACTGCATATAGGCACTATACCTGTCTGTCTGTATATAGACACTGCATAGGCACTACACCTGTCTGTCTGTATATAGACACTGCATATAGGTACTAGACCTGTATGTCTGTATATAGACACTGCATAGGCACTATACCTGTCTGTCTGTATATAGACACTGCATAGGCACTATACCTGTAGGTCTGTATATAGACACTGCATATAGGCACTGCACCTATCTGTCTGTATATAGACACTGCATAGGCACTATACCTGTATGTCTGTATATGGACAATGCATAGGCACTATACCTGTCTGTCTATGGACAATGCATAGGCACTACACCTGTCTGTCTGTATATAGACACTGCATAGGCACTATACCTGTATGTCTGTATATAGACACTGCATATAGGCACTACACCTGTCTGTCTGTATATAGACACTGCATAGGCAGTACACCTGTCTGTATATAGACACTGCATAGGCACTATACCTGTCTGTCTGTATATAGACACTGCATATAGGCACTATACCTGTATGTCTGTATATAGACACTGCATAGGCACTACACCTGTCTGACTGTATATAGACACTGCATAGGCACTACACCTGTCTGTCTGTATATAGACACTGCATAGGCACTATACCTGTCTGTCTATAGACACTGCATATAGGTACTACACCTGTCTGTCTGTATATAGACACTGCATAGGCACTATACCTGTATGTCTGTCTATGGACAATGCGTATAGGCACTACACCTGTCTGTCTGTATACAGACACTGCATAGGCACTATACCTGTCTGTCTGTATATAGACACTGCATAGGCACTACACCTGTCTGTCTGTATATAGACACTGCATAGGCACTATACCTGTATGTCTGTATATGGACAATGCGTATAGGCACTACACCTGTATGTCTGTATAGGTATAGTGCCTGCATAGGCACTATACCTGTATGTCTGTATATGGACAATGCATATAGGCACTACACCTGTCTGTCTGTATATAGACAATGCGTATAGGCACTACACCTGTATGTCTGTATAGGTATAGTGCCTGCATAGGCACTATACCTGTATGTCTGTATATGGACAATGCATATAGGCACTACGCCTGTCTGTCTGTATATAGACACTGCATAGGCACTATACCTGTCTGTCTGTATATAGACACTGCATATAGGCACTACACCTGTATGTCTGTATATAGACACTGCATATAGGCACTATACCTGTCTGTCTGTATATGGACAATGCGTATAGGCACTACACCTGTATGTCTGTATAGGTATAGTGCCTGCATAGGCACTATACCTGTCTCTCTGTATATGGACAATGCGTATAGGCACTATACCTGTATGTCTGTATATGGACAATGCGTATAGGCACTACACCTGTATGTCTGTATATAGACACTGCATATAGGCACTATACCTGTCTGTCTGTATATAGACACTGCATAGGCACTACACCTGTCTGTCTGTATATAGACACTGCATATAGGTACTAGACCTGTATGTCTGTATATAGACACTGCATAGGCACTATACCTGTCTGTCTGTATATAGACACTGCATAGGCACTATACCTGTAGGTCTGTATATAGACACTGCATATAGGCACTGCACCTGTCTGTATATGGACAATGCATAGGCACTACACCTGTATGTCTGTATATAGACACTGCATAGGCACTACACCTGTCTGTCTGTATATAGACACTGCATATAGGTACTACACCTATCTGTCTGTATATAGACACTGCATAGGCACTATACCTGTATGTCTGTATATGGACAATGCATATAGGCACTATACCTGTCTGTCTATGGACAATGCATAGGCACTACACCTGTCTGTCTGTATATAGACACTGCATAGGCACTATACCTGTATGTCTGTATATAGACACTGCATATAGGCACTACACCTGTCTGTCTGTATATAGACACTGCATAGGCAGTACACCTGTCTGTATATAGACACTGCATAGGCACTATACCTGTCTGTCTGTATATAGACACTGCATATAGGCACTATACCTGTATGTCTGTATATAGACACTGCATAGGCACTACACCTGTCTGACTGTATATAGACACTGCATAGGCACTACACCTGTCTGTCTGTATATAGACACTGCATAGGCACTATACCTGTCTGTCTATAGACACTGCATATAGGTACTACACCTGTCTGTCTGTATATAGACACTGCATAGGCACTATACCTGTATGTCTGTCTATGGACAATGCGTATAGGCACTACACCTGTCTGTCTGTATATAGACACTGCATAGGCACTATACCTGTCTGTCTGTATATAGACACTGCATAGGCACTACACCTGTCTGTCTGTATATAGACACTGCATAGGCACTATACCTGTATGTCTGTATATGGACAATGCATATAGGCACTATACCTGTATGTATATAGACACTGCATATAGGCACTATACCTGTCTGTATATAGACACTGCATAGGCACTACACCTGTATGTCTGTATGTAGACACTGCATAGGCACTATACCTGTGTGTCTGTATATAGACACTGCATATAGGTACTACACCTGTCTGTCTGTATATAGACACTGCATAGGCACTATACCTGTATGTCTGTATATAGACACTGCATATAGGCACTACACCTGTCTGTCTGTATATAGACACTGCATAGGCACTATACCTGTATGTCTGTATATAGACACTGCATATAGGCACTACACCTGTATGTCTGTATATAGACACTGCATATAGGCACTACACCTGTATGTCTGTATATAGACACTGCATAGGCACTACACCTGTATGTCTGTCTATGGACAATGCATAGGCACTACACCTGTCTGTCTGTACATAGACACTGCATAGGCACTATACCTGTATGTCTGTATATAGACACTGCATAGGCACTACACCTGTCTGTCTGTATATGGACAATGCATATAGGCACTATACCTGTATGTCTGTATATAGACACTGCATAGGCACTACACCTGTCTGTCTGTATATAGACACTGCATATAGGTACTACACCTATCTGTCTGTATATAGACACTGCATAGGCACTATACCTGTATGTCTGTATATGGACAATGCATATAGGCACTATACCTGTCTGTCTTTCTATGGACAATGCATAGGCACTACACCTGTCTGTCTGTATATAGACACTGCATAGGCACTATACCTGTATGTCTGTATATAGACACTGCATATAGGCACTACACCTGTCTGTCTGTATATAGACACTGCATAGGCAGTACACCTGTCTGTCTGTATATAGACACTGCATAGGCACTATACCTGTCTGTCTGTATATAGACACTGCATATAGGCACTATACCTGTCTGTCTGTATATAGACACTGCATAGGCACTATACCTGTCTGTCTGTATACACTGCATATAGGCACTACACCTGTCTGTCCGTATATAGACACTGCATAGGCACTATACCTGTCTGTCTGTATACACTGCATATAGGCACTACACCTGTCTGTCTGTCTGTATATGTACAATGCATATAGGCACTATACCTGTATGTCTGTATATAGACACTGCATAGGCACTATACCTGTATGTCTGTATATGGACAATGCGTATAGGCACTATACCTATCTGTATATAGACACTACATAGGCACTATACCTGTCTGTCTGTATATGGACAATGCGTATAGGCACTATACCTATCTGTATATAGACACTGCATAGGCACTATACCTATCTGTATATAGACACTGCATAGGCACTACACCTATCTGTATATAGGCACTATACCTGTCTGTCTGTATATGGACAATGCGTATAGGCACTATACCTATCTGTATATAGACACTGCATAGGCACTATACCTATCTGTATATAGACACTGCATAGGCACTACACCTATCTGTATATAGACACTGCATAGGCACTATACCTATCTGTATATAGACACTGCATAGGCACTATACCTATCTGTATATAGACACTGCATAGGCACTACACCTGTATGTCTGTATATAGACACTGCATAGGCACTATACCTGTCTGTCTGTATATGGACAATGCATATAGGCACTATACCTATCTGTATATAGACACTGCATAGGCACTATACCTATCTGTATATAGACACTGCATAGACACTATACATATAGGCGCTATACCTGTCTGTATACGGACACCGCATATAGACGCTATACTCTGTATATGGACCATGCATATAGGCACTATTCCTGTCTGTATACAGACACCGCATATAGGTGCTATACCTGTCTGTATACGGACACCGCATATAGGCACTATACCTGTCTGTATACGGACACAGCATATAGTCGCTATACCTGTCTGTATACGGACACCGCATATAGGCGCTATACCTGTCTGTATACGGACACAGCATATAGTCGCTATACCTGTCTGTATACGGACACCGCATATAGGCGCTATACCTGTCTGTATACGGACACAGCATATAGGCGCTATTCCTGTCTGTATACGGACACCGCATATAGGCACTATTCCTGTCTGTATACGGACACCGCATATAGGCGCTATTCCTGTCTGTATACGGACACCGCATATAGGCGCTATTCCTGTCTGTATACGGACACCGCATATAGGGCACTATACTCTGTATATGGACCATGCATATAGGCGCTATACCTGTCTGTATACGGACACAGCATATAGTCGCTATACCTGTCTGTATACGGACACCGCATATAGGCACTATTCCTGTCTGTATACGGACACCGCATATAAGCGCTATACCTGTCTGTATACGGACACCGCATATAGGGCACTATACTCTGTATATGGACCATGCATATAGGCGCTATACCTGTCTGTATACGGACACCGCATATAGGGCACTATACTCTGTATATGGACCATGCATATAGGCACTATTCCTGTCTGTATACGGACACCGCATATAGACGCTATACTCTGTATATGGACCATGCATATAGGCACTATTCCTGTCTGTATACAGACACCGCATATAGGCGCTATACCTGTCTGTATACGGACACCGCATATAGGCACTATACCTGTCTGTATACGGACACAGCATATAGTCGCTATACCTGTCTGTATACGGACACCGCATATAGGCGCTATACCTGTCTGTATACGGACACAGCATATAGTCGCTATACCTGTCTGTATACGGACACAGCATATAGTCGCTATACCTGTCTGTATACGGACACCGCATATAGGCACTATTCCTGTCTGTATACGGACACCGCATATAGGCGCTATTCCTGTCTGTATACGGACACCGCATATAGGCGCTATTCCTGTCTGTATACGGACACCGCATATAGGGCACTATACTCTGTATATGGACCATGCATATAGGCGCTATACCTGTCTGTATACGGACACAGCATATAGTCGCTATACCTGTCTGTATACGGACACAGCATATAGTCGCTATACCTGTCTGTATACGGACACCGCATATAGGCGCTATACCTGTCTGTATACGGACACAGCATATAGTCGCTATACCTGTCTGTATACGGACACAGCATATAGTCGCTATACCTGTCTGTATACGGACACCGCATATAGGCGCTATTCCTGTCTGTATACGGACACCGCATATAGGGCACTATACTCTGTATATGGACCATGCATATAGGCGCTATACCTGTCTGTATACGGACACAGCATATAGTCGCTATACCTGTCTGTATACGGACACAGCATATAGTCGCTATACCTGTCTGTATACGGACACAGCATATAGTCGCTATACCTGTCTGTATACGGACACCGCATATAGGCACTATTCCTGTCTGTATACGGACACCGCATATAGGCGCTATACCTGTCTGTATACGGACACCGCATATAGGGCACTATACTCTGTATATGGACCATGCATATAGGCGCTATACCTGTCTGTATACGGACACCGCATATAGGGCACTATACTCTGTATATGGACCATGCATATAGGCACTATTCCTGTCTGTATACGGACACCGCATATAGGGCACTATACTCTGTATATGGACCATGCATATAGGCGCTATACCTGCCTGTATATAATGATAAGCCAGTTAGCAGGCAGAGAGCACAGCATGAAGACTTATAAATATCTATATAACATAATATAACAATATTAAACAGTAAAGGGGGAGGCTGCCCAATTATGGCTGAGCGTGCTGGGACTAGTGGTTCCACAGCAGCAGTAAAGGCCTCAGGCTGCCTCCATGTGAGCTGGGGAGAGGGGCAGGGGACACATACGCTGCTCCCGGTGTTGTTGTTGTGGGTCTCTGGTCTGACTCTGGGCCCTGGGTCTTCTTCCCTTCCAGCACAGGCCACAGTGTTCACCGAAGATCCCAGCACTCCGCACGGAGCTCTGGGAGTTGTAGTTCTTACGCCTGGACGTCTCCACTACCGGGAACTGTGGCCAAAGTAGAGGAAGACTACAATTCCCGTCATGCCCCGCGCCGATGTCCCGGTAGAGTGGCGTCACCCGAAACAACAATGCCTTGGACTTTACCAACCAAGTCATCCGAGGGGAGAACAACTGAACTATGTGTAAATGAAATGGTCCTATCCGTCCGTTCCTAGGTCCAGACTCCAGAGTCCTCCTCAGAGCTCAGCAGATATAACACAACAACAGTGTCTGTCACCACTGTGCCCGGTCACAGTCCCCTCTCTGTGTCTAGTCACTGACCCCTCAGCACCCATTCTATGCCCCTCTCTGTGCCCAGACACTGACCCCTCTGCACCCATTCTATGCCCCTCTCTGTGCTCAGACACTGACCCCTCTGTACCCACTCTATGCCCCTCTCTGTGCTCAGACACTGACCCCTCTGTGCCCAGTCTATGCCCCTCTCTGTGCCCAGTCACTGACCCCTCAGCACCCATTCTATGCCCCTCTCTGTGCTCAGACACTGACCCCTCTGTGCCCAGTCACTGACCCCTCAGCACCCATTCTATGCCCCTCTCTGTGCTCAGACACTGACCCCTCTGTACCCAGTCTATGCCCCTCTCTGTGCCCAGACACTGACCCCTCTGTACCCAGTCCATGCCCCTCTCTGTGCCTAGTCACTGCCCCATCTGTGCCCAGTCACGTCTGTCCCTCTCTGTGCCCAGTCACTGACCCCTCTATACCCAGTCTATGCCCCTCTCTGTGCCTAGTCACTGCCCCATCTGTGCCCAGTCACGTCTGTCTACTCTGTGCCCAGTCATATCTAGCTAGTGTACCTGGTTATGGTCCTCTCTGTGCACCCTATGTACCTAGCTACTGCCCTCCGTGCACCCGATGTACCTAATTACTGCCCTCCGTGCACCCTATGTACATAGCTACTGCCCTCCGTGCACCCGATGTACTTAGCTACTGCCCTCCGTGCACCCCATGTACCTAGCTACTGCCCTCCGTGCACCCGATGTACCTAGCTACTGCCCTCCGTGCACCCCATGTACCTAGCTACTGCCCTCCGTGCACCCCATGTAACTAGGTACTGCCCTCCGTGCACCCCATGTACCTAGCTACTGCCCTCCGTGCACCCCATGTAACTAGGTACTGCCCTCCGTGCACCCCATGTACCTAGCTACTGCCCTCCGTGCACCCCATGTACCTAGCTACTGCCCTCCGTGCACCCCATGTACCTAGCTACTGCCCTCCGTGCACCCCATGTCCCTGGCTACTGCCCTCCGTGCACCCCATGTCCCTGGCTACTGCCCTCCGTGCACCCCATGTCCCTGGCTACTGCCCTCCGTGCACCCCATGTACCTAGTTACTGCCCTCCGTGCACCCCATGTACCTAGTTACTGCCCTCCGTGCACCCCATGTAACTAGTTACTGCCCTCCGTGCACCCCATGTACCTAGTTACTGCCCTCCGTGCACCCCATGTACCTAGTTACTGCCCTCCGTGCACCCTATGTACCTAGTCACTGCCCTCCGTGCACCCTATGTACCTAGTCACTGCCCTCCGTGCACCCTATGTACCTAGTCACTGCCCCCCCATACCCCTTTCCTGCACACACACTGTTGTAAAGTGACCACTCTGTTCCCAATCACTGTTCCTCTGTATTCCGTCCTCATTTTAACTACTTCATAGTCGGATTGCTGCAGTGTGATGTGACACCTTGTGTACTAAATTGCTACAGTAGGACTACACTTGACCCCCACAGCGTTCAACAGCTGCAGTGTCAGTCCGCTTAGCGTCTCCAGTTGGAATCTACAGCAGTGTGATTCCTTTTAACCCCTTCACTGCCAATGTCTGCGGTGTGATTCCTTTTAACCCCTTCAGGGCCAAACTGCTGCTGTGTAACTTTGCTTAACCACTTCAGTGCCAACGGCAGCAGTGAGACTCCACTTAACTCATTCAATTCCAAACAGCTACAATGTGACTCCACTTAATCCAATTATTAACAAGCCAGAGTACTACTATTAACCAACTCTGTGCTAAACTGCGAACGTGGCTTGTATACTAAAAACACAAATATCACATGATATATTTACTGTACAAATAAAATCCAAATCCAAGGGGTAAATTTACTAAAGTGAGAGTTTTTAGAAGTTGAGATGTTGCCCATAGCAACCAATCAGATTCTATTATCTTCTAGAAGGTGCTAGATAATTGTTAAGTAGAATCTGATTGGTTGCCATGGGCAACATCTCCACTTCTAAACACTCGCACTTTAGTAATTTTACGCCCCAGTGTACCAAAAACCCCAGTGTAACTCCATTGTTGCTACCAGTTGAAAACAAATCTGGGTGCAGCGTACAGCTAGTCAATGAATGCCCTTACGTACCTGGCATTCTGATCCGTTTTTTTTTTTTTTAATAGCACCAATTAATTATTTCCACTGATGCAATTGAAAGTGAAAATAGGTGGTAAACAAACAACCAGGAACACGAACTATTCTTGCACTGGTTCAAAACCAGAAAAGCAGGTTACACTACAACTATGAACTTAATATAACCTCTGGGCGTAAATGACATAGCATTGTATGCAATCCCCTCCAATTAATATAAATACATGCATGACAGAGATTATGGGTAAGGAACCCCAGCATTGGGAACCGTAGAAGTCTTGCGGGATCTAGTCTTACAGAGGAGAGGAAGAAGTATAGAGGATTCTCTGTGTGTAAACTGGCCAGACAAACACCCTTTTTAAGCTAGATGCACACCTCTAGGATAAGAGCAAGCATCCATGACAGCTGAAACTATCCAGAGAACGGTTTTCTGTATACACACAACACAATTATCATTCTTATAAAGGGGCCTATCCATTAGGCGACCTGAACGTCTAGCGTTCATACCTTCAGGTCGCCGAGGTGCGGTGCCCGCACTGAATGGCGTTCACTGAACGTCATTCAGTGCAGGAGACCGACCTCCTATCTCTGAACGTCCCAAACCTGACGAGCGTCGCCAGGTTGACGGGCATGTTCAGTAGACAGTCGGGGACAGCAAGGACCCAGTGTGCACGCGTATCTCTGGTCCTTGCCGGCTATCCATTACCCGACTTTGTGTACGATGCGACCAAAATCTCCTGGTTTTGGTCAGATTGCTCACAAAGTCGGGTAATGGATAGGCCCCTTAAGAATGATAAATTTCCCTAAAGATCGATGAGGCATACTTGCCTACCCTCCCGGAACGGCCAGGAGGCTCCCAGAAAACACTCCCGGCCACCCGCAAAGGTGGACAACACCAGACGCCAACACCGGCCGCACCCCCACACCGGCGTTCCGTTTCCCCATGCAGCCGCCCACCAATACAATACAAGTGGGAGGTCCGGGGGAAACCGATGACGCAGTTCACTCTGAAAAGCATCGTGGCCCCGCCCCCTGCTGCACAATGCCTGCAATCCTCTCGGAGGAGGCAGCCAGATTATCGGCCACTGTGTGCTGAGGTGATGTTTTTTACTTGCAGTTTGCATACCTCCCAACTGTCCCAATTTCAGCGGGACGGTCCCGTGTTTCTAGCACTGTCCCATCCCAGCTGCGGGCAGTCGGGAGGTTGGGGACACTCCGGCACCACCGCAGCTCTGCTAAGTAGAGAGAAGAGCCGGTAAAGCTCAAAGGATGCGTCATCCATTTAGTGCAGGGAGGAGGCTGGGGGCAGCCCAGCAGCTGACAGAGGGCCTGATTCAGAGCCGGACGCCCTGAACGAGCGCCCGCTATGAATCAGGGCCGTCCTTCTCTAACAGAGCCGAAAGCACTCCCAGTGACATCACTTGTGATGTCAGTGGGGCCGGCCCTAGACGGTAGTCGTTCCCATGGGAACGCCTCCGTCTGGGCAGCCACGCCCCCGGTGCGCCCACCAAAGGGGGCGTGCTGTCGATGTCTTTGTAGCGAGACCCGGAGCGACGGCTTGGCCGTAGCTATCCGGGTCTCACGCATGTGCACGACGTAGCCAACTCCGTCGTGCGCATGCGCACTGGGCCAACATCGACCCGCTTGCGAGCACATAGCGCTCGCGAGCGTCAGGCCCAGAGTGCTGAACTCGCCTCCAGCATGACGTAAAATGGGAGGCGTGACAGGCGGCCACGCCCCCAAAGCGGCATCATACATGGGGTCTGGACTTTGACATCTCAGATACTGTGAGGCATGAGTTTGTCAGGCGATGTGCATCACTCCTGATGTTGGAAGCCGATCTGACGGGCTTGTGAGAAGCCGTCTGCTCCGGGTGCTGTGTATACATGGTGCAATAATCTGACTGACCAGCCGAGAATTGGCTGATCGACCTGATTATTGACAGTGTGTAACTAGTATTACATTACCAAGCCAAGGCCCACAGGGATATCTTACTTCTGTGACTGAAGCTGGGTACACACTGTACAATTTGTCATGCAATCATGGTACCGGTGACCATCTACACGACCAGCGTTTCATAAATTGTGTGATTGCATCATCCCATCTGATCGTGCAGCGCGTACGAGGTGATATAATCATGCATCGCATCATTGCGTGTCTTAAATTGGAGGTATGCATCTAGCAATATAGTGTATGAAATACAAATATATAAAAATATTAATACTAAATCTTTTTACCTAATACATACTTCCTAACTTTTTATGGTGGGGAAATGGAGCAATGAGTGTGCAGCGGATCGAGTGCAAGAAAGAGGTATGGTCATGTGTCCTGGGGCATGGTCACATCCTCTTCCGGCATGTTAAGTGTTTCTGACCCACTGGTTTGCTCCCAGCTTCCTTCCATTCAAAAAATAAAATACATTTTTAGGGACATATTTTAAAAACCTGGGACTGTTACTGAATATTAAGGACTGATGGTGGCTATGATATTAGGCCTGGGCGAGTAAAGACCTTCGAGCCTGCATCTTCATGGTCACCATAGAGACAGCTGCCATTTGTCGCTTTCCTCAGCTAGGACTTGTTTCCACTTCTGTGTGTCGTGCACTTGTCCTCAGAGAGTTGAACCCATCTCATGCTTACTGGGAACATCAGTGGCCTTAGCAATCCCACACCAGAGGCCGGACACTTGTAAAACCCAAAAGAGTTCATTAAATTGTGAGTAGTGCAAAATCGCTATTTCCGGAGAGATGTTCGGGAGATGTTCAGTGCCCACAAAGTGCCGTTGCCGGCTTTCCCACGCCATCACAAATGTACATTGCCGGCATCCACCACACATCGTTGCTAGGGATGGCAATCGACCATCGATGTTTAACATCAATGGTTTGTCATTGATGGCATGAGCCAATGGTTCACTGTCGTTGATGGTACAAAGTCAAAGTATGTTTTTCTCCCCCCCCTCCATGTACCTGATCACAGAGCTTAGCTCCGCCTCCCAACACACCAAACGAAGCCCCACCCCCACTCCCTGATTGGCCCTCTACACGGCCAGTATTAAAGCAGGGATGACCATCAGTGGATGAAACTATCAATGCTTCACAGGCAATGGTTTCATACCATCGATGTCATCCACCAATGGTACCAGTGATGGCGACCATCGATGGGTAACCTACTGATGGTCATCCCTTATCATTGCTAATTGGTTTGATCTAAAAAAGAAAACAGACTCTGGATATTGTCGAATAGACTTTTAAGCCAGGTACACACTAGACAATGTGTGTACCCAGCGACGGCATAATATATCTGTACATACTGCATGATCTGGTGTATGACCGCCAAATATATCATTCCCCCGCCGCATCCAGAAGCATGTGTCGGCCGCCAGATCTTCAGATTGTCGCAACAGTGTGTACACACTGGACGATGTGGACGATTTGTTGTTCAGATTCGCCTCAAAACGACAGATCATCCAATTTATCGTCTAGTGCACGGGTAGCCAACCTCGGTCCTCAAGAGCTACTAACAGTTCACGTTTTCCAGACCACCTAGCTGGTGCACAGAGCACAGGTGTGTTCATTACTCACTAACACATTTCAAAAGATCCACAGATGAAGCTAATTATTTATTTTGTGATTCTATGAGGAGACCTGGAAAACATGCACTATTGGTAGCTCTCGAGGACCAGGGTTGGCTACCCCGGTCTAGTGTGTACCCATCTTTAGGATGACCTTAGACCAGAGGTTCTCCAACCCGGTCCTCAGGACCCCACACAGTTCATGTTTTGCAGGTCACCCAGCAGGTGCACAGGTGTACTCATTACTCACTGACACATTTTAAACATTACACAGATGGAGCTAATTAGCTTACTTGTAATTCTGTGAGGAGACCTGGAAAACATGCACTGTTTGGGGTCCTGAGGACCGAGTTTGAGAACCTGTGGCTCAGAATGCTGGGAATATTACATAATGTAAGTATAGGTACACCTCACCGCCTTTGTTTGATGAGACAAAGAAAAACAGATTTACAGTTTAACTCCATTTACAAAGAGGCTGAGGGCCTGATACAGAGATTTCTGTAAATCCGATGTTGTCTGATCTGCGTATGGGCATGTGCACGTCCGGGGGTCTATGTATCAAGCAATGAAAAGCGTGGAGAAGTGAACCAGTGAAGTTGCCAATAGCAACCAATCAGCATTGAGGTAGCATTTATCAAGTACAGTCTATAAAAATAATAGGTAGGAGCTGATTGGTTGCCATGGGCAACGACTCCACTGGTCCACTCCATACTTTTCATTGCTTGGTGGTACATAAACCCCCTGGTCCTGCCATGTGGGTCGCAGTGCCCCAAAGGCCGCAGCATGACTGACACGGAAGCAGCTTCACTAGCCCTGGCAGCGTGACTTTGCCGGAAATCCTGAGTAACCCAATGGTCACGCAGTTCATCCGATGCCGCCTCTTCGGACGCAGAAGCGGATCAGAGAAGTCGGCAGTAAGCGTCTTTTTACTTAAGACGCCTCCTGCGGCTTCTGCATATGTTGGCACAGCAGCCGCTTACAAAGAGACGCAGCAGCTGTGACGATACCTGAAATATTTGGATTAGGCCCCTGAGTTGGGAAATCTGTTTGGTTCATGCACTACTGGAATCAGTAATAATTCTATGATATGTACTGTGCCCAGTAATGTATTGCAGCAGCAGGTCATCTGCTAGTGCACAGACTATACTACACTGACTGCATATTATTCCCAGGGAGTGACGTCATCATGACCAGGAAACCCGGGTCATGCACTCACACCGCCTGCCAGCCTGGCCTGTCCATCACCAGCAAGCCACGCCCACACCATCCGCTCCTGCACTGCTATTGGTGAGCGGCATGTTTACCTTATATGGCCTGACACTGCCACAGCTCAGGCTCCTATTGGCCGGGAGCTGAGCCTGCATGATGACCTCACTACACAAACAAAACGGTGCATGCCGGGAAATGTAGTTCCCAGCATGTGAGCAGCCAGTAATGTGATTATCCTGTCATGCACTACTCTCTTTATTATCAGCATGAGCCAGAGACATTAATCTGCAAATCTAAGTGGGGTTATATCCTGAAAAGCATTGCATTAAATCTGCAGCACTACACACAGATGTATGTTGCATGAAATCAGGCATGAGACATTCTGTGGGTCTCCAATCCTAATTTACAGGGTTATAATAATGATACAAATAATATTGTGGTACTATAAGTCCTAGCATGTCCTCATGTCCTGATCAGTTAGTTTGGAAAAATCTTTTGCCTATAGGAAAACTATTTGTACATAGCAGCCGATACCTTTTCAGTAGGAACTCTGTTTCATACAAATAACACACACATTTACATGTGCAGGCAAATGTGCCTCACAGGGGTCAATTCGGTGAACTGCGGGCGATGCCAGTCATGTGCCATTGAAGCGGCGTTGGAGCGACCACCACGGCACCACATACTATCCCCTATGTCATCCCAAAATTGCATATTTTGGTTTGGACTCGGGTTGTGTATTAAAATACACGATCTCGGGGCTGCCATAGGTGCGCACTAAATCGCAGGCATTGGCCCCTGTATTTGAATAGGCCCCATAATGTTATATTCATTGATGTTGTAAGTGACCAGATGTGTACTTGAATATGTGCTGTACATAGCTCACATTTATATGTTTCCCTGGTATAATTAGTTTTAAAGTTTTGTTTTTCTCTCAGAAAACATCCCTGTATTTTATATTGATTAGCTACACAGTAGCACTTCTGGTAGACCGCTTGTGGCACCATATAAAATAGTAACAATGGCACAATAACACTTCTTTAATGTCTCCAAGGGGTAGATCTACTAACACTTCTAAAACAGACAGGAGGCAGTGTTGCCCACAGCAACCAATACGATTATGGGAGTCTATTTACTAAGCAGTGTTAGGAGACAGAGTGGAAAGTGATAAGGTGCCAGCCAATCAGCTCCCAACTGTCATTTTTCAAACACAGCCTGTGAGATGACATTGAATGCAATAGAACAGAGGGGTTCTCAAACTCGGTCCTCAGGACCCCACACAGTTCACGTGTTTCAGGTCACCCAGCAGGTGCACAGGTGTAGTCATTACTCACTGACACATTATAAAAGATCCACGGGTGGAGCTAATTATTTCACCTGTGATTCTGTGAGGAGACCTGGAAAACATGCACTGTTTGGGGTCCTGAGGACCAAGTTTGAGAACCTGTGCAATAGAGTAATGATAGACAGAATCTCATTGGTTGCTATGGGCAACACCTCCACTTGTCTGTTTTAGAAGCTTTAGTAAATCTACCCATGTCTCAGTATGTTACTCTGCAAGCTGCATGGGGGAATATTACTATATAAGGTGGCTATTATAAAGCTAAGGGCTGCTACGACAATTATTACGGTTGTGGCAGGTGGTTATTACATGTTGCCAGCTGTAGCAGCACCCTCTATGAGACTTATAACTTGTATATTTCCCCCGGAAACATATATTCCATTAGTTCAGATTCAGATACAGCTTCTACTGCCTTTATCAGCCCTTGCCTGTTATGTATGCAACAAACTACATCTCCCAGCAGGCCTTGCTCTTCCACACCTCTGGGCTGTATGTGCTGGCTGGTGATGAGCAGTTGTGCGGGAGGCAGTGAGTGTGCTCTGTGTTGTGTTTATATATGTTTTATATGCATGTCTACATGTGAGTGTGTATAGTACGGTATGTTCTCACATCTGTGTACACTGGTGAGTCTGCAGTAATTTGTGTTAAAGATACATATTTGCATGTAGAGTACACACAGTGCTTGTGGTGTGTTTGTTGACATGGAATCTCGTGCATTGGAAGATACAAGATTTTAGTGTGAATACGGTGTAGCATAAATATTCCATATATGTGAGTGCACCTATACTAGTGTCAGAGACTAGTCATCTTTGTGTGTTGCATGTAACAAAGATCCTCGTATAGAACAATAATCTGTGTATGGTGCAGTGTGCTCCTATACATGGTGTATGGTGCAGTGTACTCCTATACATGGTGTATTCTCTGTGTATGGTGCAGTGTGCTCCTATACATGGTGTATGGTGCAGTGTATTCCTATACATGGTGTATTCTCTGTGTTAGTCTGTGCATGGTGCAGTGTACTCCTATACATGGTGTATTCTCTGTGTTAGTCTGTGCATGGTGCAGTGTACTCCTATACATGGTGTATTCTCTGTGTTAGTCTGTGCATGGTGCAGTGTATTCCTATACGTGGTGTATTCTCTGTGTTAGTCTGTGCATGGTGCAGTGTACTCCTATACATGGTGTATTCTCTGTGTTAGTCTGTGTACCGTGCAGTGTATTCCTATACGTGGTGTATTCTCTGTGTTAGTCTGTGTACCGTGCAGTGTATTCCTATACGTGGTGTATTCTCTGTGTTAGTCTGTGTACCGTGCAGTGTATTCCTATACGTGGTGTATTCTCTGTGTTAGTCTGTGTACCGTGCAGTGTATTCCTATACGTGGTGTATTCTCTGTGTTAGTCTGTTTACCGTGCAGTGTATTCCTATACGTGGTGTATTCTCTGTGTTAGTCTGTGTACCGTGCAGTGTATTCCTATACGTGGTGTATTCTCTGTGTTAGTCTGTTTACCGTGCAGTGTATTCCTATACGTGGTGTATTCTCTGTGTTAGTCTGTGTACCGTGCAGTGTATTCCTATACGTGGTGTATTCTCTGTGTTAGTCTGTGTACCGTGCAGTGTATTCCTATACGTGGTGTATTCTCTGTGTTAGTCTGTGTACCGTGCAGTGTATTCCTATACGTGGTGTATTCTCTGTGTTAGTCTGTGTACCGTGCAGTGTGCTCCTATACGTGGTGTATTCTCTGTGTTAGTCTGTGTACCGTGCAGTGTGCTCCTATACGTGGTGTATTATGTGTAATGTAAGCCTAATACATGGTATATTCTCTGTGTTAGTCTGTGTACAGTGCAGTGTATTCCTATACGTGGTGTATTATGTGTAATGTAAGCCTAATACATGGTGTATTCTCTGTGTTACAGAGTGGAATCACTGTATCTCTCTGGCGGCACTTGTCCCTTGTGCTGTGGGTGAAGCACCCGTTGGGATGTCCGGTGACATAGAGCAGTTGAAGCAGCAGCTGCTGGTGTCCCAGTTCGTACTGGCAGCGGGATGTGCCACGGACCAGGCAGAGCAACTACTGCGGGCAGCACATTGGCAATATGAGGTGATTGCAGCATATTCACCCATTGACCCCTCTAACCTTATTTACCAATTATGGTTCTCCCTCGTGCCGCATCCTGACCAAACAGCTCTGACCCATAGAGACATAGCCTCCACGAGACCTCTGAAGGTGCCCTGTTGTATCTAGAACCAAGATGTTGGCAGCAGATCCTTTAAGCCCTGTAAGGTGTGAGCTGGGGCCTCCATGGCTTGGACTTGTTTTTCCCCCACATCCCACAGATGGTCGATCAGCTTAAGATCTGGGGAATTTGGAGGCCGTCAACACCTTGAGCTCTTTGTCATGTTCCTCAAACCAATGTATGCAGTGTTGTGGGGCGCATTATCCTGCTGAAAGAGGCCACTGCTGTCAGTGAATACCTTTGTCATGAAGGGGTGTACTTGCTCTGCAACAATGTTTAGGTAGGTGGTACGTGTCACAATAACATCCACATGAATGCCAGGACCCGAGGCTTCCCAGCAGAACATTGGCCAGAGCATCAAGCTGCCTCCGCCGGCTTACCTTCTTCCCATAGTGCATCCTGGTGCCATCTCTTCCCCAGGTAGATGACGCACACGCACCCGGCCGTCCACATGATGTAAAAGTAAATGTGATTCATCAGACCAGGCCGCCTTCTTCCATTGCTCCATGGTCCAGTTCAGACGCTCATGTGCCCATTGTAGGCGCTTTCGGCGGTGGACAGTGGGTCAGCATGGGCACTCTGACCTGTCTGCAACTACACAGCCCCATATTCAGCAAGCTGCCATGTACTGTGTGTTCTCACACCTTTCTATGATGGTCAGCATTAACTTTGTCAGAAATGTGTACTGCAGTAGCTCTTCTGTGGGACCAGACCAGACAGGCTAGCCTTCCCTCCCCATGCACATCAATGAGCC